>OZ035863.1:1190267-1790267 GCA_964034905.1 Itoplectis maculator
AATCACTAAAACGGTTAAGCATTGTGCATTTGTCTTTCGCGCGAAAGATTCGTCCGCGCTACGACGAAGAATCTCGGGTGAGTAGTGCGACAGTTGAAGAGACAAGAGAAAAGAAAATAAGAAGAAGAGGAACGGTGCGATTATACCAAGTGAGACGTGTTTGTGCTTCGGACGCTCCTACGCGAGGTACGAATGTTCCGTGGCAACACAGAAAATAGGACAGAGAAAGATCGATACGAGAGATCGTGTTGAGTTTTTGGAGGAAGAAAAATGAAACGAAGAACAGCAACGAAAAAACGAAAAAAAAAAAAAAAAGAAAACAACGTAGTGCAACACACGGCAGAACATTAATTATATTTGCACTGAGAAAAATTGGCAGCTGCGATTTCTAATCGTTGGTTAGAAACACCAAAATGATCGCAGTTATCAAAATTTTGAGTAGCTCCGACCAACGATAGGTTATCACACAACTATGAATTTTTATCAGTGGCAACAGTAAAGGGAGGTGACACTAGAGGGTTTCATACGCTTTCGTTGTGTTTGTTTGATGATTTTCACTTACATATGAGAGACAAACGCGTCCGCGACGGACAGCATGAAAAAAGATAGAAAAATATTCGCTCAAAAAAAGTTGTCCGCCGAATAATAACGTGGCATGCGACGCGGACGACGTTAAAAGTATAAAAGTCGTTGATCATCCGGACGTTCGTCGATGTTTTGTCGCTGGTTTATTTTTTTGTGGGGATATCGGGCAGTGTGTTAAGTGTCGACATGCCGCGATTTGTGGATCCCCCACCGCGTTACGAACAAAAAATCTGTCGGTAAGGTATCGTGCTGTCGACGTCGGTGATTATTGCGACGATGATCATGGTAAAAAATATTCGATTAATCGTACTGTCGACATCGGTGATTATTGCGACGATGACGATGGCAATGGCAATGGTAACAAAATATTAGTAACAATTTTGAGATATTAAGAAAAAATATTGGTAAAAATACTGACTCGTCTCGCCGGTGGTGACTATGATGGGGAGACTCGGGGGACCGCGACCGACGACGTTCACCGCGGTCACGTACATCTCGTACTCCGTGTACGGGCTCAGACTCCTGACGTAGTAGTACATGGTCGTTATACCGGATATCTCGGCGAGCGCCTGATTCGCCTGCTTCGGCTTGTGCTGTATCACGTAGTACTGAATCTCGTCGGCGCCCTTGTACGACCACGTGAGCTTCACCGCCGTCGCCGTTATCTCCGACACCTGAATGTTTTCCGGCGGCAGCGGAAGAGCTGAAAATCAGAGCAAAACCATTTTAGTATATTTACCAATTATTAGTATAGAGTACATGCACAGGTAATGTAACTGTCGTCAGTGAATGAACAACAGTTTTTCGAGAGTTCATCAGCAATTATGACGACTCGGCTGAACTCTTAATTCAGCCGGATTCCTAATCTGTTCATATTACACTGTTAAAAATCCGGTGTTAAAATCGGTGTCCATATATGTCCACACCGATCACGGTGATAATGAGCGGTGTTAACTGAATTTGAAATACCGATTTTCACCTAAAAAAATCAGAAGTGCCGTTTATCGCGAATTATCAACGGACCGAAGCGAAAATAAAAATACAGACGCCAATAATGTGAATCTCGTTAATGAATTAGTCAGAATTTTGATTTTCGAAAAAAAAAAAAAATTACGGATCAATTACCCGGTAGAGGAATCTGTAATGAAAAAGTCAATTTTTTTCTTCAATTTTTCGATAAAAACTGAGAAAAGCGACTAATTTATTCACGAGATAATAAAAAATCACACATGATACGTGCATTCATACCCTTAAGGGGCTGCTGGAGTAGATTTTTTTACCGACTGGTCGATAAAAAAGTACGGTTTCGTAGTTTACGGTATACGTCGTTATTGAATTACAAAAATGTCTCAAATTGTACAGGATTATTATATCAATGTAGGCGCATCGGCGTAGATTCTCGTTTTTCGTATGGGATTCCTGGAAATGTTTATATAATACGAAAAAGGTGGCAGTTGACAGTTCTAGCGGCCATATTGGTTTTCGATCGACTTACAAATTTACGATTTTCTTTGTTTTTCAAGCGTTTTCACCCAAAATTCGAGTCTACGCCGATGAGCCTATGTTGATATTATAATCCTGTACAATTTGAGACATTTTTGTAATACAATAACGACGTATACCGTAAACTACGAAACCGTACTTTTTTACCGACGAGTCGGTAAAAAAATCTACTCCAGCAGCCCCTTAAAGTGAAAAGTATTACAGTGTTTCGTCGGTAATACAGGAAAAATTTAACGAAACGGCTGGTGTTAATTTTACACCCTAAAAAGTGGTACTATTAGCACTGCTATAAGTAACACCAGGGAAAAGTCCACACCAGCAGCGTTTAACACCGTAGATTTTTAACAGTGTATCTATTCCCTATATTGTTTCAAACGACGACAACGACGACGACTCACATTGAACCTTGACCATCGAGACCGTCTCGATGATTCCGAGGTCGCTGGCCGCGATGCACGTGTAGTTCGCCGACTCCTGGATGTTCGTGAGCATGAGGATGTTGCGTCCGATCGGCAGCTTGTCGTCGGGCGTCATGTCGATCGCCGGCTCCTTGCGCCACTTGACGTACGGCATCGGCGAGCCAACAGCCACGCATGTAAGGTTCAGGGACTCGCCGAGCGTTACTTGACTCACCGGGGGCGGAGGTATTGAGAAGGTTGGTGTGACTCGTCGCACTGTGAAACAGGCAAATCAGACGGTTATCCTGTGTTATCTTTTATTCCAGGCGAATCGTTCGTAACATCGTCCCTGATAACACCAACGGGTGCATTTGTGAGAATTTGGAAAGTCCCCTACTTGGGTTTTCATTTTCACGCTTACAATGTCCAAAGAACCAATCGTTATTAAATCCTAATTTGACGTTTGTAAAAAATAGGCTGATCATTGAAAAGGGTTCTTTTAGAGTCCTATGACCTTCCATCCGCTGTTATCAGGGCATTCGGCCCGAGTCCAGGAGTCCTGATCAGACCCCAGACAACAACCAGACCCTACAAGTTACCTTTCACGTAGAGCTGAGTCGATTTCGAGTACTCGGTGCCGACCGTGTTGTTCGCCACGCACTCGTACTGACCCTGGTCCTCGACGTCCGACGCCTCGATCTGCAACGTTCCTGCGAATAACAAAAAAAGACAATATTAATCACTGAGTCACATTGTTCTGTTCTGAACTCGCGATTCGATGCATCGAGCTTCGCCTTCGCAGCATAGGCAACACTTTGACTGCTGCTTTACGGCGGCTTCGCCGCACTTCGCTTCGCCGCACTTCGCTTCGCCGCACTTCGCTTCGCCTCGCTTCCACCTTCAGGCGCGACCGTGTGATTATCCTCGCTCACGTCATTCTCCCCGTGTAATTTCAACCCTCGACTAACCAGCCCATCCCGACGGGGCCCTGAAAATCCGCACAGCGCAGCCCTCGGCGGTCGCCACTCAAACTCAGCACGCGCGAAAATTTACACGGAAATTCAGACGCACACACACAGACGCAAAATTCATACATACAGAGGGAGTCGAGTCTAAAACAAACAGAGGATCGTACGTGCTGCCTGACCACCCGCGCCATCAGTCGGATCTTTCACCCCCTGCGCCTCGGACACTCGAGCGATAAGACTCGAACCCTTATATATGCATACCACAGCCCTCCACCCCCTCTCCACCCCAACCCCACAGTACTCGCAACCCCTACAACGAGCCATTGTAATAAAACCAGGCAAAGGATCCGCCCCGGTGATATCGAGACTCTCTCTTCGTCTTCGTCTTCGTCTTCGACGGAGCTTTCGCTCTCTCTCTCTCTTCGTCTTCGTCTATGTCGTCGACGAAGACGACCTCTCGATACTCATTGAAGGTACAAATATCGCGGCGCGGAAACAAACAGATTTATCGTGTGTGCTCACTGTATATATATAGCATATACGTAAATATATATATTTATACATGTGTAGACACCGAGTACATCGGTATCGTCGTCGTGGAGGATGAGGATGAGGATGAGGATGAGGATGAGGACGACGACGACGACGACGACGACGACGACGACGACGACGACTCGAGGCGCAGGTAGTAGACAAACATGTTTCTTTCGTCAAGCGACGCGCGCGTCGCCAGTGGTATACCGAGTTTCCGGGCTAGGAATCTCTGCGAGATTGCGACGTTCCCCCCAACACGACAAGCGTCTCTCGCTGCTCACCGGGGCGAGTCGGACTCGACTCAATCGTCTACAATAAAAATATAAAATAATAAAATAAAAAAGGATTATATGTATTTCGATTTATTTGACATTTCTTCTGACTTACATCTTCTAAATTTAATGCAGCCAATGCAGTTATGATTCTTTTAATAGGTTTGTAGTACCGGCTTCGGTCACTTTTGGTCCAGTTGTGGTCACCGGCGTCGAAAGGACAGAATTATTTGTATTGTTAAAACGAAACAAAATTGTATGGATAATCTTGTTAACTTGTACGGAAACTTTTGAAATTTCAACGTGAAAATACAGGAAAACTATAATTAGAAATAAATTTTAGTGAAAATGTACAGTGGCCACATCTACCCTATTTTTTTTCGTAGAGACGAAAATTTATTTCTCGTGCAGTGTGTCACTTGGCCCCAGTCTCTGCGACTGGCGCGGCGCCACAAGCGCCGCACGGCAAACATCCACGCTCTCTATTACTCCGACTGCAGTCGCTGCACTCGTGTCTGCTCGCGGACCGATACATCGAAATATCATTTCTCATATTTAATATTACCGCACGGAGGCGAAACACGCGGACGTGTGTGACTCAAGTGTACAGACGAGGGGGTGGTTTATTCGTTGCTCGCCTTCTTCGAGATTCAACGCGAGATATACTTAGGTGGGGAGGGGGGAGGGGGAGTTGAAAGGCCGTTGCAGTCTTGGCGGGGTCGACACAGTCCTCTCTCTCTCTCTCGATTCTCGCTCGCTGCGCCGACAAACAGCCCGGCTTGTTGTACACATTCAGAGGGGGGTGGGAGAGGGAGAGGGAGAGACAGAGGGGGGGGGGGGGTGCACTGGGTGCGAGAGGGAGAGGGAGGGACAGAGGGGTGGGGGGGGGGGGGGGGGTGAGTGGGTGACTGAGTGGGACACACGAGACGGGGGTGAATTCGTGCTCGACTCGCAGCCGCTTTCACCGACCTCCCAACCCAACTCCCCACCACAACCCCCATGTGACCCGGGACCTGCATCCAAATAGAATACAAATAGAAAATATGTTTACACTGGAGGTGTCCACCCCCTCCCCCACCCCGCAGTCCACCCACCCGGTACGAGTGGTACCACTGGATGGGAGAGGTGGGCGGGGTGGGTTATACCTCACACGGGTCCATTTCCCCACCGGTTCGACAGAGTCAACGGAATATGGAGAAGCGAAAAAAAAAAAGAAAAAAATTGTAACAGGCGCGAAAGTCCGGAAGAAGACAGAGCGTTCGGTGCACCGAAATCGATAGCCCGAGCTGCTGTCCTTTCGCCGGCCATTCGCCTCGAGGCGATTCGGTCGTTGATCGAATATTGAAGATTTTTTTTTTTCACCCCGGGTCAACGAGGGAAAGAGTCAGAAAATCCGTCGATTCGCGAGTTATTAGCGAGAAACGCGTCTCGGGGCTAAATATCAAAATTAATCGATTGATGTCGATGAGATTTCGCCTCGGATTCTCGAATCTGCGCTTCTCGACGGATCAGCGCAGAAAATAATCTCCAGGCTTGATCCGAATTTGCATTTTAATAGCGTCACGTCGAATATTTCTGACCCCCCGGCAAGAGCAGTTTTTATGGTCGCCAGGAGAGATTCGATGGCTAATTTCGTAATCGAGGATTCGGCGACAAACGTCGCGAATCGTCTGATAATGTTAATAATAGAGATAACAGAGTCAGGAATAAAATAGCTGGTGATTATTAATACACGGTGCAATGGGGAGACTTAGACAATAATGCAATTTGCCTGTATAGCGAGGGACCAAAATCTGTAATTCTCGCTGCGAATAGCGAGTCGAAAATAATTCCATGTTTAATGGTCCAAGGAGGCTGCAGTGAATTGTCGGGCGAATTATTATTACGCCTTGGGAGGCCAAACGACTTTTAACATGGCCAAAAATGGTATTTCTACCCTATGAAACAAAAAATATTGAGTCCATTTTTTTCTCTCTCGATTACCGAAAAAAAAAAAAAATGCTCCAGGCCCGACGGGCCATTAACCTGGCAGAGATCCCCGAGGAAATGCCGAATAGGCGGCCTGAGTGAAACGCGTTGACCTCCACAGGAGGAAAACTGCAGGCTTGAAAAATCTATCCGAGGTGCGCGGAGCTCTCCGGAGCTCCTCTCGTGGGTCACGAGCGGCGAGTCGCCGGAGCTGCTGGAGACGAGAGCGAGCGAGAGAGAAACTCGCTCTTTCACTGAGAACGAGCGAGAGAGAGAGAGAGAGACACGCGCCCAGGGGCGCGTTTAAGATAAGAAAGGTATCGCATCGCCGGCGCGCGTCAGCCGCGCCGGCGAAGCGAAGACTGCACAGTGGCGGGAAAGGGGAGAGGGGAGAGGGGAGAGGGGGAGGGGGATGGATCCGGCGGTACCAGGACGGCACACGCCGTATATCGGATAACGCGCTGAGCGTAGGACAAGGAAAGAGAGAGAGAGAGGCTTGCCCCCTTCACCCCCTTTCACCCCCCCCCCTCCTCCCTCTCCTCCTTCTCCTCCTCGCTTTCAGCGCCGTAAAGTAACTCACTCAAGCTCTCCCTCCGCATAGCCGGAGCCATGAGTCAACCTGGCGTACATCCCGGGAGAGAATGGTCTAATGGTCCTTGAGAGCTGAGAGAGAACCTGCTGGAGACGTTGCTGGTGGTGGTAGTGATGGTGGTGCCCCCCCCCCCCCCCCCCCCCCGGCCGCCCTCTATACTCCTGCGTTACGCTCTCTGTCTGAGGTACAGACAGATTCGACGCTGCTGCTATATCCAGGCTATACATGCGAGCGCGCCTCGAGTGCTCCGGCGAAACCCGATAGAGGAGCTTAGAGCGCGCGAGCTACGGCAGGAATTTGAGCGAGGAAGCTCGCGAGCCGCCAGGTGCCGCGCGACGCGATCCGAGCGCCACCTATGCGGAGGCCCGCGGAAAATTCGGCGAAAAGAATTGATTGGAAATCAATTCGTCGAAAATGGATTCGTCGAATAGCAATTCATCGAGGTTAACTCTTTGAACTTAGGGACAGACACAAAGCAAGAGGTTACCGGGCGCAGCAGCGCTTTTTTTAAAGTTGATCCGTTGCAATTCTTTAAAGGGCGCCTGTATTCGACGAATTGTTTTTTCGACGAATTTTTCCGGGAATCCCTGCGGATGAGTCCGCGACCGTCGAACTTTTGGGGTTTATGCATCTTGCATTTTGGCGACAAATACGCGAGACTCGGAGGGCTGGGACAAATGTTTGTGGATTTTTTTTTTTTTTTTTCCAGGCGGAAGAAAGGGAATTTAGAATGAAGTTTGCGATGCAATGTCCACGTTCTTACGAAACGGTAACAGCGATCCCGGCGAGTGGAGAGACACGTCCGGCAATCTCGTCGAAAATCCTCTGTCAACCCAATGCCACATTTTTCCACTCGTGACTTTTTCACCCTTATTTCCGCAAACATTTTCCACCGTGCGGACGAAATTGTACAACGTCGCCGGAGTGTCTTGCGGAAAGGTCAAATATTTTCCCGAGCAGCAGCAGCAGCAGCAGCAGCAAAAAAAACTTCGAAACTTCGGACTCGGGCTCGTTAGGAGATTCGGATATCTTTTTTCTTTTTTTTTTTTTTCGTTCCTCCGTCGCTCGAGTCCAGGCGTAATAATAATGAGGTGTGGAGAGTCCAGGCAGTGGCCGCGGTGGAACTGGTCCCGCGGGAGATAATCTCCGAGAACCGGCGAAAAGTGGGGAAAAGAATCCACAAGAATTGGCGAAAAATGGTAAAAAAAACGGAGGAAGAATCCGCGAGATGGGACGTCGCGAGTTGCGTCTTCGTCGAGTGGGGCAAAAGAAAATGAGAGAGAGAGAGAGATTAAAAGACAGGGAAAGAGAGCAGAAAATAAGGACCAAAAAAAATAAGAGATAGAGACGAAGTAAAAAAAAGAAGGCCAGGTGTGCAGTGGCAGTTTCGAGAATTTTGTGAAACTCGCGTTTTAGCGTCGTGTTATAGGGGCAGCCGCCGCGTAGGCGAATCCCTCCTGGCTCCCTCCACCCTCCACCCTTCACCCCCCCCCCCTTCCCCACCCCCCAACCGACCTCGTTCCACTTTCCGCACTATTTTTTTTCTCCTCTTCTTCTTCTTGTTCGCTGCCTCTCGCGCAGCTTATTCTTATTCTTATCTCTCAGGTGTTCCCTGCCACGGAGAACGAGGAGGTGGGGGGAAGGGGGAGGGGGAGGGGGGAGGGGCGGCCCGCAGAGGAGACGAAGCGCCACCCCGGAAGTTGGTATGTCGCTACACGTACGTTACTAGGGACCTACGAAAAGCCTTGCAATGTCCTTTTTGCAATACATTACGCTATGCGCGCTATATATATTTTATGAGACACGCGAAGTGGATATGCTTTTCCCTCCGCATCGTCGTTGTCGTCGCGTCGTCGTCGTGTTACTCGGGAGGGAAGAAAGATACAGGGAGATGGAGGGAGAGAGAGAGAGGGAGAGACGACGACTACCCTTCTGGCTCTCCGGTTTTTCAGCAGCCAAAGACACGTGAATAAAGTTAGGAGGTGTACGCGCGTACGCGATAGGGAGAATGACTGAACGGGCGAGGCTGGATGCTCCGAGCTTTCTCTCTCTTTCTCTGTTCTTCTTCGCTATTTCCGTCTCTTTTTTTTCTCTGTCCTTCCTCTGATTCTGTCTCCTTCTGACCTCCCTCTCCGTTTCTGTTTCGCTCTCTGGCCTTCCTCTCCGTTTCTGTCTGTCTTTATCCTTCTTCTCTCTCGTCGAGCATCAGCAGCCCAGCTCGCTGCTCTCGCTGCGTGAGCTGCTTGTCGAATTCACCTCAGCTACGCCACCTTCGCTTATCCCCGCACCTCGTTCTAGGGGGTGAGAACCCCCCCCCCCCCCCCCCCACCTCCAACCCTCGCGGTATGTCCTCCTCTTTTTTTTCGCGCGCCCAAACTTGAATAATACATAAATATCCGTGCTCGGCGGTGAATAGTTCGACGGACGCTTTGGGGGAGGAAAAAAAAAACGTGGTCGACAGAAGGAAAAAAAAGTGGCGAGTCGACGAGATCGACTCGAAGCGATTGTCACCGATTTCTCCGTCGGAGCTGTCGAATAAATAAATAAATAAATACTCGACAGGAAAATATGTAAATTACACTAAGTTGTATATTTTGCACGATAATTTTTTTTATCACTGCCGCTAAATTGGCTCGACCGGTCCGAATCGAGGTCCGCTGATTTGACATTTTGGCAACCACGCGAAATGAATCTCGTTTGCGTTGATTAAAAAACGACGGTCAGATGCGGCGCGCGTTTACGACTAATAATTGTGTACAATGTGTGTAGTACGCGCTACGCGGCTCGCGTCGTAATTTCCAGTTGGACGGGGCGCGGCGATCCCAGCGAGCAGCGCACTAACGTAACGTAACTGTGCGCTGCATCGATAGGCATAGTGAATGCACCGTTACACTATGCGGGACCACGCCGGAGAGCCCCGGCTCGGCGCATTATTACAAAGCAATAATATAAATACGCCCCGCGAGATCGTAAATAAATTACGAGCGGCCAGCGGCGATGAATATTTATGACCGGAAAACGAATTCGGAAGTAGCTCGGCTCGCATTACCAATGACGTCGAAACGGCCGCCGATTGCCACTACTATTAATTGTAAAATCTGCCGTTTGACAATCCGTTCAATTAGGATCGAGCTGCGGTTTGAATAATTATTACGGATTGTTGGGATGGCTCGGGACTCGAGAATATTGGTAACATCTTCGCTTAGAGAATTCGCGAGAATTTGGGTCACTAATTTGAGTACAGATCGACAGTCGCCTCCAATGGCATTTGATGGTAGCGATGGTTACCAAAAAAAAAAAAATAATAAAAAATTAACGCGAAGGCAATGATTATTCGCCGCTAAATGGCCGCTACGATATTCTCTCTGTACCCGCGACGCAAGTTAGAGCCGTCGACGTAGCCCCGTTTTCGGATTACAGCCAAATTTCACCGTGTAATTAATTCCCACCGAAGATCCGTCGATTACGCGTCATAAATTTATCCCCATAATCGATTATTCGCTACCAATGAAAAACGATCAATGATATAACAATCCTAATGCAGCAACATATTTTGAAATTGCCACTATACCTCAAAATTATTATAATCAAACTATCCCAGTAAAAAAAATATATTACAGCTCCTGGTCCATTTTGCTTTTCAGATGGCAAAGCTCTTGGGGCGTCGGTGTCTACAGCGTTTAGCCCTCCGTGCGACGAACCGACGTTCGAGTGCGCGAGCTGTGGACTTCGAGAGGATCACAACGTTTTTTTTTCCAACCCACCCCCACAAACAGCTCGGCGTGGGCCGCGCCGAGACCGAGGGGCCATTGTCGAGAATCATCGAACGCATCGGTCAACCGTATCACTCAGGGGGGATACGTGTACCTATATAGATATCTCACATACACACACGTCTATAATATATACATACATATATCTACGGTACAATGTACTCTCGAGTGCGGACGAGTCGTCGATAGGAGAGTGGGTCACATGCTGGAACACCCGGAGATAGACATGAAGAGGACACTTTGCGATGCAGCGAGCGAGGAGCGCGAGGGGTGGGGATGGGGGAGGTCGCGGGGAGGGCACAAAGCGGGAGGGGGGGAATTTGGCTAGGTCGACCGTACCAGCTCGGTGCGCGAGACCGGAGGGTGGAAGAGGGTGGAAGAGGGTGAAGGGGTGCAGGGGTGGGTTGGATGGTAGAAGGCCGGGGAAGGGGGGAGAACTGGGGTAAGGGGGAGGGGGAATGGGCGCGAGATAGATATGGAGAACGTTGCCATATCGCGTGACCACTCGATCAACGCTTGCCTCGGCTGACAGTGACTTACGCACGTCCCACCCTGGCACTCGAGGAGATATTACGCGCACCTGCTGGCTCGCTCGCTCGCTGACTGCGATGGCTGCGATCGCTGGGAGCGCTCGGAAAAGCCAACTCCAGCTGGCTCTTCGCTCCCTCCCACTCTTCATCCCACTCGGTACCCCCTTCTACCCTCCTCCTCTTACCCCCGACCACCCTCGACCACCACCCTCCACTTCACTCGACTGATGCTCCGCACTCTCCTTCGTACTCTCTTCATTTGCATCCACCAGGGATATCATAGCCCAGTGGGGGAGGTGAGGAGGGGGGAGGGATGATTGAGGGGGTTGGGGGAGGGGGGGCCAATCATCGTAAGACTTCTATTTTTGCTATATTTTATGTACTGCGAAAATCGGGCAAATATATATATATATGTAATGCACTTACCAGCGTCGAGAACCGTGTATCGCGGATTCGTGGTATTGATGGGCACCATGTCGCGGATCCAGGATATTATAGGCGGCGGCGAGCCTACCGCCGCGCACGCGAGCACCGCGTTGTGGCCGCGCTCGACCACCTTCGTCGTCGGCGATTGCGTGATCATCGGGAAGCCGTGCGGCAGATTTTCAGCTGAAACGAGAGAGTCAGAGAGAGAAATATTAATATCGCGTCGTGTGTAGCCCGCGAGATGAGAATGGATTTTTTTTTGTCGCTGGCGTCGCTGATTGGAAAGACGCGATGAGGGGATGAAAATTTGCGAAATTAATGCTTTGCATTGTGTTCTGTCATTTGTGACATTTGTCATATTTCACAGATTTATTTTTTTCTTTTTTTTGTTCATGGGTTTAAATATTGAAAAAAATGTTTTGGAAAATATAAGTTACAGGTACAAAGTGGTTTTTCACGATGCTCGTTAGCCGTGGGAAAAAAAGAGAAAAGGGGAAAAAGGGGAAAGTCAACGGCTTCGGCGCGAAAGTTGCGGGGCGGCGCAAGCAAATTCCGGGCGCACTCTTGAGGCGCCGATTATGCATTCCCGACGATCCCCCGGCTATCCGACTCCTCGTCGGGGGAGCTGAGAGCCGAGAGGCGGCAGCAGCAGCAGCAGCAGCAGCAGCAGCAGCAGCAGCAGCAGCAGCAGCAGCAGCAGCAGCAGCAGCAGCCCGACAAGTATGCGCCGCGCGAGTGTGGCCAACGTTCCCGCGGGATTCCAAGTTTCGCGACGCCGTCCACGGGGATGAGACTCGACTCGCTGTCTATCCGTCGTTTGCCCATGGATACATTTGCGCTGTATAGGGCATTCCATCCCGTTTCGACCTGGGTTGGCCCACGACCTTCCGGATTTGGCGCGTAATTTTTTGTAAGGTCGGTTAGACCCTTTATACATTTTTTATAAGCTTTTTTGATTAAATAATAATTTTTTTTCATAATTTCTTGGATCAAAAAAGTTTTAAAAAAGTCGATATGTCACTTATTTGTTTTTAGTTTGCATAGAAAAAATAAAAAAATAAAATCTTGAGTACTTTGAGGGTCTGACCGACCCAACAAAAAATTACGAGCCAAATCGGGAAGGGCCAATCCAGGTCGAAACGGGATGGAATGCCCCATATATGTTTATATATGTGAAAGTGTGCGCCACAAAAATCCCCGATATAATATGCGACGCATTGAGAATCGATGGATCAGAGACGCGCGAGTCGTGCGAGTCGCACACGCGAGGTGAATGATATCCCTGTATTCTGGTTGTATCACTCGCGTCGTGTCGCGCGCGCGCGTTTCCCTTCGTTTTTCTCTTCCCCGATCCGCGCCTCATTTCGTCCGGGATTTACGAATGTATTACCAGGGTTTTTGCAGATCCGTCGGATGCTTTGAGTCCCGTACACTCAGCGCCAGCGACACGAGAAACACGAGACGATATCTATCGCGGCACTTTTTCCCTTCGGAGTGGGTAAGAAAAAGCGTATCACGTCGTGTTGTGATTTTCGCGAATTTATACATTTATTTCCAGGAAATATTTATCAATCAATTCCATGATTAAAAATGTCTGATACATTAAATTTCAGGAAATATTTACTAATTATTTCCATGATCAAAAATATCTGATATATTTTCATTTTGGACTATTTTCCAGTCTCCCGATGAAAATTTCGCAACGGTGAAGGGCCTTTTCATAGCTTGACAGAAATGTCAGAAAATATGCAAATCACCAGCAGCGAATTCAACCGACGTCGCGAGACGTTCGCACTTAACGTTGTCGACGACTTTGAGAGGCGCGAAAAGCATCAGGGAGCGCGTAATTGCCGTGTCTTAAAAAGCTCGGGTGTGCAATTTCGTTGATGCAATTGTCGCGCTGTAAACTCGCGCGTAAACTGCGCCCGGCCGAAGCGTTAACCCTCGAGAAGCGTCGAAGTCACGCGGTGCGTTCTCACAGTTCCACGTCTTGTTCGCGTGCATAACGCGTATATAGCTGAAGACGCCCGACTCATGGCATCACCCATTAATCCGGCGGAAGGACCTCTCGCTCTCTCTCCGTCGTTTTCGAGGACTGTTAAATTCGAGTTCGACAAGAAACTCGCGTCAGCGGCACTTTCGCATCGTTTTCGCTCGCTCCGACCTCTCGCAGCATCATTTTCGCTCGCTCCGAACTCTCGCAGCAGAAGACGAAGAGAGGAGGGAACGACGGAGAACGCCGTAGGGACTCGGTCGGTCCGAGACGGAAAAACTTCGGACGTTCATTTTTCCATTAGTATTCGCGGAAGAGTCGAGTTTACCCCGCCGCGCCGCGAGTTTGCCCAGTCGTGAAATATGCGCTTCCTGAAATTACTAACCGTTCCCGGCGGAGAGCAACGCGAGACCGCGCGCCGCCCCTGCGGCATTTTTTTTTCCTCCGTACGGTAGCTCGGATCACCGCAGCCACCGACGACTTTGGCGTCACTCGTTTCTTCGTCCTCGCCGCGACTTTCGACAAAACCGCCGCGCGAGACCCACCACGCTTTTTATTCCACGCGACAAACACTCGAACTCTGCTTCACTAAGAAAATTCACTCGACTCTCGGATTTTCCATGGAAAATAAAATTCTCAAAAGTTTAATTTTTTTTTATCTTTTTTTTTTTAATTTTATTTACGAGTTATAAATTCATTTCGATCGGTCGTGGCCTTGTCCGAAAAATACGGGACGAATTTATTTTCGGACTTTCCATGGAAAATCAAATCCTTAATATACTTAAAAGATTTTTTTTTAAATATTTCATTGTTTTTTCTTTTATTTATTTTGCTTACGAGTTGTAAATACATTTCGATCGCCCGTCGCTTTGTCGGCAAAATACGAGACGAATGTACGAGAGACCCATAAATAGGTCCTCGAGTTTCGCGTTTCTGGTCTTCGTTTTCTCTGTCTCTCTCTCTCTCTCTCTCGAGTGCTTCGCCGTTGTCGGTGGCCGAGCGCAAATATCGCCCCCGATGTCGTTGCGACCGGCCGACGTCGTCGTCGCGACTGATACCCGAGGCCTTTCATATCGGATTGTGTGTCGCGCGCGCGCGCGCGCGCGACGACGACGCTGGATTGTATTCTCTCTCTCCGCGTTCTGGAATCGCATAGAAATTTGTCCCCTCTGTGCGAGAGCTCGCGCGTTCTCGCTCCTCGAGCGCTTTTATCTGTTCTCTCTCATCCCGGTGCACCCGACGCTCGCGCAGTCCGTATATATACACGAGGACCACCGCGCGGGCGCGCGCGCCTTTCACCGTGCGATTCCGCTTGTTCGGTAAACGCGGGTTCAGGGGACACTTGACCGGAATGCCGGAAACCTGGGCGCATTCAATGTGGGCAACGCCGCTTACAATCTTGGGCCGAGAAAATAGAAACGAAAAAAGCAGAAAAAAAAATTAGTCGAACTTTCGTGCCTGTCTTTCTGGATTATTTCAGTATGACCCGGGCTATTTTCTTTCGTACACTTGGGTTAATTATTCGGCAGGACAGCATTGTGTCGGCTCATTAATTATATCTTGTATATATAATTTTATATTCTATAAATACATTTTCATATATTTTCATACAACAGAAATGCTCAACGTGAATTCCGCCGAATTCCGATCTCGTTCCGAGGTTTAGTTGAATCTCGTTATAGCGCCGAAACTTTTTTTTTACTTTTATCTTTTTTGCTCTCTATAGTTAGATCGTGTCGGCTCTTTAATTATACATGTAATATATATGAAATTTGCGAGCAGCGTCCGATTGTCTGAGAGTTGATATTTCATTTCAAACCCTTAAAAAAAAAAGATTAAACCAGCAAGAATAAAGTTCTGGACCAGGAGATGATGAACTTGGCGCGAGTTCACCGGGAATTTTGCTGAATTCAGTTAGGGGGCTGTCCAGCCGAATTTAGTTGGCTCCGACTAAACATTGATGTTTACACAAGTTAAAATATTGTACGAGGTTTGTATGAAAGTTATATACAGTATAAAGCTTCATGTAGTAGATACATGCGAAAGTCGACATATATAATGTGTATACATTTAGTTCTATATAGAAATTGATTCTATAATTTCACATCGATTACACCAAATATATACAGCTTATATGTATATATCCACTTTCGCCGATAGCTTCTACATAAATCTTCATACATAACTTTCACATAAACCTCATATAATATTTTCACTTGGCGAGGAAATTTCCCCTCTCTTTCTCTTCCTCCCCGCAAGCTCGAGCTTTTCTTTTTTCATATTAATCTAACGTTGGCTTCGCGGGGGGCGTCCAACGAGCCGAACGTCCGAGAGCTGCGTCGAGTGTCGAGGATCGATAATTCGAGGATGCCGCGAGGAGTCTTGACGGTTTGATGTGGTATACGACCATAGACAGAGAGAGAGAGAGAGAGAGAGAGAGAGAAAGAGAGAGGGAGAGAAGGATACGCGTGGGAGCGAGAGAGACAGAGAGTCGAGGCGGATTCAACCGTCCCGCACGCACGGACTAAAAAGTCCGAGCGACCGCAAATCCCAGACTCGTATTTTTCTATGCTGGCCTGCGGCTGGCTTGGTATCTAGCTCGATCCTGACGGTAGTGGCGGTGGTGGCCGCTTCTGCTTCTGCTTCTGCTTCTGCTTCTGCTGCCGCCGCTTTCCCGGCTGTTGGGTGCGAATTGAGAGAGACCCGGGAGAACGGAGAAATAGGAGGAACCCCTTGAAATATGGTCGGGATATACATGTATAGGAAGATAGAATATAGGCGGTGGGTGTGAGGATGGGCGTCTCTCGTCTCTCCCTCTCCTCCCTCTTTCTCTCTCTCGGTCGCTCTGGACCGTGAATTCGCCTCTGGAGAAAATCTCGGCTGTGACGCCGACGAGAGAATCGCAGCGGTAGCCGAGAGAGAATCGTAGCACGTGTGTGTGTGTGTAACGCGGAGGCCCTTCGCAGCCTCCGCTCCGCATCTGTCGGGGAGCAGAGTAGGCCGACGTGATACGGAAATAATAACGACCTCCGCGCGGAAGGGAAAAATATCAGCCGCCGCGCGGCATAAATCACGCTGTATCGGACGGAAAAAAATAGATTTGTATCCGCGGGCCCCTTAAGGTTACCGCAACCCCCTCCCCCCTCACCTCCTCCACCCTTCTGCAAGCTCGCGAAGTAAAACCCGTGTGGGATGTGTATAGATGTATCGAGCGTTTAAGGTCACGAACTGGAGAACGAGGTAGGGGAGAGTTTAGGCGGTGAGGGTGAAGGGGGTGAAAAGGGGGTGGGGGGTTGGTGGGAGAGAAGTGCGAAGAAGGTAGGAAACGCGCGTTTACCGTGCCATCGAATACGACCGAATGTCGAGCGGTGAGCTCGTCGCAGTCGAGAGGATAAGCCGAAAGCTCGGAGCTTGCGGGCCCTTCGACTGCTTCGCGAAATCGAATATCCCCCCCCCGCGCGATCTTTGAGAAACGCGCCGCGAGAATATATATCGAGGGCTTCCGGAAAGCGGGAATTAATAGAATATGTGTGTGGGAGGGGTGGGTAGGGGGTAAGGGGTTTGAGGGAGGGAGGAACGTTGCACGAGCATAAAAAATGGTTAGCCAGTGATGACCTTTTGTCTATTTTAACGATGTTTCGATTTACGTTGTGAAAATGTGATATACGTACTATATGGTATATATATTTTTGTACCGACTCTGCAATATTTTCGTATCGCCATCGCGTTTTTTTTTTTTTTAATTTTTTTATTTTTAGCTTCCGTCATCAAAGGCGGAATTATTTCAACGCCGGAAGCGTTGGACCAACTGCGGTTATCGGACGCCCGAATTATCCGCGACGCTGTAGTCGGTGCGTCTTTTCCGCGTTCTCGTCGCCGGAAGAGAAGGAGGAGGAGTTTCAGACTCGCGACACGTCGCTCACGCTATCTCTGTACATTTCGCCCGTGCGAGTGTCGTTTCCTTGCCGACCTTGCCGCGACCTCTGCGACCTGGGGACACCGAGCCGCGCGCGACAGCTCGTCGCGCTTTTCGCGAAACTTTTCGACAAACGCCGGAAAGAGCGAGCGAGAGACGTACGCGTCACACCGTCTTGCGAGAAAATTTTCTCGTACGTCGTACGGAGCGCGCGTGACACGGACGAGGATTTCTAGTGTAGCCTACATAACCGTAGCGAGTTTCGACCCTCCGGCAATGGGTGACGGTGCGCCCGTATGCTCGGGATGAACCGGCGACCTCGCGGGATATGCGCGAAGCTGTAGTCAACGTGCGAGCGTCGAGTGTCTGAGTGTTACTGCTGTTACTACTTGAACGCTGTTACTACTGGAGTAATACACGGAAGCACTATGACGGATTCTCGTCGGCCATGGCTGGGTCAACGAAAATCGTCAATTTTATTTCCAATACCAGGTGAATCGTCCAGCTCCAATATACTTTCGGAAATACCGGCCTCTGTTTCCGAAAAAAAAAAAAAAAAAAAAAAAATCAAAAGTTCCAGCGGCCTAAATAAAGTTGCAATGGACGCGGAATAACTCAGCAGCTTTTTGACACCAGGTTGATGGATAAGGGCTGCACCGGAGCGAAACCCACACCCTTCGTCAACTCCTGGTTTCTCGACACGCCGAGCGCGAGATCCTCACTACCACGGCCGAGGGAAAAAGGGTGGGAGGGCATTACCGGATCGTAAACCGAGCGAAAATATATTGCGCCGTGGTGCCCTCGGACGCCCTCGTCAAGATTATTTAATATCGGTGATGGGTGCGTCAGATGGGCCGACGCTCGCCGAGAAAAGCGCGTGGATCACCCCGGGGGGGCAATAGTTAATGGAGCGGCTTACATGTCTTATATAATGGATCAGCTTACATATCCCATACAAAAATATATAAATTTATACAAAAAATGAAGTAAAAATAAATATGTCAAAAAGGTGTACAAAGATAGCGGTAAAATATCTTGGTGATTCTTTCGCGTCTTATTCCCTGCGAGTCTTCGTCGCGCGGTTAACCCGCTCGCGTATTACCGAGAATAATATTGATTTTCCGGAGGGAAGAGGGAAGATGCAGGGGGGGGGGGGGTGGGGGGGGGCGCGAGTAAAATAGCACCTATCTGCATGTGGGATTCGCCGCCGCGACGTCGGCTCTGCCGCGGAGCTCGGTGCGAAATCGATAGTTCTCCCGGCTCGCGCGGCGATAAATAATAATTATTAGACGCTCGAGATCTCGCGCCGCGGGTTCGGGGGACCCGCCGGGGGCTCTGTCGCGGTGCGGCTCCGGTGATTTATATAAAGATTCGCAGCAGCCATGCCGACCCGAGTCGGGAATCGGGTCACCAACCGCATCTCGAATCTCGAGGAGCCGGAGTATCTGCGGAGTCCAATTTGACATCGCGCACGAGAAAGCCCGGTGTGTGTATATAGAGAGGAAGAGAGACAGGGAGAGAGAGAAAGGGAGAGGAAGAAAGATGGAGATGGTTTGGGGTTGGAGTGGTGGTGGTGGTCTATACAGAAGGAGCCTGTAGTGCGGCGCTTCTGCTTCGGCTTCAGGGGGGTCTCAGTCCCCCGCCCCTCGAGCTTTTCATTAAACAAGCTCAGAGACGTGAAACTCGTGCTCTCGTTGAATCTCGTATAAGCATCGTATTAATTCACAAGGACGCACGATAATTCATTAAGACGGAATATAATGACCTCATTCAGAGGATCAGGCTGATAGTCGGCAGGGCTGAGGGGAAAGAGGCGAGAGGGGCGGAGAGGGGGGTTGGGGTTCAGAGTGCCGCGGAATCCCTTCTCGGCGGCTATTGAGACTCGCGAGAGCGGAAACGAGAATGTGAAAATGCAGAAAGATTTACATCTCGCGGCCGTTCAACGTCAACGTCGCGAGTCTCGAGGAAAATTCGAGGAAAATCCCATGGCGAGCTTTTTTTTGGTGCCTCCGTCGATTAATAAAACTCCGGAGGGGGGGAAATGTGTCGGCTCGAGCTTGGCGATTTTCATTTCTCTCATTTCTTTTTATTATTATCATTATGATTTTTTTTTGTGGAGAGATAAAAGCGATTTTTTTTTTCGCCTCGAATATTTTTTACTGTAACCTGAGCCGGGAAAACAAGCAATGACGCCGAGAGTCACCGGTTAATCGGCGGGAATCCTCTCGCGGGTGTTGAATGACGAGTGTTTGTCGCGTCGCCCCGTCGTTTTAAGCTTCCGCGGCCGGGGATTTTCAATAATCCGCGATCTGGTTCGACAATTCGCGTTGAATGTGGCGCCGGAGTCCTGCGGATTCGCGCGGATTTCCGGGAGCGTCGGAAAAATGTTCGATTGCGATTTTCGGCGTTCCATTTGCCCGCGTGTGCGCCACACGTGGATTGGAATATTGCGCGGTGTCCGGGGCGTTTGAATAAACGAAAATATTTCGGAAAACGATTTTTTTCCGGGTCGCATTGATTTCCATCCAACTGACGAAAAATCTTTTCACCGTATCGTCGAATTGTCGAAAATGTTCTTTTCTCCAAATTGTCACATTTTTATTTGACGAACTCCGATTCGTCAGAATGATTTTTCTTCAAAATTATGTGGCTCCATTTTGGGCTTCTGATTTAATCAGAGCGAAAATAATAAATCAATATATTTATAATATATAATACAAGGAAACTGGAGCAACGTTACACGTCACGTCCGGCGGAAATTGAATTAACGAAAATAGTTTCGAGCGCGAAAAATTCATCCATCGTCGCTCGTTGGAAACGGAAGATAACAGTTTGGAAATTGTCCCCTCTCGCCCATTAGGTGTGTTAGGGCTAACGCGATGCATCCGCGTTGCGCGGACGTTTACACTGTTAAAAATCTGGTGTTAAAAACAACACCGAGTCGGTGTCTATATAGGTCCACACCAATCGCGGTGATAATGAGCGGTGTTAACTGAGTCTGAAATACCGACTTTCACCTCAAAAAGTCAGAAGTCCCGTTTTTCGCGAATTATCAACAGATCGAAGCGAAAATTGAAATACAGACGCCAGTAATGTGAATCTCGTTAATGAATTAGTCAGAACTTTGACTTTCGAAAAAAAAATTACAGATCAATTACCCGGTAGAGAAATCTGTAATGAAAAAATCGATTTTTTTCTTCAATTTTTCGATAAAAACTGAGAAAAGCGACTAATTTATTCACGAGATAATAAAAAATCACACATGATACCTGCATTCATGCCTTTAAAGCAAAAAGTGTTATAATGCTTCGTCGGTAACACAGGGAAAATTTAACGAAACGGCTGGTGTTAATTTAACACTGTGATAAGTAACACCAGGAAAAAGTCCACACCAGCAGCGTTTGACACCGTAGATTTTTAACAGTGTACCCACTCGGCGTGTTTGGCGACCGCGGAGCCGGCGGCGAGAGCTTAAAACTCTCAGGGCTAAGTTGGACGAGGTTGCGTTACGGGCGAGAGGCCCCTCCGATAAACGGGTTCACGGTCAATGCATGGAAACTCAAAAGCTTCCCGCATCGAGAGAATTTAGAACCGATAATATCGTCAAAAGGAAACTTCGGGCAAGTTCAATGGGGCTCGACGAGTCGACGCTGCTTCGCATCCTGCTGTATGGCTGAGGTTTGTTCGCCCGGCGAAGGTATAAAATCCTTCGGAAAAAGGAGCTGGGAATATGTAATATCAATCGGGGGACGTTTTTTGATTTCCCATCGAGGGAATTGGCATCGTCGGAAGCTCGACACGTTTTGTTTTATTTTTGCGCCAAAGAGACTCGGAGACCAACTCACTCCAACAATTCAGGTCGCGACTCGCGATTTTGGAAAATCGAATTTATTTCCTCTGGACGCGGAGATTCTTATCATCTGAAAATTCAGGATGATTCCAATGAAATTTGTTTCACGCGATATTTGTTTATCACCGTTTGCGATTTTTTATTCTTGGATAATTGGAGATCGATATCAGCACCTTCGCATTGAAAATAATTGCCGAAAATTCGCTGACCCCATTCGGGGTTCACTCTACAGTCCAACATCCAACAAACCGAGAAGGTTTATCCAATCCACCGAATTATTCAGCCTTCAATCAACGACAATCCAATAACGTCTAGAGTTCATTTTAATTGTCGCACAAAATAGGATTCTATGAAAAAAAATATATAAAAAAAAATTATAAATACGGGACGACAATGTTAGCAAAGCTGTAAAATATAACAGAAATTTGACTATAATTCAGTCAGGTCAACATTAAATCTGATTTGGAGTCTACTCTAATCCGGGCCAAACCCTGAAAACGGTTTCTCCGTATTTTCCGATTCGCCGAATGTCCCAAAGCCGATTACAATTATATTTCAATCATTCGATAATTCACTCATATATTTGCGGTCGCCGAGTGGTCGCGATTTTTTTTTTTTTCGGCCCGCGAAATTTCGCCGCGGCGCGCGACGAAATGCGAATTATCGCGGCTTTTGTGCCGCCGACTTTGTGCGAAATGTCTGTAATTCGTCGACCATAAATTCGTTAAATGTTGATTAAATTGATTGGAAATGCGCGACGGGGAAACACGTAGCACAATGGGAACAAGAGTTGAGGGAGTTTCGCGTCAAGGGGTCGGAGGGGTGGAGGTGGGGGAGGGAGGGGGGGGGGGGGACGGGATTTGCATTAGCGGTCGGCGAGACCCGGAGGGTCAAACCCCGGATCCGGAGCACGCTCGCTGCTCCGCAGAGAGAGAGACAGAAAGACATCAGAGAGAAGGAGAGAGAGAGAGAGAGAACAGTGAACCAGCCAACCGCTGTACGCTTAAGCAAGCAGCGCGCTACACGTTCTTCATTGGTCGTGTGCTCGCGGCCGACTCGGCACGCTCGTTCGGCTTTTCCCCCAGGCCGGACGTTTCTTCCGCGTGTCGCCCGCGTCTCGCATCGCGGGTCAACCGAGGGACGAGCCGCAACAGCGCTTCAGTTTTTTTTTTTCTTTTTTTCAGGTTGGACTCGAGTCGCCAGAGTTAATTAACCCATTCGCGACGAAATAACTTGTGCATTTATGTGTCCCGGAAGAAAAAAAAAAATAAGAGATGTTTAAAAATAAGTGATAATTTATACCTTATAATAATTCCATTTTTGTTGCTTTACAATCAGCAGCGTTTGAAACATCTTTTTTTTTTTTTTTTTTTTTTTTCATGGGTATCCCGATCTCGAAGACCATCGGACATTGTCCTAGGCCAGTATTCTCGATTAATCGTATGTTCCGCAATTTCGCTGCCGGACTGATTACTTTCTGTAACTACGTTGGGTCCAAAAGTTCAAAAGTTCCGGGACTGAGCGACGTTACGCGGTTGTTACACGGTCGTCGGCCAAAAAACCTGGCGAGCGTCGCGAATTCACCGGACCGCGAACTCGCCAATCTCTCTTGTTGGTCGTTAATGCCGGGCGAGACGTGGTAACTCGAACAACGGGCGAATATTATACTATTTTCGGGCGCGGGGTCCGGTGTACCGCTCGCGGGACTCGCGGGAGAACAACAACGGACTCGAACCCTCTACCCTCCCCCCCCCCCCACAAACATGGATTTAGCCTGCGGAAGGCTTTTAGCGAGCCCTCCGCGGGTTCATCGTGCGTTTCGCATGTATTCTACGCGCAGTCAGCGTCCGCTGACTCCTCAAACCGAACCCTCAAAAATCGCAAATTTTTCCATACATACCACTTGTGTTTTGTTGCAAAAAAAATGTGTTTAAAAAAACGAGAAATTTTTTGATTTCTTCCCAAAAATTATATAATAAAAAAAAATGTTTGCAATGAAAGAAATTTTATTTCCCCATCGGTCCTGCGGCCACCGTCAAGGTACGTATTTCTGCATCCCGAATTTTATTTTTTCTCAGACCCGCAAACAATATCGTCGAAAGAAAAAAAAAAAAAAGAAATAAAGGCAGAGCACGTGGGTCCGAGTTCGTATAGGGCGCGCGGCAGGCGCGAGGCGCAGATCGATTTAATGGGGGGTGGCTCGGGCGGCAATTGCGGAGCAACGAGTTATGGACAACGATATCTCGGGCTGTAGGTGTTAATGAAATTTGCGGGCCGTAGCTTTTCCGGCCCCGGGGGAGAATGGTCGGCCTCGTATGTGTATATGTATGTGTCTATATCGATATATACGTGTCCTAGTTGTGTGTCGTACGTTTTAGTGTGTTGTACATGGATAGCAACGCTACGTTCGTAAAACGCTGCTCCTGCGTCCAGGTTCGCCGGGCGAACGCAGGGTCGACGGGTTGATAACAGCGTCACTCGTTGAAGCTCGGCGGACGCCTCTCGGTGGAGCAGCTAAACCGGTACCGGGCCGCGTTTCAGTCGCGGCGTCCGGCCAGTTTTGTGCGCCGTGTGCGCCACGAGGAACCGGCCCCTCGAGGCATTCTACCGGTTCAGCGGTCCGCGCGATGCCCACGGACCTCTTCCCCCCTTTCCCCCACCCGGCGTTAAACAGATTTCCAAGAGCGGTATAATGGAGAAAGCAGTCAACGTCGCTTCGCCAAAAGCCAACTAGCTGGTTTTCGCCGTAGCGCCGACGAGTTATACCTGCGAAGCTCGAGCTTCGCAGGTAACTCGCCGCGGCTCCGCACAGAGAGCGAAGATGTCAGGCCGAACGAAGCGACTTTCCACTCGAATTAATCAAACCCACCTTAGTTTCCGGCTTCAACGGGAGACGAGGACAAACCGACCAACTTTGCCATTTCTCTCAGCTACGCGACGAGACTTGGGGGGTGGGGAGGGGGATAAGGGTAGGGGAGGGGGCAAATCTCGTCGTCGCTTTTTATTTGTGCCCCCCAGAACGAGCAAGGAAAAGCACAAATTGAAATTGTCCTCGCTCTTGCCAGAAAGTCGTCCCCGGAGGACGACGAGCGTGGAGCGAGGGGTGGGGGGTTGGGGGAGGGGCAGCCCCCGGTAACGAGGACTACCACACGGCAATTGCCTTCACCCTCGATTCACTTCTAATGCGTCCGGCTAATACCCCGGGTTTTCGTCCTTGTGCGCACAGAGAGAATCGCAGTTACCTACCCTCCCCCCCACCGCTCTCGCCGCCCGCGAGAAGCTCAGAGCGACGAAAAAGGAGCCCGCGGGACATTCCCCGGAATGTCTACGCGCGGGCCGCACGAATTACCGTAACGCGAGTGTCGCAAAAAGACCCAGCGAAATTTGCACATTGCCATCGTTGGACGGGTATTTTTTTTCTTTTTTTTTCTTGCCTCTTTGTTCTACCTGGTAATCACTATTACCGCGCGAGTTCCGGTATTTTCCGCGAGTCGCGGCAACGACAAACGGCAACGGGGAATTTTTTTTTTTTTTTTTTTTTTTTTTTTTTTCGTGACCACAATTTTCGTCGGCGTTTGCGGCGACAGTCGAACCGCGTGACGGAAAAAAAAAACGTCACGAGACTTTTTCCGAGAAGAAATAAATTGTTGAACGCTCTTGAAGAGCTGCGAGAAGTGTTGGAATTATCGACGACGATTGAAAGATTCAGAACGGTACCCGTGGCTTTTTGTGGCCTCGGGAACGAGGTCACAAAAAGACATCGCTGTGGCATCGCTCGTTCCCCGAGCTTTGAATATTTCAATCCTCCCCCACCTCCTCCCCTTCGTCTCTGACAATTAGCCAATCTCCTCGTTGATTTCAAGCGCGTTGCATAATTGAGCTCAATCTCGCGTATTGATCATCCTGGAAAAAGCTGGAATGAATTACGCGCAGTGCGATATATGAAGTCACGGAAAATATTATACGTCGTCGTGGTCGTAGTCGGGGAAAAAAACGTGCGCATATAATTGCGTGTGCAAATTCGGGGCATTTCAAAACCCAAAGTGGTCGTGCAGGGGCCGAGGAGGGGGTGAGGAGTGGGTGGCAGGGGGAAGAGAGGGAGACGCGAGTGTATGCTGACCGTTAGTTGAGTTAGGTGCTCACGTCCGCGTTTACTCGCGAATCCAATTAGATTTCTCGAGTCACGTGGCAAAGCTCGGGGCGAGTGATGGAAAAAGCTTTTGAGACCTCGGCGCTCGCGGGTTTTCGAGCGGTCGTGCGGCATCAGGGCAGCCACCCCGTTTCCTACTCCCCCCCCCCCCCAACCATCCCCTTCCATCCCCCGTTCCTTACCACCCCTCTCCTTCTCTCTCTCTCTCTCTCTCTCTCTCTCTCTCGCAAAGGGGATGAGACATCGAGGCTGTGTACGCCTGGAGCTTCGCGTCTCCCTGAGGCCAGCACATTTTGACGAGATGAAAAAGCACGATGTGCTTCCGAGGGGGGAAGTGAGGAGGGGCATGTTGGGGGTTGAAATAGGGGCGGGGAGGAAAAAAGATCGTGGCCCGTCAGAGCAGGCCGAGCACTTTGCCCTATTTATTATTCATGAAAAACGATGGGACACGGATGGTTCGACTAGCGGGTGGCTCTGGCAACCCCCGTGTGTCCACCTCTCTTCTCGACGCTCACCTAGACCCGAGATCCTGGGTACCAACGCCGCGTCAGTGTCTCGACACTGCCGGGCTCTTTTTGCCTCACGTGTGCGTCGATCGACCCGCGCGTCTACGTTTCCTCCAATTTTCGCCAAGGCGATTTCCGCTCTCGTCGTCGCGAAACACACTTCGGGTGTATTGTCGGCACGAGTTACTTTTGCGAGCTTTTTGACTGGTTTTGGGAGGCTTTTGGAGGAGCGGAAAATAAAAAAACTAGGTTTGTGTATTTTTTTGTAGGTGTGTTTAATAATTTTATAATTTCATCGAGACAATAGAGCGGAGTTTATGTTTACTTGATCGTGAGATATTAAATCTCGTAAGAAAAGGAGTTTCTCGTGGTAACATTTTTCCGTGAAATACGGCACAATTTTACAAAAGCCGAGTACCGAGATAATTCAAATAAATTCAGAGAGTTTTTTTTATTTCGTGTCCTGAGGCTGAGCATCGCGCAAAGACCAAGGAGCGGAAAAAAATTTAAAAAAAGCTGCTTACGTGCAGCGAAAACGCATTACACATGTTTACGAATTCTTTTCTGCAACAGAGAAAAAATGGTACCAATCCATTTACAGAATCGCGTATACAGTGAAATATCAACCCTGCAGATAATTTGATTTTCCTACACAAAGATGTAAGGCAAAAATATATTATCCTGGGTCTCGCGAATTATTCCCGCTCGACGGGAAATAATTCCTTTCATTTTTTATCGATACCGCGGTATTTTTGATCCGCATAGGACCGATAAAACGGCCCGAGGAAGTCGTAAAACGGTCGATGCCCGCGACCCGCGTTCCTCTCGGAGCGCGGAACGACGAGTGAGAGATAATTCGACGCCATTGGCCGGAAGGCCCACTCTCTTTTCCCGCGGCGTAACACACCGGAAAGTGGGCGGGGAGGGGGTGAAACAAGCGATGTATAAATCACAAGACGAAGTTACCGCGAGCGCTGAGAGAACGGAAATAGGGTGTGACCGAGTGAGGAGCTTTACAACCAACGAGGCAGGTGAAAGCCTGGGTTGGAACCTCGATTCCGCTCTCGATCGCAGCGTTATTTTCGTTTCTCTCGCGATTCTGATCCGCCTCGACACTGGGCCCGACGTATCAGCGGTGGCAGAGCCGACTGATGCTCGACGATGAAGTAAAAAAATAAAATAAAAAAAAAAAGAAACAAGCGAATAGAGGGCGAAAAAAAAAACCCAGGGTGAAAAAGAAAAATCCCAGGGCGAAACTAATATCGAGAAGGATTGCAAAAGAGTCTGGAGCCTTCGGGGAGAAGGGCACCGGGGTTGGAAAAAGGGGGGTGGGTGCCGGAGTTATAAAGCTTCGCCGAGAGACGTCTGTGAAAGCGACTTGGGGAAGCGAGAGGCGGCGGCTACGGACTCGTAGTACCCGAGAGCGCAGAAACGCGAGACTGATCTCCCATAGAGACTGCCGAGGGTCCGTTTGCAGAAACGCAGGCACCATCCGAGGAATATTTATTTATTCCCTCCACTCCAGACAGCCGAGTCCCTGGCTCGAGTGCGAGAAGCTGCTTCTGCTGCTGCGGCGCGCTGCCTCATCTCGTCTTCTCTTCGTCCTCTGCTCTCTCGACCCCCTCCTCCTCCACCCGAAGAGCGATCGGCTCAGCGCGACGAGAGAGTCCGCATTATTCGCCTCGCGCTGTTTCCCGGAAAAAGCGCGTTCTACGCACCAGCGGATATAACACCGTATTACGAGAGGCTCACAAAGCTACGCGTAATACCTGCGGCGTTTGAGAGCCAAGTAAGCCAAGATTCGCGCCGATTGGCCGAGTCCGGGCTCGCGCCATACGCTGGAAAGTGAACGCGAGGTGACTATTGTTATTATTGACTATTATTAACCCCTTCGGCGGCGGACGAAATCGTGCGCACATTTTGTATCTCTTATATTGAGTCTGATATTTTTTGTTTCTAAATGTTGAGTTCGGATTCGTAATCAGCGACCCTTGAAGCCGCCGAGTACCAAGTTTCACGAAAATCAATCAAGCCGATCGGAAAATAATTTGATAATAATCGGGAAATGCATGACGCCAAATGGCGTCAATGCCGCCGAAGGGGTTAATCGTGTCTGATTAATACAACCGTGACTACTATTAATTTTACGTCGATGGAATTTGAGAGCAACGAGAGCGACTGGATCGAAGCCGAAGATTTGCAGTTAATGCAGAGCAGCCGATGTCGCTTCTGCTTTGGCCAGTGGAGCGGACCGCGGATGGTCAGACAGTGGAGTGGACCGCGAATGGTCAGACAGTAGTAGAGCTCTAAGCCCGTCGGCTGTGTGGCGCCAGCCCCGAATTAAGGTCCGCGCGTTGCACATCCCGGTGATGCATATCCCGTGTGTTCAGCCTATGCGGCGCGTGGACTTCGCTCGGCGCACCTGGTTTTAATAGATATTTCGACGCTGAATAATATCGCGCGTATTATACGGCCGAACCAGCGCCCCCGGGTTGACTCCTCGGGTACAAAAGCTACAGAGATTATTTCCGTAACGCCTGTACGTCCCAATATACCCCGGATAATATTGTCTTCTGAACGACTGTTCAGCCCGGCCAGCCAGCATTTCGGGTGTCGCGTCCATTTTATCAAACACACACACACACACACACACACACGGACAGACACATTGACACCAGCAAACGCGGCGGGTGCAGGTGGACGTTTCGCACGGTTCGCGTAAGCTGACGTCATTTTCCGATATCCAATTGTTTTCGACGACGTCAACCGACGAGCCACGTCCCTCCGGGCCTCGACCCGGTTGGCTCCCGTCTTTCTCTCTCTCTCTCTCGCTCTTCGCGCTCACCACTAATAAAGCGCCTCTCGCGCGTGTTTCCGTCGGCGATGTCCTCCTGGCGTGGCGATAATCATTATTGCTCGTCGGTTGTCCCGCTTCACCCCATCTCCCTCCCCCTCTCCCTCACCTCGGCTCTATTCGACTCTCATCTTCTCTCTCTCTCTCATTCTATCTCCAACCACCTCGGGGAAAACGAGGCTTCCCCCTTATCGCGCCTGAAACGACGTGTACAACTCCGGTAATACCCTCCAATTATAAGACCGGCAGCCATGCCTGTATCGTTTGATCCGGCGACGAGAACCACACGCGAATCGGCCGCCGGTGTAGACGCGACGCAGGCACCGAGGGAAATTGGAAACGTATACGACGCACCGTACGGAGGGGTGGTTTGTGTACTTCAACGGTGCGAACGATATAACGAGGACGGCGATGGAATAAAGGTGCGAGGAGACGCGACGCCCGGAGAGAGCGCAATATTCGAGAGACAACCTCCTCACCCCCCCCCCCCCCCTCCCCCCTCCCGCACACCTAGGGGTTGGCATCCACCCCCAAAGCCCTTCCCACCCTCCTTTCCACCTCCTCGCGGGATCCGCAATCTTCGAGGGTGACGTCTGCCTCTCGCGTATTTGCATCATTAGTCCAAAACCACTGCTAAAATCTCGAGATGTCGGGGAAACTGTCGAGTCTGACGGCGGCTGAGCTGCGAGAGGCTGGAGTAAGTAAGACGGCGGCGTCGCGCGGGTCCTCGTGTATCCCGTGAGGTTGGTATATAATTTCCAAGAGGGCGCGAGTGCTGAGGGAGGGATGGAGGAATGGAGGAATGGAGGGAGGCGCGAGAGGCGTCGCATTCTCGACGCGCGCGCGCGGCCCTCGCGACAAGACGACCTCATCACGCGCGTCTTCCAGCCCCGGCTCTGATAATTAATTTCACGTATCCGGTTTACGAGCGGGCACGCGGGCGCGTAATCAGATTTACCAGCCGAAATTGGCGGGGATTGTTCGGGAGTCTCTCGCGGGAAGACGAGGGAAACCTTGGGGCCATGGGCGCCCCCGTGTCCCGCGACTTAGAAGGTGCGCCAGCTGCAACCGTCTTGGGCTGGGGGGGTGTTGATGACTGTCAGAACCCGTGCGATTTCAAGCTGCGAACGTCTGTTGGTCCAAGGCACGATGCACGAGTGCCGCGTGTATCGTCCACGCCAGACTCGCTTCTGTATAAAGCAGCGGAGCAGAGAGGAAGAGAACTGCGTATCCCGTAATCGTCCGGTAGGTAGATTGTGTGCCGAGTTTGCCGGGGTTGCCACGGCGAATAAGAGAAGAAGCGGCGTCCGAGTATAGTGGAGGGTGCGGGGTGTGTATAGGGGTTGGAGGATGAGGGGATTGTCGGTCGGCAATCAGGCGACCCACGGGATTTGAGGGAGGGAGGGGGGGGGGGGGAATGCACGGGGGCCCGAAGTGGACCGAGGATAGAAACGCAAGGACATGGCTGGTGGTGGTGGCACCAGGAGTTCGCGAGTTGTATTAGTAGTAGTAGCAGTAGTAGTAGAAGTAGCAGTAGTGCTAGTAGTAGTCGTCGTAATAGTAGTAGTAGCAGGAGTAGTATCAGTCATAGTAGCCGTATTTGCAGTAGTAGTCGTGGTAGTAGTAGTAGTAGCAATGGTACCAGTAGTAGTCGTCATGGTAGTAGTAATAGTAGCAGTAGCAGTAGTAGTACAAGTAGTAGTAGTAGTAGTAGTAGTAGCAGTAGTAGTAGTAGTAGTAGTAGTAGTAGTAGTGATAATACCAGTCGCCGTAGTAGTAGTGGTAGCATCAGTCGATGGACGTTGTTGTGGTCGCTCGTGGGCACGGGAGTGGGCTCGCTTTGTGAACGGTAACTGCGTTACCGTGCACTTTGCCGCGATAACTCTATTCCAGCGGGGGCTCGAACCGCCTCGCGCCGTGGCGGACGAGCTGGAGAGAGAGAGAGAGAGAGAGAGGGAAAGAGACCAGGAGCAGCTCGTCCAGAAGCTTCGGGGATCTGTGCAGGCAGCCAGACTACCGGACCCGGCGGTCTCTTTCGTGTACCACCCCGGAGAACTCTATATATAGAACCCCGGCGTCTATCCCCGCTTGGAAGGCTACGGGACGCGCAACTCCCGGGGCGCGACGGGAGAGGAGTCGACCCGCCGTAGTTGGTCCGTAGGATATTGCCAACCAAACTAGCCAATATGCGCTGTTCCCGCAGATACAGCGTCATATCGTGTCAGCCGTGCGGCAACGGGGCCATAACGAAGGGCTTCGGATCACAGAACCCCCCCGATCGTCCGGCGAGTGAGTCTCTCCTTCGTCGGGGCCACCGTTGCTCGGCTTTCGTTGCGAGGATGAAGCAGCAGCAGCAGCAGCAGCAGCAACACCCGGGGTCAGCAAAGACCTCCGGGCCAGGGTCGCTTCCGTCCGATCCCTTCGCCAACCCACCTTAGGGGGAGTCTCGGCCCGCGAGCGCGCCAGGCTATTCCACTTTGTAATATCCTTGATTCCTCGATGAAGCTACGTCGTTGGCCTGTGTACCACGTGACGACGCATCTCGTGTGGGTGTGTTTGCGTTTCAAAGCATGCAAGCCTCTCAACGTGTCCTGGGCAAAGGAGACCCCGAAGGTTGTTAGAGGTTGGAGTTGAATTGCCGCGACAATTGGATCGACGCCGCTTGGCATCGTCTTTGTGGGAGGATCAACGACAGTGGCGAATCTCCGTCTTGGGTTATGAGGCCTCTTACTATGAGTGATATTCAATTTCTCACCAGAGACACACCTGTTTAAGCAAAAAAAAAATAGATGATTCAGGATTCGTAGACTCTCAGCGTCCAACCAACTTTGCAATATCTCCGATGCTCCATCTCAGACCCTTCCACGTCATCGTGACGTCAACGGACGGATGTCGTGTATTCCTAACCCGTAAGCCACATATCGAGCCGCCTGAGCCTGAACTCGAGGCTCCTCTTAATATTACAAAGCATCAAACGGCAATTGGCCCGCGCGCTGTCGGGCTCTGTCCGTCCAAACAAGCATCTCCGTGTCTCCCGGACGACCATCCGTAGGTGGATACGCTCGCTATTCACCGCTCGCACCGCGCGTCAACCGCCGTCCGTATGAGCAAGAGGGAGAACCCAGAGAGAGAGAGAGAGAGAGAGAGAGAGGGCTGCTCATTCGTGCCTGATTTATCCTGGCACCGGTTAAATTATCGCCCCGGAGTCCTCAGCCACCCCCCAACCGATAGATCATATCATTCGGGCTTCCTGATTCCGTCGGCATCTCTCGGCGTCCGGTTGCGTCTGGGCTGTCCGGTCCGTCCGGACGGGTCGCGCTTGGGTCGTGCGCGGCGGGGGAGGGGGGGGGGGGGGGGGCATGGTTGCCCCGTACGGAGCACCAGGTCGCCCCGCACGTCGGGCAGTCAGCTCCACAACCCGGTGCACTCTCGGGGTGGTCTTGGCGAACCCGTTCTCGGGCCTCCCCAAGCCGAGCCAGTTTGGTCCGGTAGTTGCTTACATTACCATACGAATGCCCCGATCGATTCAAGAGCCCCCCACCCCCCTGAGCCCCAACCCCAACCCCCCCCCCCCCCCCCCCCCCCCCACTTTGTACCCTGCCACCTACTCTCTTGCTGTCTCCGTTCCACCGCGCTCTTAATACTCGACTCTCGGCTCTCGCTCGCGCCTTCTCCCCACGCGAATATTACGCCGGTTGTCTCCGTCCAGGCTCGCTCCGTTACGGTCCCCTCCCCCCTCCCCCCCTCTCGCGCCAACCGCTCCGGCACTCTCGCGAGTATGTACGACGTCTCGCCGGTTTCCTCGCGGGGCGCACTCGACTCCTGGGGGTGGATTTCCCTCACCCTCTCTCTCACTCCGTCTATGTCTCTCTCTCGCTCCAGGCCACCCCGAGACCGTCGCACGCTACCCCACGATCGTGCAGTCCCACCGCCCCGGCGCAACCGTGTACACCGAGGCCTCAAAACTACCCTACACTCCTCCTACGCCATCCGGAACGTTAATCATTGTTATTGGAATTCTTCGCCGCCGCTGCAACGCTCTATGCAAGCTCTATGCCCTCTCTGGCTTCGAACCACCCCTGAAGCCTTCGATTCCAACCCCGCCGGTGGGTAACCGCGTGTCACGCTCGTTCTTGGCTGTCTGTGGAACTATCATCATGAGCTCCGGTGCAGTTTCTGCATTTGGCATTGTGTTCAAGGGGCATATCTGTCGCATCGCGTTTCACTCGCGGTTGTCGTAGGAGTGGGGATCGCGGGCTTCGACTTATAGGGTGCAACGTCGGTGGAAGGAAGATGAGGGGGTGTCCTTTGCATGAGGGCGGCTTTAAAGAGGATAGATAGTTGCATTAATTAGTTTGGCGAATGTGATATGTGTAGTTTTGTGTGAAAGCCATGTTCGGGCCCACTGCTGAAACTGCTACTGGTGGTGGTGATGATGGCGGTGGTGGTGGTGGTGGTGGTGGTGGTGGTGGTGGTGCTGCTGCTGATGCTGCTGCTGCTGCTGCGAGACTTGCGACACGGAGCCAGACGAAGCCTTCCCGCGGCGCAGGATTTTCGCGAGGGATTACCAGAACCGCGCGCGGCTGGCTCGACTCCAAGAACCGAGTTGGCGGTTGGAGAACGAGAAACCCCTGGAAACGCCGACCGGGCCTTTGAGGAATCTCGCTCGAGCTTGACCATTGTTATCGGACCCCGATGATGAGACGCAACGAAACGCGGGGTACTTCGGATCGCACGTCCCGTTCGAATTCGCGAAGACTCAATTAACGCGGGAAACCTGGACAACGTTCGTGCCGAGGGACTAGAATAAACGGAAATTGTTTGGATTGGAAAATTAATGCGAGGCACCGGTGGAGGTTTCTGGCGGACGACGAATCTCGGGCGAGTCTGTTGGACCGAATGTAAAGTTCAACCTTTTCCACTAGGGCAGATCGATGACCCACGGAATTTGGCAAATCGCGAAGGTTCGAGTGTTCCAAAAGTAGCCACGTTCAGAAATAGGCACGGTGGACTGTCATCGCATCCGAATGGTTTTTTCTTCGTGTTACTTTGTCGGGCTGCTAAATAATTCAGACGCAGGTTGCAGATCCAACCATGGCATTCGCGGGGTCGACACGACACACTTGGAATACTTCCAATTCACGCTATTTTTATTTTTTATTTTTACGATTTTCATACATTTTTCACGATTTTTTTCGCGAGGGAAATAAAATCGATTTGACTAGTTTTAGTTTTTACCGCGTTACGTTTTTTTCACGTCGTCGCCTGGGTCGATGACGTTGATTATTCCGGGAACATCCGGACCCAATCGCCATCTTTAATCGAGGTGTCCCACTGAGGCAGAAGATTTCCGGAAAGGTGCGGAAAATCCTCGGCGAGAGCACAGAGGGGATGAATATTTTAATAAAATTCGGTATATATTTTCTTCGCGCTATCGAGAAAATAACTGAGATATCGGATGTCCTGAGAGAGCCGTAAAGGCGGGTCGCAGCTGCGTCTGAGGGTCCAAACGGGTCACGTCGCGTCTTCCACGTCGCCGAGCTCTCGACGCTCCGGCCTGTTTTGCAAAAATGTACGCGTACCGATATCGCACATAGCCGCCGCCCGTCGTCTCTGCCTCTTCTCTTCGCTCGCTCGCGCGCGCGCGCGGCCGTTCCACGCCGAGCTATTCGGCTTCATTTACATTTATCTCCGGTGATGCCAGAGTGCAGTGGCCATTACCCGTTCCCCGGGCCCCATTACCAGCCATCCTCTTCGCTCGCGACTACGGGCTACGCTCGGCCTCCCCCCATGCCCCCGCCGACCCTGTCGTATTTTATTTACAGGACGAGCCGGCGCCGCGGGAGCGTCGATTTCAACCTCACGAGCCACCCGGATATTCTCGCTTCTCTTCCTCCGCCCGTTCTCCCCGGGCTTTCTCGTTTTTCCGCGCTTTTACCGCTCCAAGACAAAAGTGTAGATGCTTAAAGGGCTGCGGAATTTTGTTTATCAACGCTGCGGACGCTCGGCCGGAGAGGCGAACGTGACTATTTATTTATCTCAGGGGGACGTAAAACTGCCAAAAGTGAAGATGCTGAAGAGCTGGGGAATTTTGTTTATCAATATTGCAGACACTGGGAGTCTGTGAGAAGGATTTCAGGTGCAACAGGATATGGTTAATTGTTTATCTCAGTTGAGAGAGTGGGATATCCTGTAATTGATAGCGCGGATCGAGGATGCACTTTGACCCTCAGGCAAATGTTGGAGTATCATCAATGAAGCCGGTCCAATTACTCGTCGCCGAGTTAGCTGTCATTATATGGCTAAGTATATAGCATTAAATGGAAATTACAATAATTACCTGGAAATTATATTCGGACTGCGAAATTAAGTTATTGAATTATTGAATTCATCCGGGCTGATTCGAAGTATTTTTCGCGTCAATCGCTGTCGAAAAACATTTTTGATCTGCCCTCCCTCTATGAACTCTGCAAAAAAATTGCCCCTAGGAGTAAAGGGACGAGCGGAGGGTCCGGATGATTAACTGGACGCGCGATATTTTTCGTCGCGCACCTCCGGGCTTCACCCGAGAAATTTAAGTACAATTTTTCGTACGCTCACTTTTCCCAGCCGCGTGTTTTTAACGAACACACAGCGAAGCTCCATCTTCGCGCCGTTATACGCGCTATCTCGCCGTTTACCTCGCACGCTCGTCTCGTCTCGTCTCGCGTTTGCTCCGACATCACCGCCGCAGACTCCGACGGAGCGAGTATTATTTGTTCGTCGGGCGGGCAGCCGAGCAGCCAGCTTCGAGAACGATTTAATTAATCCTCGAAAAGCGCACTTCGCTCCGGTTGCCAGTCAACACGGCGAAGAAACGAAAATACATTCTCTTTGAAATTCAAAGACACCGTATCATCGGAAATAAGGAAATATTACATTGGAATCAATGACAAAAAATCCAATGAGGCTCTTTTCGTTGAATCGTAAGATAACAGTCAGATAACAGCGGCCATCGAAATTCGAATTAAGTTGCATTACTGTCATCCCCCTCCCCTCGCCCTTCACTGATCCGTGCGTTTTTTTTAATCGCTCAGCTTGCAACCGTTTTATTGGATTTTCGGCGAAAACTAAATTTAACGCTTGCGGTCGCGGCCCTGTGTATCGGTCGAATCTGTATACATGCATTTTAGCTCGATATTTGACCTGCACCGAAAAAGGGCCACGCGGGTGCATTGCGTAAAAATAACTTAAACCGGCGGAACAGAGGAAAATCGTTGAATTTTATCGGTAGGCGTATTTTTTTCTCACTTTCGTTTTTTCTTCCTTCACCCCCCTCCTCCATCCGCCGGAATCCCACGTCGCCCGGAAGCCGACGCGAAATTGCCCGCCGCACGGAATATTCGATTACAGAGACGGGAACGATGTCCGCCTGTTTGACCCTCATGACTCTCAAGACTGCAATAATGCAAGATCAAAGTTTCGTCCGTCGACGTTTGCGGGCTCTTGTTCTCTCCCTCTCTCTCTCTCTCTCTCTCTCTCTCTCTCTCGTTTTCTCCCTCAGCTTCGCGGCCTCCAAGACTATTATTCTGCGGGTCTTCGAGACCCCTGCACTTGCCCCCCTCCCCTCGTTTCTACCACCACCACCCCTGCCCTTCCACTCCCGAACCCCCAGCGTCTCGCCTCGCCGCTGTTCAGTTTCAGCCCCCGAGGCATGTGCAAAACTTTTCTCTCCAAACTCATTTGAATTTTTATTCAATCCGCGAAACAAATAATTATCACGGCAATAAGCGTCGAGGGAGAGAGGGAGAGAGACGTCGACGGCGCCCTGGCTCAACCCACTTCAACTTTAAACCGGTCAGGCACAGTCGAGTGACTCGGTTCGTTGCCCTGTGTACGACTCCACTTTGACTTTCCTCGTTTTTTCATTATTCAATTCGGCAGCGCGGATTCGCGTCGATATATATGTATGCGAGTATATAGTATATACAAGTATTCGAACTCCGGAGCGCGGGAAGAGTGTTGACCAACTGTCGTTACCAAAAGCTTTTCTTTTTCCTTTTTTTTAAATTCAAATTCATTTACAACGCCGCATACGTTAATTGCACCTGAACCGAGTGATTTATTCGCACGTGAAATAATTCGCGGAAAGAAAAATTTAATTTTTTTTACCGAAAACACTCGTTTCGATATATCGAATCGACATTCATTTTGCCGATAACAAGTGCGCCCCATGTACTGCAAAAAAAAATGATAACGATAATAATAAAGTCGGGATGTATGAAAAATCGTCGATTAAAAAGTCACATACCGTCCGTCTGTTTTACCGGGAAAGAGAATCGATAAGCCGGTGATAAACGAGGTCGTGACGCGAAGATCGGGAAAGCTCGCGGGGGTCGCGCGATGTATAATCGCTGCGCTGTGTCGGATCGGCGGAGAGCTTTTGGTCTCTCTCTGCAGGGCTCAGAGCGGATCGCGAGATCGCCAGGATATTCTTCCTTCGCTGCGCCGGGCGATAAACTTTTTATCGCTGGCTTTGGCAATTCGGCGACTGCGGGACGCGAGAGGGGGGAGAGGGGAGTGGGCAAGAAGGTGGAGGGTGGGTAGCTGGACGGGCGGTGGGCGAGAAGGCCTCCCCCCGCCGCCCTTACCCTCCACCGTCGGTCTCCGGAGCCGATAGCAGAGGTTCCGGTGCCGTTTCGTAATGGCTGGAAGCCTCGAGTGAATTGCACTGTAAGCCGGACGGAGAGTACAGAGTCGGCAGAAGCCGGGGCTGCCGTACTTGAGTGCAAAACTCCTGATTATAAAGGTTATTGCCGGAGTTGGAAGCCGTGCGGGAATAAGGAGAGCGATGAGGGTGAAAGAGGGAGACAGAGAGAGAGAGAGAGAGAGGGGAGAGGGAGCGAGAGGTCAGAGGGAACAAGGAGGAGGCGCGGGAAAAGCGGCTGAGGAAAGAGGGACCCGAGCGGCAAAGCGGTCGTGAGTCGCCGGTTGGTGGAGGGGAAAGGAGAGGGAAAAGGAGAAAGAGCGCAGAAGGAGAACGGGAGAAAGACAGAGAGAGGTCGAGATAAGGATTGAGAGGTATGGAAAGAGCGAGGGAATTCCAACAGGCCCACCAAACTCATATTTTATGCGCGCAAAATGCGCTCTCGCGTGCGAAACCAGCAGCTCCACCACCATCGCTACTACCCCTACCACTTCTACCTACCCTACTACCAACCCTACTACAAACACCACCAGCAGCAGCAGCAGCAGCAGCAGCAGCAGCAGCAGCAGCAGCAGCAGCAGCAGCAGTAGCACCGCGCCAGACTTGGAAATTGAGATCGTACGATCTTGCCTTCCGCGCGAGGCCGCCCCGCGCAGTGGAAGTAGTAGAAGTAGCAGAAGTAGTACAAGTCGTAGTAGCACCCGGCAGTAGTAGCGGTCCGCGTGCAGCGCGACGCGCGAGTCTCGCTCTCAGCAAAAGTGGTAGAACCCCACAGCAGCAGAACCGACAGCAGAAGTGGTGGTGGTCGTAGCAGAACCGGCAGTAGTAGAGGTCCGCGTGCGACGCGACGCGCGAACGTCCTGTGCGATTCCTGTTTTACCGTCCGAGCGCGTTACGCTAATTCCCGGGCGCAATTCTCGCCAATGGTCCAATCATTGTAAACAAGGAGGGAAGGGATTGCACAAAGGCGGGATAACCGAGCGCTCGGGTGCAACGATGGCAACAAAGATCCACCCCCCCCCCCCCTCCCCCCACACCCCCAACGCTGGGGGTTGGGATGGCGCTCTGCACCTGCGCAATACGAATTGCCTCGATTCGAGGTCTAAATCTTTCCTAAGGCGGACGACGTCGAGCCACCTTGGAAATCGCGGCAGTAAAATCTTGACACCTTTCGTCGAAATTGCTTGTTCAGCGGGAAAATAAATTAAATTCGTTTATCTTCGTTTTTTTGTGAACTTTACTAATTGCAATCGTGGTGATTGGCGATTGTCAATATTTATTGGACTCATTTTTATTCGTGGCTCTTCTAGTCGACTGTCCAACCACGTGTAAAGCAATTGTGACAATAATCGTCCATCCAACATTTTTCCTCGCTTACTCAATGACCGTCGATGCGACTTCGCTCTGGTTTCCGCGGAAACCAGAGCGAAGTCGCCAGCTCGCCGTATCGGTGAAACTTGATTTCGCTCGCGAGTCGGGGAAAATCTTTTTTCCCTCCGATGCTTTCAGAAGAATAAACGGATAGACGTCACCGTTGTCTCTTCTCCGCGTTGACTCACCTCTCCTCCCCCCCCCCCCCCCCCCCCCCGCCGTCTGAGGTTCTCCTCGAGGTCGTCGCGCACTCGGGAAGAAATGTCGAACCTGTCGTACGACGAAGGCGGCTCGATCGAATCAGACTCTCCGCCCGGCCGAATGAGATATAGAAAATAATATTGAGCCACGGATAGGAAGCGGAATTGGCGGTATCTCTCGCCCGGCGAAGACGTCGAGCGACCTCCCGGCCTCTCGGTGAACGCGACGCGGCTACTTGGAACCCGCAAACGGATAAACCAATAAGGCGTTCGGACGAGTCTGGGACATCGACAGCCGATCCACTCATTACCCACGCGCTACGTCCGCTAACTCTGTTGCGGGCGAATGGAGAAAGGAAGGGACCACAAAAAAATACATTAAATAAATAAAATAAATGGAAGCGAGGGCGGTGTATCAGTCCGATGATCCGACGATTTGAACTGTAATAAAAACTGATTCTGATACACCTAACAGTTATGGGATTTCGAAAATCGGTATATATGGAATAAAAATAAATTTCGATATTATTTAAAACCGATTTTTGCGAAAATGTTGAAGTATACGGCGCGCCGGTATATTAATTTTCCTTAAAAAATTGTTACAGCTCAGGACACTGATAGTAGCGATATCTCGTCGGTTATTGATCGAAATTACGTACTCCATTTCCTCGGGACAAACTCGATGTTCCGCCGGTCGGGGAGACCGGGCGAATGTTCAATTGCCCGAGAAAAAATTTTCCCGGAGAGCAGCGAGAGACGAGAAGTCAAGTAAATTCGGTGATTTTTTTTTTCCTTTTTTTTTTGCGAGATGAAATTTCACACCGCGGCAAAGACTTCAGCGAATATTGTTTCACTGGTGAAACGATGTTTTCTGATTACGCCGAAGGGGGAGGAGGTACAGAAAAAAAAAAAAAAAATGGTGCGTGTAACAGTAATTACCGAGCTGGGTAAACTATACTTTTTCACGTATCCGGGGCTGATACGCCGGCCCTTTCCTTCTCCTCGTTGCCGCGGAAAAACATCGTGTCCGTTGTTAGCCGGAGAAATAATGAATGGATCTGTTTTCGGTATGACCTGGACTTTCCAGTCGGGGCGAATTAACGTTACAACGGTAATTACGGCTGCACGCGATTTTTTTCCTTTTTTTTTTCTAGCTCTCGCTACGGACTCGCCGATACTCGGAAGCAAAATTGTTCCTTTAGCTCGATAAATTCGCTGAAAAAAAATGTGGTTACGATTCTCGTGGATTGTTTTACGATTTCGGAACGATTCAGGGTGGCCCCGCCATGGCCTTGCTAGGACCTGATCTCGTTTGTCATGACTCGTGAAAATCATCGAAAAAATCACACAAGAAGTAGAAAAATTGAAAAAAATAAAATGAATAATAAATTGTATCGATCTAAAAAAAAAATGGAGACAAAATTCAGTCCTTTTGCCTCCGTTCTGTAACGAAGCCACCGGGCGGCTGTCGAGTCTGGGAAAAGCACTTGTCCCGCATCGCCCGATCACCGGGTCGCTGCTAGCGAGACGTCGAAGCGAGCAGAGCAGAGCAGGAGCCGAGCGAGCGAGAGAGACATGGTCGACCGCAGACTCACTCGGAAAGTTTTCTCGGAAACACAGGGAACGATCGATCTTTATCGCGGTATTCCCACGTGGGGACGTCACCGCGGCGGCAGCGGCAAGAGAGGAGGAGGCCGCATTGACCCGGCAAGTTTCGCCAAAGTTTTTGCACGAACGGTGACCCTCGCTCGATCGAGTGGAAAGACGCCGGCGGTAGGACGATGATCTCGCGTGCAAGATAGTACCAATGTAGTACTCTATGTATATACATACATACATGCATATATATACGCGTGTATATGCGTGTATGTACACGTATATACACACAAAGCTTGCGATTCTCTCTACGGTACCAATGTAGTATGGATATACATACATATATGGATATACGTGTGTATATGCGCGTATATACATGTATATAGACACAGAGGTTGCGATTCTCTCTGGCAGTCTCTGCGGGTGGAAAGTGGGCTATATAACCCGGGAAATATTCAGCCGCTGGGCGAGATCCCCGAGACTTCGGAGCTGGAAACTTCGCGAGCAAGAAGGAAACCGGGAAGACGAGAGGGGGGAGGAAAGCAGGAGAACTCGCACGGGTAACTAGAGTGGCGCTCGCGCGCCTCGGTGTACTATGTATATAACCAGATGTATATAGCCAGAGTGACGGTATATTGTAGCGAGGAGGAGCAGCCAGGCAGCCCTCGTCATCAGCTGCGCGACGTCTTCGCCTTACCCCCCTCCCCCTCCCCTCAATGTGGGGGTGGGGGGGCAAGGCGAAGAGACCCCACCCCCGTACTACCCCTCGCCGCATATCGCATAATTTCCACATGCTCGGTAGTAAAACAACCACAAGCCAACTACGATCCATTTCAACTTGCGGATTACCAACTTTTCAGGTATCATACATTTGTAATTACGGCGCACGCACGAAGCGCATTCCTGCGGTTGGGAGGGGGTGGGGGAGCATGAAACTTCGGGCGTACCTCAAGCCACCGAGACGCCTGACTATCTATCAAATCACCGCTCGTTTGCTCAACTTTTCCCAGCGCTGCGACGCGAAGAATTCGTCGGGTATTTGAAAATACAGGAGTGGGAATAATGGAGGAGTAAAAGAGTGGGGGAGGAATAATTACGGGTGGCTCTTTGGACAGGAATTTTTTGTTTTTTTTTTTTCTTTTTTTTTTTGTTAACGTTAAGGAGATCCGGGAAATAAGAGAATGAGTCATTCTTTTGACTCGGCAAATATGGAGGAGCCGCGGAATTAATGTTTGGTCGGGGCAAACGCGAGTCTCTGGGTTTTTTCCCCTTGTTCCCATCAGAGATGTATTTATTTTTCGAGAACATCTGCGACCGCGAAGGGGGTGAGATTTATTCCCGCGTCAGCGGGGCAAAAGCCCGGAAGCCGTTTCGCTTGTCTATCGAGTTGCGTATATTGATGACTACCAGGCGAGAAAACGGGGAGCCGACGGTTGTTATTTTCCAGGAAAACCCTCGCGACGTCTGAGGAGGCTCGAGCGTTGCGTCTGTCGCGTGCGGATTTTGCGCGCGAATTCGGCACGAAAGTCGACGCGGGGCTTCGTCACGTCGCTCGTCGAGCGAATTTTTAGATTTGAGTCCGCCGAGACGGTGCAGACTCTGCATTTCTCTCGCTGTCCCCGACGCTTTTGGAATGCGCCACGGAAATCCCGCGATGCTGGGAATGCCATTAAGGAAAGGTAGAAAAAAAATTAAAAAAAAATTAAAAAGCGAGACACGAAGGAGAAAGCGAGGAAAAGAGATGGAGGAAACGACGGAGAGTGAGAAAAAGCAGACGAAAAAGAAAAATAAAATAAATAAAAAAAGAACAGCGAAAAGCAAACCTGTGGAGCAAAACTTATGAGGAGCTTTCGCGTTTCGTGCGTGCTCGCCGCGAAATGGAGCTTTTCAAGGAAATCGATGGGGCCGCGCGCGCGAGACGCCTCCCGGCTTCGCTGCTGCGCGATAACCGTGGTTGCACTCGAAGGAACGTAGCGAACGATGCTGACGGGAGCTAAATAAAATGTAGGTACAGATCGGGGAAGCCATCAGGAGGAAAAGCCCGTAGCAGCCGGGCTGACTGCTGGCTGACTGCTGCTACTGCCGCCGCTGCTGCTGCTGTACATGTGGAAACACGTAGGTTGCGATAGGGGTTCGAGGGGTTGGGGTGGGGGGGGGGGGGGGGGAGGGGGTAGCGCTCGGTGCACACAGTAATGTACGAAATAGGTGGAAAAGCAGGGATCAGCCGTTTGTCGACTGCGACGCGGATATGGCGATCTGAAATTCGGGTTTTCCACCTTCTTTCACGTTTTTTACCGACGGGGCCTCTCGATGTGTTTGTGTGGGGGTGGCAGTCGATAGCAGCTGAGACCGCGAGGCGTCGAGAATTTAGACAGAGTCTCGGGTCGTGAAGAAACCTCGCTGACTTTTTCACCCCTCTCGACCAAGAGAGAGAGAGAGAGAGAGAGAGGCAGAGAGAGAGAGACAGAGATACGGGGTCTCTGTACTTTGGCTTCGCCGGTCGGAGCCTTCGCCGCGATAAATATTTCATAAAATTTTCCCAAGACAAGAGACGACAGCGAGAGCTTCGGCGAAGCGCGATGAAAATTGTAAGGAAAATCCGGCTCCTCTATATCCGTAACCGCCACGTGGGGTGGGGGAGGAGGGGTGGGGAGGGGACCGACGTGCATAGCAGTCGTTTCGCAGTCGAGCCCGATGGACGTGACCTCTCGCGGTGAACCCAGTTGATGTACAGGGCGGTTCAGGAGATACAACGACATTTTTTTTTACGCTTCACCTATGAGGGGAATGGGAGGAGGGTCAAATGTTGACTGACAGCTTACACGAATTTTTCATCTTCGTCGATCAGTCGATTTAATTAACCAGAATCAAGTCTGGAGCGAGTCGCTGATTGTGAAACGCTCTGTATATTAATTATTTGCGAAGCTCGGTAGAAAAAAAGTGGCGATGAATATTCAGGAGGCTCGCGGCGCCGCAACAAAGCCGCTTTGATCAATAACGAATCGCGAGACGGCCGAGCGGATTTAAGCAGCGCGTTTAAAGAGGAAAATCCGCGAGTTCGTCGCGACGTGCGCGCTGGTCGGATCGACCGCGGGGGAAGGGGGAGGGTTGGGGGGGGGGGGGGGGTTCGCCGAGACTCGAGACGAAACGCGACAATGGAATCGTCTCTTGTCGCCTCGACACGGCAGTCGAAGGTGCCACGAGTCCTGAGGAATCGATATTCCGCTCGCTCCGCCAAATCGAATCACGCGTCGGGTCCGGTTGACGCCCAATTGCGCGTCTAATTATTAATCGCGGCTACGCAATTATGTTCCCCTCCCCTCCCCCTCAGTCTCGCGAGCTCTGCGCGCCTGTTTGATTCCGCCGGCCGGTCGAGCGGATTCGTGTATACACAACCGAAGGGAAAACAAACCAATCCGCGCGTGTCACCCTCTAATCGTTGATAAACAAGCGGACGATGATTCGATCGATTGAGTTAAAGTATCGAAATAGTCCAAATGTCGCGGCCGTGGAAATGGGAAAAGATTTCTTAGTCATTGTTTCTTTCTTAAAAAAACCAGTTCGTCAAATATCCCGAATGTTTGATATAAGTATTCGGAGAATGTCGATTTTTTTTGTATAGCAAATAACTCCCCAAAAATACTTAGTACGTTTTTAAGTAGTACCGTTTATGTCAAGTGGCTGGACAAAAATCTTTATGCATAAGATCACTGACATGAGGTCATGTAAAATCAGCTGAGTAAACCCGCAAAGCGCGCGTATGACCTACTAAATTTAAATAATTAAATAAAGCGGACTGGAACTCCGATCAGGATCCGAATCGCAATCAGTTCGCGAGAGAAAAAAAGGGTTGCGAGATTGCGGCGGGTCAGGGATGAGAGATAAGTGATCGAAAAAAAAAAAGAAAAAAAGTAGCTCTACGACTTAATCCATTCGAATCGATCGGCGAGCGCCTAATCGACTGTGATTGTGACGTAGTCCGCGGGGGATTTTCCGCGTGCTTCCTCGGGAAAAGTGGCCTCGATGCACCCCCGGGAGAGATGGCGCGATTCGTGCGCCGAGAGAACAGAGAGAAAGAGAAGGAGAGAATAAAGAGAAAGAGAAAGAACGTCCGTTAGCAGCAAAGGTCGCGTTACGTGAGCGGAACTCGCGTGCGCGAGTCAAGGAGCCGCGAGTGGCCTTAGCCGCTTTTTCTCTCGCTCTCTCTCTTTCCCTCCCCGCTCCTCCCCCCCCCCCCCCCCCCTCCCTCACTCTCTCCCTCTCTTTCTCACTCTCCCAGCGTCACGAGCGTCGAGTGGCGCAATTGGAAATGCAATTTTGATGTCGAATCCGCGGCGTTGGTGGGGCGCAAGACGAGAAAAGTCGGTCTCCACGTCTCTCGTCTCTCGACGCAAACTGAAAGAGAGATAGAAAGAAAGAGCGCGACGAATGTTATACACACGGCTCGGCGTTACCTGCGATGACGTCGACGACGAACGTTCGTCGTTGTTGCCTCGGCTTTCCCGGGCGGCTTGGAACGCGCGTTTGGCGAGCTCCGAACTCCGCGCGCGCGTTTCGCCGTCTCTCTCTCGAGGTTTAGGGCAGACCGCTAGGACGCGAGTGCGCCATTAGGGAGAGTAGGTTTTGACTTATGCCGTCGTGCCAGACGCTCGATATATCTCTATAAACTGCTGCATAAAATATAAGGGCACCGCGAAGCATGAAGCCCCAAACCCCCTTCGCCCTCCCCTTCCCACCGCTTCCACGTCGCCCTTTCCACTATACTCGATATACGGCATAACGTATTGCTATGCCGGGTGTATGTGCAAACTCGGTGATGTATATAAACCACCCCTCAACCCCTCAACCCCAATCCGCAACCCTCAACCCCCGCGGCATCGGTGGGCCTACGTACTCGACTGATAAACCGTTCGCCCGCGAAACGATTCACCCACACCCCCGGGGGAGGGGGGGGGGGGGAGTCGAAGTAGGTTGTACATATACGCAAGGATAAATGTGTATATATTTCGCGTTATGATCTCGTATTTTTCAGTCTACAGAACGTTTTTTTTACTGGACGCAAAAAATGTTCCAAAGTCGCGTGAAATCACTGGACGAAATTTGAAATCGCCGATAATGGGAGCTGAGTTGGTCTCGAATCTCGAGGGAGGGGTTTAGAGTAAGTTGTACATATACGAAAGGATAAATGTGTATGTATTTCCCGCTATGATCTCCTATTTTTCAGTCTCCAGCGTTTTTTTTTACACCAAAAATTCTCCATCGAAAACTCACACGATCAGAGGGCACGACGCGTCGCGTGAAAATCGCTGGATGAAATTTTAAGTCGCCGATAATGGGGGCTGAGTTGGTCTCGAATCTCGAGAGGCTGGAGGGGGGGGGGGGGGGAGAGGGGGAAGCACAGAACGCTCAGAGCCCCGAAGCGACCGGACGCAACTGCGACAATTCGAGATGCGACTGGACACGTCTCGCTCGCTGCGTCGAGGTTGCTGCCGGGGCGTCGCAGTGCGAGCGAGAGAGCGAGAGAGATAGACCAAAGTCCGCGTACGTTCGCTCGCGGCAGCCTCGTTGGGGAAGGGGGTGGGAGAGGGGGAAGGGGTCCGAGCTTAACGCGGCAAACACGCTCCGGTCCCTGCACGTTCGACTCGCCGGGACATCGGCTTGTTCCGGCTCATTAGCGCGGGCGCATACACGCGTGAAGGATTTACACGTGGCGTGCCCACCCGCCCACTCACCCCCCCCCCCCCTTTCCACCCCTTTGTCCGAGTGCCTTCACCCTCCCCTCCCCTTGCCACGTCCCGCACGCCGTGTGCACTGCACACTATCCAATACCGAATGGACCGAGCTTTCTACCCCCCCCCCCCCCCCCCCCCCCCCCGCATCTCCTCGTGTCCGTCCTCTTTCCCCTCGTCCGGCCTGGCAATTCCCATCTCGCGGCGCGCACATCGCATCGCCTCTCGCGTCGTCTCGTCGCGCGCACGCGACGTCTCTCGGCATCCGACGTTCCTGCCGCCGCCGCCGCTGTGTACGTGTCACCCGACGCTACGCGCGTCCGTGTCGAATCGTCTCGCGCTAATGGGCTGCGTGTCGCATTTCTGTGCGCGAAGTGGAAATGGAAACGAATCAGACGAGGCGGATTCGAAAAATAATTAAATAACAAAAGGTATCGGGATGAGACGATTTTAAAAAATATATTTTTCTTTGTATTTCGATTTTTCGCGGTCCATTAGTTTATCTCGAGATAGGGTAGATGTATCGTTAGTGGCCACTGTTATACCTATTGTGGCCACTTTTTATTATTTCAGTCTTTTAATTATTTTTTCCTCATAGCTGCATGTTGATGTTTCGAAGAAATTCATAGAAATTCGCCGATTCATCTACTTGTTGTTTTTTTTATTCCTTTATTGAAAGGCATAAAATCTTCAATAGGTGGCCAAAAACGGTACGTCTACCCTATTCACTCTCATCAATCGACGATCTCGGAAAAATAAAAAAAATAAAAACCTGTCTCAATAGCCGCGACGTCCGCCATCGACATCGCCACGAGAGACACGCCAACCGCTCGACATTCAACCGGTAAACATTCCGGCGTGTATTCGGCATTCTCGTTGCCGTTGCGGCGGCGTCTAATGGACGCGTCGGTCGCCTCCTTTCCGAATTCTGCGGGAGAGAGTGATCAAAGTGGCCGAGTAGAATCTCCGGGACTGGGAATCGCGCGTGGTTCGGGACAGGCTGGCCGGACGGATGGATAGTTCACCTAACCACCCCTCCCTCCCCCTCCCCCCCCCCCCCCACCCGGCTGCTGGGGAAACTCTTCATTGCGATTGGACTGAAGAGGGCCCAGGAGGTGGTTGGGGGAGGGGGTAGGGGGTTGATGTTTCACTTCTTACTATCCTCGCTCGTCTGTCCCTTCCAGCTTCATTCATTAATGCTCTTCTTATTTTTGTAGGAGCTGTTTGCGAGTTGAAAACCGCGACGCGAACCGCTCGAGCGACTCGAGGCTACTACGGATCATAGTAGCCTCTCTCTCTTTTCTAGTCCCAGAGTACGAAATAAACGTCTCACTCTCTCATTCTCTCTCTCGCTCATTCGGCGCACTCGTGGCGCTCGGTTCGCAGTGCCAAACCGACTCGCTGGCTCGCCGCTCGATCTTTCCCTCGTTCTTCCTCCACCTGCGAAAATCTCCAACCCCCCCAAAAAGGCATCGCTCACGCCCGTCTTTCATCCCTTCGAACTCGGCCGACTGGTCCGAGCTCTCTTCTCTATTTTTTTCACCTCCGATGCCAGCGGCCACCTTCGTGGCTCGCGGTACCAGAGCTTCGCCTGTATTCCAGCTGCTCCACCCCTTCGCGGTGGCTGCTGCTGATGTTGATGCTGCTGCTGCTGCTGCTGCCGCTGCCGCTGCCGCTGCTGCTGCTGCTTCTGGTACACGAGTTTCTCCGACCACCCGATCTCCATTAGTATAATTGCCCGTGGAAACTACCGGGAGAGACCCCCCAACCCGTATCTTGAGACTCGTAGCTTGCACGATGCGGGCGGCGCTGCCAGCAAACCGTAAAGTAGGATGCTCGGAGCTTGGGCTACTTATCTCGAATCCTCCTTGCTCTTTCTTGTTCTTGTTCTTGTTCCTCTTCTACGACTTTTTCTTCGCCTTGTTCCGCTTTTTCCTCTTCATCGAACGCTTCCAATCATCATTTTCCTTGGTTTATTTTTTGCTTTTTATTCTACCGTCTCGCTTTCTCTCTCACTGTCCCGCCACCGCAACTTTGTCGTGAAACAACTCGAGCCACCGGCCAATGGAAGAGCAGCTGAAACATTCCGCACGAGTTTGCGAATAGCCGCCGACAACGATTTCTATAGACTCGACGACGACAGCGAGAGAGGAGGGTGAAGCCGGTTGGCAGAAGCCGAGGGTGACGTCGTTGCGGAGGGTACCGAGCGATACATTCGCAGCAGTCCGCAGTGTCGGGGAACACTGCGACAGAGAGAGAGAGAGAGAGCGTGAATATTTTCACTAGCCGGCGAGTCGCAAGTTTTCCATGGACGAATTTATCGCGCAACATTGTGAATGCCTCGCTGACAAGATGCATTCACCGGCGCTCGCGGCGCCGACGCCGCAACCGGCGAGTATCGGTTACTCCGACCCAACAGCGGCCCATTGAATTTTCGCGGAGCGCGCGGTTGACCGGCGCGACACGCGGGTGACGCGACGCTGAATTGTGCAAGCGACGTGATTTTGCCACACGTGTTTATGACGATAGCACTGCTCGACAGTCACACGGCTTTTCTGCATTCTACTTTCCTTTCACCATTTTTCCCATCCCCTCCCCAGGGAAGGAGGAGGCAGGACTTCAGCGCGTCCCACACGCTTCACGTGTCTGCGCTTTTGCGACGCTTTTTTTTCCTGTCTCGCCGTCGAGAGACTCGTGTCTGGGCGTTTTTGACCTTCGCTCGAGTGACAATTAAATATTGGAATTTTAGAATAGCCGTTGGAAGCAACGTAGGACGTCACCGAGATTCGATAAATTGCGGCGAGGTAAGAAACACTCGGGTTTCACCTTGAAAAATTGCAAAAATCGTTATCATGTTATCAATTATCCGCTCAGTGGGACGTGTCACTTTTTTTCATAATTATTTTTAATTTTGTCGAAAGAAGCGCGGAATTATTCACTCTCCTGGTGGATGAGAGGTACAGGGGGGGGGAGGGGGGGGGGGGGGGGGTGTAGCCAATTAGGAATCATAGACGCGTCCAATTAACGTCCGGGCGAATGACCGAACGAGCGCCTTTGCGTCCCCTTGGATTATAATTAGCCAATTTGGAGTGGCTGGGAGCGTCTCCGACGTCGCGGAGTCCGCGCCCGCGTTGGGACGGATATGAATTGCGCGCGAGTCCTGATTTGGATTAAGGCGGAGCCCGGAATGAGGGCGCGCGGCAGCGCGAACGGGTTTCCTGCGGGCGAATGTTCGCGTTCTGTGTGAGAGATTCAAAGAGGGACCCTGAATGTCTCCGGGTCTGGAGAGAGGACGCTCTTGAGAGCGTTAAGCCAACCGCCGTCTATCCCGGTGGATCCTCGTCTTCTCCTCGACACCACTCGCAAGATTCGCCCAGGACAAAGGATCCCGCAACCCGCGAGGATGATCCTAATCGAATATGATTATACGCCCTCCTCGTTGGGCGAAGACGCCCGAGCGCCCTCGACGCCCACCAGACACACCATCCATCGGCTCTTCTTGGTTCCTACCAAGCTTCGCTTCGTCCCTTGGAACTGTCATTGCCACCCTCCAAACTCTGGAAGAGTGAATGGAAAAATAGCCGTGGAAATAAAATAGAACTTGGCCGAAAGATAGATCAGATCTGACTTCTTCTTCTAATTTGTTCCAATCCAATACGGACCACACGTTCCAGTTCCACCGTTGACGACATCCAAACAAGACTGCGTTCTGCACGCGCGATTTTCTCCAACAGTTTTGCGTGTGTCCCCTTCCGACTCACCGGAGCAATCGTAATCGATTACACGCGCCGGATACGCGTGGATGTTTGGCGCGGACGTGACCGTTCGAAACAAAAGCTGACGCCAGGGGGTGAAACACGCACACGCGCACTCTTTGAATGCAGAAATAACGAGTGATGGATTCCACTGTAGCGTTTATATCGCGGTATCCCGTCAATCCGGCTTGCCTAAAATATTTATTTTCTCAATAGCTCAAGTGAGGGGGATGGGGGGGGGGGGGCTCTCTAGTCTGATCTCTCTCTCAACCCTCCGCCTTCTATTCCTCCTCCTTCTCCGCGCTCCCTCTTCTGGGTCAAGCACATTTGCCTAGGGCGTATTAGATTTCAGAGTGGCAATACCAGTACCACCCCTCACCCCTCGGTATCGATCGACCTGCCTTTGCGCTCTCCGCACGCTCTCTCCCGCTGGTCCGCTATATCCTTAACAAAATTATTGACCCAACTGCTGCCCCGCTCTATGCACGGCACATAGCGAGCGGATAGTGAGAAATGGTGTTGGTACAAGGCAAACACGTACTTGTTCCCGAAACGCGCATGGAAGCCCCCGACATTAGGTCTGTCTCGGTCGATTCGCAGCGCGAGACGACCCCGGCAGAACCGAGTGAGCTAACTGTCAATGACAATTGACGGTAATTGCGGCACCCGAAGCTCTGCAAACCGTCACTCTGTGTCCCGCGCTTGGGTCCTCCGAAAACGTTACAATTGCAGGTGGTGAAAAATGTTCTGTTTTGCAGCTACTCGTTATTCGCAAATGTCCAATATTTAGTTTCCGTTAGTTTTGCTACTGAGTCGTTCTCTTCCAGTTCGACGGCAAAGGTGCAGAAAGACTTGCAACATCATCATTCAAGGTCCTTAGAGAGTATGAAATCTCTGATGTCTGTCCACCAGTCGTTGCATTGCTACCAAGTATCCATACAAAAGCAAAGATTAATGTGCGACGTGGTTATCGTCCTTATCAGCACCCAAACGTCCAAATGTCCATTCAACATCTAAATTCCCGACGGAGGTCTCGAGTAGCGATTGACCCTGTCTCACCCCATCCAACGAAACCAATGGGAACCCGAGAAAGGAAGTGGATATCGCCGTGGGCAGTGGGCTAGGTGAGGGATGACGCGAGGCGCGAAACACTGCTTAGTCTCTCGTGATATCCGTTGCATATAAACATGAAGGCGAGGGTGGTTCGGCGTGTAGGAAGGTAATCGGCACGCGTGGAACAGTCCTTGTCGAGCGTGGAGGGTAACGGCATATCGCGCCACGAATCACGCGCCCCTGGCTGCTCTCTCAATGGCTCTTGGCCCTATGCGCTACGTGTACATCCTCCCCGTTGGTCCAAAGCAGCGCTCATCCACTCTGCACTTGGGGCATAGCGTCGTCGCTATCCCCCCCTCACTTTGATAGAGATTATTGAGCCGGACCGGGTTCGCCTATCGTCGGTCATATCAAGTAACCCAGGTAACTAGCGTTCCAAGACGTGCCGCAAGCCAGTCGAGACCCCTCCAGCCGTGAGGGCTTTAGAACTCACGGTAGCCTTCGCCGCCCGTTACAGACCTAACGGGCATCCCTCCACCTCCGCCTTTCCGGCAACCCCCGCCGGTTATCTTCCTTCGATTACAAGCCTATCGACCCCAATAACAGGAATCGATCGCCGGTTGTCATTCACGGATTAGACTGTTGGTCTTAGGGTCTGAAGTGAAAGCTATGAAAACCTCGAAATCGCTGGGATTCAAGACAAGTCGATCGTTTGAAATATCAGTATTCATTTCATCAATTGATAGGGCCAATTAGTTGGGAATATCGCATTCGTCGATTTGTCGTCGCGAGCTATCGGAGGGTTTTCGACGCGTATTGCCTGGATGACGAGGAATATCCGAGATATTCGATTGTTCAGTGCGCAACGAAGAAAACCCGGTGGAAACGGATTTGCGAGGGATGAAAGCGCGACGAGATCCTTTTGTACCTGGGGCTCTGTGCTTCTCGGCGGGTCTTCGTAGCCCTCTGTCTTCAAACGCACTCGATACCACCACCACCACCACTGTACCCCCTTACTCAAACTCACTCAGTGGCGGGTTCTACTCGTCCCACGGTTGAATTAAGCGCACCGCGGGGGTCTAACAGCCCGGTGGAAACCGGATACGGAGATTCGAGCGAGAAGAATGTACGGAATGTAACACCACTCGGGGCCCGGGCGTTGGCTCGACTACCTTTGACTATGGATCATCTAGATTCTTCTCCGATCTTTCAGCCACCTTGTCTGTCGTTTCACCTGTATCTGATTGCCCGAATATTATCCAAGGATAAAGTTTACTTTCTTCAACAAACCCATTTGGCAAATTGAGTCCAACACGAATGATCCTTCGAGCTGGATCTTGAGAGTGAAGGGCTGCGACAAAGAGGGAAGCACATCAAGCTACGTTCTGGCAGAGACTGTAGCTTGATGTACGAATGTACAGTTGCAATTCCCTGAGGTCGAGTAGCTCGGTCTTTGGGCGCTCACCTCGCACGAGCCATGAACGCGACAAAGGCTTTCGCTAAAAGGGAACGGAGGCGACGGAGCACGAGGCATGGCGAAGAGGTGGAGAGGATCTTCCACTGTAATCTTCCACTCCCGCCTACTTAACCCCGCGCGTCCGCGCAGACACGCGCGCGTCTATGCGGAAGGGCTATCTAATTTCTTAAGGGTTGAATGCCGCACGCCCCCCGACATCAGATACCAAGACCTCTCGCTCGCACACCACGCTGGCTCATTAATTCCCAGGCTTTTCGTATACTTCTTTGCCTCGCGTCGTGAAAGCCACGAAACACGAGACACAATTTTCGGTCGGACCTTCTTATAAGCCAAAAAGTACTGTGTTTGCACCGTCCGACGTACATTAAGTTCAGCGAGCTTTCCGTGTTCTCGAGGCTCTCCGGCTAGGCGAACCAACAGTTTGGACGTTTGCTTTCGTGCGCTGCCGCCACTTCCAATGGATTGTACCTTGGGATCGTTCGAGATTATATGGCTCAGAGGAAGGAGGAGCGAGCCGCGCGCCGGGTCCCGTACGGGAATGGGAAGCCCCGCGCCACTCCAAGCGAATTATATGGCGTAAGACGCGCGAAGCGGAGAACCGTGGAGAACCGGCGTGGACGAGGCACGTACCTTCGGCCAAAGTCGGCTCCAAAGTTTTACGAGACGAAAGTTAAGTCCCGGGCGTTATACGTGCAGCCTTGCGATAAAAAAACGAAGCGGTTCCGGACTCTTCTACAATCGAGGGAGCTTCCACTGAACCCAATCGATGCGTTATGCATGTCAATCGGGTTTGGGCTGATTTTTACGTCAGTCCCGGTCGTCAATGCGAAGTTGTAATTTCTCGCAATATTTCAGGCAAACAAGAAAATTCAGAAAATCAGAGAGAGTTTACATTGACGTTTTGTGGTAATGAAACGGTAAACAGGACGAAGACGAGCCGGTAATAAATATCAAACGGACGTCGAGAAGCGAAATGTATCGATAATAATTAACCGCGTTTGGTTGAAAGTTATCAGCGTCGGTTCGCTGGCAACGAATGCTAAGTTGAGGGTCGAGCGAACTCGTTCCGGTCGCCGCGGACGGCTTCTTTTTAATTTGCCAGATGGACCGCGAAGGCAGTCGCGCTGTTTGATCGATTCGAAGCTGACAGCGCAGCAAACACGTTCGGTGAAATTATTTTCACGAAGTTGAAACGCGGACGATTTTGCGGAATAAACATACCGCGTTGTAATTAATCAAGTTAAAACGACAGGTGAACGGTTTATCATATTTTATCGATAATATTAATTTTTTCATGAATAAAATAATACAGAAAAATACAGGAAAATCCTGTTGGTTAACAGAGTAACAAGCGATTTTCCGGTATTTTTATTTCCACAATAGAGAAACGCTGGGTTTTTCTTCGCATTTGTCCGGGCATAACAGCGACCGACCGAACCCTCGAAAGTCTCCGCTCGATTTCGCCGAACAAACACGATTGATCTTCATTTTTTTTCTTTCGGGACCTCGGCGAACAGGGCGTGGAATTTCGAGTCAGGTTAAAGGGCGAGAAACCAGATGAAAATGGAAAATATGACGGCAGGAAGATTGTAACGGAGCATGAAATCGCGGGACCGCCGGCTGCCGGCGGAATCGAAGGGTTTTCCGCAGGCAGCCGGTGGTAAGGGGGGGGGGGGGGGGAGGGGTAGGGGCAGGGGTGGCGTTTCGGTTCATAAAGTGGGTAGCGGAAGCCCGGAGGAGGCCGCGACGGGGGTGGCTTTGCCGAGCGAAGAGGGAAGAAACGCAAGCACGTTGGAAAATCGTAGTCTTGACTCGGGCGAATATCGTCGACTTGAATAAGAGCGGAGGACGAGTGGCGGAGCCGAAAGCGCGTCGAAAGCGATCCCCGAAGCTCCGAGCTTGAAAGCAGCTCGCGGAGATGAAACTACCTCTCCTCGCACCGACCCTCCAACCCCCTCGTATTCCCCCCTCCTTTCCCCGCTTTCACCTGATTCCTTCTTCCTCCACTTCGAACCCTTCGCCTCCGCGCATACGGCGATCCGGAATCCCAATCCTCGCGCATCACCGTTTTTCCAGCAACCATCGAACGGACCTCAAACGTTCATTGTCGGATGATCGCGGGATTGTTGACCGGAAAAACTCGCGAGAAAAATTTTCATTCTTATCCCCGCGTGCGTATTGTGCGCGTCGTCGAAAGTGGATCTGCTTGAGCGATATTCGTATGTAGGGCTATCAACGGGGGCACCTTTGTACATTCTCGTTTGACCCACGAAAAAGCCGTCTTTGGCGCTTTTCCCCATTTTCAACTGACCCGCGTGGAAAAGTCGCTACTTTGGAATTATTTCGTTGGCGAACGATTGCAACATTGTTGACCGAGGAAGAAATTGAAATTCGATCTTCAATTGTTAATAATCCATTGCGTAGTGTTCAAATACTAGATTAATTTGATTTACGACATTTCAAACAAATATCGAAATATTAATTTCCAAAAAAAAATGTATATTAATTCTGATTTAACATGATGTAAATTTCATAACATTTTTTAAAGTGCCCACTCGACCCACAAGACTCTTCTTCAACGCTTCTTCAATCCTCAACTGACCCGCGCGGCAAGAAGCGAGCACCCACTTCGGACTTAATCAAGGGCCCTGACGCCTTTCACAGGGCGCCTCGAGACTTCTCGTCTCGCTCGAGAAAGAGGAGACCCAAGATCAAGTGTTAAAACACTGTCAAACAAGATCCTCGTCTCTCGAGTCTCGAGACGGGACACTGAAGTCCGTTTGACAACGGATCTTCTCGGGCCGGAGAATGTTCAGCGTCGAAGACATCAGGGATCTGTAAATTCCAGGGGAGGATCGCTATCATGATCCTCCAGGAAGGAAGAAGAAAGGCCATACGGTAAACCCAGTAAATTTTCGGCATGGGGTCGGTTGACGAATCGATTTTACACCCTACGGCCACACCACCGCAGCCTCCGAACAGTCGTGCCGTCATGCTGATCCGCATTGTGTAATCTGCTCCTCAAACTCTCGTCACGATGAGCCATCGTCTTCCGCCTGGCGTAATAAAGCGCCGCCGGGGGTGTAGGAGGTGCACCAGGAAGTTTTTCGCCCGGAGAAGAGAGCCGAGATCGATCCACGCGAGGCACGTACAGATATACAGATATACACGGCGGTGACTGCGCAGGGAAACGGCGAAGGGGACCGGGAATGGAGTGAGTGCGAGAGAGACAGAGTAGACTAGAGTAGGGTAGAGCGAGAGAGGCAGACTTGAGAATCCACAGGTTGGCCCGGGTGGAATCAGTGCAGCCGGCGAATCGGGTATTTCAATATTGGGTCGATGAATAAGGGATCGGCGGCTGTCTAGATGTCACGCGAGGCGCGAGGTGTAAAAATAAGAAGCTCGCGGGTGTCCCGTTGAACTAGGTGGCAATAGGGAAGAGGAAGGTGAGGAAAAGCTCTGCGGTGAACGACGTGTTTGCCCGAGGACTTAGCCCTCGCACTTGGAAAGTCAGAAGAGGGCGCCACCGACGCTTTATCAACGTTGGTCTCGTCGACGTCGTCGTCGTCGTCGTCGTCGTCGTCTGAGCCGCGCGGGATGATAGCGGCTTTCGGCCGGGGAAACCCGTCAGGCCCGAGTCGGGCGATTTCGCAACCCTCCACTTGGAATATACGAGAGGTGGAAGACGACCACGACCACCGCCACCACCAACACGAGGAGTCTCATCCCTGTTTCCCCAGGAAGTCGCCGGTTGCAAAAGTTAGATTGCTGAAATAGTTGTCGACTTCATGTCCGGGGCCTTCTTATCACCGTCTCTGGGCTCGCCACTGGTGCTTCCTACGCCGGGGCGACGATCCGGAGCAAGCCGGAGAGGCAGCTTATTTCGTCGCCGACCGAGAGCGCCCATCTCGGGTCTCGCTGAGGGAAAAGAGGAACGAGAAGAAGAGAGAAAAAAAAAACGAGAGAAAAAACACAAGGACCGCTTCTTCCTCGGCTGCCCGAAAATTTGCGGCTAATTTATGTGCCAATTAATTGCTAATTAAGGCAGGGCTTTTTCGGCCAAATTAAATTCCCCACCCGACGACGACGACGAGGCGAGCGCGACGGCTACACTTCCGCACAGCCAACTTTTCTCCCCCAAGTTGACTCTTCTTCTTCTTAGCCGCTCAGCCCTCCGCGCCGCCCACTTTCTTTCCACTCAGCTTCACGTTCGGACCCTTGGCTGTTCGCCTTTTCTTTTTTTTTTTTTTCTTTTCCGCTCCCTCTTCCTCCCTTTATCTCCTGGACTCGTCTCCACCTCCCCCGTTATCGCCATTTTTCTCCTTTCCTCATCGTCTCTCGCTCCGTCCCGTCCTGACCGTCCAGTCGGGTGTCTCTTTCCTCGATTCCAACGGGAAATCCCCGAGCCCCCGGAGAGACTCCTGCGTGATCGCGCTGGGAACTTTTGACGTCGCTTTTTACGTTCGCTCTTTTGTTTTGTCTTTTTTTTTCTTCGTTTTCTTAGCCGACTCGCGGATCAGTCTTTAATCGGGCTCGCGAGTCCTTCTTCAGCCTCTTCCATATATCCCAGAGGCTCCGGGGCTCCTATGACGTGGTGTGTGTGTTGTGTGTGTTCCGTTTTGTAGTCGATATCACGTTGGTTGAGCAGTGCACACACAAGAGAAGGCTCAGGCTTCGCGAGCACTTTCCGTTAATTCAGCCTCGTTTCTTACGGTTTGGTTGATGGTGTCGATGGCGAAGGTGATAGCAGTGCTGGTGAAGGTGATAGCAGTGCTGCTAGCGGTGATGGTGGTGGTGACGGCGGTGATGGTAGTGGTGGCACAGCAAGAAGTAGCTCTCGCCGCGGGTGGTCTTGCAATTTTGAGCTTGCAAGGTGGCCAAGTGGAGGAGCCGCCTGCGCAGCCCTGATGCGGCTGGTACACAGACGAACGCGCATACACGAAGCTGGAAGCTCAGGACAGAAGCAGCAGCAGCGGCAGCAGCAGCAGCAGCAGCAGCAGCAGCAGCAGCAACAGCAGCAGCAACAGCGGGTACAGCGAGGGTGGCGAGCTTCAAGCTAGCGTGAGAGCGGGCGCAAAGGGCGAAGAAATAACGGGAGTGAAGAAGCAAAAGGGGTGAGGCTGAGTGGTCCGAGGTAGGAAAAGCAGAAAACAAACAACGACTGACGCGCGCGCACGCCGGTTCCTGGCGTGCAGAACGACGACGGCGGCGGCGAGAGAGAAAACGAAAGGGTGCGGCTGAGCTAGGCAGCAGCTCTCGTGCTTAGAGGTTGGTGTATACGTTGCGCCGACGGGGTGAGAGCTGCCACTACCGGTAGCCACCCCGTCTCCTCCCCCCAACCCACCTCCCGACTCTCGGTAGCCGAGGCGAGAGGCGAAAGAGACGGGAGACATGAGGGATGAGAGGGAGCGAGAGGGAACACTGGGGGAGGGTGAGTGTGCGAGAGAGAGAAGAAGACTTGGCCCCCGGTGCGCTCACCAAAGAAAAGCACCCCAGCTCGAAACAAAAGAGTTCAAGCTTGAAACAGAAATCCCTCAATGCTCTACCTACCCTCCCCCTACCCCTACACCCACCAATCCCTGCGCAGTACGGCTTACTCGACTCACTCGGCTGGATAAATATTGTCCCCTCGCACCGTCAATGGTTTACTTTCGCATTACAACGCCCTCCCCTCACTCACCCCCTCTACACCGGAGCCTCTGTTAATATTAACGGTTCGTCAAACATCTTTTCTTCGACCATCGCCGCGCCATATCCGCTCTTGGTTCCCGCTTTCTTTCATCCTCCCTTCACTTCCTTCCTCGCCTTCCTTCCGACCAAGAGCCGCCGGTCTTTGTTTTTTATTGTTGCTTATTGTAACGCCGTTGTTTGGACCGTTTCATATAGTCATTTTTGTACTTAACTAGGTGGATGGGAACATTTTCTGGACTGGGTTGGATTGAACCAGTTTGAGAAGCTGACTCGATCATCGTAGGACATTCTTAACCAGGACAGGGCCGAGACGGGAAACGCGAGTGGAGCAGCCGAAAATAGTATACGAGCCGTGCTGCTAATTCACAACGATCCGATGCGGCGATATAACATTGATTAATTACGAATTTGCCGGGAAACGCCGACCGATTTTACACTTTGACCGGCGTTTCGCTGATGCCGGGCGCCGTCATCGGTCACAGGGTCGCGGCGGGTCGTTGGGTCATTGGGTCGCCGGGCGCGTTCATGCGCCCCCCTACCCCCTATGACCCTCGAGGCGCGCAAGCGTTCAGTCTCCTTTCTCTATTAATGTTATCCAGCTCGAGTCGATTTTACGAGGAAACTGAGACGCGAGGAATGAAATAAAAAAGCTTAAATTCTATTCCCAGGGGATGAAAAATTTCCCCCCGTGCGGAATCGAAACACAGGCGATTAGAAATAAATTCAAACGCTGTCCACGGACTGGTGGCCCGAGTCGGGTGCGGGTTTTGCGGCCGCGAGCGTGCGGAAGTTCTCGTCGCGTCGGCGTCGAATTTCCACCGGGCCCCATTCGCGCGGTGAATAATTAGGAGTAGACGTCGAATCACGGTGTCTCCCGGATTAATTAAAACCAGCAGCGGCGCGGCGCGCTGGCTGCGCGGAAGAGAGCATGGAGGGTGAGGATCGAAGGGGGTTCTGCAGAGGGGAGAGGGTTTAGGGGGGGGGGGGGGGCGGGCGCCCGGGGTGGCCGGTTTTCAGGGCGCATCGCCAGCGAGGCAGATTACACCGAGGCGGCGCGCGGCGGAGCAAAAGGGAGAGGAAACGCGCGCACCGGCTGCATGAGTTTCAATTTACGTTTCGCCCGGTTAATGGCCCGAATGTCGATGAATGCGCGCGTGGATCGGGCGAACGCCGCGAAACGCGGCTGCCTCGCCCGACTCTGCTCTGCTGCTGCTGCTGTTGCTGCTGTTGCTGCTGCTGCCGAGCCGGTTGAGGGGAAACGCCAGCCCGGAAGACAAAACAGCCGGCAGTAACTCCAATCAATCGGCCTCATGGCCGCGCGCGTCGCCGACGATATATTGGAAAATTAAGCGGCCCCCCCCCCCCCCCCCCAAATCCCTCTCACTCTCTGCTCTTTCTCTCTCGCACTCGCTCGCTCGGTATCCAATCCTCAGCCCTTCTATCCTATTGGACCCTCTCGCTCTGACACAAGCTACACGTACTCGGTCAAACGATAGCGCAGCCCATTCGCTGGCCACATCAACCCAAGGGGGGGGGGGGGGGGGGGGGGGTGGGAGCCACCCTGCCACCACCCCTCGCAACTTTGCCGCAATTACTAGCTGACTGGCACTATTGGTATCGATATTGAATTCAAGTCCACTTCGGTAATGATGAAACGCGGAACAAAGACGAGGTAAACTGTGCGATGACCCCGAGTGAAATAATGTGGCATGAACGGTTGTCATGAGTGAGTTTTCATTGCGGACATCTGTTGATTCGGCAGTGATGGATTCGAAATATGCAGGTCAGGCAGTTCTGACGTAAGCCGGGTGCTGTTAAAGAAATGGGTTGCGCAAAGGGGGTTCTTTTTCGAAAACAACCTGGTCTCCCTAAAAAGTCTGGGACCTAGGAATTAGGATGTTATGAAGGTTCAATGTCGATATTGAAGGGTTGAATATTGAAGGTTAGGGAAGGACGACCGGCTAAAAAAATCGACACCTCTTCCGACATCGTTAGACTCGATTGTCACTCAATCATGAAATCAATGCCCGATAAGTGCGACCCTCTAAGTCGAACAACCCTAAATCAAACCGTTACCCGCTCCACCAACCCTGAAAATGACTTCATGATATTCGTCGAGTGAAGTGTCGCGCAGACTGCAACAGCAGCGACGACGAGAACGAAAAATCAATGCGCAGGGGGGGCAAAGAGAGAAGAGAGAAGAGTGTCTCGACGACCAACAGAGTGTCGCGGAAAGAGGAGAGAAAAAAAAAATACGGGTGTAATGACGTCGCGCGGCAGAGCGCGAGATGCAACCGGGAAAAACGTACGTCTTTGTAATGGTTTTCAGATTTTTAGTGACGCGAGGACGTCGGGAGCTGCATTCTCATACAAACTAACGTGCATATACATATACTCGGCGAATACTTTTACTAACCGCGGGTGTCGAGGATCGTGTCTGTAATGTTCCTCGCGCGGAATGGTTGGTTGGTTGTTGTTGATTTTTTTTTTTTTTTTCGCCTCCGGGACGTAAGCATCGTCTCGTCTCGCCTCGCCAAACCCTCTGAATACTCGGGCGAATGCCGCATGCGCCTATATATATATTTATGTGTATGTGGAAGCTCTGTATATATGTGTATATAGAGTTACCTGATACAAGTAACGCGGTGCAATACTTTTCCATCGCCGCTGTTACGCTCCCGTCTATTTACCCTTGTTCCATTCAACGTTTATCTCGCCCCGTTTACTCAAGGAGTCGCGCTACGTGTGATTATTTTTTTTTTTCGCGTCCTAAGGGAAACTGCGCGATTCCTGGGATTTCTCGATGTGAAACGACGTCCAGTCCAGCGCCGCGAGTGGGAAACGCGTCGCGGAACGGACACGTCGCGCCCCTGGCGGACATTAAGTAATCAGACGCGCGAACCGCGCGCCGCCACTCGTCCGTTATTAATATCCACTCGCGCCGAGCGCCGGCGAGCGTTATGCGCGTTTAACAACGCCATAAACGTCCGACATCGATTAATCTTGCTGACGGGCCCGAGCGGTGATTTTCCGCTCGTGGAAAAGTCGAGGAAAAAAAAAAATGCAAAAAAAAAATAGGAGGAAAGTCTCGAGTGTATAACTCTCGATTAACCCGTTCAATTATTCGCTTTTTTTTTGTCAGGTACCAAATTGTTCGCGAAATTCGGAAAATGAGGTGTATAACATTGAATGATAATTAACGTTTGGAACGGGCTAATGTAAAATCCGACGACTCGACGCGATTTAAATCGAATGCAAACACCGCGAGATAATTACGGAATATTCTTGACATCGGCCAATGGCCAATATATAATTGGTATTATTAGGTAAGCAATTGTAAGCAATTGTAAGCAATTTTGTATTATCGCGAGCGGCGGGTCGCGTACACGCGTAATTTTATGCTGATAATGCTAATTGATCGTGGAACTGTGATCAAGCGAGATTAACAATGTGCAGCTTCCGGTGAAATTCGAACTTTCATTTGATTGTAATGCAACGTGTCGAATATTTTTTGTAGGGTAAAAAAGTGTAATCAGGTAAAAAAAATAATAAAACTGAAATACCGAAAATAATAGATATTGGATCGATTCGATTTTGTAACGAGAGAAAAAAAATAATAAAAAAATGCATTGATGAAAATTTCCACCCAGTCGATAATTGCATATTAATGACCGCAAATGCGAAGAAAAAAATGCGTGAAAATTCTTCAATTTCCAGTTTGCTCGTCGGCATCCATCGAGCGTTCGTGACGAGCTGTATATAACGTTCGGGCCGCCGAGTAATATTATCGCGCTCGTCTAATCGATATCCGTCCGCCGTTATAGGAGCCGACCGGACGGCCAGTGACTCCTGGACGTTGAAAAAGATTCTCCTTCGCCGGCGGGGACTGAGGAAAAATTAATTAAAGGCGCTCGGTGCTGGTGTCGGTTGTGTTTCCTCGCCTTTCCGGCTTCCCGTACTTTTTCTCAGCGGGCGCGGAGCCTTAATTTGAATGAAAAGTGCGAGAAACCAATTAAGCCGGGCAGTAAAATTCCGCGGATTCTGATTCGCGTCGCGGGTCTCCCTCTGCCCCCCTCTCGCCCTTTCGAGGGAGAGTGGAAGGGAAGGAGAGAGAGAGCGAGAGAAAGAAAGTGAGAGAGAAAAGAGCTGCATATCTGCCGCATACCTGCAAAAAAAAAGAAAAACCCGAAACGAACGAATCTTTGCGGAATCCGCGCTACCTTCTTTTCTCCCCATTAAGTTGCTCTCCGGCCGACCGGGCACCATTAACCTGCTCATCCATCCGTTAAAACAGAGTGCGAGGATGGCGGGGAGGGGGTTGCTGCGCCGGGGGTGAGATTATATACGGATAGTGCGATCGCACCTTCCCCCCCCCTCCCCCCCTCCTCCCTCGCCCCCCTGGATCGAATGCGAGCAGCGAGAGGAGCAAGAGGGCGATATCGTTTCGCAGGAAGCTGCGATATACCTGCACGAGGGTAACGGCAAAAAAACTCGGAGGGGTGGGGGGAAAACTTTAACTTTGGCGCGCGTCAGAATCCGAAGTACGTGATACGCGCTGCGCGACTCGACGACCGGCAGCGTCGAGTCTCCCGAGAAGATTTGTTGACTCTTCGGGGGGGCTGTTCTGGGAGGGGGTGGTTCAGTTTCGGAGCTTCCTCCAGCGTTTGTAACAAAGTCAACACGTGATCCCCGAGATTCCTCGCAGGAAAAAGAAGTAAGAAAAAACGGGGGAGGGAAGTAAAAAAAAAAAAAAAAACAAAACTTACCCTCGAAGACGGTGAGCTGCGCTGTCGCCGTGACCGGATCGCCGACTCCGTTCTCGGCCACGCACTCCCAGGTCGTCTCGTCCCTGTGGGGCCGCACCGGATCGATCCTCAGCAGGGCGCCGTTCGGATAAGGTTGAGTCACGTAGCGCGCTTGCGATTCTACGGGGAAGTCGCAAATTGGTGTTAGGATGCATTTTTTTTTAAATGTTACGTTCTAGCGATTTTTTATTATCACTTAGGAACAATGACGCGCGCTTGCGCGCGCGGTCGGTGGTTAGCCAGCGTGTAGGGCCTTGCCGTTTTTGGCGAAACATTTTTTTTTTTTCGATTTAACGAAGTTTTAAAACACTATCCGATGGGAAATTACCCGCTGATTCCAGATATGGCCGGTTTTGCCCGAAAAATGAAAAAAATTAAGGAGAAAAACCCGAAAAACGATTTTTCACTTTTTCCCAATTTTGGCACTTAACTAAAATCGGTGTAATTTTCTTTGGATCATTATAATCGGGATTTTCTTTTTGCATTCAAAAGAAGACTCTTCAACGAAGAGAAAGCTTCCAGGCGGAACGCGACATCTCGATTTTTCGATTTTTTGCAGATTTTTAAAGTTGACCCTCAAAAATTGTAATTTTTTTGAAGGACCCTTCCCCCTTTTTTTTGCGAAAAAAAAATTCGATTTAACGAAGTTTTAAAACAATATCCGATGTGAAATTTCCCGCTGATACCAAATATGACCGGTTTTTTCCCGAAAAATAAAAACATTTAGGAGAAAAACGCGAAAAACGATTTTACGATGTGATCGACTTACGTGTGAATTTCTTTCCATTCTTGCGCCAATGAATCTGCGGCGTCGGGGTTCCATGGGCGCTGCAGTAAAAGCTGGCGATGCCACCAGCCTTGACTCGCTGCGGTCGCGGTTTCACCAGAATCTTCGGCGGACCTGTTAACAGAAATGACCCCAAAACGGTCTTCGATCAGTATACGGAAAAAAAATCCTTGACCTACGCACTCTCGAAAATATTGTCGCGTTCGCCCACCGAGATTTAGCACTCGGGTCGAACACTCGCTGCCGCACTTTAATTGCCATATAGTAACGCCGACAATGTCAGTGCGGCGCACTTTGGTCACGCATCGACGCTCGCAAAGAGCTGCCGGAGCGAGCGAGAATTAGCGTGAAATGAGCGAGGAAAACCAAACTCCAGTTAATTAATTCTAATGGAAATTGTGGACCAGTCAGTATTATTCATTCGAGACACCCCGGACTCCTCCTGTCTCACTATCTCTCATTTTCTCTCTCGCTCTCTCGCGGCGCTTTTCCATCGGCGAAAACTCCGACGAGCTGACGCGCCAGTGGAAAATGTAACGCGCGACCGCCAATGGGATTTACGGATTAAACGAGCGGGCACGAGGCCGAAAATGAGGAAAATTAGCGTCGCTCACAATCCATATGAGCGGCGAGAGAGGTGAAGGGCTCTCGCTGCTCGGCTATATGGTATATATAGAGGATTCCACGTATATTTCTACCGCCGCGTTATACGCGATTATCGGTCGCGGCGATTCATCCGCCGAGTGCCGGAGAATATAGAATATTTATTTACAACACTAGGGGTGGTTGGGGGGGAGGGGGGAGGGGCGTTCGACGGATCAGACACACCTGCCGCACCACGGGCCCGCCGATCCCGACGCTTCGGCCGCGCGATTATAATTTATCGACGAATTAAAGAGCCGCGAGGGACCCGCCGAACGAACTTTTGACAATAAATGAAAATTACGACGTCGCCCCGCGGCGCAGGCGGCGCGACGGGCAAAATGTGTATCGGGCATTTTGGTAATCTATCGTCTAGACGCGATATTATACGAAGCGATGGAGGAAGCCGCGATCCACCGACACTTTCGAGGCTTTGGTCCTCGATTTTTTTTTTTTTTAATAAAAAAATTGTTTGCAATCTTCTCCCACAACAACTTGACCTTGTCAGCGCCCCTATTAAATTGCGTAACCCATTATAATATCCAAGGAAATTAGTATCGACACTTATTTTCATCATTCGCTATCTTGATTCCCCCCAGGACATTATAATGGGTTACAGAGGGGCAAGGGTAACAATGCGATAAAAAAAAACAAAGAAAAATTAAATAAAAAATAACACAACGTGGTGTGTGCAACGCTGACGTTTGGAACGGGACCTCCGGTGAGAGGGGGGGGGGGGGGGGGGGGAGACTCGTTCCCATCCGTTCGAGCTTTAACAGGCCGCGCGCGTGTGCGCACGCGAGGCCGGATGTACAGCGACGACGATGGCGCCGGAGAGTCCAGGGTCCAGGCCGGACAAACGGACGACAAACAGGATGGAAATCATTGCGACGAGCCCGCTGCCGCGCGAGCACCGAGACTCGCGTGTGATGGAAGGGGAAGTGGAGTGGTTGCTTCGCTCCGCACCTGTACGCATCGCGTACACACAGCGTAAACGAGAGCGAACGGCGGCGGCGGTTGACGTGCGCCGTGTGTGGATATATGTACGAAAGGGGGAGAGGGTTGGGGGATAGGGGGAGGGGGCCGGAGGCGGCGAGGCGCCGGGCGCACGTCGGGGCCAAAGGGTGAGCTTTGAAAAAGGTTGTGCGCGCGTGCCGGTGCCTGTTAGGGGTGGGAGAGGGGCCAGGGGGGTGGGGCGAGGGGGCCCGGGGGCGAGGGGGTGAGGTCTCACGAGTTTCCACGAGAGAACCCGGGCACCCGGTGCGGCAGCGGCACCGCGCGAGCGCGCGGCAATAGCGAGGACGGGGAAAACCCGGCACACAAAGATTAAACGCCGGTGAAAATTAGATTGCGAGCGCGATACCGAGAGCCAGAACAAACACGAGCGCGGGGGCGGGAAAGTGGGAGAGGGAGAGAGCGGCGTGCGAAATGAATGTCGGCTCGTTTCAGTGTTGCAAAGCGTATACTCACAGAGTGCAACAAGCGAGCGCTCCGCAAAACTCGAGAATTCACGGTGGGGGAGCGTGAGAGGGTGGGGCACCCCCCCTCCCCCCTCCCACGCCTCAGCCCCAGCCCCCCGCACCCTATCTGCCTCCCACCAGGTCAACGTCACCGCAACAATTTGACGACGCTTGTGTATAGTATCGCGTCGCGCGAGCTACGCGATACACAAGTTACGTATTTGTTTTAGTCGCGCGACGACGATATTCCAGATTTTTTTTTCTTTTGGTATTTTTTTTTGCCGCTGCGAAAATGTGTGTATGAGGAAAAATGTACGACGTTGCGAGGAAAGGGCGACGGAGATAATCGCGATTATGCGGGAATTGGCGATTATCGCGAATCGATTTTGTTGGGGGTTTTTTTTTGCGGGGAGAAGTTTTTTTTTTCATTCGAAAAGCGCGGACTCGATTACACTGGAGAATCATTGTTGTTTGAACGCGCAGGCGGTGTACACACTTTTTTTTTTCGTTTTTACAGAAACTGCAATTTCCGTGAAAAAGAGTTCTTTTTTTCTTTCTCTTTTTTTCCATGGCGATAAAAATAGTATGAATGTCGCGTGCGAAAATACGACGAGAAAAATGTGTAAATAATTCGCCGGATTTTTTTAAGCCGCCTCGCGACGATATTTTTTTCTTTTTTCTTGCATGGGGGAAAATCACTCGAAACGAGAATCGCGACGACCACTCGTCGAATTGATTGAATAATTTTTGAGACACGATTCACCGACTCGCTGCGCGGCAGCGCGCGGTTGATTGGCCCCGGACCCGACGTGTAACGAGGAGTAATGAGAAATTCGGGCAATTTCGCCGGGCCAAAACGTTAATGACGTATCGCGCGCGAGGAACCAAATTCACGTTGCAGTTCATTCGAAACCGCACCGATCAATTGGACCCGCCGAAAATCATGTTCAAAAATTCGCGAAAAGGGATTCAAAAATATCCGACCGTTTGGGACCGACTAAAATAAATAAAATAAAATAAAATAAAATAAAAAAGTAAAATAAAATCGCATAAAGTGCTTATCTCTTCTCGACACGTTTCGAATTCAAAGTTTGAGATTAATTCGATTACCGGGGTTGCATATACATATATATAATAAACACACATATAGTGCATACGTATACATATACACACACAGGGCGATTGTTAGTTGAGGACAGTGGAGCAGCTCGGAAATTCGACTGTTGAGGAGTTTGAAACCCGGCGCACATACTGGTAATTTTCTCATCGGGACGCAGGGCCACCAAACGGCGGCGAGCTTCATTTGGTATTCGAGCGCCGTTTCCGAATGAGCGACTCGTTTCGATTTTAATCGAAACTCCGGCGGCACCCGGGGTAATCGATATAGAACACCACGGGGGCGCTGCTCCCTCCCCCGCGGGTTCGGGTGTGGGTGGCACGGTCAATGTACATTGATAATGCGCAACCGATCGACAGAAATAAGAGAGAGAGAGGAAGAGAGTGAAAGAGGGAGAGAGCGAGAGAGTCAAAGAGAGAGAGAGAGAGAGGGAGAGAGTCAAGCGCGACCGCTGTGGGGCCATGGGACGTGAAATATTCAATCGCCGAGCGCCAGCGCGGTGTGTGTGCCCCTCGCCCCCGCGCCCCCTCGCCCCACTGCCCCCCCTGGGGGGGTTGGCACGAGTCCTCGTATGTCGCACCAGCGCATTGCTGATTGTAAACGTTGCGCGCGTTACGTATGACGGGGCTGGCTAGCTGTGTCAGCAAACGCGAGAGGCAGGGGACGTATGGGGGTTGGGGGTGGGGGGAGGAGGACCCGGGGTCATGGTTCGTCCACTGTGGAACGCTCGGAACGAAATCCGCCCGCCGCTTCGTCACCGCCAAAGTGTACACTGCGCGACGCCGCGCGCACTCGATTTATCATAAATAATTGCACTGAGCTACCTTATTCGTATTTTAGTCGTTCGCGTGGGAAATGACGGGAGTTGCGGGGGAAAGAGAAACAGAAGGGAGAGGGAAAAAGGGATGTGCGGGGGGGGGGAGGGGAGGGGAGGGGAGGGGAGGGCAGTGCAGCTCGACCCACGTACACAGACCAAACCCCGAGAGCTCGGACGCCAAATATTCATTTAATTTAAATGGGTTTTCGATCTCGTCCCGCAAGCTCGTGGGCCGCATATACATATTGCGCGAAACGCGAGCTGCGAGCCGCGGCCCTATTGACGATCCAATTAAAGCTGGACGAGGCTGTAGCTCGCAGGAGCGAGCGGCAACCGAGTCGCGGTGCGATACGGATCTCACGGCGAACAAGGACGCTAATTGATCTTGGTGCGTCGCAAGCAGCGAGGACGATCTATGCTGTCTGTGTGTGGCGGTGCACTTGGCGTATCAATAGCAGCAGGAGGAGCAGAAGCAGCGGAAGATATGTAGGAGTCTGTCGGGGAGTCCCAGTTTGAGACTGGATCCTGGCTGGAATTGCCTCCGGGCCTATCCAAAAGTGTTGACTGACTTGATTCTGATCCGATAAAAAAAAAAAAAAAAAATTGTTTCCGAAAAAAAGTCGAATTTTTTTTACCCGAAAAATGTACAATTTTTTAAGGCACGACTTTAAAATTCTGTGAAAAATTCAAAAATTAAGATACGGCGTACTGCCTTGGGGCATTCTTTTCGTTATTAAGTTTTGTTTCAAACAAAAGAAGAAAATCCAGATTCGATTCATCCAAGAAAAAATGACATCGATTTTAGCGAAGTGACAACAAATCGAATATTTTTTTTGCAACATTTTCGAGTAGCCACTTGTCGGGATTTGAATTGGAATCCTTTCGGATTCCGAAACGCCATGTCTACCGCGGGACGCGGTGGATATGGCGCCGAGTGGAAAATACCGAGAGTGGCCGGGCCAGACCCGGACTTCCCACGGCGAACGACGTCGACTTCGATACGTATGCAAAGCGATTGTGTTTAACCAACTTCTCGCCGGGGAAAGCGGCGAATTTCCATCAGTCGGTCGGGGGTATCGCGGGCGCCGCGCTGATGGGACGACGGGCGGCGAGAGGAATCGCGAGCGAGCTGTGGATCGAGCGGGACTCGGCGAGGGACGGAAGGGAACGAAGAGCAGCAGAGCCTCGTCGGGTTCTGGCTTCGCGTCGAGCCGCCGACGCCGCCGACGCGCGTCCGTCGAATCATTTCGAATCAACGTGTCTGGTAGCCCGAATAATTCAATTTGAATATGTATTTCGGCTGCTGGGAGGTTTCGCACTCGGCGGTGACGGCGGCTGCGGACGGACGGACGGAGCCTACACCCAGGTTTGTATATAGATATAGTTATATATGCAGGGTTTGCAAAATTTTGGGTCAGATGAATAGTTTTTATGCGGAGCTCTATATATAGACACATAGATTATATGTATAGACTCCCTTTGTGAGCAATATTGGGACAAAACGGGCTGGCCGAAACTTTTATCAGCTTTGTCATGATACCCGAATTGGCGAATTGTAATATATGGGTCATTCCACGGGTTTTCGCATAAAAAAAAACCCGACTGTCTCCAATTTTCGCCTAATTTTTTTATATTGTTGACTATGTCAAACGGAGCATCTATGATTTTTTTGAGAAATTTATTGTCATATTTGGTCGATCTATAAAATAAAAAATAAAAAAAAATTAAAAAATCTGACGTCTAGTGGAAGAATCATATCGACAAAAATAACTAGGTCAACATTTTCGTAATTCAACACAGTTTACGGTGACAATAATCAAAATAAAAAATAATAAATAATGCTAAATTTTGGGTCAGATGAATAGTTTTTATGCGCAGTTTTATATATAGACCTATACAGATTATATAGATTCCCTTTGTAGGCAATACTGGGGAAAAACGGACCAACCGAGGGAAAATCTGTTATCAGCCATATCACAATACCCGAATTGGCTTATTTTTAATAAATAAATGGATAAATCTATATACGTATGGAAACAGGGGCTATGGCTTCGATATAATAACATAATTCGAGCGTATGTTTCGAAATCTATTAGCCGCGAAACGACAGGGGGATGGGGTTGGCGGGGGGTGCTCGTTCGTCGGTCGCGCGTCTCTTGTCTCGCGTCGCGTTGCCTCGCTCTCGCGGTTTCGTTGCGGCGTCGCGGGTGGAGGGGGGAGAGGAGCAAAGGGAGTGGAAGCGCGACGCGTTCCGCGGCTCCAACGTTCTGGAGTCGCGCGAGCGGGGATCGATAGACGCCAGGGGTAGTAAAAAGCGCATTACTCGTCGACTGGCGCGCGCGAGAGGAGACGGGCGATGGTAAATGCGCGCGGGGTGAAAATGGCGCGCCGCGGTCTGTGTCAACCTGGGCCCTTTTGCATTATCTCTTTCTCCGTCTTTCTGTCTCGCTCTCTCGTCCCTGCGGGTTCTCTTTCAGAGGCAGCGCCGCCATCACCACCGCCAACCAGCAGAAGCAGCAGAAGCAGCAGGAACGAGTCCTTCGTCGCGCACCTCAACCCAGAAATAGCATACAGTATAATGGTTGAGCGACAGAGAGGGAGGGAGGGTAAAAGTGAGTAAGAGAGAGAGAGAGAGAGAGGAGAGAGGGAGGGAGGGGCGGGGGGGGGGGGGGGTGGAGAAGCCGGGAGGTACGCGAGCCAAGAATGCTGCCGGGCCTGCACTCAATTTATGCAGATGTATGCCGGCAATATTCTAAATAAGTAGTCGCAGTGCCTTCTCTCTCTCCCTCTCTCTCGCTCTCTCCGTGTGTACCAGGATCGAGCTGCGACGCGGATAGCGGCAGTAAACCGTGTGCGGGACGCGGCGTGCTCGGGAGAGGGAGACGCGAGCGCCTGAGACGCGACGGGCAGCGCTGCAGCGATTTGCCGCCTCGGCTGCTGCTGCTGCTGCTGCTCGCTATGCGCGTTTTCCCGAGCCGCCGCGCCCCGTTGCGCCCTCTGCCGCCGACCGGCAGAGGGCGCGACGGAATCTGGAGGGGAATATATCTACGAGCCTTCTTTGTTTCGCGACGCTGCTGCTGCTGCCGCTGCCGCTGCCCTCGCGGCTACGACGACAACGACGAGTAAGAAGAAGAGGGACGTTTGTATGTCTGTAGTAGCCGTTCCTTATACTAAACGCAGCGCAACTAGAGCTGCCGCTGTGGATGGTGTATATCTATGGAACTGAGCTGAGGTATGTTCCAATTATTGCCGCTCGGCTTTTTGTTTCGCGGCGAAGCTTCTATATCCGCGGTGAGCCACGTTTCGAGCTTCGTGCTTTGGGCTCGCCTGCTTCTCCCTGGAAGGCTTCAGGATTCAAATTAAAAAATTCATTGAAATTTATTGACTTCAGAAAATCAATGAAATGATTTCAATGAAATAAATAAATAATTTCTTGAAATAATTTCAAGGAAATCAATTAAATAATTTCAAGGAAATCAGTTAAATAATATCAAGGAAATAAATAAAATGATTTCAAAGAAAGCAATGAAACGATTTCAAGAAAATCAATGAAAAGGCAAAAGAAAATTTCGAGGAAGAGGTCGAATATACATCGACCTCTCGATATATCGAACACAGCGACACGGATACACGGAGGATACGCCTGGCGAATGATTTGGCGTCTGGCGCGTTGCTCGCCACGTGAAAAACATCGGAAACTTTGTGTACACCGCGAGGGACAACTATCGGCTCTGCCGTTCTCTCGTGTCTGTCTCTCCCTCTCTCTGTCTCTCTCCCTCACTCCTGCACGTAACACGACGACGTCGAGTCTGCGCGAGCCGAACCGAATTTGAAATTCAAAGCACGAGCGGCCGATAAGAGCGGACAGCGCGCGCGACCAGCGAGGTATACCAAAAATACACATTAGTGTATTTGAATTTCAGATGGGCGGCGACGGCGGCGGCGGCGGCGGCGGTGGCGTGGAGAGCAAATGAAATTGAGTTTCAGCCTGAAAACAGGACGATTAGCCGGCTCGACCTCCCGCACCGGAGTCCAGCCGGGGGACAAGATTTTCCCGCGATCCGAACCAGGGTTTTCATCCCCCACCACCTCCCTCCTCTGTAGGGGGGAGGGGTGCCCCCCCCCCCCCCCCCCCGCGCGGGGAAGGACCGCGAGAGCTCAAAAGCCCGAGGAGCGACATGACAAAATGCGCTTTTTTGTCATTTCGGTTAATTACTCAGTGAGAAATATTCGCGAAATAAGCGCGGCGTCCAACCTGGTCGGAAAATGACGGCTCTCTCTCTCGCGGCTTCAACCCTCGGCGTGATTATGGTTTTAGCCCCGGTGCAAATTCCGTGATATATTTTTCTCCGCCGCATTCTTTGGTATCGCGAGCTCGGCGCGATATTTTCAGACGCCTCCCATGTGTGTAATTCGCGACATAAAACTCATCGAGCTTTCGTTTCCGGAACGCGTAAAATATTTTTTTAAGGTTTGTTTGTTTGTTTTTGTTCGTCTTCAATGCGGGGAATTAGTCGCCATTGGACTGGAATTTTTTCGCATAATGCGATACGTCAGGTTGCTAAAGGGGGGAGGGGGCTTATGATTAAAAATGAAAATATGCACATTGAAATACGAAGATGTGGACGTAAATGTGGAATGGGGTAAAACGGGCCACCCTTTTTTCTATAAATATTTGCCTCGTGTTTCGAGGTCGAATTTTTAGGTCCGCACGTTTTGCCACACTCAACTCGCAAACTTATGGTGTAAACTTATATTCTACTTAAAGATAAAAACCCGATTGACGACATTCGCAAAAATGCAGTCGTCAGTACTTACTTGTCATGTACGTGATGAATTGCGAATCGCTGATATTTCCTGAAATTTAAGGCGGTTGGATTCGACGCGTCGACGATCACACGACACTTCACCAATTTCTCCTTTTTTCCCCTATCACATTTTTACGCTCTTACGGAACACAATTTTTATCGACGAGTACCACAACGTATCACTCAAATTTCACATCATTTTTTACACTATATCAGACTGTATTAATATTTTTGATAAAAAAGTAAATATTTAATGTAATTAAATTTCTACATTTTTTTATTTATATTTATAATAAAAAACAAGTATTTAATTTTTATTAAAAAATGTATTTGAAACGAATTTCTGTCTGCTTTGCGCCGCGAGCCACGCGCACTTCTCGGTGCGACGTCAAAACGCAGCGCGCGGTGTGTTTATACGTTCAGCGTGGCGAGCAATCCGAGCGCCGCAGCCAGCGATACGTCACTAACTGTCGGGACAACTCGCGACGCGCGAACATAATGCGAATCTATTACTCGGCCCATACGTCTCGTTAGCGCGCGGTTGCGGTTCCCGCTCGGCTGCTGTGAGGTGAAGGGAAGAGGGGGGGAGGGGGGGGGGGCGCCCTCTCGGTGCGCCTGTGAGGCTCACACTCGTTCTCATTCTCGTCCTCGTACTCGACCCCCTCGACCCCCTCTTGACTCCCAACACACCGGAGAATTTCGACCACCCGCAGTTTCCACCAACAGCGACGCAACATTGTAACCCGCGCGATTCCGTCGCCGAGTTGTCTCACAAATTTTCATTGCGGACGCGAAAACAGGCGACGACAACGCAGCGGCGGCGGCGGCGGCGACGGCGACGACGAAAAATTGGAAGTGCAAACACCGAGAGAGGATTTCGCCCGAATGTTTCCACTCGGTCGGGGCGACGAGGGGTGAATGTATGTGGGGGAGGGGAGAGAGTAAAACCGACAATTCACCGGCACGTGCCCAACGTCCGGGTACCGTAATCTCTTTCTTCGTCGGTCTCTTAAATCTCCGTAAACAAAAACAGCCAACGGGACGATTGCGGCGTTCGCTTCCATTGCGAAAGACGGATATTTTGTACTGCATGGGAAAAAGAGACGGAAGGATTCCGTGTATCAAAGCAAATCAAACGAAAAATATGCTCTTTAAAAATAAAAATAAATTAGTTGAATAAGAAAATTACAAGAAAAATTACCGTTCAAATCAGCAACTCGACGGTTCTGAAAAATCGAGTCGGAGTTTGACTGGAATTTTTTTTTTTCACATCTCAAAGTGGCTGAAAGTAGGTAGAAACATTTTCGTCGTATTTTCCGAAGTTGTGTACAACTTTGTAAAATACGACGTAAATGTACAGGTGATAGTTATTGTATTGTAAAATGTCGGCGGTTATCGCCGAGGTCGATAATTCGTGTGACAAAATAGAACGGCGAGGTGAAGGCGAAAATACACGGCGCAACATAATAGAATATAACATAATGGAAGAGTGTTTTATCTGCGGCGACGGTGGCGGTCGACTCGCCGACAGCTCGTACAACGCGCGGAGCGCGACGTGCCGCGTGGTAAGTGGCGCACGGGCGAAGATAACTATCTCTCGCCTCTCGGTTTACTCACCGTTCTCGGCCACAACGTTCGTGCGCCGCGAGAGCCGACTCTGTGTGTACATACGCGAGGGAATACCCGCGTCCACCCGGACCAGTCCCGGAGCTGGAAAGCTTCCCCGACATTGGTCGCATTCACGCGCGTTCGCGGGATTTGTCTCGGCCACACCAAGAAAAATCATTTCATTTCATTTTAAAGAAAAGAGCCTCGTTGGATTTTTGTTTTATCGATTGCACGGAAATATTTCCTTATTTCCAATGAAATAGTGTTTCTAAATTTCAAAGAGAACATTTCATTGATCGCGACAATCAAAAAGACGTTATCATCACTTCAATGAAAAGATTTTTTTTCTTTTTCATACAGAAGTGCATTTTTTTAAATGAAAAAACTTTTTTAGAATTTTTCGTTAGGGTGCAATTTTAGGGGAAAACATTTCCAGGGCTCGCACAATTTTCCTTTCCCACCCCTAATCGTCGACAATTAAGACCGCAGGGCGAAAGAAAAAAGGCGCTCTAATTGTATGTCAATAGAGGGCGAGGAAGCCGTCTGGAGCGGTCCCTCGTTATATTCGACCGTCCCGGACCGCGGTCCAAAACGCCGGCGCAGCCGGAGCCAAAATGATGCCCCACCCCCGGCCACCCTGGAGTCCGGAAGGAGATCAAAAAGCAAACAACAATTATTTCGCTTCTGGCGTGCGACATCATACCCCCCACCCCCAATCCTCACGCCCTCCCCCGCCCCTCACCACCACCCACCGCTCGTTCCACCCTTCTATTTACCGCGCAGCAGTCACCCGGCCATTTGGCACAGTTTCATTTTTTCCCGCCCTCTCGCAAACGACCACAAATAGAAATACACATATATATAGAAAAAAAAGCGTCACATGTGTTGGCGAGTTTCGCGGGACGCATTCTGCGGGGAATAGCGAAGAAAATTACGGTACTTATCGCAGAAGGAGCCAAGGCGTAATGTCCACCTCGAGTCATGGCGCGACGGGGGGCGAGGAGGGGGGGGGGGGGGGGGGGGTGGCTAGATTCAAAGATGTTAGTCGGTGAGGACGACGACGAGGTTGGTGCGGTGTTGGTGAAGTTTGGAGTGCGCGAACATCGCTATATACGGGCGGCACGAAGGGGGCGTTGAAAAGCAGCTATTCCAGCGCCGTCGTGATTGCCTCATAAAGCCGACTGATTGTGATCGCGCGGAGAGCTCGGCTTCCGTACCTACGGCCCAGGAGCCTTGCCCTACCCCCTAACCCCCCTCCAACCCCACCCGGGTTTTTTAACTCCAATAGTATTATTATCATTATAATTTTTTTGTCCTTTTTTTCTTTTTTTTTACGTCACTTTGCCGACCGTGACGTCGCTGCCGCCCAACTGAGGGTGGGGGGAAGGGGAGGGGGAAAAAATAACAGAGATTAGAGCGCGCGTCGCGGTTCACGCCGATGTGACCGGCGCCTGCTGAGCCGCTTCCGAGCTTCGACTCTGCCTTTCGGGCCTCTATTTCCCTTTCTCTCTATACCAGGATCCAAAAATATATCTAACTATTTATTTCTATTTATCTATCACTGTTAGAAATCCAGGTCAAACATAATTGGTGTGGACTTTTGATCAGTGTTAACTCACTTGGCGTTAAGCAAGCGAGGTTATCACCAGGTGTGTCGAAATTCGGATTTTTAACAGTGGTATTTCTTTCTCTCTCAGTTCGAGGCCGCTCGAAATGCTCGTCAGGCGGTTTCGAAAGTGGAAATCACGAATAATGCCGGTTAGGACTGAGCGAGGATTCCCCGCGGGTTGCTCGCTCTCGGAGTGGGGGAGAAGAGGGGGGGGGGGGGGGGGGGGCGACTCGGTCGCCGGGGTTAACCGCCGACCCGGAGTCTCGGCGCCGCACGAATTTGTCCTTCGGGCTTGCGATGTGGTCCGCAACGTTGATCGCCCTCTCTCTCTGCCCTCCGGACGATAGTGGCGAGCCTGGAAACGGGCTGCAAGATTGACGACCGAGTCGAGCGACCGGCATCGGAGTGTGTGGTGCAGTCCGCCCGGGCCCTTCGGATATATATGACGTCTAATTATTTGAGGTGGATGTGGTGACTCAGGATGTGTTCGCGGGACGAAGACATTTTTTTTTTTTTTGCAAAAAACGTACGGACAGTGTTTGGTAAAATTCGCAATTGTCCAAAGGTGTATGAAATTTACGAACCAACACTGAAAAAAAAAAAAATAGTTGTGATTACCAATCGTTGGTTAGAGCTACCAATATTTTAGTAACTGTAACCAATATTTTGGTAGATCGAACCAATGATTGATAATGGCAACTACTAATTTTTCTCAGTGAAGTATAGCAAAACACAATTCACACACTATTTTATCGCTACGACGATTTCGGTCAACCGACGCTTCCGACTCCGGCGAAATCCGCGACTAATATTCCCCCTGCGGGAATATATGTACCAAGAAGGGGAGAGGGGGGGGGGGGCGGTAAATACGTGCCGCACAGTCGCCGATCGACCTCGCGCGCCTACAGAAAATTATATTCCCTTCGCGGCCGCATTTCATCGACCGCGCGCCGCGGTCGGATAAACGTGTACGTCTCAATTTCCGCCGGTGCCTTGTAAATAAGCGTCGTCGCCTCGGAGTCGCGCCGACCCCGGGACACGGAAGACCCGCGACGATATCCCGATAGCGGAAATGAGCCGGAAGGAAGATCCCGGCGCGCGGGTCGTTGGCGCGATTCGTATTTCCACGGACGCCCCATACCCTACCCTCTGGCCCCTTCCCCCTCACCCCGACACATCGGCCAATCGGTGTCGACGCGACCCGCGTGCCTCTCGCCCTCCTGCAGCTTCTCGGTGTTGGCCGGTAAATTGACCGGAAATGTCGTTTGCTCGGCCTCGGCGACGACGAGAATCCGTCTGTACATTGGGAGGGGGGGAATACACGTCCGCACGAACGGGTCACGACTGACTTCGACCTCCATTCGACGTTTGTACACACCGACGGCGATCGAGTGTGACGCAACACAGAGACCGTGTCTCTGGCTTTTGCTGGTGGGATGCACGATAGCCATGGAGGAGGGGCATTGGAAGCACATCGGGGGGGAGAGCGAATACCACAGCCGACACAATGTATACGTAACGCGAGAGGATATAGCCCGATCGGAGCGATTACAGTCTCTATTTAATCGTCGTGCAGCGGTACCGGTGGGAACCGGCGGGGTGACGAGGGGGAAGGGGTTGGTAACCAGAGGAAGGAAGGTCGCAGGCGCGCGAAAGAGAATGGAGAATTCCATGGGGGTAGGGGAGGGGGGTAGGATGGAAATTCGCGGCACAGAGGACGAGACTCGAACTCGCAGACTACGGAGAAGCGATTTCAATTGTCGTCGACTGTGGCGAACGTCCCGGAGCCTTCGGAGCTCGGCAGCCCGGCTATACTCACCCCCCCCCCCCCGCCACCCCTCACCCCCTCATTCTCGCCACTCGCCCCTCCGCCCAGCTAACTCCCAACTCTCCTCGTACCTTCTCGTCGTCCTCCTCGTCCTTCTCGTCGTCCTCCTCTCCCCCTTCCCACCGACTCACCGCCGTCAGGACCGCTAAGAGGGTGGAATTGATTAAATAATTGGCCCCTTAGATTGGGGTCTAGTTTCTGGAATGAATACGCTGGCGAGGCGCCAGCCACCGAGAACCGTGGAGCTGCGACGGTCGCGAGGGGACGACAGACGGAGAGAGAGAGGGAGAGAGAGGGACAGTGATAGGGGGTGGGAGAGAGTGAGCAGCCCGAGCCTGAAACGGGCCTTTGCCCCCTCTCCCCCTAGTCGAGCCCTCGCCCCTCACCGAACAGTCTACTCCGGTTTCCCGCGGCGGACAAAGTGGCGCGGGGACATCGGAAAGGAGCTTCAGGGGGGACGGTGGGAGGAGACCAGGGGGGGGGGGACACTACACCCAGAAAAAAGTTCTAGTTGACGGAAGTAGATCCTACTTATCGGAAATAAATTTTTTTGCTTGACGGCCGGCCTACTAGACTTGTAGTGCTGTCAAGTAAATTTTTTTATTAGATTTGAATATACTTCAATGAAATAAAATATTTATTGAAATCTAATAAATGTTATCTTCAATCGGAATACACCTTTTGTTTGTGTGTAAAATATTTGTATTTCAGCGAAGTGAGCTTTTTCTTCGTGTTTAAGAAAGATATATTTCACTGAAATTAACTTTTGTTCACGTTTACCAAGTACATATTTGATTCAAATATTTTTTTTTTGTCACTTTCATAAAATATATATTTCAGTCGAACATAAGTTTTTTATCATTTCCATTAAATATATGTTTCAGTTGAATATAATTTTTTAATCATATTGAACGAATATATATTTCAGTGGAATTTAAGTTTTTCATTACTTTCAACAAATATATATTTCAGTCGAATACAGTTTGTCTTCATTCTTAGCAAAAATGTATTCGAATCGAATACATTTTTTTCTTCATTCTCAAACAAATATCTATACGAATCCAATAGAATTTTGTCCATCCTTAAACACAAATAAGTGCAATATAAGCTTAAGTGCAAATATACACTTGAGCTGAGTAAATTTTACTGGTGTAAAAAGGATGTTATTAAAACTAAGCATGGCAATACACTTCAAAAATATTTATTCAAATACAATACGCAGTCCCGCGGCTTTTACAGCACTCACAACATCATAATATGTATGGCAGCGTTATATAATGGCAATCTACAACCTTTCGTAGATGCAACGGTGTGGATTCGAATAAATCGGAAGCGGCTATATATCCCACATTTGAGGATGATAAACTTGATACATTAACTATATAGGAATGTCTATGTTCATCAAAACGTACAACAGGTACGTTCTTAAAACTAAAATACAAATGACTTCGTCGCACAAAAATACCTGTCACGAAACCAAAGAGCGGCAGGTTCGCTTTTGTTTTTACATAAACGACACACTTTTCCAGTTTGTACATACGACCGTTGAAACTGGCCCATTTATGCGCGATATATGTCTCGTCAAAATCATCAGGTACGTTACTACGCTGTAACGTCATTTGCGGTCCTAGCTGTAACGAATCTTCCACCCTCGAATTGTTCAAAAATGAATAAGCCAATCGCAACTGCTGGGTTTTCGCGATAGTTTCAATTACATTCACGCGGCTACCAGTCATTTGAGCGATCTTCTTGGCGACTTTGTGTTTCCCTTCGAACCTCATACACCAAAAATTACGCACCGGTCCATGTAAATGGAGTATCCGCGGATAATGCGTGACAATATGGAATTTTTGTTTCAGCCGGTCATTCTTATATTTTTCTATTTTTTTACACGTTTCAATGTAGAGCGAATGATGTTCCCCGATTAGAACTTTTAGAAGTTGATGGGTTCCGACATGATACGACGGTGCCATAACAATGTCCATAATCTGACACAAAAGTTTGTACAGTTTCCAAACCGGATCACCCTCGGGTATTGCATTTCCAACCATGAGACCGAAATTCCTAACAAAACACATTGTTTCACTTGCTTGCATATGCAGTTTTTTCTTTGCTAACATCGCCTCAGTAATAACTGGAGGTTTATTCCCGTACTCGACATATCCGTAATCAAAATTTTGCACATAATTATTCAGTGATTGTAGCGACAGCATTTTAACGTCGAGATAATACTCGATAATCACGGTCATGTCGTAATTGCAAACACCCTCAAGCATATCATGCATAACATCGACAGCGTTATTTTCGACTACATGAAACGATGGTACTTTATTAAAAATGCAATTTTCTTTTACGCCAGTGAGTCGGAAATCGTTTGTAAGCAGGTCATCGCTATAGCTTTGTCGCGTACGCAATAAATCATTGTTTTCCTCAAAAGTTTCTCGCATGTCTCTTTTATGGCCGCGGCACATCCGGCAAAAATAATTGCTAGAACAACTAGAGTATCCGAGAACAGCGTTCAGTCCTGCGTTGTCTCCCAAAATCATTGCCAATACAAAATATATGGTTTGAGTTTCGCCGTTTTCCAGTTCTATCGAGATCCCCTCGGTTTCCAAATAAGTTAGTTCGTCGACTAGAACGTGAAAGACTTGGTTACCATTAGTTACAATATCGGGATAATGTACAAGTAATGCAGTAAAAATATTTTCCAGTCTGGATTGAAATCGAACTGGAAAACAGCGAAGACTTACGTACACGGCTCCGATTTTGTATACTCCAGCATGCGACCCGAGAGGGTTATTACACTCAAATTCGTCGTAATAAATATACAGCGGAACTACGAACTTGTCTCCGAAAAGCTGTTTCTTCTTTTGCCAGAATGTGCTGTGAGCGACATCATCGATAGGGTTTTGGACGTCTTGGTTAAGAAAAGCGCTTGCGACTGCGTATATTTTCGGCATGCTAAATAACACTTTAAACAATCTTCGGAGCGGAATAAAAGATAAGGTAACGGGGACAGGCACTTGTACAATTTGGCCACCTATACTTTTCGCATCAACACGTTGACCTATCAATACTTTGTCCGGCGATATAAGGAGACCTTTACTTTCTAACATTCGTATTCGCCGATACTCGGTGCTGTTCTCGGAAAACGGGTTAGCCAGACAACTCAGAACGTGTGCAAAATTATCACGCGTCGCCTCATTTGGCACAACGGAGTTTTCCAAAAGATCACGAATATTACCGATAAAAACTGACGTTTTTTGGATGATACTCTGGATGGCTGTACGTGTCAGGGTTTCGTCCGAATGCAATGCGGCCAAAAATGTTTGAGAAAACGTCGCGAATGCATCACTAATATGTTCGTCGCCACGACCTTGTTCATTATCTTGTAAAAATTGATCCACGATCATTTCGAATTCTACGACCTCGCTAGGATTATTCGACGGATTAATCAGTTCTGCCATTTCCGGCTCAGCCTGTCGTTCTGCTACCCTTTCCGGATCAGCTAGTCGTGCCGCGACTCTTGCCGGCTCAGCCTGTTGAGTCCTTACTTCAATAGTAGGTATCGGAGAGTGTTTCTTTTTTATATGACGTTTGAATGAATCTAGACGTTGGAATGTTCTCGGGCATTCAGAGTCAACGCACACGTAGGTCGTTAAATCGGCATGACACATTTCGAGATGTAGAAGGAATGCTTCGAGAGTATCAAACTGCGCGTTGCATCGGCCGTTTACGTTTATAACTGAGCACGCGTACATTTTCGACAATTTTTTATATTTTTTTATTACTCTTAATTCTGATTTTCACAGCACGTAATACGCGATTTACTTCGACGCACGCAAATAAAAAAAACTTGTAAGAAACTAAGGAAGCCTACACGGAATATTGAACAAATGACCGCCGACGTAGATTTGAATTCCAAGAAATACTTTTTAACTTATTTCTATCATAACAGCAACGCGCGAGAAAGTAATCATTTAGGCACGGTAATAGAGGCAACGACTCGAGGAAACAACCATATTAATTATTGCGTAATATCGACACGGGAAACTCTTGGCGTTCTTAGCTTAATTCTATCACAGATACTCAACGTACATTAGTTATTGCACGTCGAAGCATGACGTCGATTAATCATAGCTCGCTGATCAGTGCAGTTACAGTGCACGAGACTTTGTCGAACTTCGTTTTGATCTCGTAGAAATACCTTTGCAAAAACATCCACGGGTTCACAGCTGCAGGCGGGTATGCCATATTCAGGACGTGGAATAATTTAAAACACACATCGACCGCTGCGAGCGGATTGTTGAGACGCCAGCGTACATTTTCTGCGACAACGTACGAGCTGTCGATGTGTTCAAGGGAACTTCCGACAATCACGACGCACGGTTGTATCGGCTGTCCCAATTTTTCATACTTCTTCTCTCGCTCAGCAAGTAGAAGTTCGGTGTCCTCAGCAGTCTACGAGCAGTGATAATTATGGCAAACTGAATAACAGAAATATGATCCACAAATGTATAATACCTTAGCGTGAATTATGAAGGCTTCCTGGGATTCTGCGATCGTCGGCTTCCACAGTTTCTTTCCGCTTCTTATAATCGTTGCGGGTAACAAAGCAGGAAGCAAGAACAAGATTGTGACGTCTTTACAGGCTGTACATAATGTTTAGAGAAATAAAAAAATAATGTTTACAATTCGTTAAACCATTACAAAGAACAAGAACGATTTTATCATAATGCGTTTCAAATATTCTTTACCGTCAATTGCATCGTGCTGCAAACTACGTGCAGAATGCAGAGCAGCTTGCTTGTCTTTTTTAGGGCGACTGACCATCACTTCTAGAATCTTGTCTCTGCTCGCGCACCATCCATTCAGCAGCTTACCGAGCTTTTCTGGATACGCGCAGGCGAAATCAACCGAAACCTATTACGGAGAAAATTATTATAGGTCTTATAGGCAAAAAAAAGTCTTATAGGCAAAACAATAACTGATTTTTGGTCCAAAAATCACTATTTATGTTCAAAGGCCCGCCACTTTGTCAAGTCGATATTTTCAAAATCGGCTATGGCATCGGAATCGGCCCTTAATCTCCCCTTAATTTCATTATTACATAATCCAATAAAAATCAAAACATTTTTTATACTTTACAAGAAATATTTTTTCGTTGAAAAAAATTGGTGCATTTGGTTTAAAATCCCATAAAAAAAAATACAATAATAATTACAATACGGATATCATAAGAAAATAGCGGCAGGGAGAAAGAGGCGGAGATTGACACCATATACTCACTAATGTATATCCCAGAGGATGCTTCAGTGTCGGCCACTCTTGTAGAATATCTTCAACTGTGGTCGTATGCGAGGTTTCTATCGCTTTCAGTCGGTTTGGAGCTGTTTCAGTCCACTTCTTCAATACTAGCGTCCAAGGTTCCGAGTAATGGGCAAGCCACGTCTTCGCTTCGATGAATACGTCCTCCGCGATCACTGCATAAAGAAATGTTTTATTGAAAAAACAGAAATGTAAATTAAATTAACTATTTTCAGTACAAATGTTATTGAAACTGTATGCTTACACTGGTCACGACGGTTTGCAGTTTCCTCAGCGCGACTCTTTGTTTTTTTCGGTGATACGAGACCGAATTTTGCAAGCTTACTACGTCGATTCCGATACCGATAGGGAAGCTTCCCTTTGGAGATTGATTGTTTCTGACCCTCAGTGAACGGTGCTATATAAAACGTGAGCTAAAAAAATATGATATAATGATACACCTGCGAGATAATATCAATCGTTGTATAAAAGCCAATTTATAATTTACTTAGTAAATTTTCTTTTAAATAAATACACACCGGCGACTCTGATGGAAATATTTCGCATATCCAGCTGGCAGCTGTATCGAAATTTTTGTTGCGCAACAGATTGTTGTGATCCAGCAGAAGCTTATCCAGTACGATGGCGGTTAGCGTCGTGCGAGCAAAGTCCGTAAGCTTCTTCTGTGATTCAAAAATTTTCAGGACTCTTCGGCCATCCACACACGATTGCAAGTACTCCTTTAGATCCTATTTACAATCAAATGAAATGCAGACAAAATTAACTTGTAAATTTTCATTTCATAAAAAAAAAACTTACATCCGCGCTTTTCACAATGTTTCTGATCGATTGGATTTTCGACGAGCTGCTTGAGGAACCACTCGTGGAAGGACGATTCTGATCAAAATTCCCCGACGGTTGTCGCGTTGACTGATTGCTCGCTGTAGAGTTGAGAGGCGATCGTGGACGTTTGTTTTCTTCACCTTCAATCTCATCATCACTTAATACACAGTCACTTTCCTCGTCCGTTTCGTCACGTGCGACGAGCTGCAAAATATAATAAAATTTAACGATTAAAAATTCATAATTTCACGTATAATGGATGTACAGCTATCAACATTGTGGTTCATTTGTTTAAAAAAGTATCTCGAAGAGTAATTTCCGATTACCTTTTGGGTCTGACGCGACTTTTCATTGGTTGGGACGATTTGTCCAGACGCGTTCGAAGAGACGTCCGACAGTGTGCTTCGAGATGCCTTCGGGGTTTCGTCTGATTGCGAATTGTCACACGCACTCGATTCCGGCGAAGTGTCTTTATCCGATGGCCGTTGAAACTTCTTCACAGCTCGCAAAAACCTCCAGCGATCCCCAAGAGGTTCGATCAATTCCCTGAGAATCTCTGGCGTTATGTATGCAATCTCATTGACGCCGATGCGATTATCTGCAATTTTTTTTACAAGAAATATATAAAAAATTGTTAAACAAATTAATCGTCGAGCCAAATTTTCTTCCAGACACAAGGGACATTTTAAGTTAGGAACAAAACACGTACTTACGTTTGAACACGCTGATGTACTCTGAGAGATTATTTTTGTTTAGAAGCTCTTCAGTTTCTTGATCCATCGTGACGAGTCCAGATCAACTGGCATGGAACGCGGGAAATTGACGTACTGAGCCATGAAATTTCGATTCGAGAATACTAAGAATCTTCGCGAGTGCGACGCACACACAATGAAAAAAAAAAAAAAAAAAAAAAAAAAAAACAGAACGCACTCTGTCAATCCGCGAAAACTTCTCTAGGCCTCGCGCACTGAACCAATATCCGCCGTACAGCTACGAGAGCACGATGCCGGAATTTTGACTCGCGGATTCGACAAGACCGAGAGCGTCTCGAGACGTTGTGTGCGGCGTACGAGTAACAAAAAAAATGTAAACACAGACGACGCGCGGGTCGGCTGCTCGCGGAAGATTCTCGAGGCGTCGCGTTTGCCGTAGAACCGCTCGAAAAAAAAAAACAGGAACGCGAACTTCGATTATGTCGAAAATATCCTCGAGGATTCGCTCACGCACCGTCCGAAAATAAAGAATGCGCGAGACACCGGATAATTAAACTTTATGCGCAACTCGCTTCTCGAGGTGTTCCGCGCTATGAAAGAACAATGGCGGCAACTCGCGCTGCCCATTAAACAATGGTGGCAACTCGCGCTGCGCATTAAACAATGGCGGCAACTCGCGCTGCTCATTCGACAATTTCGAGAAGCTTCTCGAGGTGTCGCGTTTCACTGTAAATCACGAACACGCGGGAACGTACTGCGTTAATGCAGACAATTTTTTTCGGGAACGCGTATGTCGTAGAACTGCACGGAAAAATCAAGCGGGAACGCGCTCTTCGATTGCGTCACCCTCGAGTCGTCGCGCACACACTGTCCGAAAACAAATAGCTCTCGGGACGCCTGATACACTAACGTTGTATTCGCGTTTTCCTTCTTGAGGTGTCGCACACTGCGGGCCTCTGACCGCTCTACTGCTACTAGAGCACGATGCCGGAATTTCACTTCGCGGATTCGACAAGACCGAGAGCGTCTCTAGACGTTGTGTGCGGCGTACGAGTAACAAAAAAAATGTAAACACAGACGACGCGCGGGTCGGCTGCTCGCGGAAAATTCTCGAGGCGTCGCGTTTGCCGTAGAACCGCTCACAAAAATCAAGCGGGAACGCGCTCTTCGATTGCGTCACCCTCGAGTCGTCGCACACACTATACGAAAACAAATAGCTCTCGGGACGCCTGATACACTAACACTGTATTCGCGTTTTCTTTCTTAAGGTGTCGCACACTGGGCCACTGACCGCTCTACTGCTACTAAAGCACGATGCCAGAATTTCACTTCGCGGATTCGACAAGACCGAGAAGCGTCTCGAGACGTTGTGTGCGGCGTACGAGAAACAAAAAAAAAATGTAAACACAGACGACGCGCGGGTCGGCTGCTCGCGGAAGATTCTCGAGGCGTCGCGTTTGCCGTAGAACCGCTCGAAAAAAAAAACAGGAACGCGAACTTCGATTATGTCGAAAATATCCTCGAGGATTCGCTCACGCACCGTCCGAAAATAAAGAATGCGCGAGACACCGGATAATTAAACTTTATGCGCAACTCGCTTCTCGAGGTGTTCCGCGCTGTGAAAAAACAATGGCGGCAACTCGCGCTGCGCATTAAACAATGGCGGCAACTCGCGCTGCTCATTCGACAATTTCGAGAAGCTTCTCGAGGTGTCGCGTTTCACTGTAAATCACGAACACGCGGGAACGTACTGCGTTAATGCAGACAATTTTTTTCGGGAACGCGTATGCCGTAGAACTGCACGGAAAAATCAAGCGGGAACGCGCTCTTCGATTGCGTCACCCTCGAGGCGTCGCGCACACACTGTCCGAAAACAAATAGCTCTCGGGACGCCTGATACACTAACGTTGTATTCGCGTTTTCCTTCTTGAGGTGTCGCACACTGCGGGCCTCTGACCGCTCTACTGCTACTAGAGCACGATGCCGGAATTTCACTTCGCGGATTCGACAAGACCGAGAGCGTCTCGAGACGTTGTGTGCGGCGTACGAGTAACAAAAAAAATGTAAACACAGACGACGCACGGGTCGGCTGCTCGCGGAAGATTCTCGAGGCGTCGCGTTTGCCGTAGAACCGCTCGGAAAAATCAAGCGGGAACGCGCTCTTCGATTGCGTCACCCTCGAGTCGTCGCACACACTATACGAAAACAAATAGCTCTCGGGACGCCTGATACACTAACATTGTATTCGCGTTTTCTTTCTTAAGGTGTCGCACACTGGGCCACTGACCGCTCTACTGCTACTAAAACACGATGCCAGAATTTCACTTCGCGGATTCGACAAGACCGAGAAGCGTCTCGAGACGTTGTGTGCGGCGTACGAGAAACAAAAAAAAATGTAAACACAGACGACGCGCGGGTCGGCTGCTCGCGGAAGATTCTCAAGGCATTGAGTTTCAAGCAGATACAGACCTTGAGTAGCCTCGAGAGCCCTGGGCAGTACAGACCCTGAATATTAACATTTTGTTAATTCAACAAAAGCTTTTCTTTGAATTGACAAAAAAAAGGTAGTTGTCCGAAATATAAAGCTTTATTTTCTGCTATTATCATACAAACGTTGCTTCAAATAAATAACTGTATTTATTGGAAATATACCAAAGCAATTGAAACAAATAAATATTAATTGAAGCGAACGATAACTCTAGTTGATCTGAATTAAAAAAATCAAATAATTAAATAATGTCGATTCAAATAAACTTTTATTCGGTTGAACGAAAAATGTAGTCACAACAAATAATTTATTTATTTATTGGAAGCTTTTCCATTAAGGTCGATTCAAAGAAAAAAATATATTCAGAACAAATAAATTTTGTAATGCATTGAAATACAGATATATTTTCTAGAAAGCAAATTTTAGTTCATTCGACGAAAAGAAAATTAAATAAAGGAATTTATTTGATTGAAATTGAACTTTTTTCTGGGTGTAGACGGCTTAATAATGGCTTTGATTGGGGGGTGGAAAATGTGCTGGTGAGAGGGGGGAGGGGGCGACCCCGGGTATTAAGCCCGAGGACTCGAGTTGGAGGCGACGGATAGCGCGGACCTAGGCAGTTTTCCTCTCTCGGGACTCTCCTGACTGACCCGACGCGCCGAAACCGACGTTCTCGGACTTCGACCGACCATCGATACACACGAGCCCCCCTCCCTCCTCCCCCCTTCCACCCACCACGACCCTTCTTCTACCTTGCTCGATCGACCACCGATTAATCAGCACTGGTCGACGTCCCCCCCCATCCTCCTCCCCCCACCGCGAGACTGAGAGTCCGGCGTAATTTTCGTCGTAACGTACGAAGTGGAATTTACAAGGGCGCGACCAGCACGGAAGAATCATGCCGACCGCGCGGATAATATTTCACGCATGAATACACCGGTCGTCCGTGGCGCCCCTCTCCATCCCTCTCACTTTTTGAATTTATATTTCGCAACGTATCAGTGATCTCATTTGCATGGAGAATTTAGTGTCGGCAATTTATATGCTAGTGGCTCTCGGCGTATCGTGTGACTCCCGCGCTTTGTCCCCCCCTTCCCGCCCCCCTACAGCCCACAGACCCTTTTGGAAATTTTGGCGCACGCTCCCTGACGAATATGCGCGAGGCTCGTGTGAAAAAAAAAACAAGTTCCCTTCTTTCCACGCATTTTTTTTTTTTGTTATCATTACACTGTTGAAAATCCGCGGCATGGTAATCCTAATTGGTGTGGATTTTTTATCAGAGACCATCAATATAATTTTTTTTTTTTGGTAAGTAATTATAGCGCAATTACACCCAGAAAAAAGATCTAGTTGATGGAAGTAGATTCTACTTAACGCGAATAAATTTTTTTGCTTGATGGCCGGCCTAGTAGACTTGTAGTGACTTCTAATAAATTTTTTTATTCGATTTGAATATATTTCAGTGAAACCAAAAATGTATTGAATTCTAGTAAATGTGTGTTTGAATGCAATATATCTTTTGTTTCAATATAAAGGAAATATATACTTCATGGAAGTGTTATTTTCTTACTGTTAAATAAAAAATATATTTCGCTGAAACAAAATTCTATTCCTCCTTATAAAGTACATATTTTCAAACCATCGTTTAAATATTCTTCCGTTTTGGTAACAAGCACACATTTTAGCCCAGGATAATTTCCGTTTATCAATCCTCGAATATTTTCAGCAAGAAAGATATTTTTTTCTATTCATTTAGAGGCAGTGAATATTTGGGATGGACACTGCAATTTAAGCAGTGTCTTCCCGTGTCCAAAGTAAAAGACGGTCGGTATCAGACACGTCGCGGACGGGTCGGTTGACAAAAATCGTTTTTCTTCGCTGCTTATATAAGCGCCACGCTACCAACTCGCTTGCGAGAAGCGTTCATCGCGCCAGCCATCTAGCGGTAGAATTTGTTGAATAACTAACTCTAGTCGATGCAAATGTATGAAGCATTCGAATCAACGAAATATATATTCAACTGAACAAAATCCTAGTTGATTTCAATAAAACCAGTTAAATATTTTTATTTGGTCTGTTTAAACAAATCTTTATTTCGGGTGATCAAAAATTTGGTAGAAACAAATAAATTATTTTGATATTCAAAATAATTTTGTCAAGGTCGATTAAAAAAATAAATAAATTTCAATCAAATACATTGTTTAATGCAATTCAATATATATGTATTTCTTAGAAAGCAAATTTTAGTTAAATGAATAAAAACAACATTGAATAAAGGAATTTATTTGATTCGACTTGAACTTTTTTGTGGGTGTACACGAATTGTCAGTACGTGCACCTGGCGACTGTCCGTTCCTTCGGCAACAACAGTCGCAGGCCTCGCGGGCTCGTCCCTAATTTACGAGGCACTCGAGACGCCGTTGTCGCGCGGGTTTCCTTGTTCCCCGCAACTCCGGGGCCTTCGTCGGGCGGCGGCGGACGACGCGACACGCGACAGCGGCGACGTCCGCGAGTTTGGGAGCCACGATGCGAAACAACGACGACGACGCGTAACGCTAATGGCGAGTCTCGCGTTTTGCGCCTTTGACGGGGTCCCGCGAACGTCGACGGGGTTCGCGCATAATGCGGCTTTCAGCCTCGCGTCGCGTCTGGTTGCGGGACATGCACGGCGGATGTGCAGCACAACTTTGTACCGAGAAACCAGCAACGCAGGGCTGAAGTGGGGGGAGGTCGCTCGGTCGGTTCCAGGGTCTCGGAGGGCGCAAATAGTCCCGGGTACTTCGTCCCAGGAATCGTGGACGGCAGGACACGACAGCCCACAGCAGTACGAAGGACGAAAGCTCTGGGATTTTTATTCGCCTTTTACGATTTAAATCGCACACTCGGCGTATTCCTCCCTTCCGGCGCGCCGGGCAATTCTAGTCAGCAGTTGACTTTATGATTTATTTTTATGGATCCCCCCGACTCACCCCTCCCCCCCCCCCCCACCAAACGTCCTCCTCATTCTTCCAACGTTTATATCTTGTAAAATCTAGTACAGGATCGCTTCGTCTCCGTGATGCCGGGCGAATGTACGTAAAATGTATAGGAAGGAACGACGAATCCTGCCAGAGGGATCACCGAGGGGTAGGGGGTGGGTGTAGGGGGAGATGTTATAGGTGTTTACCGCAGGTACCGTAATATACCGCGCACTGTGTTTCGTACACCCAGAAAAAAGATCTAGTTGATGGAAGTAGATTCTACTTAACGCGAATAAATTTTTTTGCTTGATGGCCGGCCTAGTAGACTTGTAGTGACTTCTAATAAATTTTTTTATTCGATTCGAATATATTTCAGTGAAACAAAAAATTTATTAAATTCTAATAAATGTGTGTTTGAATGCAATATATCTTTTGTTTTAATGTAAAGGAAATATATACTTCATGGAAGTGTTATTTTCTTACTGTTAAATGAAAAATATATTTCGCTGAAATAAAATTCTATTCCTCCTTAGAAAGTACATATTTTCAAATCATCGTTTAAATATTCTTCTGTTTTGGTAGCAAGCACACATTTCCAGGATTCCCAGGATAATTTCCGTTTATCAATCCTCGAATATTTTTAGCAAGAAGGATATTTTTTCTATTCATTTAGAGGCAGTGAATATTTGGGATGGACACTGCAATTTAAGCAGTGTCTTCCCGTGTCCAAAGTAAAAGACGGTCGGTATCAGACACGTCGCGGACGGGTCGATTGACAAAAATCGTTGTTCTTCGCTGCTTATATAAGCGCCACGCTACCAACTCGCTTGCGAGAAGCGTTTATCGCGCCAGCCATCTAGCGGTAGAATTTGTTGAATAACTAACTCTAGTCGAGGCAAATGTATGAAGCATTCGAATCAACGAAATATATATTCAACTGAACAAAATCCTAGTTGATTTCAATAAAACCAGTTAAATATTTTTATTTGGTCTGTTTGAACAAATCTTTATTTCGGGTGATCAAAAATTTGGTAGAAACAAATAAATTATTTTGATATTCAAAATAATTTTGTCAAGGTCAATTAAAAAAATAAATAAATTTCAATCAAATACATTGTTTAATGCAATTCAATATATATGTATTTCTTAGAAAGCAAATTTTAGTTAAATGAATAAAAACAACATTGAATAAAGGAATTTATTTGATTCGACTTGAACTTTTTTGTGGGTGTATATGTAAACTCAATGCAATGCGCTGTAGGTACAGCATATATATACGTATTGTACATATACATATGTAATACGGTATACAATACAGATATATTGCACACTGGAGAACGCAGAGATGCATTCTCGAATGTGCATACAGAGGGGGAGGTGGGATAGAGGGAAGGGGGTGGTAGAACGAGAGGTAAGGGAAGTGCGCAAACCAGCAGCAGAGTGGCAGGCCCGAGGGGGTCGTATGGGGTCGGGGCCAGGGGTAGTGGTTGCATGGGGGCAGGGGGGTCGGGGGGGGTGAGCGATGTATTTCATCCGTAGCCTCCGCAAGAGCGCCTGGCCAACACGCGTCGTTGCCACGTTACGAGGGCTTAATGACGAGGACGCATGAATTGACAATTTGGCGCAAGGCATTGGTTTCCAATGATGACGCGGGGGCAACAATAATTGGTGGCGGGTGTCATGCCAGTTGTTCGCCCCGACGCTGTGGAAGCCACCATCAACTCGACACTCTCCGCAGCGTTCGTTCCGTTCGGAACGAGCCGCTACCTTTCACTCCCCACCCTATGATGTGGGGCAAAGCCCCCATGAAGGGGGGTGACTCCCCCAGCAAGCCCCCCACTCTCGCGATGCACTCCGGCAATCCGGACGTTCGTACAATGATAAAACGTCCTAAAAGTCCTCGAGCTTCGATGATGCGTGTCGGCACGTTTTCCAACGCTTAATCGCCTCGAATGACGCGCGGGCATAACGCGCATCCTGCAGCGGAACGCTGCAAAAGCAGCAAAAAGGGCGCACAAAGTGCGGAAGGTACGCGCGGGTTTTGTCAGGGAGTGGGGCAAAAAATAATACTGTTTTCCGGATACATCGGGGGTGGTTACGCATTGTCGCGAGATTGAAATGTAACGTTTGACGAGAGTTTTTGACCGTGTCGACGCGCTCGCAGAAGTTAATGAAATTGCTGGATTACGTGTGGTCGACGCTTTTTGTTAATCGCTATCGGGTCGGTTTTTATGCACGCCCACTTGGTATAATGTGACCGAATTATTTGAGGCTTTTGTTGTTGCTGATCGGTAAATCGATGTATCACTCGCAGTTATCAATTTGGATTGAGAGCCTGCAAATAAATTCCCAGATGAATCCAAATTCGAGAAACATTTTATACTAAAACGCCCATAGACCTCAAATCCTCGGAGCTTGTTAGCCTCGCCAATATGACCCAATATAGGCTCAAGACAATAAAACCGGGACTGGGGACAGGGTCGAAGCTTCTTTCCTAAGTAAATGCCACTTGCCAGAAGAAGAAAAAAAAAAAGGCAGCAGGAGAAAAGGTTCGGTAATAACCAGACAAATAAGGAAGCGACGGGCGACGTGCCTCGAGTGGAAACGCGGAAAGTTGAGAGGACACCGGCAGAGCCCCAACGACGCTGGGCGTTAGGGGGTGTTTTCCCGGGGTCGCATTCGGAAGAGGAGCCAAGAGTTTCGCTCTGCCGCGGCGGCCGTACGCAGCCTGAGGATAATGGCCCGGCCGTGTTTCGAAATACAGTCGTTATATGCACGGATCGCACCGGGGTTAACCGTCGACAGTTGGGGATGGCCTTGTACCGAGTCACTCACCGAGGGTCAACCTGTCGCCACGAGAAATTACTGTGCCTTCCTTCCGCCCTTCATCCCCTCCCGCCGTTCCGACTCTAGGCGAGTATAGTCCGCTTTTTATGGATCAAGTTGTCGCGAAACACCCGCGAGGGCTTCTCGCTCCTTTCCACCATTCTGACAAACTGTTACCCCTGCGCCACTTCTGGCCTGGTCCTCGCGGTGAACGACGACGATGACGACGACGACAATATCGCCCAGAGAGCCCCGGCCAGTTCAGTTCACGCCGGGCTGATGCAAATTAAATGCAGCATTATTACGATTCCACGAAGCTCGCTGCTATTGCTGTGCCGCTGCTGCTGCTGCGTATAAACAGAGTGGGCGCATCGTTCATCGCAATTATCGTCATAATTATCAATAATTGCGAAACCCTCTCCTCGCTGGAAGCTTTTTGCCCCGCGGAAACGAAGCCAAATGGCGGTTACTCCGGGAATAACGGTTTATTTATACGCCCAGGGGTTGAAGTATAAAGGCTCGGCGGGCGAGTTGCGCGGCGGCCATCGTCGGTGGAAGAAAAATTAATTTTCACCCCGATTGGTCGCGTTTATTTGCACAATATACACAGAAGCAATGAGAGGGAAAGAGAACGATATTTAGGGCGAGATGGGGGAGAACGAGGGTGGTTGAGGGAGAGGGGCGAATACACACCCGAGAAAGCCGACGATGAACGATCGGATTGCGGGCCAAGATCGAGGACTCGGTGGGGGCGGGTTTAGATTGCGACCGCGAAGAAAGTCGTTCGCGAGGTCGGTAGATTCGCCCCCGGCGCGCGCGCGCGCGAGTCGCTCGACTCGGGGGCGCGAGTGACAAATGGTCGGCCACTTCCCGTTCGATGTTAAGCCTTCCCCCCCCCCCCCTCCCCCCAACGAGCGTCGAGGTCCGTGTACGATTTTCCATGATCAGGAACAACGAGCGCGTTTTGCGGCTCCGGGTTTTACAGCTCGCACGATGGTTACTTATTAAGCTCTGTGTGTTGTGTTTTTTCAAGCGATTGCACGTAACCGGTGGCCTCGACGTTGGCGGAGATTGCGGGGATGAAGTGAGCGAGTGAGAGAGAGTGGGAGAGAAAGAGAAGGGGAGGGAGGGAGAACGAAGGAGAGAAAAATCAGAGAGGAAAGAGAAAGCGAGTTACGGGGGGGAAAGCGAACGAAGGGCTTGCACATAGCAATTCGTATTACTATCGTCTGCACGCTGCGCGCATAGCGTGTTTCAGTCTTTAAGAAAAGTGGTGCGTGATGTTGGGTAAATCCGCTGGGAATGAGGAGTAAGTGAGAGGGTAAGTGTGCCGGGGGTGGGTGAAGAGGGACGGGGGTGGAGAAGGGAGAATCGAGGTGAGGATTGAAAGCGGTATAGTAGGAGAAGGAGAGAAGGAGGAGGAGGAAGGGGTGGAGGAAGGAGGAGGGCAAGGAGGTCGCGGCGAAAGGGGGAAGTACAGTGTAGCGAGAAGGAGAGGAAGGCAAGAGAGGTCGGACCGCCACCGGATCGATGTACACGCGAACTCTCACTCTCTCTCTCTCTCTCCCTCTCTGTCCTTCCCTCTTTCTCTCCCTCTCTGTCTCTCTTTCTTCCTCTCCCTCTCCGTCCGCGGGCTTCGAGCCTCTCTATACATATTTGCAAGCGTGGCCGCCGTACACCCCGAGTAATAGAGGATCCGTCGGTTCGCGTGTTGCCCCCTGAGAGGAACAATGCCAGAGGGAGCGAGAGAGAGAGAGAGAGAGAGGGAGAGAGAGAGAGAGACAGAGTGACAGAGAGGAAGAAAGAGGAGGAGAGGAAAGCTCGTCGTCCCTCTCAGCGAGTCTCGGCGAGAGATCGGGCGCTTATCGTGACTCGAAAGAAATCATTCTAATCGACGTGTCTACGCTCGCCTGACTCTCTCTCCCTCTCACTCTCGCTCTCCTCTTCACCCTCCCTCTGGCTTCCCGGCTTTGCGCGCGTCTAGCACCCTCGAACCCGCAAAGGCAACTCGCCCCGTACTTTCGAGTGAGTTTCGCGGTGGCCCAAGCCAAAACCACGCCCTGGCCCTCATTATGGTACCTCATTATATGAAAACCTCACCTCCAACCCCCCACCCCCTCATCCCCCGCACCAACGACCCTCGCCCAGCGCGAGCTAACTAACTGGCAATGTTTATGAATTAGAATCGCGCGCTTCGTGTCTGGAGAGCGCTCCGGGCGACGCTGGGCGAGCCCCGCAGGGGGCGCCCTGTACAAGCCCGGTGCGAAACCCGCGCGGACAACGTCGGGCCAAACTTATTTCCAACTTTTCGTCGTAAACGATGATTATTAAATATGCACATACGCGGGGTACACTCGCGTTGCGATGCGCTGGAGATGCGCACACGCGACGACGCTTCGGAGGGGTGGGTTTGCGGGTGACCGGGCGGTGGTTGTTGTTCGTCTATGGAAATACTCGTTGGGGGTGAGTATCAGACTATGGAGGATGAGCGGACGCGGGGGAGCGTCGAGAGAGAGAGAAGGGAAGAGATGGTCCAGTGAGGAGAGAGTGAGAGGGGTGAATAGAGAGGGAGTGAGAGGGAGCGAGGATGCTGGGCAACCGGGCTAAAGGCGCCCAGGGAGGGGCAAAGGGTGAGAGGCCAAGCCCGGGGTTTAATACAGTACAACGCGCCAGCCACGATAGGCTTTATGATGACGAAGAGCACCTGCGGGACCAGGGCTTGCAATTTCCGCGTACATCGCGAGCACCGGACTGCACCTGTTCCATCCGACCCGGGCTCTCTCTGTCTTTCTCTCTCTCTCTCTCTCCCGATCTCTGTATCTCTCGCTTTCTCTCGCTCCGCGTTGCCCGCTGCTGCTATACGCAGACACCGTACGCCGTACGCCGCACGCCGTACACCGTACACCGTACGCCGTACGGTCAAACCCGCTCCACTCGCGCTCGGATATAAATATACCGAAATGGCGGCAGCTCGTGCGAACGCACCGCGGAAGCTTTCACCGATGGCTCGGGGGATCCGCCTCGTCGAGAGCTAGAAGCGGGGGCACCGCCGCCGCGAACGGGGCATCGCCCCGCTAGCCTCACTCGCCCCCCCCCCCCCCCCCCCCCGCCCTCAAAATATCCCCTTCCAAAATAAGCGATTACCAAAACATCCCTTTAACGAAATATTCCCTTCCAAAATAAGCGATTACCAAAATATCCCTTTCCAAAATAACCCATTACCAAAATATCCCTCTAATGAAATATTCCTTTCTAGAGTAACCTATTACCAAAATATCCGAAATATATAAGTTTGGTCGTTCGTGTTTGAGGACAATTTTGGTTGGGAATATTTTAGCGTGAGGATATTTTGGCGGGGGATATTCTCGCGGGGATGAAATGTCGAGTAACCCCCCCCCCCAGCCCCGGGTCAAGAGGAGGAGGAGAGGACTGAGGCACGAAAATGTGCATCCTCGAAGAGCTTAATTGTCGTGTGCTTAGAAGTAACGCGATGTGTGTTGCGCCCGGGGCGACGGCGGCGGCTGCCGGCGCGGGATCGATGCGGGATATACGCTCGGTTGGGTCAGGCGAAGTGCGCGCGCGGCACGACGACGCTCGTGACTCTCGTGGCCAAGATAGAAATCCGCTGATGGCAAAAGATTCGTGATAAGCCTGATTCGCCTCACGAGCCTCTTGGCGCTCTCTCTCTCTCTCTCTCTCTTTCTCTCAGCTTTCGATTTCGGAGTGTAAGTGTGTGTGTGTGTGTGTGTGTGTGTGTGCGTGTGTGTGTAGTACAGGCAGAGAGCCGGCGTGCGCGCCGGCTTGTCTCGGGCTTGAGATGAGGCTGTCGGAAACGCGAGTCTTGTTAGGGCACGAGATTTCGCGGTGCAACGAGCGCGCCCCCTCGTGACTGACTCGTCCGTCTTACCCGCCGACAATTTTGCCCGACTGAACGGGGCTCGTCGCTGGAGGTAAACAATAATCCCACGTAGACGGTGCTCGCGGCGAAAGTCATTTTTGCAGAAGGCATTTGGTGAACGTAAGACAATCGCGAACCGGAGAGATTTGTCTTTTTTTTTTTCTTGTTTTCGTTTTTTTCGTTGGGCTTGTGTGGTAAATTTCGTACTCTGGGGAACTGAAATACCGACAAAGCAACATGAAACGTTGATCTTTTGTGGTCAGACGAAAGGGGTTGAAATGGCCGATTTCAATCCTTAATCGTACCAACGCAATTTTCTGCAGACGTTTCACTCTCACCCGGCAACTCGAAGTTTCCACCTCAAACGCTCGACCATTTTATTCGGGGCACATAAACTTTTCGACTGTTCCCCCGGGTTTCCGGTTCTCGAAGATTACAACCGTTGATGTGCCGTCGCTGATAAGGATCCATATCTCGCGTCGCGCGCACAGAGTGAGCGGCGAGGCCGTCGGCGAAGACGCGAGTGACCCGCGCAAACAAGAAGACTACGGGAGCTCTGCCACCCTTCTAACTCGCTGATGTAGAACGGATGAAAAAGAGGGTTGAGGGAAGAGCGCATTACGTCGGATGAAGAAATAGAGTGAATGCGGAGAATGAGACGCGGCGTCTGCGGCGGCGGCGGCGGCTGAGTCTGTCGGCGAGAAGAATCTGGTCGGCCTCACGCTCGAATTTCCGGAAAACAAGGAAAAGTTGGTAATTAAAGCGCGGTTCAGAGAGACGTGGAAAAGAGCCGGGGTTAAGGGATGGGGGGGTGGGGCGGGGGAGGGCGGGTGCGAGAAGTGCAAGGACGAGCAGGGGCGCGGAAGAGCAACGAAGGGATTGGTAGGTGCGGCGAGGAGAACAGGATCGGTCGGGGGCGTGAGGAGAGTGGGGGGGGGGGGGGGGTAGTTCATAGTACAGAGTGGGGCCAGGGGCGAAGGGGTTGGAGTGTCGTGAAGGAAGGACGAGGAAGAGGATGAGGAGGAGGGGAGAGGGCGGCAGGCAGAGAGAAGCGCCTCAGGAAAATGCATGGAAATGTATTCCCGCGGGATGGTGAGGACGGGAATGGGTGGAGGGGGACACGGCTACGTCGGAAGGATCCCGGGACGCAGAATGCCGAGAGCTAAAGGAAAGGAGGGGTTGTGGGGGGAGAAGGAGGAGAGAGGTAGAAGAGCGAGGAGCGAGTTGAGGATATTATAAGGGTTGAAAAGCAGGCGCCACGCTGTCACCAAGAAATTATGCTCTGCTACTCCTCGAAGCAAGCCGCTCTGCCGCGCTTTACCGTCTTCAGCTTGTGCACGGAAAACCACAAAGATGACGAGCGAGCGGTATTTCCCGGCCCTTCTCTATCCGAGTTGATCCTGTACTCTTCTGCTCCCAACCCACCCCTATTGCCGTTCAACCCCGCAGCCAGCTCGTCCAACTGCTCCGCACGAGTTTATTCAGATTGTCGGACGCGGATGTACCCGCAACGACTATCCTCTTTTGCCACCCGCAACGCGAGACCGGAGGAAGCGAGTGAGTTTTCTCCTTTTTGTGTGTTTCTCGAGCAACGAGCGTGGCTTTTCTTAAAGCGATTCAATCGAGCGGATCTTCGTGCGCAGCGTCAAGAGGGACGTCTCCTGTCTCTTCGAGCTCATTGAATCATACTTCGGCGTCGTGTATTTATTTAACGCTGGGACCAGGATGGAAATTAACGAATTTAGACGTAACGAATTTGCAAGAGTCGAAGTTGTATATCGCTGTTGGCATATATTATATAATGAATCGTATATTTTTCAATGTATCCTATATATACGTTATCGGACTTTGACAAATAGGCCGCAGCGCAGTTTGTTAGAGGGCCATTCAATGATTGCGGAAAACGCCGCACTCCACGCCCGAAGAATGCGTCAGCGATGCGAGAAAAATATTCGTCGGAAAAAAAAAAAAAAACATGGCGGGCAGCGCGTTCAGCGGGAATTCAATCACGACGATTTTTCCGGGTCGCGATTGAATACCAATTTCGCGCCGATGGATAGTTAAACGGAAGTCAGCAGCGCGCGCTGTTTGTGCCGCGCATATTTGATTGTCCGGCTGCTGGCGCTTCGGTTGACGCTCGACGAAATTAGACTCGAATATCCTCGGCGTTTGAAAGGACGTCGACCGCTGACGGGCGACAATTTCGTCCGGCGGTCACTCCTCGTCGTCCGAATCGACATTCCCGGCGAAGAAATCCGCTTCTCCTGAATTCAGTTAAAACAAAAAAAAAAAGAAAAAAAATGTCGCAGTGTCGGAAACGCAAAATTCGCCAGGAGTCGCACACGTTGAGCCGGAATAAATTTGAAATCGAGCCGAAAAATGTCTCGACGTTTTTTGAATATATATAATACACGATGATACATATGTAGGTATCGCTGTGATATTGAGGATAAGGCCGGGCCGGTCCGGAGTCTCCGGGCCAATCGTGACGATTTGCAATTCCGATTCAACGCGAAGAGTCCGGTTTGTGCGGTGGTTGAGGGGTGGTTTCCGGGCGCGTTGGTCGGAGAGACAAAATAAGAAGGGAAACTTAGGGTCAGCCCTGCGGTGTCGCGGCAAGATGCCGCTTTTTCCGCCGGGACTATTTTTCCATTCACCCCCCTGCCGTCCCCACCCCCACGGTGGGTAAAAATATCAGCATTAATTCCGAATACGCAAGTGGACGTGGGGGCAGAGGGGGGGGGGGGCGGAATCGGGTAACCGCTTGTCGGTATTTCGGGTCATTTGCCCCTTGATCATGTGCCAACTCTCGACGTCGGCGTTTGTGCGAGAAAAGCACTTCGATTTCCACAATTCGCAAACGCACCCCCCTCTCTCCCCCACCCCCCTTCTCCAATCCCCACCGTGCACTTCACAGAGTTCGGGTTCGGCCATTCAATTAAGTGCGGACAATACTATTATACGCGAGGCGCCGCGTTTGAATAATGCGGCGGATGAAAAAGCCCTCGAAAGCGCCGAGAGCGGGTCAGTTGGATATTGTCGACGGGGTAAATTAGGCGCCGATCGATGACTCTCACGGCTCTCCAATTAATTATGAAACAAAGTCACGGTTATTGCTCGGACCCCGACACCCTCTCGCCGAGCTTCGACAATTTCTAGACCCTCTCCCCACTCCGCCGGGGGCCGCGATGCGACGATCGGAGTCGCATGACTGAAATGCTAACCCGATCGAAACGGCCTGATTAAGGCTTTGTGGACAATGTAATATCCACTAACGAGCCGCCGGGTAATTACTCAATGGCGTGCGAGAACGAGGAACGCCAAGGCCAAAGCACCCCCTCCCCCCCCCTGTCGCGTCGTCATACCGTTTCGTACAGTAGGGCAAGGGGCAGGGGGGAGGGGAGGGGAGGGGAGGGTGATCGCTCTCGCGATTCGTCGTAATTCCGCGCGGGATCTCGCGTTCGTACTCTACAATTTTCATCCCCGCCGCTCAAGGGGAAGCGTAGGTCGCTCCAGGGGGCTGAAGGGGGTGACTCGCGTCTAACGAGCCTTTAAAAGACGCTCGTCGCGCCGCTGTAACGTCGTTTGTAGCCGACGAAATTGATGCGCCATTTGGTCATTTTTCGTTGATAACACTGAGTACGCGATATATATTTTTTCGCAGACGCTCTTAACGATCCGCAATATTTCCTTCGGGCCGGAGGAGAGAAAATTAATTGTCTCGTGTTTCACGTCTATTCATTTCCATAAGGGGCAAAGCGCAGCACTTCACGGACCTCTCGCGAAGCCCGAAATGTTACAAGCGTTCTCCGAAATGTGGTGAGATCACACTGGAAACTTAGCAGATGTCGAACTGGTTTCTGATTGAGTCCGGGGTCTGTATGTGTTCATCATCAAAGCTAGTTTCCACGAAAGCATAACTCGAAGTCACCCAACCGGGGTCAAATTAAACGTCGAAACGCCCATTTACCATCCCCCCGGATGCTCGGACGATAAGCATCGGCGCGCGCGCGATCGTTTAAGCCTCTTAGCGGATTTCGGGCAAACTTTACCTTTGTTTTGCCCCCGCCCCATATTTTTAATGCATTAATTATTACCTGATCCTCTTATAATATAGTTACGCGGAATTAATCGGTTATTTTATCGCGTGCGAGTGCGCGAGGCCGCGGTAAATTCCGCAACAGCCTCGCGAGCTATTGTGGATGCTCGTGGCAGTCGCGTTAGGGGTGGGGCGAGGGGCAAGGGGTGGGTTAAGGGGAGGGGGGCGAGATGGAAAGATACAGAGGAAGAGAGGAGCTTCAAGAATATTTGGCTTAGCACCAAGTTTCACGACGTCGATGCGACGCTCGGTTGGGGGCGGAGGGGGAGCCAGTGGCGAGGGTGGGGGTGGCTTTCCGGCAACCCGAAAGTTTCCATTTCCCCGATAATCTCGTTCGGTATTTGCCGCTACCATTGAGACGGCTTTCGAGACGATTCCCGATGGATAAACGATTAGTGATGCAGCTCTTCCGCTCCGTGTGCTCGGCGACTCGAGAATCCTCGCGGGGGGTGGGTGGTAACGCGGGCGGAGGAGCTCCGAGCAAATAACTCGCTTTTCTCAAAGACGAGCTGTAGCCCGTTAACGAAGTTCCCCAGTAGCGAAAAATAGGAGAGAGGGAGAACGAAGAATCCCGGTTGTCGACGACGACGGTAGCGCCGGATTCGTGCAATCTGATTTTCGGAAAAACCACCCCCACGCGCGCGACTCGCTATCGCTCTGCGATCCCCCCCCCCCCCCCCCCCCGCCCCTGGTTACTTCCTGAAATATTTTTCCTTCCGCCTTTCGTCGCGGCCCCTTTCGCACGGTTCGTGAGCGAACCGCTGGGCGGGGGTGTTTTGAGGGTAGGAGGGGGGACAATAAATTTGGTGGAGCTCGCGAGAACCTCCTAACGCTTTTATATATACATATATACATCTATCCGCGTATATAGTTCACTAGGTGTAGCGGAGCGACGCGAGGGCGGTGTAACTTGGCTCGGAGCGCGCGCGAAAACCCCGTAGAAATGCTCCCGGTCCGTGACTGTGCTCTCTCATCTCCCTCTCGCTCTCTAGCTGTGCGCCCTGGCGCTGGTTCGGATGGTTGCAGGGTAGTCCGGGGCTATCAGATGGTAAGATAATGTAAACTTATGCGAGGCACGCCCGGCGCGACCGATCCCAACCCTCCCCCCCTCCACCCCCTTCCCCTCACCGCCCTCCACCTCAGGGCGCGCAACCAGAAGCACCGAGGCTGCTTTCTCTAGTCGCCCCGCACCATCGCTCCGCGCTGGGCTAGGCTAGGCTACAACCACCCCCCCCCCCCCCCTCCAGGACCCTACCACGCTGCTCCAACCCCTCACCGCCGGTACGGATACGTGTCTTTCGTCTGTAACGACACCCCACCCCCTCCCCGCCATCATCTCCATATAACCCCCAACCCCCAAGACCCTCTGGTTAGGTAGTACCGAGCCCGCAGCAACACACTAGCCATTCCCGGTACTAGGCTGCTGCTGCTGCTGCTGCTGCTGCCGCTACTGCTGCTGTCTCTGCTTCTGCTGGGGGTGCTTGGCTGGTTGTGCTGGTTGCGCTTCTGGTCCGGGCCCCCCCCGCGCATGTCCCAAGCTCAAACCCGAGCGAAGCTCCGCTAAACTTTGCCCGGTTTAAATATATCACCTCTGTAGTATTACGGTTTAACCGTATGCTCTCGCGTACCAAACGCGCGCGTGGGGCATCCCCCCACGACCGGTAGTGCCTCAGCGCGGGGGCGAGGGGCAGCCCCCCCCCCCCCCCCCCCGCCGCCCCGGGCACGGGGCACCCACGAGATTTTGCCGGAAAGTGCATCGCACGAGGATGGAGTGAGAGACGAGGAGAGGAAGAGAGATAACCCGGAGCCTAGGCGGAGCACCGAGAGGATCTCCGTGGAAAGTGCACGAAAACCGCCCCGGCATCGTTGTACGTACCGCACCGGCCAACGGTGAACCCTTTCGACCGCCCGTAATACATCCCGGTACCTGGATCATCCACCCCCCTCGTGCGGAGCCTCGGAAACCCACCCCGAACGTTTTTGCCGCTGCTGCCTCGTGGCTGCCTCTGACCCTCGTGACTTCTCGGCCTACTACGCGATACTGCACCGCCAAGAGCCCCGACCCTCGAGCTTTGACCCCTGAGCGGAGTCGTACCTGAATTTTGATGGGTTCGTGCGGTGGTTGCCGTCTTTTTCCACCGACGTTGCTCGTTAGACGGTTTTGGAGTTGGAGAACAATTTGGTGCTGGTAACCGCGAAGTCACGTTTGACAATGACAATGGTTTAATGATTTCGTTCTTTTATCATTTTCTTTCTTTTGAAAAAACAACGGAACGTAAATTCGTGGAATAAAAATCTCGTCACTATTGGCAATGATATTGGTGTAATGATTTTTATTCTTTGGACATTTTGTTTCTTTTGCAAAAACAACGTAAGGTAAATTCCTCGAATGGAAATGACCACGAACAACGATTCGTCTTCCAGCAGTAATGATAATAAACCATCGACGATAATGATAATGGTAGCTCTAATTCCCTCTCAATCCGTCTCTACCTGTCGTGCATTGTACAATCGTCGCGTGTGCTTATTGGGCCGATACGTGCGGCGCGGCGCGGAGCGCGACGACGCGTGCATACAGTTTATGCGTCGCGAGGTACGTCGGGTATTTCTGCCGCTTCGAGTTTGCATAGAGGGAATCACGCAGAGGGAAGGCATCAGCAGAGCCGCTGCCGCTGCTGCGTTCTCGTTCGACGTAATTAATCTAGGGAAGGGGTTAGGGGATAGGGGTGCGTTGCCCCCAAGCCCCTCGCCTCACCCCAGCAGATTAGCTGCTGGGCCGCGACGAGTTTCACGTTCCTGCGCAAAAGTCCAGTTCACCCTGGACTGTTATCGCATCTGACTCGTCGACGTCGTCGACGTCGTTGCATTCGGCCGCCCTCACCGTCCAACGATTTCTGTAGCAGTGTCGACGGTGCGCGACGCGGTCGACGGTCCGCAGAGTCAGTCAACCGCAGTCAACCGGTCGGCCGCGTCGCATTAGCTCGCTTCATCGTCGAATTGAGTTATTAGCCCGTTATCTTCGTATTACGATCAATTCGAGGGTGCACGTGGAGGGGATTGAACGAACGACCGTCGGCTCGAGAAATTAAGCGCCGAGTACCCTGTGTCGTCGTGAGCATTAGCTCGACTTTGCCCAACCGTCGCGTATTCGGCTGCCAAGTTTCGTGCACTATTTTACGATGGTTACCGTGGCGCAATCGAGAACACACGATACCAGCGCCGCGCGGACGGAGACTTTCATCAACGACGAATTCTCGAATTAGCGAACTAAGTTTATAAACGTCAACGTCGACGGCGTCTGATTAACGCGGGGAAACGGCTCTCTGCTCTCCCCGCGGGATTTTCTGCTCGCGCGACGAAACGTCAACAATGTATAAGGCATTCCATACACTCACGTTTTGTTCATTATACTACGTATATTTTGATAATACCTGAACAGTATTAAGGTATCTTTTTCGGTCATCCTCTATTCAAAAGTTCGTTCCTAGTTTTGTGATATATTTGATGGAAAGAATATTAAAAATGGCGAGGGTCGTAGCCAGGTTGAATTCGTACAGAATGCCTTATATAGAAGAGCCGAAGGATATATTTCGGAACGACGTGCGAAATCTAATAAACTCTCCGGTGGCTCACACCGAGCGCGCCAAGACCTCACCCCCTGCAACCCCGGTGCTCCCATCGTTCCCCGGGCCCAAGATAAATGAAATAAACCTGAAAAACACAGCGGAGCGCAATAAAAAGTTGAACCTATTCGTCTCGAGATAAAAAAAGTGATGGGATTACCAGTGGGTATGAACGGTCGCCGCGGGAGTCACCGAGTTTACCGGGGCACAACGCGACTCCCCCCGTTTCTCTCTCCCTCACTCACTCTCTCTCTCTCCCTCACCCCCTTCCTCTTCCTCTGCCTGGGAAACGCGGCTGCCTCGCAGCCAGGCGCGCACAAAGCCACTTTCCTCGCGGGGACAATTCGCTAATGGCATTTCCAGATCATTACGTACGAACGGATGCCACGCCAACGGGAGCGACGTCGGTTGATGCGGCTTGTCTCACCGTTACGTCCTCCACGGAGATCAAATTTAATCGCACGCCCGTTTGCCCTCTTCGCAATGTTTGCGCCGGGTAATGGATTAACCACAAGGATCGCGGGCCCGCGCGCTCCTGGCCTCCTATCTCGTCCTCCTTCTTCAGCCGGCCGAAACCGGCGCGAACCGCAACTGCTGAAGTGTTAAGTGTACCTAACACTTCAGCGAGTCCTGAGTATTCGACAGCGTCGGCCTCTTAATTCCGCGTAACTCGTGGATGCATTTTCTTCGGGGTTGAGAGAAAAGACTGGTTCGGACCGTTTCAAACTGGTTCGAATCGGTTCAAATTGGTTCAAACCAGCTCGGATTAGTCAGGACCAGGTCCAGCTCTTAATCCCAGCTAACTGATAGATACATTATCATCGGGGTTCAGAAAAAACTGTTTCGAACCATTTTAAGCTGGTTCGAATCTGTTAAAATTGGTTCAAACCAGTTCTGATCAGTCAGGACCTGGTGCGGCTCTTAATTCCAGCTACCTCATAGATTCATTTTCATCGGAGCGGGTCGAGGCGATCGTAAAAACAGTAGCCCCGGCTACAAGACGATGCGGGAATGTCGTGACCCGTAGAAGAACGAGACCTTGCGCGATAAGGTTACAACGAACTTGTGGATACAGCTATACAGCTTCGGCGGCGGAGGAAGCCCGCGTGAAGGATAGAAGAGGCGATACGAAAGTGCCGGATGGCCGCGGCGGCGGCGTCGGCGGCCGACTTATTGCATACACTGACAGAGACAGATTGCACCTGACCGGGTAACGTTGCGTTACGTTTTTACACGGTTTTCCCCGACAGCGTCGGCGGCGACGACTTATCGCGGCTGATCGCGCGGAGCAGCGCCGCGCACGGCGCTCGCGGCTTTCTAAATAACTCGCGGCGCGGACAAACTTTGTTCGAGCCGCGCCTCGATAACGACATCGTCCCCGGCTGTTGTTGTTGAATGTACGAGCGATAATATTACGCGGCGGTAACCCGAGGAGCGCGCGATCGACAAAGGGAACAGCGACGAGACTCCGAAGCCGGGTCAAAGTTTTCATCCGACATTCAGCTCAGCTCGGCGACGACGTTAAAGTGATTTAAAGGATGACGCGTTATCGCGTTGCAACGAATTTTTCAAGGCAATCCTCTGCTTTTTTTTTTAGTCATGCCACTGCCTCCGCATCGTCACTAAAGGACCAGGAACAGGTTGAACCGAAGTAACGCGCAATCGATCTTCGCGTCATAAACGCTCACGCGAACGTGTTTCAATTTGTCTCACGATTCAACGCCGGCCACCCAGACACACGGTCGGGCATTGTCGCGCGACAAGAATGTCCACCAGGCCGCGTCCGGCGGACAAACGTTTGTACGGATCGGCGGTGACGTTTCCGCCGCCGCCGCACCGACCTCCGAACGCAATTTCGTCGTAGACGCGGGCGACCCGGCTGACCGCCGGTCTATTGCGGCCTGCGGCCGCCTCGGTGCGTCGACGAGAGAGCGATCGTTAAAACGAAAACCGTGATTCATCAGGGCAACGAATGATTACTTGGTGGTGTCGCGCACATAGACGCGATGTTTGTGAATGGTCCACCTGGCGTCGTGTATGTGTCAGTGGACGCCACACACGACGCCAGCGCCACTCGCGTTGATACGATGAAACTCGGGGTACATTTTATGACGTCTCACGTGACTCCACTGCATACCAGGAAAATATCGAAAATTCGTTCAACGATTAAAAAGACAGTCTCACGTGACTCAGCGCATACCAGGAAAATATTGAACATTTGTTCAACGATTAAAAAGACAAAACTGTAACTCTTCGACGGAACTTCAATTTAGAACTTGTAATTCGCAACCAATTCATCCCTAACTTACTCCCTTTCAGCCAACAATGATAAATCGATCGAACACACGTATTTCCTACTCCCAGAATCGCGTTTCTCATCGACGTCGAGTGAATCAATGAAAGTTAAACACCCGTAAATTCCGATAGTTCTGCTTCCACCCCGAGTCGTTGAGGAGGGTGGGCCAGGGGTCCGGGGGGAGGGGGGGGGGGGGGGGGGTAGAAAAAATGATGTCGCGCGAGGTAGGTAGGTAGGTTATAGGCCGGGGAGGCATGGAAAAGATTCGCAAATAGGTTGAAGGGCTGTCCGTAGCGCTAGTAATACCCGACGAAGTACCCTCGTTAAAAACGTGCGGCTTAACTAACCAAGTCTGATTAAGGGCCGATCGTAAGGCAGGTTTATGCCGCAAGAGAATACGACGAGAGCTGCTGTCGTACGGGGCGGAGTGTAGGCAAGTGGGGGGCTTGGGGTGCGGGCCGGGTGAGGGGTGGGCCACCTATCGCGCAGTTCCATAACGTCCCAACACTTTACTGCCTCTCTGTGTTAACGCTTATTCCCGAGAGTTCGCTTTCTCCATGACTACACGCACAGCCGCCCTTAATATCGCAGCCGGTGTATAGCGACGCAGATCAAGGGCCTTTGGCGCTCGCGGAATCGCGACCGGGTGCTGCACGAGCTATCGGTGCGCTTTCTCTCGCTCGCACCTCTCGCTCCTCCATCTTTCTCTGTCCCGTCGAACATAGTCCGATGGGTATTAATAATAGAGGCCGAGAAGCGCCGCACGCGACCTGCGTATAACTGTATCCTGAGATTAATCGCTATCGTCGAATAGTCGAGCAGGGATGAGGGCCGGGGGGGGTGGGTTTGGGTTTATACCGAAACGGCGCACGGTTGACCGCACATGAAACCCGTTTCCATCGTGTACGGAAATCGAATATGAAACACCAGCAGCAGCCGGCCACGGGGTCGCGGGACCGAAGAGCGGCAGGTGACACAAGGCCGATTGGATGTTCCTCTCTCTCCCTCGGGCTGCCCCCCTGCGGATATTATTGACTTTTCACCGTTGACAGCATTTTTGTTGTTGTCGCACAAACGAAACAAAGGAACGCGGCTGGTGTGATCTTGACGTCAATGGGGGGAAAATAAAATCGGATTCCGCGGTAACGCGTGACGTCGATTGGATCACAACGGACCGGGTGACGTTGAAGGAGTGTTTTATTTCACGATGAGCTCTAACGTCATCGTTGCCGCCGGTTCGAACCGATCCCAACGCGTCCGGACGTCGTCAACGACTTCACTAGCCTTCTCTCGCAGGAGTCGAGTGCAAAGGCAGCGAAAACCGAGTCGATGAACGGGATACTCGTCAGTGGTGGCTGGCCGGTCGAATTGGCCGGGTTAACGTCTGCCGCGGGCAGGGCCCGAATGTCGGGAGCGGGGCTTGACGCCGAAACAAAGCCACTTTAGTGCCCCTCGGAGGAGTCTCTAGCGCGGATAATAAAGAACACCTGTGTATACCACCCTACCCCCCCAATGTCTCGAGGTGGCCGGGGACCGTGAAGGGAGGGTGGTTTTCTGGCGCAGCCGAGCAAGCTCGTCCTGGTCCGTCGACCAAACCCCCTCTTAGCCATCCCCCCAAGCCCGGCAAAGTTTCCGGTCTCTCCGTATGGGCCGATCATCCGGCGAGTCGCTTCGCGAAGCGCAAAGTTCTTCCGCGAGCTGCGCGCAGGCAACTCCGGATGGCAAAGTTCGTCGGGTTCTCTACGGCTGGACTTGAAATTGGAGGACACCCCCGACGGACGATGGCGAACGTTCAGCCCCGGATACGTCTTCGGGAAATCAACCTCAGCCCTCGTTCTCCTGTCCCTCTTTCTCTCGTTCTCTCGTTGTCTCTGTCTCTATCGGTCCCTTCGCAGCATCACCAACCCTGTTCCACGTCGTCCAGCCCTCGAGTACTATCCTCTGTGTTTCCACACTGCGAAAACGGGGCTCGGGTGACAAACAATAAATACTAAACTCATTTGGAATGCAATGAAAACAATTTTTCCTACTCGCTAATAAGTATTATAAATGTGACAGATTTTACTATGCGACATTGTAATAATTGCGAAGAAAATAGGCTCTACATCGCTATGCTGCCAGCACTGATCACATAAATTCTGGCGCTAATCGCTACACCCTAGAAACCCAGTTTTCTCCGTGGCAGGGTTTCTGTCTATTCGTTCAATTCACGTTTTCCCTGTAGTCATCGATAGAGAGAACGCGACGAAGTGCGAGCGAATAAAACCAGACGAATCTACCGGCCGGACGTGCGTGGCGGGGCGAATCGATCGACGGGACGCGAACGACGTGCCGGGTGAATAGAAATTGTTCGGAACGAGATCCCGGCGCGCCGCTCCCGAAACTCGGTGAATACCTTTTGACTGAGACAAGCTGTGTACTGCGTGTGGCGCGCTATACCGACAGCTGTTGCGTAACTCCCTTCGCGCGGAGCGCGGCTGTTTCGAACGGCGCGGCGATATCAGGCGAATGTGCTGGACGTGAATTCTACGAGCGCGGACGGATGGGAGGGGGGGGGGGGGGGGGGGGGGGGGGAAGTAGCGAGGGACGAGATAGTGAACTCTACATGATGATTCGAACATCGCGAGCTCCATCTACCCTCCACACATGTGTGTGTTACTACTAGCTACTCGTAACTACGTCGATCTGTTTGCGAGAGACAATATTGTCTTGACTATATATTGTTACGGATGGCCGAAATGAAGATACGGATATTCGTTTGTTTTATTATAACGAATTTAAAAATAATGGACGTCTGAATCTATTTCAACCGCATTTTAATGAAATGGGGGGGGGGGGGGGGGGGTGTGTGTGTCAAAATAGCGAATGGTTAACATAACGAATGACTTAAATAGCGAATTCCGTAATGATGTCCATTCTAGATTAAGGTGATCATTATTCTTAAATTCGCTATTTCAGCTATTCGTTATTTCGGTAATTTGCTATTTTGAGCCCCATCCGTTGATTTAAAAAAATGTCTCACCCGTTGGGATTTCAACGAAATTTCACAAAAATGTCTGAATAAATGAAACTTCCCATACCTTCAAAAATTACAAATGTATTGCAAATTTTTTTACGAAAAAAAGCGAGATATTTTGCCCACTGATTTTTTGAAGAGGGAACCTTGCGCAGGTTGATTTCATCGCGACGGGATTGCGCCGTCCACGTAGCGAGCACGGGAGATGAATGAAATTGTAACGAAGATGGAAAGAGAGTTTTCGCGCTGGGCGTGCGCGCGAAGGGCTTGAAATTGACGCGAGTGGCTCCGAGTGGCGCGTCAGGTGCTCCCGGTCCGTCCCAAGACTTGGCTGCTACTGCGCCTGCCGAAGTCATTAGCTCTCATTTATCACACGCGGATCGCAGCCTACCGCGAGTCAAACTCCAGGAGAAAAAACGCGAGCCTCGTCCAGGATGGCGGACGATGGGAGGTTGAGGGGTGAGGGGCACCCCCCGGACCCCACGCATCATTAGTCAGACGCTGATTGCTAATCGAGAGATTCGCCCGGGAGGAACCGTAAACCACGGGGGGGAGGATAAAAAACCGCTCGGTCGGCGATTGATTGTCTCGCGAACGCTATGGAAAACCAATTGTTTTGGCGCTAGTTGATTCCTGGATGAGGGCCATCGACAAGTCACCTCCCCCTTCGCTCCCTCCGCGTACCTCCCACCACTTTCAGCCCGCCCCACCAATCACACTCTCCTCGTCCTCCCTGTGGCAGCCAATCGATCGTCCGAAATTAGGTAAATCGAAACTGTCACGTCGAGAGCGATAAAATGATGCGGCCCCCTGAAACGTTATTGCGACGGTTTCATTAAGTGCCCGGGAGTAAATTGAGCAGACGATATTAATTTAATCGCGCGTCACGCGACGTCGGCCAAACGGTTCGACGAATTGACCCGAACGAACGGAAGCGAATTTGCCGGACGAACGCTCGTTTGCTTTTGGAACTATGACTGTGATATTTATGCGCCAAAAATTGACGTCTTACTGGCTCCATATTGAAAAAAATTAATAGTTATTGTACGAACCTTTGGTCAAGGCTACAAATATTTTAGTACATTGCAACTAATTTTTTGTAGATCTAATCATTGATTCGTAATCGATTTTTCTCAGTGAAGGCTTTAATCTTCGAGATACTTCGCAGAATAGAATTTACCCGATGAATCATCGCTCGATTGGGGAGAACGTCAATCGCAATTCGTAACGACATTGCAATTCCGCTTTGCACTAAATTTGGGCAATTTCTGCGGCTCGTTCGACGACTTCCGTTTATATACGCGTGGTGACAAAAGTGCGGGAAGACGATTCTCACCGCCCGGCGGATGCGGGCAAACGACTGTCTCTCTCTCTCTCTCTCTCTTTCCCTCTCTTTCTCTCTCATCGTCTCCGTCTCTTTCGTTTGGTCTGCGAGGAAATGAAAGAATAATTTTGCAATTTCCGTTGTGTCGATTCCCCACCGATGCCTACGACTTGCCAATGGCGGCGGCGGCGGCTGAAGATGGCGATGGCGATGACTGGTCGTACAGCCGATGCGGTCGCGTCGCGGCTACGACGTCGTCTTCGTCGTCGTCGTTGTCGCGGGCGAGAAAGGGGACCCGGGGGCGAAGAAGGCTTTCAACGACACCGGGGGATCGCTCCGGCAGCCTCGGCACGTACGAAAATGAAAACGTATCGAATGGCGCCCACGGAGGCCGTGTAAAGGGGGTCGATGGACGGGGGAGGGTTGAGGGGGTGGCACGGGCTGGCTGGCCCCGTAACTTCCAATGGATTCCACCAAGTTTGCCCTATAGCCGTGTTATAGGTAGCTGCGGGATACCTCGCGACGTGTATACGTCGAGCCACCGGGTATATAGACACCTCCCGCAGGTCTAACTTTGCCCGAAGGGCGGGTCTCAATTAGCGCCTGACGATGAAAAATTGCGCGAGCCCACCGCGAGCGTTCGAGGCCTTGATTTTTTTTGGAATTCATTAAATATATATAACAGCCGGAACACGATATCGCAATATTCGACGTTCGATAATATTCTTCCTACGTCTCTCTCGGCGACTTGCTTTTGTTTTTTATTTTTATTACTGCCTATTTAATGCTTGTAACATGAGTGCTTTTTAAGATAAGGTGAAATTAACTAGTTGTAGGTTTAATTAGTTGTAATTTTTTTTTATGTCATATTTTTCCTCTTTTCCTGCTTTATATTTTTCTTGTCTGTATTTTTTCTTGTATGCTGAACGTGTTGTAGGTACAGTCCTCGTGGAGGGTTCTGCCCTGGGGCATATAATAAATAAACCCTCCTTTCTCTTATCGTTATCGATCACTGCGAGCTGAAAAACATCAGGTGTGAAATTTTCGTTTCCGAATTTTCTCACTTCCATCATCTGTGTATATTATTCTCATCTCCGCGAGGCGACGCGAGCGCGAAATTCCCGCGGTGCGTCGCACACGGTCGACGCGGTCGGGGGCGCAAAATTAAAGGGCGAAGCGGGCGAGGGGGCTCATGTGATTACAGAAAGAGAAAACATTTTCCCGGGACAGGTTTCCGCGGGGCTCGGCGAGCGCACAATAGCAGGCAGGGGTTGAGGTGACGCGAGCAGGGGTTGGGATGAGAAGGGAGCGCGTCAAAGGCCGCGACAGGCGAAGAAGCGAGGGGATGTTTCGCAGGTTTCCCGCGCTCCCGGGGCGAACGAGAGACGTAACGAGGCCGACGTTTAGCGTCGCGCCGGAGCGACGTGGATATCGTAGCCCGAGACTGACGCGCGCGCCTGTCCGTCGCGCCACTGCTGCTGCTGCTGCTGCTGCTGCTACTGCTCCTGCTGCTGCTACTGCTTCAGCTGCGTCGTCGTCTCTATACACGTACGGACATCTCGCACCCCCCTCCCCCTCCCAACTCACCCCCCAGACTATACTACAATGCGCGAGCGAGTATCTCGTGTGCCAGCAGCCTCCACCGTCTTGAAACCCTTGCAGCTCGGCTTCGGCCTTCTGGGGCGCCGCTTCGCAGTCACCCGGATCCGCCCCCGCACCGGATTTCACCCCCTCGCTCTCACCCCTCCCCTCTCCACCCCATCGCGCGACCCGTCCCATTTTTCTCTCCAGAGGTCGCGACAGTCACGGCCGTGCCGAGACATCAGCGACTACGGACCGGATGTGTAGGACTCCCGGGGGGGTGGGTGGCAAGGGTGGGGGGAGGGGGTTGCGAGGGGTGGTTTTCCTCGCGATTCACGTTCCCGCGGGAATATCCAGAGGGTCGGGAGAGAGATGGAGAATAAACACGACTATTTTCTTATAAATGGAAAATGTCTCGGTGACTCGAGCCCCACACTCGTTTCTCGCGTCCGCGAGCAACGCAAGCTGAGCTTATTCCAGAGCAGGGCGCGAGGCCTCCGCGCTTCTTCACTGGGCGAGCGATTTTTTTTTCCCCGTTTCTACCGTCCCTGCGCGCCTTTTCTTCGGATTTCTCGCTTCCAACCCCCTTCAACCCGCCCCCCGCCCCCCTGCGCGACCCTCGACGCCGCCAACCCCGGGAGCGTCTTCCTTAGGCGGCGGCCTCTTTCGAGAATCCGGAGCATCTCTCCGCAGTGATAGGTACAGGATGTGAGATGAATGGCCCGAGCTTCCCCCGAGTCTCGCCCGGATCCTCCGGGCTCTCTTTCTATCTCTGTCTCTTTTTTTCCGTTTTTTTTTTTCTGTCTATGTCTGTCCCTCTCTCACTCACTCGGCACACCAGGTCGCTCGTGTATCGGCCGAGCTTTTCTCCATTCCGGCGGGGAATCCTCGAAGCCGCTCGTATCGCCGAGCAGCTCGTCACTCGACGACCCGGGACAGCAGCAGCAGCAGCAGCAGCAGCAGCAGCAGCATCCCCCGGAAACGCCGAACCCCGGCGCAACGAGACTCGCGTAGCATCTTAGCATTCCGGTACGACGACCAATCGGTCTCTCGCGCTGCTCGGCGACAGCCGTCGACTCGCGACGCCTCCCCCTTAACCCACCCCCTCCTGCCTCCGGACGTACACCGACTATTTCTATCAAGACGATCCATCCGCGGGGAAATGTCCGAGGCAGAAAGAGATTTCTTGTACCCGCTTTAAATTGCATCACCGGGCGAGACGCGATCCGACTCGGCTCTCTCTCTCTCTCTCTCCCTTTCGATATAGTCCAATCAATCCGATGTCTTTTTTCCATTATCCCGTAACAACCCCCAACGACCTTTGCATCAGCTTGTCGAACATTCTCGGAAAATCGTCGTAGCCTTTTTTTCACCCCTCCGGCTAATCGATCCTTACAACATTGTTTTTGCCTTTAATTCGTTGACACTGGGAATTATTGACAAAAGTCATAAAGTCGAGTAGCAAAAAGGGGGAGATAATTTCGAGACGACGGAGGAACGAGATGAGCGCCCGGTCGACGTTGGCATTTATCTTTAGGAAACTCGGAGATGTATCTCGAGGAGCGTCAACTATTTTCGAAGGAGAAGGCTAACGGGATTACCGAGAGAGCGAGTCGCGATATAAATGTAAATGTAAAACGTCGGATGGAATGCAGGGTGCGGCGGGTGTGGGGTTTGGGAAGGGGGGGGGAGGAGGGGGGGCTGCAAGTGGTGCGACCGCGGCGCCATTCGAGGGTGGCGAGCGGAACAGAGAAGAGGCGAGAGGCAAAGTGGGTACAGGGGCGAGGGGCGAGGGGGTAAGGGGGGGGGCTGCTCCCAGCTCTGAGAGACGACGGGAGATCCGGTTTCCTACGCCCGGCGCTGTTCCCGCTTATTAAAATATCTAACATGATTACTGCAGACTTGGCAACTATAATAGACCGACTCGAAGTCGAGTTTGTTGAGCTGCCTATCCTCGCGGTTTCAGACGAGCGGCTGTCGGGCCACCGAGAGATCCCCTCCCCCCCCCCCCCCCTTCCTCACATCCAGAGCTCTATCTCTATCTCCCTTTCTCTTTGGCCCGGCGCGCTATAACCCACGTTGGTTTATTATACAGTCCGCGGGGCTCTATATCGTCGCTGGCGCGCCACGTTCCCTCCATTCATCGACCCGCGCACGGCGCGTCTTAATCATCCCTCGTCCGTGCCTCGCAGTAATCCAGCCGCCTCTCGTGCTTTTGGACCCACACCCGATTTACAAGGCTGCGATCGGACGCAACATTCTTACTCGTGTGGGAATGAGCCTTCACCGATTTTCAGTGTTGCGATCGAGCGCAACATTCTCTCAAAAACCGTAAAAAAATGAGCTTGAAGACACTGACGCAAAGTAATTATTTCGTTTACTTGGAACCACGACAAAGCCTCAGTCATGGAAATCCCTTTTATGGTGTCCACATTGAAACCCGGAGCCCTACGTTATCTCAGGACACCCCTCATAATTTTTTATCTAGAATCTGTAGAGAATAGAGAAAATCAGCGGCCGATTAAACGCGCAACCCTCGTCGTTCCTGGTAACAATCGCGGGACTCGTGGAATTCATAACAAAACGCGCCAAAACTCTCAAAACAATGAGCTTGAAAACATCCATGCAAAATCATTATTTTGTTTACATGAAACCACAACAAAGCCTCAGTCATGGAAATCCCTTTTATGGTGTCCACATTGAAGCCCAGAGCCCTACGTTATCTCAGAGCACCCCAGATAATTTTTTATGCAGGATCCGTGACTCCCAATGACCCCTACCAATATCTGTCATCCCTGGGAATATCTCTCAACACGGTGATAATAGAGAAAATCAGCGCCTGATTAAACGTGCAACCCTCGTCGTTTCTGGTAACAATCGCGGGACTCGTGGAATTCATAACAAAACGCGCCAAAACTCTCAAAACAATGAGCTTGAAAACATCCATGCAAAATCATTATTTTGTTTACATGAAACCACAACAAAGCCTCAGTCATGGAAATCCCTTTTATGGTGTCCACATTGAAGCCCAGAGCCCTACGTTATCTCAGAGCACCCCAGATAATTTTTTATGCAGGATCCGTGACTCCCAATGATCCCTACCAATATCTGTCATCCCTGGGAATATCTCTCAACACGGTGATAATAGAGAAAATCAGCGCCTGATTAAACGTGCAACCCTCGTCGTACCCTGGTAACAATCGCGAGACTCGCGGGCTGATAACAAGGCGACGGCGCGAATGATTACTCGAAATAAGTGAATGAAGAAAAGAAAAGCGCGGCGGGGACCAAAGTTGGTGTATCGTCGGGGAGGGTGACGGCGGTGGCGGTGGCTGCGAGGGGGGTTGGAACCGCTGGTAAAATTAGTTCGTATTGAATATGTCCCACGGGTACACGACGGGAGACCCGGTGAACGCGCTTGCGCGCGCGCGCCAGCCGCCGAGAGAGCGTCGTAGCCCGCCGCCGTCAGATTCGCAGCCCTTGGCACATCGCTCCACGCTCCCCAAGGCGTCTCATAATTAAATTCGACCAAATTTCTCCCACCCCGTCCATTGTCCCGTAACTAGCTATTGTGCTGGAGGAGCGGCCCCCGTCACCGCGAAAACTTTCTAGCCGGGCGACAGAGAGGGAGTCGAGTCGCTCGCGCGCCTCCGCGTTGCCGTCCTTCGCCCTCCCCCCCCCCCCCCCCCCCTCCGTCCCCCCACGCCGCAGACTCACCGCCGGCTCTCTGCATCTTCGCGCAACTTTTTTTTTCTTCCTCTTCCTCCTCTTCTTCCTTCTCATCCCAAACGGGACGACACGACTCATCTGAGTTGTCCCGTTCCGCTCGCACCGTGTTTCGTATTCGCGCCAATTAAAAGATCCGAGGAAGCGTCGTCGAGAAAATCGTCGACGTCTTATTTATACAAGTGGTGTCAAATTAAAGGCGCCGATGGAACGCTTCGGGGGTGGAACACAGAAGTCCTCGACGGCGACGACGACGACGACGACGGAGTCGAAGTCTCCGAAATATCGGCGGAAAGAGCTTTTCGAATTACGAATGAATGGCTCGCGGGGGGGAGGGGGCGAAGCTTTCTGTGTACACGAGCGGGTGGAAAATTTATTTTCGATGGGCCATTGTTTTCACTGAACCCAGTCGAATTCCAAAGCGTCGGAGAAAGAAGAGAACGGGGGCGGTGATGTCGGCGCTGGGACGGTGGTGGGGGAGACAAAGAGAGCCGAGGGCGCCACGGTCGCGAGGCTAGTGGTGGGGGGGGGGCTCGAGGCTGGCGCTGGTGCTGCCTGCCAGAGGCGCCCGGAATCGACGTGAATTACGTTCCTTTAATCGAATCGCAGCAACAAGATTTATATTCGCTTTATTGACGCGAATCGCCGCGCGGCGCCACCGGCGGCAAAACAATGTACAACGCGGGGCGAAAAAAAAAAAAAAACGTGCGGCATCTGAAGGGTGGAGGGGTTAAGCGGAGGAATCCTAGAATCCTTGCGGCGCGCCTTGACGCTACCGGGGCGCCCCCCCCCCCCCCTCCGCGCGGGGGCTCCAACCCCGGTAAACTTTTAGAAAGATTGCCCCGTGCACTTTCTTCGGTTATTGGACATTTCGTGTAGCCAGGAGCGAATCGGGGGATGGGATTACCCATCGCGGTGCGAGTCGCGCGCGGCCCGGTCGCCGGTTGTATATAATCCGCGAGGCACGTACGAACCACCGACGCGACTCATCCACACGTTTCCCGCGCAGCTCCGACTCGAAGTCGACTCGGATACTCCGAAGTCGACTCTCGGACCAGGAGACTCCGGGTACGTGGCTTCCCGAGGCTGCGCGGCTTCGCGAACTTTCGTATATTGTGAGAGCTTCGGAATATACGGTCGGCCCTGCCGAGGGCCCTGCAGGACCATACGGAGGCATTAAAATCGCTCACACGTGCGCGGATACTCCGGTAACCATGTTTCATCAATAATTTCGGCGGCTCCTCGCTCCCGCGGGACGGATTTTCCGTGCATCACGATGAAAGTAGTTTGGGCGTCTCGCCTGCGATTTGGATTTTGGTGAAACGTGGAACTTTACATCTGTCGAATATTTTTGTCACGTTTTTTGGAAATCTAAGTACCCTGATAACATCAAAGGGTCATTTGTGAATATTTAGTGCCCTAAAGTGCCCTAATTGGGTTTCTGTTATAAAGGCTGTAACCTTAATTCAGTTGAATTTTTTGTCCCGCTACAGAAAGTAGAAAAGTAGGTGGAAGGAAAGAAAATTTTAACGAATCTTTTATTGCCCCCCGCCCCCCCCCCTCTCCCCCTCTTTTCTCTCCCTCGTCGTCAACTTCGGTAATGCGAAATTGCCTCGACCGCGCGGAAATAAGCTTTTCGCAACGGCGGAAACAAGTCGAGCACCGGCGAATGGCTTAATCGCGTGGGGTGTTAAACCCCTCCCGCCCCCCTCCCCCAGGCCCCCTGCCCCTTCGCCCACTGCCGCACAGTTGGCATCGCGGATTAGTTGGGTTTCCAACCGGGACGATTGTCATCGGGGGTACAATCACGATGATATGTGTCGGGGAAATTCCATTGTCCGCCCGCGCGGAGCGCGCGAGGGGCAGGGGGGCAGGGGGGGCAGGGGGGGAGAGGGGGTGGCGTCGTGCAGACGCCAATAGCCGGGGCGACGCTTACAATACGAGAATTGTTTCAACCCTTAGCGTGCGCGGGGGTGGCGGGGTCCAAGGGGGCGCGATCGATGCACCCCCCCCCCCCCCCCTCGCTGCCACCACATCCAACCGGGTTCGCCGCTCCAGTACTTTGCCCCTTTACGCCGGTTGACTCTACCCACGCGCTTTCCGCGTTGCCCTCTCGACCCCACTAAAACTATTAAATTCGTTATTAATGTTAGCAATGCGCTGCCCGCGGATTCGAGCACCCCCCACCCCCTCCCCCCGAACCCACTGGACCCCGCGAACCCCTCAGGATCGTAATAACGCTGTAATTGAACGGGAAAATATGATTCCCGATGGGACTACCCGCGCCCTATACGCAACCGGCATTCCGAGTTCTGTACACAGAGGTAAACTATCGGAATCGCGCGTTTCCGAGTCGACGTATACAACAACCGGACACACGTGATGCTGGAGTCGCGTTCGCGGTATCAAAAAAAAAAAAAAAAAAAAAAAAAAATGACAGCCCCGCGTCAGTTAGAAAAATCGAGAAATATTTTTTTATCGCTAAACGATAACTCGGCTGGCGACTTTTTATGGGCTGGATGTTTTTTATATTTTTCTTTCTTTTTTTTTTTTTTATCACGTATCGTTTGTGCGGCGAGGAAAGTCTCACACTAAATTTTTTCGCGTCTCTCGCGTCGCGGCCTCAGTGTCGTTCGGTCGTGTTTCATTTTTACGAAGGTAAAACACGGGGAAAGGGTGGCGCATCGGCGCGGCATATGGCCGACATCACGCGACACGTGTACCAACCGCGCGGGGCTAGTGGGGCATCCCCCCATCGGGGCATCCCCCCGATGGAGGGGGGGGGGGGGGGGGGCGAGCCACTCTGCGGCTGTTGAAGCGACAAGCGCGACCCGCAATGTAATGTAGACCGTGTGCAGCGCTCTGGCAGCAGCGGCTTTCGTACCAACCATGCGAACGCGGTTGTTGGCTGTATTACGGAGGTTCGAGTGGCATCATAGGTCGACGGATTCTCGGTCGGGGTATGCGTGAGTTACGCGCGGCCCCCGCGGCCCATTAGTAAGATTGCTACCCTTGCCCGACGAGCTTTCGAGCGCGCTCGCGTAAAATAATACGACGAGTCGAGAGCGTCGATCGTGGCCTAATGAAATTGCTCGGAAAACAGGGTTAGCGGTTGTCGCGTCCCCGCGCGCGCGCGCGACGACGAGCATCAACAAATTAAATAAGAAGAGGGAGGGGGACGAGGCAAAAAAAAATAACATACTGGGGGACACATTGAATATTCGATAACACAAACACACGAGAGTCGTTTGCGTCGCGGCGCGCTTATCTAGTCGCATCAATGATTCATCGGGACTGCGGCTGGTATTGACACGGTTTCAATATTGGTCGAGGGATGGGAGAGAGAGAGAGAGAGATAGATATAAATAGAGTGAGAGGGAGGGAGCTGGTGAAAAAAGCGATAGCGACAGAATTAGAATTATTATTTATCGCAGCTAGGACCATCAAGTTTTTAGGGGAAAAAAAAGTGAGAGAGCGCCACATCTCAGCGCCTCTATCATAACAAAACTTGTACTTAAAACTGTAAAACAAAATTCGCAAATTCCGCAAGACGCAATAGAAATAGAGAGAGAGAAAGGGGGTGAACGGAAAGACAAGGAGAGGAAGAGCTTTTCCGCGGCCACTTTGCCGGCATAGCAATTGCGGAATGGCACACGACGGCCATAAGTGTTCCCGGTTGTTGGTAAGCTCTTTTTCTTTACTCGCGGTCCGAGCGCAATAGAGACGTAAACGTAAAAAAAAAAAAATACCCACACACACAGGACACTAAAGGGGTGAAGCGTACTCTACTCGGGGAGACGCAGCGCGGCCAACGAACGTGGCGGGCGACCGAGTGAGGCGAGGGATGAAAGGGGGAGGGCCTCAGAATACGGGAAATTCCTAGAAACAGCCGGAGAAACTCCTGAACCAGTTTTATCGCTACACCTGGAAAAGTGCCACGCGCCGGTCGCTCACCACTTTTGCCACCCCCGAACCCTCACCCCTCCCACTCTCCTCCACCCTCCCCTTCCACCCACCACAGGTCTTTAAAAAGAAAGCTCGTCGTGTGCCGTTCGGCATTGTGTATACGCGCGAATGAAGAGGTCAAACCCGCCGGGAGCTGTCGGTGCTGCGGCAGGCGAGCCGCCACGGCACGTGTATCGCGTTCGCGCGCGCGACGCTTTGAAAACAAGCGACGCGCGCGCGGCCGGAACGTATGCGGGGCACCGAGCGAGCAAACGACGCGGCCAAGAAGGGACAACAGGGACCAGGGGAGGTTATGGGGCGAGGGGAAGGCGAGGGGAAGGAGCGACGAGGGGCGAGGAGGCGGAGGACGAGGCGAAAGAGGCTCACCTCCCGAGCAATTATATGGAGGGCCAGAGTTGGTCATAAAAATGATCGTAAATACGCGCCGGGGCCAGCGTTATACGAGGCGAGTTCGCAGACTGGCGCGTTGCTGCTGCTGCTGCTGCTGCTGCTGCTGCTGGAGGGTTGGGGGGCTTTGGAAGGGGGCACGGGGCAGGGGGGCTGCTGGTCGAGTGGTAACCGTCGCGCTCGCTCGAAGATCTAGAGCGCGTCGACTCGCGGGCCGAACCCGACGCGCGCTGTGCCCGACGAGAGAGCGGCAGCCGCCGCTGGCCGCGGGCCAAACTCACCCCGCACCCCCGAGTCCCGAGTTATGAGAGACTCGGCGAGCTGCATACCTACCACTCACAACCCTCTCCCTCTCCTCCACGCCCCTCACCGCTGACGAGCGAGCGAGCGCGAACGCTCAGTGTATTGGGCTATATCGCTCCGACACATCTCCTACATCGCTCTCCCTGTCTCTCTCGCTCTGTCATTCTGTCTCTCTCACTCCGTCTCTTTCGCTATCTCATTCTGTCTCTCTCACTTCGTCTCTCTCGCTGTATCGTTGCCTCTCACTCTGTCCGTGATGCTTGCTCGACGAGTGAGAAGCGAAGCACGCGCGCGAACCGAGCGAAGTCGCCGATATATCCGTCTGACACTCATTTACCTCGCGTTTATCCAATTATCATCGCTATTGGACAGCGAGCTATTCTCACAATTCGCGAGAGCACCCTCGATCGCTCGCCCGCTCGGCTGGACTTGACGTGTCAATTGTTTTCGCGTATCTCACGCGGTCGGCATCAACCCACGTCGGCGATTCGGAGATAACCGCGAGACTCGAGAGAATTATCAACGAATGGTCGCGAGGGTCGCGGACGAGAATGGATTATTATTTGGAGAACGAGAACGACGTGGGTCGATCGTATATGCCAACGTTTCGTTTTGAGGGAATTTAATTCGCATAGAGCTGATAAAATATAGTCGGTCGCGCGTATCGAATTTTGTTTGTATGCGCGACGGCAATATTGACGCGGCGCGTTAACGAATGCAATTTTCGTCGATCAACACGCGGGAATTTCTCGCTGCGATCGAGGATCCGGCGGCGACACGATCGACTCTGGTCAACATTCGTGTTTTTCTCAGTTTTCACGACGAATGAAACGAAAATGTGCGAGGAACTGCGTTTTTTTGTCACTCGTGTCGAGTCACTTAAAAAATTTGCGACGAGGTGAAGAGACAGAAAATTAATCTAATTGGCCGTTCGATTGGTGGATAAAAACCGCGGGAAAAATATTAGGGAAACTTGAAAAACAGAGAAATTTGGTTCGACCGGTCGAGCCGAGGACGTTTTAACACCTGTGTTTATGCGCTCGGTCGAACGAATAATTATCGCAACGTCGGTCGGTGCGAACGTGAACGAGAAACTGGCCGCGTTTATCCGCCGGCGATCGCTATTGGCCGGACTCGCTCGCAGTTCCCGGGAGTAAATAATGTGGCGAGATAATACGGCGAATGTACAGTGCGGTGACGCGCGTTCGCCGAGAGGCAAAACGTGGCCAGGCCGAACGATGCCTGAATTTGCGGGGAATTTGTGACGTCGTGACTTTCACCCATTGAAATATAGCCCTAAAATTATCGGCCGTTTAACCTCATGACGAAATGTCCGGATGTCTCACAAAACAGTTCCGCGCACTGTTCCATGCACAGTGAAAAATCATTTTATCGATTCAATGACATTTCATTGAAATCTCAACCTACACTGTTAAAAATCCGGTGTTAAAAACAACACCGAGTCGGTGTCTATATAGGTCCACACCAATCGCGGTGATAATGAGCGGTGTTAACTGAGTCTGAAATACCGACTTTCACCTAAAAAAGTCAGAAGTCCCGTTTTTCGCGAATTATCGGGCAGATCGAAATGAAAATTGAAATACAGACGCCAGTAATGTGAATCTCGTTAATGAATTAGTCAGAACTTTGATATTCGAAAAAATAAATTACCGATCAATTACCCGGTAGAGGAAGCTGTACTGAAAAAATCGATTTTTTTCTTCAATTTTTCGATAAAAACTGAGAAAAGCGACTAATTTATTCACGAGATAATAAAAAATCACACATGATACCTGCATTCATGCCTTTAAAGCAAAAAGTGTTATAATGCTTCGTCGGTAACACAGGGAAAATTTAACGAAACGGCTGGTGTTAATTTAACACCGTAAACAGTGTTAATATTAACACTGTAATAAGTAACACCAGGAAAAAGTCCACACCAGCAGCGTTTGACACCGTAGATTTTTAACAGTGTATGAAACATTTCATTGAATTCAATGAAACAATTTATACTTGAAGTAATGCTACATTTTCATCGACTGACAACCTCACTCGGCACTCATCGTCCGCAAAAGGGCGACTATCCAGAATGCTCGTATTCAGAAATTTCCAGCAATTACGCTGGAAATTTCTGTGTCCCCTAGCTTCGAGGCTGGCGCAAAATTTGCAATTCTCGGATACGCCCGGATGCCTTAAGCTCGGGATATGAGCTTAAGACGACTTTTTCCCCGGGTGGGAAATACAAGATTTTTCTACCCCACTATAACCTTCACGACCCCTTCCACCCCCTCCCTCGCCACTCGACCGCGTGTAATGGAATCCACCGAGGCAATCCGATTTCCACGTTAAAGGGTTAATCTGCTTTTCGAAGGGATGGGTGTGGTGGAGAGGGGGGGGGGAGAGGAAAACGCAGTCTCGGACGAGATGCGATGCTTTCGGTTTTTCTCGTCTTTAGGAAAATCGAGAGCTTTCCCGGCGCAGCAGCAGCAGCAGCAGCTCTTAGCTTCTCTCGGGCTCTCCGGGAGAGCCCGAGCCAAACTGCCTCGGCATTCTCGTGCGGATACAATGCGCGTCTTTCAGCTTTCTGATCGAATTCCTCGGGGTCGAGGTGGCGGCCGCCACGGCACCGCCGCCGTCCTCGTAAACCCAAGGCTGTTCTTCCTGGAGTCCATACAACGCGAGCGCGTAAAAGTATTCGAAACTGTAGCTTCCTTATTTTTTTTCTTTTTTTTTTTCGATTTTTCTTACACCATCGAAGGGGCTGTGGTGTGCGAATCGATTCTCGCAACATACGTAAGGAGCTATAAGATTTTTCTTTTTTCAGGTCTCGCGATATCGCGAATCCTGATCGAAAATTCTCGACGCTCCAAACGAAATTAGCGTTAAAAAAAATTGCGGAACACGTATAACAAACGCAATAAGCACAAAGGGTCATTCGGCGCAATTTAATTAAAATTTAATACAATTCGAATTTCCGTTCCGATCTCGCAAAAAAAATGGTGATTATTGTTTCATACAGGGCGCGTACGTTTCCTTTGTCGAAATAATAATTTCGATCACACGCGCGCCGCGTTTAATTGTCCGGTTTGCCGCTCGCGCAACTTTTCCGCGAATTTATACTGGAACGCGAGTAATACACTCCGGTCGTCGTCCTTCCTCGTCCTTCGCCGGGGCTCTCGAGTGCGGCGAAGTCGGAGGCAGCAGTCGGAAATCAGATACTATTTCGCATAATTCACTCGGGGTTCGACTTGGTGTCCGTGGGGGTGGGCCTCCCCCCTCCCCCCCATCCGGGCTCATAGCACCGCAACCGGGTGGGCGCGGACTCGCAACCCTTTCACATACTCGACATTAAATTATCAAGTCAAAACCATCGGAGCCCGGAGATGATATAAATGCGAGTATTATACGGTTGGGTGGGGGGAGGGGGAGTACCAACCCCCCCCCCCTCCCCAACCCACCCAACGAGGCGAGCGCGCGGTGTGTGTCTCACCGCACCCGGCATCCTCTGGGTCACCCCGTTTTCAACCCCTTTTCGCCGGGGCGACTACTCCCTCTCTCGCTCTCTCTCTCTCTCTCTTCCTCCCTCTCCCTTTCTCTCTCTCTCTCTTTCCCTCTCTCTCTCTCACTAGCCGCGAGGGACCTCGCGGACGATAAGTGTTTGAAATATTGAAAGCTGAAGCGCGCACAGAGCGAGAGAGGAGGAGAGGGAGAGGGACGAAGCCAGGAGGGTGAGAAGAGCTGCAGGGGTGGAGGGGTGGAGGGGGGTTGGAGAGAGGGAGGGGGTGGTTGGGAATACAGGGTTGGAGGCTGCGAGAGCAGCGGAGGAGCTGGTTACAGAGGGCCCGGTGTGCTGCGCGCCACCGCCCCCGGCCCGTATGCGACGGCTGGGCTATAATACTACCATTTATACGGTGTGTGCCACCGCCGCCGCCGCCGCCGCCGACGCTTGCCGCTAGCCCGGGGATTCGAGATGGCCGAGGTCGTGGCGCCGCGCTGCTCTCCGGGTAAAATCCCCCGGTCCGCTGGTTTCATATGCACCGCGATTTCCTCCAGGGCTCTCACCCTCTGATTGATTGCCCTTTTGTCTTCCAATATATTTCACATTTCAAGTAGTTCCTGACCCATTCACTTTCTCATTGTGTCCTTTTCTCTCTTGTATATCTGGACAGTGGAGAGGAGGGACGACGACGCCCTCGAGCCTCGATTTCTCTCTTTCTCTTGTCTCCTCGTGCAAAGTAATCCGTTCGTCTCGTTACGTGACTGGGACTACGGGACACGTCACCAAACTGCCACTTCTTTGCCACTGCTGCTGCGAAGCAGTGGTGGAGAAGAGATTGATTGGTCGACATCGATTTTTCACTCGGGATTTTTCACAAGCAGCGACACGCGGTCATCGCTCGTCGGATTCGAGGTTACCTGTTTTTGGGGCTGAATAGGGCGCAAGAAGCTTAATGATAATATTTTATTTTTCAGGGGGGTTGTTTTCTCAATTAATATTTGGGTACGATGTCATCGATGCTTTCGACTCCTTCCAATGAAGAGATGAGAGTCGAATAAAACTCTTTAAGGAGTTCCAATCTGTTCCGCACGCGGAGCGACACAAGTCAGTGGTACGTATATTGCAGTGAAACTTTATTGTGTATTACGGCCTGCAGCCTCTTCCGGACCTCGGAAAAGGAAAGAAGAAAGAAGGTGGAATACGCCAGTCAGTCTCAGCGGACGCCGAGAGGAGTATTGAATATCGCGCTGGGCGTCAGGAATATTAAAAGTTGACTGGTAATACACGCCAGTCACGAAACTCACGACAACGCGAAACGACGACACCGTGAAGACTCGGAATCCCGTTGTACGTCTTTTTTTTTTTTTATACGTTATATTACTAATACGATATTTTCCCCACGCGACGAGAAACAGATTCCGTTTGCAAAAACAGTCGCTCACGTTCCAAAATATTTCAGTTAATTTAATGCACGCACAACGCGAAATCAACACAGAGTTTATTTTACCATTTCAATGGTTTTTTTATAACGCAAATAAAAGCCAGTGTCAATTTTGTTCCAGCAATTTTTTACGAACCAACGTGCGAGTATTTTGATTGTATTCGATTAAAGTAATTCAGTTTGCAACCGGTACAAATAAAACGACCGCTCTTCCCACATTTTTTTTTTATCAACAAGTTGCAGCGTAAAAAGTTATACATTTTTTACAGGCTGTTTTTTTTATCAGCGGAAAATTCGTCGAAAAAATTATATCGTTGGTCCGTTCTACAAATTATCGACCCGTCTTATCTGTGGGCTACGATTTATCAGTTTGCACGATAAATAAGGGCGAGAGATGTAACAGACGAATTCGTAAATACGAGACGTGCGACGAAAACGAAGGGCTGTGGGGGCGTGTGATGTGGGGGTGGGGGAAGGGGTGGGGGGGATGAGGACGCGAGCAAGTGGAATGGCGTGAAATTGGTGCGGGCGGCCGTCGGTGTTGGTGGCCGCAACGTAAAACTAATAACTCTTCTATGACAAGGAATAAATGGTGAATCCGGAATCTCCCTTGGTAGCCACAAAACCTTCAGTCCGCTGATTGCCACTAAATTGCGAGAGTCGCCCCGGTCGCTCCCGGTGCGTCTGTCTCGCTCTATCCCTCTCCCTCTCTCTCGCTCTTGGTTCTCTCGGAAAGCGCCGACAACGCCCGACGACGCCGACACCGTTGCCTCCGGGTGTCGAGGGAGTCCTGCACGGGAAGAATGGCAAAAGGACTCGGGTTTGCTGGCAAGATAATCCCAGTGTCTTTGTTGATCCTCAACCCCCTCCCGCTCACCCCTCACCCTCACCCTCACCCCCCTCCTGCCCCCTAAGGCTGCGAGGAGGTTCTCTTATTTCCAGTCTTCCATTTTCCTCCCTCCGCGTCTTCACCCCCTCGTCGCCCTCGTCGAGAAGCGACAAGGGGTGGGTTTGGGGTGGGTTTGGGGGGGTCGGGGGTGTCTTGCCCTTTCCTCGCAGAGACACCGAGACAATTTCCGACCGGTCGCGATTGACCCCTCAGCCGAGGTCAATTTTCAATCGGTATTCGAATTATAAGCCTGTATGATTCCCAGGATCCGAGCTGCTATTCGACCGACGAATCTTGAGCTGCTATTCGATCGTGAGCTCGACGCGCGATTCGTCAGCCACGGCGGACGGTGAGGTGCGGTCGTTTCTAGCGCCGGAATCGTTCGCCCCTGTCCGGTTCGCTTCGGACCATCGGAAACGACGTAAGATATCTTTCACCCTGGCCAATCCTACTCGGGGTATCCATTTCGCTCCTTCCCTCGCACCACACACGCGGAGCTACTCTGGCTTTTCCCATTTCCCACCGCCACTTTCATCGACCTCATACCTTCGACCCCTCTCAACCCCTGGAACCGAGTGAATCTCTCGCTACGGCGACCGCAAGGAATTTTTTTTTACCTCCGGCAGTGGACAAACGAGAAGCGAGAAATTTCGATGGTACCGGGTTTTTTGGTGAATTTTCGAATGGGGAGAAGATTTTTTTTTTTTAGGTTTTATTCGGTTTCAATTCCGAAGTAGTCATTCCCCCTATTTTTAAAATGATTTTTGCATAAAAATGTCACCGAACATCAGTGTTGGTTCGAATAGGGACAATTTTTTTTTTTTTTTTTTTTTTTTCTGGAGAATAAACGAAAGGTGACAGGAAAAAGGTGCGGGTTATGGGGGTTGTGATAGTTATGGTGTCTCACTGTGCAGGTTTGGAAGGGTCAACGAAGTCGTCCAGAGTAGCAATATAAGTTTCTTCAGCGACGACGACGAGTCGCGAGGTAATCAGCTCGAGTTGGAAGCACGCAGGAAGCAATCAGTTGCGGCGCTGCACTGTTAAAAATCCGGTGCTAAAAACAACACCAAGACGGTGTCTATATAGGTCCACACCAATCACGGTGTTAATTAGCGGTGTTAACGCAGTCTGAAATACCGGCTTTCACCTCAAAAAGTCAGAAGTGCCGTTTTTCGCGTATTATCAACGGATCGAAGCAAAAATTGAAATACAGTCGCCAGTAATGTGAATCTCGTTAATGAATTAGTCAGACTTTTGATTTTCGAAAAGAAAAATTACAGAACAATTACCCGGTAGAGGAAGCTGTACTGAAAAAATCGATTTTTTTCTTCAATTTTTCGATAAAAACTGAGAAAAGTGACTAATTTATTCACGAGATAATAAAAAATCACACATGATACCTGCATTCATGCCTTTAAAGCAAAAAGTGTTATAATGCTTCGTCGGTAACACAGGGAAAATTTAACGAAACGGCGGGTGTTAATTTAACACCGTAAACAGTGTTAATATTAACACTGTAATAAGTAACACAAGGAAAAAGTCCACACCAGTAGCGTTTGACACCGTAGATTTTTAACAGTGTACGCATGACCAGTCTTGATGTATATTACTGGCCGTCGGTGTTTTGTGTTTATTTGTTTTTTTTATTATTTTTTTATTTTCACATTCGACCACTTCGCCCGTTGAGAAAGCATCAAGATATTAATTTCTCGGGGGCTACTTGAGCGCACGCGATGCGAAGGCCTTTTTATTGATTTCCTCGGGCGCCGCCACCGCCACCGCCGCCGCCGATGCCGCGAGGGGATCAACTCGACTCCTGCCCGTCAGTCTTTAACCCCCGCATTAACCCGCGGCGGTTCGCCGCTCGACTTCGAGTCTCTCTCGCTGATCTATATAAACTCTTATCGCGGCATCGCGATCCGGGCGGCCGGTGTCACGAGCGAAAAATGCGTATCCCACCGATTCTGATTACTATCATCGGGGGTCCGGTAGACCGATGAAATACGAGTAAATTATTGTTAATTCTCGTGCCAGAAGTGACTCGGTTTATTTTTTGTACAGAATTTTAAAGCCTCGAAAATCGCACATTTTCCATATGCAATTTTTTCTCCAACGTTTTTTGCGATTTTTTTTTTATTTCGTAACGTTTGAAAACTTTGAATTTTTCACAGAATTTCAAAGTCAAACCCATGAAAATAGAAAATTTCCCCCTTGCGCTTTTTGCGAATAAAAAACGTTCCATTTCATAAAATAGAACAATTTTTTTCCGATGGCAAATTTTTCGCTGATTCCGACAAGCACCGTTTTCAGCCTGAAAAGTTTCGAAGTGAAACGGCGAAAAAATGCGAACGAGTGATTTTCGGACGCGAATATTTTCATCGTATCCAAAAATCCGTCGTTCGTCACGGCCGCCGAAAATTAATATCGACAGCTCGACGTTCGCGCGATATTCGAATCGCTGTATCCGAGCGGCGAGACGGAATTTAAATTACCGAATGCCGACTGCGCATTCCTCCCTCCTCGGCGTTCGCCCTCCGACGTGCAAGTGGCGCGATTAGCGATGGTACAATGACTCGACGGTTTTCGGTCGAGCTTTCCTCTGGTCCCCCTCGTCGATTCCCCAGGAAAGTCAAGAGTCGAGGGCGAAGAATGGCGGCTGTTACAGGAAACACAACCGTTCGTCTCTCTGTCCCTCTCTTCCTCCCTCTAAATAAATTTATCTGTCCCTCTCTCTCCGCTCTGATTTCCAGTCGCGGCCCCGGCGGAGCTTCTAGCATCGCATTCCATCTCGGCGGACTCGATGTGTATCCAGCGCGACCGGGGAAACGACGATCGCCGTAAAGAAGCTCCCCGAAGAAAAATTAAATATCTTCGCAACAGCCATAAAACCCAGGGAAACTTTAGAGGATCGAGACTCGCGGACTCTCCGCGGAGAGGTCGAAGGTGCGCAGGGGGTGTGGGGGGGGGGGGGGGGGAGGAGGAGATGGTCGTCGTCGATACCGGCCGCGAAGCAACTTGCGTGGACGCGAGACTGCGGGGGCGGCGCGCGGCAATAAAGACGAGGCAGTGCTCCCCACTGACCAACACTCGGGGCGCCTCGACCCTCCCCGATCCTTGACCCGACTCTGTGCCGTAACCCGACTACAGTAAACCGCGTATCCCAGTACCCAGTCAACTTACTCTTACTCTCTTCTCTCTCACTCCCGCTTTCCGGTTACATTGAAAACACCCGCATCGACCAATAAAATAAAAATAAAAAAAATGCAGGCCGCCACGAAGTCTTCGAGAATCGTGTGTAGATCGGTTTCGAACGGTGAAAAGCCGGAAACTCGACTTGTCCACGACTATTCGACCACCTACAAAGCCCCTCCGATTTTGGGTATCTCTGCAGAGACCCTAACTTCACTAATTTACTGATTCCGTTGTCAAATAGGGACCCATCTGGATTTCTGCAAGGAATCCCATTTTTTGGATTCTTATAGCGCCCGTAAAATCGATTCCGTTTCCAAAACCGCGTTCACCTGGATTCCTGACTGAAATCCCGAATTTTGGAGAACTCCATATCAGGATCACTTTGGATTCTTACAGAGAGTCCGAATTTGGAGAATCCAGATGAAATCCCAATCGGATCGCACATTGGGACTCCACGATAGATTTTCTGCACAGGGGTTCATCACCCTACATTACTGGAGAACGTTACTCGGCCTCCCATCATCGTGCAATGCCGCGGAATCTACTCGGCGCAGGTGTCGACGATTCTTCTTCCTTCCGCCGTCGATTTGAGAACTTTTAATACTCGGCCGGAGCGGCCGCCGGGTGGGCCGAGCCGACAGGGTGGCACAGGGTGGCCCAGCGGCTCTAAGGGTGGAAATGACGCTGGCCGACTGCCGCGGCCCCGACCAAGCTGGGATTCAGCCCCGAGAGTGGCGGCTCTCACCACTTTCCACCCTCAACCTCCCTCATCCACCCCACGTCGACCAACACCCTGCCACCCCTTCTTCTCCCCCTCCCCCCCCCCCCGCCCCTCCCCCTCAGCCGCACGCTCGACTCCCCCGTACGCGCGAATAACGAGAGGTTTATAGAGAAAACTTTGGCTCGTCGAGTCCGTGGATTAGTGGCTCGCCAAAGTATTATTAAGTACCCACCTCGGCTCGCGCGCCGAGCTACCGACGTCAGCGCGAAACCCACGAAATAACGTCGGCCAGAGAGAAAGAGAGAGAGAGAGAGAGTGTGAGTTAGCTCTTTCTCTCTCTTTCTCTCTGGCTGCGATGCAGGGAGAACCTTTCACCGCGGCGAAATCATACAAGAACCGGAGCCTACTATCTCTATTATCCTACGCCGCTTCGACTTCTCGCCCCCGACGGGCGTCGTCCGGGCTCTCCCGGCCACTCTTTGGCTTTTGCGAACTTTCGAGCTCTCGCGGATTCAGGAAAAGTTCGGATTTTCTTTAGTTTTTTATTCTTTCTTCTTTCTTCTGTTTTTTTTTTCTCCCGTTTTTTCTGTGTGTGTTCTTCGGTGTAACGAGGTACAATTAGACGTTGGCGCACGGTAATAATACGGAAGTTTGTCTTGGGGGTTGGAAAAAAATGGGACGAGAATGTGCAAGAAGTCTTTCGATATTTGAGGTGGTTTGAGACTTATTTAACTATGAGGCAGTGAGTTGAATAAGGTTTAATCGTGCACTGAGAAAAATCCTTGGGATAACAACGTCGAATATAGTGGATTCAACTGTACAAAGTATTCCCAGGTACCATGATTTCCCTGATAACAGCAAAGGATCCATTTGTGAGCATTTAGGGCACAAAAGTCCCCTACTTGAGTTTTCATTTTCAGTCAACTAGGAAACAGCGACGAAAATTTGGGGAAATGCGAAGTGAAGTTGGGTTTCATATCGAAAGTCCTCGTAATTTTCATACCAAAGTTTGTGTAATGCAAAAATAAAAGTCGCGACGATACGAAAATTATCTCGCTGCGCCGGATAACGAACGGAGCTCCACGAAAGGCAACGACTGAAAATAAAAAAAAAAACAACAAAATTTCACCAAGCAACCGGCGACGAAAAAACCGGATCTCCAGCTGACGTCTCGATTACTAAAACATCGACGACGCGAGGTGCCATTAGAAGCCGAAAAAAGACTTCAGAGTGAGAGAGAGAGAGAGAGAGAGCGCATTCTGTATCCCATCCACTTATTGTTCGTGTAAAAAGTAACGTCGGACGAAGGAGACGGGGATGTATATACACACACAGCTGGCAGTGCGCGCGAGAGAAGCGAGCGAAGGGAAAAGTGGAGAGGAGGAAGTTTCGAGTTGGAAGGAAAGTGCCTCCTGCACGAGACCATCCCTCGCGGAATGTCTACATCCAAGTGGAGTTTCGCACGGAGTACGCGTACCTGCCACTTTTTAAGTGCCTTCGATTTTCCCTCTCGCGTTCTTACCCCCCCCCCCCCCCTCCACCCTCCACCCCTTCTCTCTCGCACTTCGTCTGCCACGCGCGTGGCGCAACCTCCGAGCTTCACTGCGTCCTCGTCTCTCGGTCCTTTTTATTCTCCCGCACGTATATAGCTGCATCTCGCTGGGAATTGCTCGCAGGGGGAGGGGGTGGTGGGGAGGGGTAGGAAAGGGCTCCCCCACGTCATCCCCAGCGTTCACGCGGACTCAGCCAAATAAAACTCGCACATCTTATCCTTCCAGCCGCAGTCGCGAGCTTAGGGCTCGAAAGTGGAGAGGTGAAAGGGGGGTAGGAGGGCGTAAGACATCCACAGCAGATCGGACTTAATCCGGCCCAAAGACCCCGGCGATATACAGAGACAACGCCCGGGCTCGGCCCCGACAACAATACCACGCTCCGCCGCTTCCGCTATCCTCCGATTGACGGACGGAACGCAATATCTATTAGCTCGCGAGCGAGGAGAGGAGAAATCATTTAACGGGATCCCAATTCGGACAAACGATCGACTCTGCTCCATGTACCACGGATAATATATATATAACCGACCCCACCACCCACGCCCCTGTAACAGTGTTCAGGGTGGTGGAAAAAAAATTCTCGCGAACCGGAGAATTACAGCGGCGAAAGTTGGTTCATTCCCCCGGGGTGGTTTAGGGGTGGTTCGGGGGTGGTTTTCGAACGAAATAGAATACGAACGGTTCGCGAGGATCGGTTCGTCTCGCATCGAGCCACGGACTGCGCCCGCAGAAGGCGAATTCTCCGGGTGTGCAAAATGAAAAAAACGAAACGAGAGAAACGAGAGAAACGAGAGAAAAAAAAATCACACCGCGTGATCCGCGGGATTGGCACGAGCTGACGGCCCATGAAATGAACGGGACTTCCCTCGGCCCCTCGAGTGACCACCGGCCGCTGCGGCGGCCTCTCGCTATGCTCGTCCCGCTCGTCGTCCTGATGCTCGTCGTCCTGCCGCTCGTCGGACGTACACGTCGTGGGCATCGGTCTCGTCCCTTGAGCAGTCGGTGGCCGCGCGACGCAATCCGTCGCATTCCGCCCTAGACCCCCTCCCCCCCTAACCCCTGGTCTGCCTAGTCGGAGTCTCGGCGACAGTCGCTGGCCTGGGTTCCATCCACCCCCTATGACCATCCCTCTCGCTCGCCTTCGCCGCTACCGTTGATACATACATATATATATATATATATCTCCGCGGCTCACGTAACGCGGACAACGTCCGGCTGGCCGGCTGCAGCAGCAGCCCTCTCACTCGCCCCAAACCCTCCCCCCACCCACCCCCACGAGGCGGGGCTGGACATATATTTTTCTTCTCTTCCACTCTAATTCGCTTCATCTTTCCTATCCCACGGCAGTGACATCTACTTGCCAGGCATTGGATACACCAGACGCCCCCTCTGCCGTCCTCACTCTGACCCCTCTCCCCCCCCCCCCCCCCCCCAACCCTCATCCTGACCGAACCCCCGGCGTCCGTTGAAATGCCATTTACAAAGAGTACGTCTGACGCGCTTATGGCTATATCTACTGATGGCTGTAGCTACTGTTCGCTAGTCGCATAGGTCTTCCTTATACCTAACTATATATTTAACTATGTGTGCGTTATATATATGTTATATATATGTCTTGGCTACAGCTTCTTTACATCCAGTCGATGGTCGCCGGGATGAAATCGATTTTTTTCTTTCGCTCTCCCCCGCTCTCCTTCTTCTTCGCTTCCCTCGAAGCAACTGCCAGGGATTTTATAACGCCCGAAGACAAGCAATTTCGAGTTACGGCACACGATAAAATGCGCCGTGCCAATGCGATTGGGACCCGGCGTTCTCGCTCGCTCCATCGTTTCGCCGCTGGATTTTCTTCTTCCTTTTTTTTTTACAAGCTCCTCTCACCCTCTCACTGTCTCTGTCCTTCCGTCACCATCTCCGGCCGAGAGGGAAGTGCGAGCAGAGTCGCGCAGGACACGCACAGCGAGATCCGGGGGATGATTCTACGATCGCCGAGCGGACGTAAAACGCGAAACAGTCGTAAAAATAGCCGGGAGGGAGAGAAAAAAAAATATGGACGAGCTCTCTGTAAAAATTAAGCGAACCGCGCGTATCGCACGCCAAACGAGGAACTTCTGACGCGTGCGTGAGGTTTTTTTTTTTTTTTTTTTTTTTTTTTTTTTCTTGTCGGTTCTCTTTGCCTCACCCCCGAAGTGTGTTAGGGGATGTACAGCCGAGGGGGCAGAGTGAGAAAAATCGCGCGTCAGGTTGCAAATTGTTTTTTAACACGATTCTCGGGGTGTGAATAGTTACATGTAAACATGTGAACGGAGTCCACCCCCGAACACCCCCACTCCTCGCAACGACCCCTCACCCCTTCACATCTGCCCCCGAGCCGCTGCGGCACCGACTACGTGATTGAGCGAAATCGAGGTACGTAGTCGATCTATCCCGGGGAGAACTCACACCCCGATCCTCCCAACCCCACCACCACCCCTCTGGCACCCTCGTCGTGCCAACCCCCTTCCACCGTTGAGCGAACACGTTTACCATGTCTCAGTTGATCGGGCACGTATGCTCTCGTGATTCACAGACAAAGTTCCGAGTTAAATTTTTGCCGACAGAGCGAGAGAGACAGATATAGATATATAGACGGAGCGAAACGAGCGGCGAGAGCGAGAAAGGGAGGCAGAAGCTATTGTAATCGATTCGACGTTCGAGTTCGGCGAATGGGCTCCGCACACACGTACACATTTTCAACGCACATTAATGTGCGTCAGGGGAAAATGTGTGCGAGTGCAAATTTGCACACCGGCGAGTCCGGACGCACACGGACGGACCGGTTTAGTTCTCATAGCTGATTCGGCAACTCTCTCTCGTTATCGACAACCCCCCAACGATTTTACCCCCGAATTCTACCGGCGCTATTAGAATTTAGCCGCGCAATAGCAGCGCCGGCAATGTCAGAGTCCGGCGGCGGCGGCGGACAAAGTCCTATTGCCGGATATGTTCGGTGGTCGCGGCTCCGCAATTCCCTAATCGAAGAGTTAATTAGCGCGAGGCTCGCGCCTCTCCAACGTCCAACGTTCGTAGGAGGAGGTCGCCACCGCCGCGGCCGCCACGCAGGCGCCAATCGTTTTCGTGCAAATCGACGAGTAATTTGCTCGAGGCTTCATAACGCACGGAATGCGCCGCGCGTAACCCGCGCTATTACCGGAACACTGGACAGCAACCAGACGGGGGAGAGTAACCAGGACAGGGTGAGAGAAGAGGAGGGGGTTGGGGGTTGGTGGATGTTGTACATATGCCGCGCGAGTATTTACCGCGGCTTGCGGTGCGACTCGATTTTGCCGGACCCAATGGAGCCCGAGCAAGAAAATGTAACTCCGACCGGATGCTGTTCAGGCATCCGAGGCTGCCCCCAGCTCTAGCTATGTTTTGTCGACTTCCAGCGACGCGACGAGACCGCCACGCGCTTCTCATTTCATCTCTCTCTCTCGCACTCTGTCTCTCTTGCTTTCCGTCTCTCTTTCTCTCTCTCTGTCGCACCATTGTATTAACTCTCACGGTTTAACCGCCGTGGAGCAAAAGATTTTCCGCAAATGCAATTACAGCTCGGCCAACCCGCTCGTAGTTCCGACTATCCCCACCCCTTCGCCCTCCCGTCCACCCCCTACGACTCGACTCGTACGCTTGTCCCATTTGCGTCAGTTTTTCTTCGCCGTCCGAATTGATTCACCGCTATAGCCGGGATTACCTCGGGGATACCAAGGAACTCGTTCTCTTTGCTTCTTTGTTATCGTGGCTAAGATGTTTTTTTTTTCTTTTTTTTTTTTTTACTGCTTTGCCGTCGAAGTAAGCATCGAAGTACCCAGGATCACCCGATACCGCTTTGGCCCTTTGGCAGCGCCCCAGAAGCTTTTTACCTTCCACCCACCCCGAATCTTCGGTCCCCGGGTCAAAGAGTCGACTACCTCTTCCACTCACGAAAACTCAAATTAGACCACGGCGGTCGTGTACGTAGCGCGCGACCTCCCCGTGAACCACCGACGCAACGGACGCCGCGGTCTTCGAGCACGACGACGTTTGATAAATAAGGGAGGAAAAAAAAAAATGAAAAATTCCTGAGCGATCGCTGCGCCCACGGAGAAAAACCCGAGTCGCAAAGTAGACGCGCTCGTTGCTTTCTCGTTTCTCGTGCTCCTCGTGTGAGAAAGTGTGATTAACTTTTGCGCCCGCATTTTGCAACCCCCTCTACCACAGCCCTCCGGATGCAATTTAATTTCGCACGAATTTTTCACGCGGTACTCGGGCGCCGCCGAGCGGTAAACTCGGCGATAAGAGTTGAGCTCGTCCTCGATGCGGCAGCAACAATGAGTTGGGGCGGGTGTAGATTCGAGGGGTGCAAAAGGGGCACAATACATTTCACGCAATCATCTCGCGATTTCGCACAATCTCACAAACCGACGAATTCCAGGTTTTCGACCCTCCAAGCCAGGATTTTCAACCCTCTTTACGACGATCCGGTCGGATCGTTGGAAAGAGTAGGATGGACATTTTTCCGGACAGGGTAGACAGTCGGAGAGAGAGACGGAGCTTCGAGTGTGCCGCGAGGACAAATCAACGCTGCCGCTTCTTGGCCGCCGCGCGGGTAACGATGTCCCAGGGCAAACCCAACCCACAAGATGTGCTCGGAGTACCTAATTCGGCTGAGTGCCACTTTGCAGACACGCGGCGCGGCGTCCTCCACGCGAATGAGGATCTCTCGCCGGGCTGCAGTGGGTTTCCCTCTCTGTTTCACTCTACTTCAGAGCCCAAAAGGGAAAGAGGGATGAAAAGAAGAGAAGAGAAGAGAAGAGAAGAAAGTGTCGCGGTGGCCCCTCGAAAAAGTGCATTGTGTCCGGGATTCGGATATATTTGCGGTGGTCTTGTCGTCCACTCGTGAAGTGCTCCACGACGAGGGGGGAGGCTCTCCCCCCCCCCCCGAACCAACCCCCGGCTCGTCCGGCGAGTTTCCCTCGATTGTTTTTCTTCGCGTGTTGCAACCTGCAACCGCCAACGACGAAGTTTCCGCTCGTTCACTTCGGGTCCAGGTTCGAAAGTGGAAAATTGCGGCTGCGATGCATGGGGGCTCCGTCCGGACGGACGGACGGACTGCTTGAGGGTGTGCGAATCGAGAAAAGTGAGGAAACAAGAAAGAAGACCGAGAAGAGTGGGTGAAAAAAAGCAGACAACGAGGACTCGAGACGAGATTCGGTTGGGGGGGGGGGGTCGAAACGGCCACTACACAAGTTCGTCCGGACGTACGGACGTGCGAGGTGAGGCACCGGAGAGACCCGAACGGGAGAGTCGAGTATCCGGGAGGGTCCGGGTGGGAATAGCTGTCTCTGGGTCTCTGGATGTGATTTTCCCGCGGGAGTTCGGGCGACGGCGCTTCCAGGTTGTACCCGGATGTCCAGGAGTCCCGCGAGATCGAGGACTCTGCGCGTCCGGAGACCGCGGAGGCGTCGCTACGCACTGGAAACGTCAATCCTGCCTCAGGGATTCAACCTATGTGTGTGCACGTATGTATACATGACATATATTCGCTGATTCAATACATGCGAAATCCACTGCAGTCGCAAGATGCATTCCAGGTTTGTTCTACCAGTAGTCAATGTCTCAACGGATCTTCCACCACGGTTCGTCTTACGCTGTCATCCACTTTGTTGCTGTCATTCCATTTTTTTCCCTCTATTTTCAACATATCTCACCATCTCCTTCCAACACAACCCGGAAAGGTGTCACTCACGTCCGGACAATCGTGCCGAGAGGGAGAAAGCACGAGTGTGCTCCAAGGGTGGAAAAAAGCAGCCCCGTTTTCATTGTGCAAGGAGCCGCGAAGGTGGCGTGAAGTAGTCATTAGACAAAGAAAGTGAGGAATGTCACTACGGTGTTCAAGAAGTGTCCTCTTAACTCTGCGGCGGAACACTCAATTTCCTGGCCGAATGGAGGTTCTTGTCCGGTTCCGGGGGTGGAGAACGAGGAGGTAGAGGTGGATGAGGAGGATGAGGGGATGGCGTAGGGGAGCAAAGAGTGAAGCTCGTGGAACAGGTCGACTGGTTGGGTGGCTCGACGGTGGCTCTCGGCCGTTTCACGAGGTTTCAGCAGCCGGAGAGAGAGAGATAGATCCAGAAAGAAGGAGCGAGAGACCCGTTGGGCGCGGAATAAGGCACGGCCGAAAGGTGGACGGGTGTTCGACGCGGGCCGGACCAGCGGAGCCAGCGGTGGACCAAGAGGGAAACCGAGAGAAAGACAGAAAGGTGGAAATAGAGTGGAGGCGCGGCGACGGTGTGGAGGAGCAGTAGCAGCAGCAGCAGCAGCAGCAGCAGCACCCGCAGCAGCTCCAGTAGCAGAAGAGAGGAGAACTCGTAGCTTCGCCGAGAGCTGAAATAAAGCGGCGATGGAAGCAGAGGCGGATGGTATAACCCACCTACCACACTACTACCACTACTAGGACCACTACTACTGCTGCTACCATCACTACCACTGCTACGTGGGGTAGTCGGGGAAGCCCGGGGCTGGTTCTGGGGCTGGGGCTGCTGCTTCTGCCGCCGCCGCCGCCGCTGCTGCTTCTGCTGCTGCTTCTAGTGCCGGAGCTAGTGGAGCTCGGGGTTGGAACTCGAGCTGGCAATAGAGGAGAGCCTGGCTGGGCTGCTTCGGGCTAGTAAGAGGGACGAAGGGAGAGAATTAGTGAACGGGAAAGAGAGTGGCTTGCGGCGGCGACCGTCGGGTAGAGCTTCCATGGATGAGAGAGAGGGAGAGAGAGAGTGAGAGCGAGGCAGGATGGAGCGAGGCAGAGCGTGGTCGAGGCGACAGCCACGAAGGATAGCTCGCTCGTGTTTGCCATCCTCCAAACAACCTCCAGACATTTTTACCAATTTACTCCTTGCCGGACAGCACTGGCCTCTGCCTGGTCTGCTCTCACTCCATCTCACTCTCTCTCTCCCTCTCTCTCTTCTCGTACCCGAGACCCGGGCTATATCTTCCCGCAGTCTCGTTTCGCCGTGTACACCAATCCACCTGCACACACCGCCCGCACCCGGAGCGTCGTCGGCGGCGCCTGTACGGATCCGCGTTATACGCGGGTTTCTCATTCGGCTCTCTCCGGTCTGGCTGGATGGCTGGATTGGCTATGGCTATGTGTGTGTACCCACCACCCCGGTTGTTTGCCCCATTGTATATTTTCGTTCTTTCTACCCCCGTAGCCCAACCACCGCGAGATCCGGTGTATCGAGCCACACGTGCGAAATTTTAATCCATCAACGAGCGTTGATACGCCAAACACTGCTGGGTTCAGTCGCTCGGTGTGTGCGTTGCGGCCAACCACTGATGACGTCTGCCTGCCATGCGATTTTCGTTGTTATCACGGCATTCGCGCCTGTTGGCGCAGGCTGCGGGCTGGTCGGAGCCGATTCCGAACCCCATCCGAAACAACCCGCGAGTAGGTGAGGCACCCTATTCCAGCTTATACAGTGCGGCGCAGTCTTCTCCGTCTGATACGCCAAGAAGGAGGTGTCGTATATTTTGGGCCAAGGTGGCAGCCGGGCCTGGATCGTTATTATCGAGGGGTAGATTTCATCGTGAATATTTATGAGCCGGGTTTCTCCATCGTTGACGCGCGCGTGGTAGAACCTTCGTTTGGGGGGCACCACCAACCCACACCCCAAGCCCTCTCGGCAGGTTTCCTGGACTGGGTGGAGGTAGAATGGCCCACCTACCCTCGACTAGACTGGAACGGGCCAGTGCCGAAAGGGCCACTCAACGCCCCTGTTAACCACCCCCTACCTCAACCTCCAACCACTCATTCCTTATACACTTCGCGGTTGTATTCTCGATGGGCGCCCCCCGCGCGCGCTCTGTCGAAAAATAAATAAGATAAGGGGACCTCGAGAATGTTATTCTTCGCCGTTTTAATACCCCGGCACACCGAGATAAAGCGGGTGAGTAACGAGCTACCGGCGCTTGGCTCGACGCAATAATTCAGCGACGATAAAAAATTAACTGCCCGTCGAATACACAACGGGGAGAAGTGCGTGATATACAAAGCGCGCGACCTGGAAGAAACGAACGAGTTATTAAGATTTCGGACGAACGAGTCGGGATTTAACTTCGCGCTTCAGAGAAGAAAGCACCTTGGGGCGTGGGAGGAGGAATCTAGTAGAAACGCCATCAGAAAAATCATGAGAAAAAAGACGACGTGCTGAAAGGCATGAAGTCCTCCGAGGCGCAATGGACGGTACGCCAAGATGCCGAAATTTCAACGTTGCACACGCGGAGCCCGATTTGCCCATCTGATTCCACGACCATCCGAACAGTCAGCTTCTCGCCTTGTCGAGCTTGCGTTATTCTCTCTCTCACACTTTCTCAACGAAAGCTGTGTACACAGCCAGCTTTGACTACCTTCGGTCGGTCGGTCGGTCCAGACTGGGGCTGAAGTCGCTGGAGCGTCGCGCCCGGCAGCTTGCGGTTCGCTTCCGGCGGGACCGTCCGAGCGAAGCTCGTCGGCCGCTCGCAGATTGAAATGACGAGAGATCGTACAGCGTGGCCCGAACGAACTTGACATATACGATCCCTCTAAGTGGATATTCGGGCCGGTGAGCAGGACTCGTCGGGCGAGTCGACGAGATTTCTCGTCGTCGTCTGGTCGAATCGGAGAAGCGATACACAAGCAGAATACGAGAAGTGATACAAGTGATACAAGTGGCGGAGGAATCGTCGAGCCTAACGACAACGACAACGGTAACGTCGACCGCGATCTGAAGAGAAAGAGACAACAGGGTGAGTGAGGGGACTACCCCCCCCCCCCCCCCCCCGGGACAGGGGGTACTGACGGTGATCTTGGTATAAACCCCACCGACCGAGAGCGGTGCTTACGCCCCGACCGCGAATGGCCTCTTCACCGGTGGAGAATGCGAACCGGGAGGGTGAAGGGGGAGGGGCGTGGGGGGGGGGGGGGTGGCCGCCGGGCACCCTCACCCCGGCGCATAATCACACTTTAACCCGCGCCAATAAAGCTGCGAGTAACGGCTACGAGAGAGTTGCCACCCCCCCATCCCCCCTACCCCTACACCCCACCCCCTCCATGCGGGTAGCACGCACGTTGGGTATACTGAACGTGTCGGATCGATGCGCCAAGTTTGAAGCGAGAAAATAGCGAAAACTTTCAGCGTGGATAAAACAAAGACTGTGACCTTGTGAATCATTATCGGAACTGGTTACGAGAGGGAGAGGGATGACATCCGGAGGGATGTTACATGGAAAAAGCGGAGTGTAACGAAAAAAAAAAAAAACAAATCGGACTCACCACGGAAGATATCTTTTGAGCGTTACATGCGTTGCGAAAATCGTACCTAATGGGAAGGGGGGAGGGAGAGCGCCCCCTGTTGGATTAGAACCTAGACGATAGAATATAACGACAGCACGTGTAGAGTGCTCCGGGGGATCGCGATGGCGCTGGGAATCTCCGGAGCCAGAATCTCATCTCATCTCATGGCTTTGCATATCCGGAGCCGCGCCGACAAAGGAACAGCCAGACGCTTCCGCGGTCGTATTGCAGGTATTTTATTTTTCCCCACTTCCTGCGCTTGTAACTTTCCGTTTTTATAATCCAGTCGGTTTTGGTATGAGCAGCGGCGCAGTTAAATAGTGAGAATATGGTAATGTCTCTTATAGAGACACGAAGTGCGTTTCGTGTGGCGTGGGGCAAATTAACTTGACAGCTCCGCGAGGAAGTTGTTTGCCAGGGTTGAGTAGCGAAAAAGGGGTTGTATAGGGGTCGACGGTTTCTGGCCCGAGTCAAAGGAGCGCCACCTGGGGGCAGTGGCGATGCCACACCGCGGCCATCTGGGTTTTCCACGGCCAGGTGATACATGTACGCCAGGGCAAGGGCGAAATTCCGCCCAGACCGCGCCGGGGAATGTTGATTCACCGAAGCGGAGAGCCACTCGAGGGGCGACGCTGAAAGGCAGCCTGGAGGGTGGGACGTGATCTCCGGTCTTTTTTCGCTTCGCCGTTCCATGAAGGCAACAAAAAAGCACCGTAGTCCCGATAACGAAATGCGGTTTATGTATTTTTATACATATTGTGGGTGGTCATCGGGGAACCAGGCAAAAATGTTGGTGTTTTTTTTTCTGCTTCCAGACGTGAATCTCAATTTTCCTAATTTTAGCTCTGACATAATTTTTTAGTTCTACTTTAAACGCTGGACCAACATTGAGCTCTTGGAGAGCAGCCCGACGCGTCGCGAGATATTCCGAGTCGTTATCCAGGTAACCAATGGTCGTCCATTGGCTCGGCCGTCGGACGAGCGGTCGTCTTATTACACGGCGAAGGGGAGGTGGGAGGAAAAAGGTCGCACTGTCGATACGGCGTTGCCGTAACTCGTCGGTGGCAAAACGCTCGCCGCCACTTTAACGGGCCGCGACTAACTGAAAAGCGTCGTTGAAGCTCCGGCCGATAAACGTATCGCGCGAATCCAATCATTTCGAAACCGTGCTCCGGTCGAACGCTCCGCTGTGCATCCCACGTGTGAGTGACCGGGTATTTATTACGCGTCTGTGTGATGTGTGCGTGTATGCCAGTGGGTGTTGGTGTATTTTTCAACCTTTTTTTTTCTTCTCCCCGCCAGCAGGTTTTGTTTTTATTTTTTTTTCCCCGGGACGGCGAGTTTCGATCTCCCGCATCCTCGGCCCCGGCCATTTATACCCATTTCCGTGGGATTTTGTTTTCGATCACCTTTCTATTTATTCACGGTGTCACGCTGCCCACCGATAAATCAACTCGGGGTCGGGCGGCGAACGCTGTGCGGTGTTCACCCTCCCTCCCTCCACCCGCTGTGGGTGGGAAGGGGGGGGGGACCCCACACCCTAACTTCCCTGTTACCTCTCTGTCCGATCACCTGACCAACCCGGCCTGACGATTCTCTCCGCGTTGACCGGTGCGCAAGCTCGGCCAGTGTAGACCGGAGAAACCTCCCCCAAGCCAACTCGACCGTGCGCTTCGCCTCTCCGGTGTCTCTCCCGACATATTTCCACCGTTTGCCGAGCGTCCCCCGCGCACCTTTCGATTATCAACGCTTGACACTGCGACTCTGTATTTTCCGGGCGACGCGACCCATATCAGCTTGCGTGGTGATGGAAGACTAGTCCTAACCCTAAAAGGGTGTCATTGATTCCATCGCACATTGAGTACGCATTGTGGACAAACGATACCTTGGCGCATCTCGGTCTATTATCGCTTCCCAAAAATTTGAAAAACTCCCCACGTGATACGTCATCAGGGCTCCGGGTTCTGAGGCCGTTTGGAACTTTTGCTAAAGCTGCACTTGCGGGATCCGAAGCTCCGTTAGGCCACTTCGCTGTAACTGTGTGTTCGATCATGAAAAAGAGAGGAGATCCTGAGGGGTGAGGGAAGGGGGGGGGGGCGAAATAGCTTGGAGAAGATCGCCGAGCTCGCGAACGCGCTGGCCTGGCCGCTCGCCAAATAGCCTATACGTTTTCCAGCAACCTATCTGCTTACTCGGGTACCACGTACCGGGCCAGCAGCGGCAGCGAAAGCAACGGGCAACAGCAGCAGCAGCAGCGGCAGCAGCAGCCAGGCAGCACCTCTCGCGTGTACAGTTGTTCGCAGCCGCCGCGTACACTTTGCGCCCGGAAAATACATAGAGCGCGAACGGTATACAATTCGTACCCGTCGAGTGCCATTGACGAGCATTGATATTAACCTACCGTGTTTGATTCGGTCAAAAGCTGCGTTCATGTTTCCCGAAGACCCTTGGTTAGCGGTATCAAGCCGCAGCGATGCACAGAGACGCGAAGGCGAACGCGCGGGTAACGTCGATAACGCTCGACGTTCGTGTTTGCGCTGATTCCACAAACGTCGATGGCGGTTTTGACTCGCCGAAGACGGCGGAAGCTCTGTTTTCGTCAGATGGTTTGTTTTTCCATCGGGAAAGAGTTCGGCTTGCAACTTTGATTTTGCAAACAAATATTTTTTTTATTCAAGAGCCATCACTCTCAAGTCGCATATCCCGAGTAGAAAATTTACAGCGTTAAACGTCATCCCTGGCCGTGCCTGGACAGTACCTGGATTGGGCCAAATCTAACGCTACGAATTTGCTACTCGTGATTCGACTCCCCAAAAAATACAGATCGGAGGCGCTTGAGAGTTTACCCGAAATTGTAGACTCCGTGATTGAAACACTAGGGCAAACGGATCCGTATAAACCGAGGGTAGCTTCGGGTCCAGTGTCGACCGGCCAGAAAGAAAATTAATCAGAGGAACGTGGCGCACGTTGGGGAACGGAGGGTCGCGCGAACCGACCGCGGAAGCCGCGCGCCGCAGTCACGCGCGATAATTAATAACCGCGTCCCGTTGCCGCTCCGCCGGCGCTGGCTGTACCCGGGGAGTAGTCCCGGTCGAGAGCTTCCGCGCTCGCCTCTCTGCTGTTTATGCTACAAATACCACGCCGAAGGCTGAGCACCAGGAAGAAGCGGGAGGCGGTATCTCCTGGTGACCGACGAGACACGAGTCGAGATTACCAATCCCGCTGGCAACGCGAGAAACTTCGCTCGTTTGGGCAACGAAAAAAAAAAAGGTTGGATCGCCGGAACAGCTTCGAAGTCAGAAGAAATGGGAAGAATTACAGAGCGAACGAAACGCGAAAAAATATGCGGATCGCCAGGACGGGAAGACGTCGTTTCTCGTCGAGCTTCGAAGTCAGAAGAAAATGGGAAGAATTACAGAGCGAAAGGAGGGCGAAAAAAATATCGAGCGGGAAGCGTCGAAAAAATATTTGCCTCAACGCGATAAGAGATTAAGCGTCGAGAGCTGTGCAAATTGATCGACGTGTACAGCAGCGTCGAGTGAATTAAGGCGGCGGAGGCGACGTGCTCGTCGCCACTCTCTCGGCGTATCTCGTAATTCCCAGCGTCGTCTCTCTCGTCGTTCTCCTACTCGACCGCGCGACAAGCTGTTAATTGAGAGACAAACAGAAGAAGCGCGAAACAGGTCGGAGTCCGGACGCCGGTCGAGTGAAGTGCCGGCGTAATCACCGCTAGTCGACCGGTTAAATACGCGCCGGGCGACGGAAGTCACGGAAAAACCGCTGAGCACACACGTTCGGGGTATGAATCAGTTTTTGTATTTTTTTTTTCCTTCGGCCACTCGGCGGTTAAATTGAATTATTTTCGACTCTGGGGCTGCAAAAAAAATTAAATGTCATATCAGTTTTATGGGGTTTGAATTGAACCAAAAGGCGTCAACAAATAATGAAGCAATAAATGCAAATTTGTTTCGATGAGAAAGAACTACTTCCCGGTATTCTCCGAAATGAACGCTTGAATAAAAATCCCTAAATCTGATACGCTACCCCTACCCTCCCCCACCCCCTGGCGGAAAAGCCGTGGAGAGACGAGAAAGCACGTTAACGCGAGTTCAGGCTCGATCTGCTCCGACGTGTATTGAGAGGGGTGGGGAAAAAAGTTCGAGAATTAGCGAGAACGAAGGGCCGGTGAAAATAAAAAAAATAATAAAAAAGCCCAGAAGCGCGAGCCGGAACTTTCGGCTGGCTATCTGCGCAAATTGACTTATGGTAAAATGCGCATGGCTCTGCCGTAGTTGAGTTGAAGAAAAAAAGAGGAGAAAAAAAACGAGGAAGAGCAAAAGCGAAAGAGCCACGGCGAGAGAAGCCCCCCCCCCCCCCCCGCCCCTCCCCCTCCTCGACCCCCCTGGGTGTATATACCGTACACTGCTATAGAGCAAATATATGGCGAAAGGAATCACCGAGCGCGAGCTCGGTCTACCTTATAATAACAGCGCTGCGAGAGTGCTGCGAGGGATGGAGATGGGAAAAAAAAGAGGAAAGGAGAACAAGAGAGAGAGATAGAGAGAGAGAGCGAGAGAGAGAGAAAGATGGAGAGCGAGACGACGACTGAGTCTGGTTAACCCAAGAGAGTTTGCTCTTGAGCGTTTTCTCATAAAGCACGCAGAGGGAGAGACAGAGAGAGCGATAGATATAGACCTATGGGGGGGGCGGACTGGTAGAGTAGGAGGAGGATTTCTGCCGAGGGGCGACTCGAGGACTTTGAATTACTCGTTTCTCCGGACGGACCAAGAAGCCAGTTGATGAGGACAAAAAGGCGCGGGAGACGGCCGACTAAAGTGGTTTATGGACGGATGAATGGAAAAGTGAATAGGCAACGAATAGATGGGACAAGAGCGTCGTGTGTTATGTTATGGCAGTTCTTCTCTCCATGTTTCACCACATGCTGACCGGTTTGGACAACCGCATACAGTCCAAGCTGAACAGGTTTACGGACGGATGAATGAAAAAGGTGAACAGGCAGGTTCGAAGATAAAACTAGACAAGGACGAGCTGTGGGTTAGGTTACGGTACATAGTAGTTGCTCGATTCCAGTCGTTACCCACACCCCGCTTCCTCTCTGCCCAACTGCTAACTGGTTCGGACACCCCGATACGCTCCGAGCTAAACAGGTTTACGGATAGATGAATGAAAAAGGTGAACAACCAGGGGTGAAGATAGGACTAGGGGAGGACGACCTGTGTGTTATGGTACAGTAGTTGCTCTGTTCGAGCCGTTACTTCGTCCTCCCCCTCCTCCTCATCCACCCTTCTATCTCTCTCTGGCCAACTACTGACTGGTGCGGTCCCCCCCCAGACGTAATGCTTCGACACGCGATCCACGGGCAACTAAACAAGCGGCTCGGGGGAAGGGGGGAAGGGGGGGGGGGGAGCTTCGCGCGGGCCGCGCGCGGCAACTTCGCGTGTCAAGCCTGGGCTTCCGACGATAGTACAAGAGAGCACCCGGGTATTGCCGCCCCGGCACACTGTAAACGTGAGCCACCGAACCGGAGCCACTGTAAAACTGCCACTTTTATTGCGTTTCTCGCCGTAAAAGAGGCGAGAGCCTCCGCGGCGCTGCCGCCGCCTCCGGCAGCGAGATACTCGCTCACCTATCGCCGGGACATCGCCGAGTCGTCGCGCCATACACGCGGCTTCCCTCATCACCTTCGCGAAGACGCGAACGTCTTTTTCAATAACTGTTGATTCTATCGGGTCGTCTATCAATGGCGTCTCGTTACTTACACAATCTCACCCTTGGACCCCCTCCCTCCCCGCTGAACATCCCCCCCATCGAGCTTGTGACGTGCGAGATTCCGGAAAATCAGAGCGAATGCGAGAAAAAAAAAAGGAAAAACGAAAAGAAAGAAAGTGGAGGACCGACTCTGCCATCGGGGAAATGGCGGAGAAGGGTGGGGGAGATCGAAACGAACGTGGAGGAGACAGAAGGTCGACTGGAGGTAGGAGGAGACAGGGAGAAAGAGAGAAAGGAAAAAAACGTGGACAGCTCTGAAACTCGGTAAGCGGTATAGGGTGGAAAAAGAGGCGAGAGGGGTCGGAGGGGGTGAAATACAGGAGGGGGTCGAAGCGATCGCGAGAGGTCGGTTCCTGGCGACCCCTCGGGAGGTTCCGAGAAATGCGGGCGCGGATACGTGCGCAAGACGCGGACGAGGAGATAAGGGAAGGTGGCTGTTGCGAATGATATGTATACGCGGGGATAGAGGCGACGTTAGTGGTGCAGGGGGTGCGAAGGGGGGGGGGGGGAGAGAAAAGTCTCGGGAGACGTCGACTGTACTCACCGAGCGAGAACCGAACGCCGTAATGGCAGATAGCGCGCGGAAATACAAGAGAATAGCGGGCCCGGGGGGTTGGAAGGGGGTTGGGGGGTGAAACCGGTAAACAGTGTCGTGCGAGCTTCGGTGACGACGAGTCTCTTGGCTTCTCCTCGTTTCGCGTTTCCTCCGTCCGTCCGCGTCCTCCCAACGTCGGGTGTCATCATCATGTCCAAAGATTTTTTTTTTTTTTAATAATCCGAGAAAGCTGCTTCGCACCTGCGAAATTCGGATCTCAGATGGCTGGAAGTCTCCAAGAAGACTTCTGGCGGCATCGATCGACGTTATCCCGATTTTCCATACCCCGCTTACGTCGGCCATAATTTTGGTACTGACCCGGAGCTAATTTCGCACGAACGGAAGCTCAAACCTCGCTGTTCCTTCTCGGGAATAATTCGACGTCGATAGCTTGCGTTATTTATATGACACGCAGCGGTCTGACTATTCGCGGACGCTACCACTGCTGGAGTGGTAACGGTCCGCGTGTAGTCAGACCGCCACAGTCACATCTCCCTCGACTGTCCTCAGGCTGTGAGAAACCCCTTCGCCAAGGACCAGCATTTCCACCCCTAAAGTAACTCGCCTATAACGGCGGGAAACGCACTCGCCCCCCACCCCCCCCCCCCCCCTTCCCCCCGTCGACGTCGCAAGCTCGCACTGCACCCGAGGTCAACCGCACAATCCGCACACAGCGGGAGACCCCCTCGCGAGAGCGGCGCACGCGAGCCGACTGTAGCGATGCGAATACGGTGCGCGCGAATTACCCGAGGACGAACGTGCGGTATGTGCGGCGAGCGGCGGTGTACGTTATGTACTCCGGGTACTGAGCAATGACGGGGCACGCACACTCCTTGGCCAGGGCTAATATATACCAACGCTCGGGTTGTATGCCCCACGCCCTCCCCCAACCCCCCGACACACACCCCACTAATAATCGTGATATAACGTCTCGAAGGTAAACCCACCCCCTTCCCCCGCTCCGCCCACCCCACCCCGACAACCCCGCCCCACCATATTATTAATGTTATTATTGCCGGCAATCTAGAGAAGCCTGGTCGCCTAACGCAGTTATAACTACCAGGGCAGAACTTGCCAATGCCTCGACCGACAATTATCAGATACGATTCCGACCGCGCCGGGGTTGCCGCGCGTGCGGTTCCGTGCCACACGACGACGTTCGCCCCCTTGCTCCCCCTCCACCCAACCTGAGTCTCTGGGCGCACTGAGGTCTCGTTCGCTCTGTCTCCGTCTTGCTCCTTCTCTCTCCTTGTCTCTGGTTCTCTCCTTCTACCTCATTCTCGCTCCTCTCTCAGTCAGATTCTCCGTATCTCTCCTTCTCTCCTTCTCTCTCAGTCTGTTTCTCTGTCTCTCACTCTCTCTCAGTCAGCTTCTCTGTCTCTCCGTTTCTCTCCTTCTCTCCGTGTGCACCACCGAATGTTCCCCTGGCTCATTGATTAATGCCACTAATACCTCGCTACTTTGGGAATTGAGTTCTCCGGGAATCGACGACCGTAAGAAGCGCACGCGTTATCCGGTTACACCGCGCGACGACGGTGACGACGTTAATTCGACTCGCGGCACCGCGCGTTTCGAGACGAGAAACCGCGCGTCCGAGTGGAAATATAATTCGCAGATCGAGCTAACGCGATCGTCCTCACGTCGAGAATTCGATTCTCGGCTTCCAATCCGGAGAGGTCGTCGAAATTGAACTGGCGAAATAATCGACGGTCTGAATTAACTTTAGCCGAGCTGAATTAACAATTTATTTTTTTGTTCTTCCATACTATTTATAATTTACTCGCGCAATTAGCCGAGCGAATCTCGAATTCGGTCACGCGGTCAGGGGTCTCTTTTTTTGGTCCCGTTTTCCTTCCATTTTCCTTGTCGTTTTTTTTTAGTAGGATCGAAGGGCGAAAAGCGCAGAGCACGCACGTACGGGCCAACCGCGGTCACGGAAAACGTGGTTACGCTGTAGGGCGGCCGCACACGTGCAATTGGCTCGGCGAAGATTTAGTTAGGGAAAGGGTCCGCGCCGTGCGGGTACGTTTAATTGGGATCGTGAATTCCCCCCGGGGGCTGGAGGGGATGGAGAGAGGAGAGCAGAGCCAGCAGCGTGGAGTCGACGTTTCGCGGAGGCTGCGTAGGATCCTCGAGTTCTCCCGGCGTTTGAGCGTGAAAAAAGGAGGGGAAAAAAAAAACGTGAGGGAGGGAAGGTTCGGCACTCGACGTTACCGTTGGATCAACCGTCGCAGCTTCTCACGTTTGTAAATGGACCGAGGGGTCCGAAGCACGTCGGACCGGGGGAATTTTTATTCGAGCCCCGTGTGTGTCCCGCGCGCTTGACCGGACGACGGGCCAAGATTTGCCCCGTGGGACCCACGGCTATACCGTCTTTGGCTTCGGTCAAGCTTTTTTTTTTCTTCCTCCACGATGTGCGGTCGAATTTCGGGTACGAAGCGTGGACAAGATGAGCCTGTGAATTTCCGGGACGGGAAGATCGAGGCACGTACGGGACATACGTATGGGACTTGGGATACGGATGTGGAACACGGTGGCCAACGACGCGGCAACCGCGGGAGTCCTTCGCCGTAGGAGCTGCGAAAAATTCGGGGAAAAAAATACGATTTTCGGGATTTTCTTGGTGAATTTTCGATTTTTCTGGCAAACGACAGTGTTATTCGGAATCAGCGGAAAAGTTTCCATCGAATAGCATTTCGGGAATATATGTATTTTTCGCGAAAAAATGTAAGGGGTACCCCTTGGAAAAATTTGCGACTTTTGGGAGTTCGGATTGAAAATTCTGTGAAATATTGAAAAATTGAAATATCGCTTTCCGCCTTGCGACATTCCCTTCGGTATTTATTTCTCTACCGAACGAAAAAATAAAATCGAGATTCCATTCTTCCAAATAAAAACAACCTCAATTTTAGTGAAGAGACAACGCACGTAGAAACGTGGAAATTCGAGCTTTCACCGTGTACCGTAGAATTAGGGGTCTAGGGTCGCCTGTGAATATCCGAGGGTATCGAGGCACGTACGTCCCGTACATAAGGCGACTGCGGACAGTGCGGAGGGCTGTAGCTGTAAGTACTTGGGAGCAGGGACCAGGGACCAGGGACAAGTGTCTCGCGGGCGGCGAATGATCGTATGGAAAAGCGTGCGGGCAATAAGAGGCTGTCAGGTCGGCAGAGTAATAGCGTGTATACCGTGGCGATGTAGTACTACAAACACCCGGACAGACAGACTCAAGCACACCGACAGACATACACGGAAAGACCAACCAGGCATTGTGCGAGAAACAGGGTACATTAGGTTCGCCAGAAAGCTCCGGGTGCAGTGGAAACGGGTTGCCGGGTTGCCGGGGCGATTCCGCGAGTTCTTATCGGCGTTCGAGGTGGGAATCGCCCTCTAACCTTCGCAGTTCCGGGGCGACGTGGCCGTTACAAAGTCCTCCGTGCACTTCCCGTTTCGCTCTCTTTTCTCCGTCTCTCTCTTTCCTGTTCGCCCTTTCTGTCTCACTTTCCTGTTCGCCCTTTCTCTCTCTCTCACTTCGCAGATGCGAAAACTAACGTCGCGAAAAAAAAAAGAAATGCATTGTTTAAGTTCACGATAAACTCGTCGGGACGGCAGGAGGGCAACGTTGAGGCAACGTTGCCCGGACAATGTAGATGGGCTGTTAAGATAGGGGAGCGGAGGAGGGTGAAGGGTGTTTCTCCCTCGAAGGGGATGATAGAGGGGGATGAAACACACCGGCCGAGCACCCCGGCACGGCCGTCCGCTAAATTCTACTAGTAATTTACCCCTACCCCTACCCTCGGCCCCTACCACCTCCGCCCCCCCCCCCCCCCCCCTCTGCGCCCTCTTTACACGGCGACTATCGATAAGCAAATCTCGCAGGTGACGCGACGAGGCAGAAGGACGACTGTTGAATTGTCGCGGGAATATTCACTTACTTTGGATTTCACGCCGGTTTTTCACGCCGGTGGACCGAGCTTTAAAAATATGTTCCCACTGGGAAATATCCTCTCGGCGGTTTAATTCTCCCCACGTGTCTCTCGGCGAGAGACCGATGACCCAGATTTCTGTGATAATGACGATGATTTTTTTAACGATCGCGCGAGCGGTTCTCGCGAATTCACAACGACGACGCGTCATCATCATTTTCGCCTTTCTCCTTTCTTCTCGGGTTTTAATTATCACGTCGCGCGGTTGAAAATGTAATTGCGCGGTTTAATTGATTTCGGAATGGTCCGCAGCGCGATCGGCGTGGGTTGAAATTGTGTTGCAGAGTCGAAAATTCGTTTAAATAAATTAGGAATCTAATTCGTACGCAGCTATTTTATCATATTTGGCGAAAAAAATATTCGATTTAACGCAGTTTTAAAACCTTACCCGATGGGAAATTTCCCGCTGATTCCAAATATGACCGGTTTTTGCCCGAAAAATAAAAAATATGTAGGAGAAAAACGCGAAAAACGATTTTTCTTTGGATCATTATAATCGGGATTTTCTTTTTGCATTTGGAAGAAAACTCTTCATCGAAGAGATGTCGCGAGGCGGCACGCGATATCTCGATTTTTCGATTTTTCGCAGATTTTTTAAGTTCACCCTCAAAAATAGCAAATTTTTAGAAGAAGTACCCCTTGCGTTTTTTTCTTTTTTAATTTTTCAATTTCGCCAAGTTAAAAAACCCTACCCGATGGTAAATTTGCCTCTGATTCCAAAAACGATAGGTGTTTGCCCGAAAAATCGAAAATTCAAGGAGAAAAACGCAAAAACGATTTTTTTTCTGCCTTGGTTGCTCACGAACTTTTTAATAGAGGATTGTAGCATACTTCTGTATAAAAATGATTTTTGGCGGACAATATTTTCGATGCGTTTAGCGCAACGACGACGACCTCGTCTCGTGGCTCCCGCGAAAATGTACACAATGTTGCAGTCGCGTTTGATAAACAAATTTGGCGCTTGATCCCGCGTGCGCGCCAATAGCGCGTTGACCGTGCAGCGAAGCTTTCGACCATCGACGATAATGCTATAGAATTACGAGCGTGGTCCGAGTGTTCGGTCTGGCAACTGGGAAAACAGGGAGAGACAGAGAGAGCGAGAGTGAGAAATTTCCGCGTGGCCATACTTTAATCAGGACATTCGGGAGAGCCCGAGTGCGCATGTCTGACGAGAATCAGAGCCGCACCGAAACACCGAACTGCACTTTGGGGCTTCATAAATTTTGGCTCCTGCTCAGTCGCCGTGTCGCCACTCGCGCGCAATTTCGATGGGACTATAGGAATTTCGCGATATCAATGCGCGACATCCGAGCGATGCGCGCTGCTCCCAACTGTTCCCAGCTCTCGTTCGCATCGCACCTCGCTTCGCTTATTTTCCCGTTTTTTTTTTTTGTTTTACCCTCGATTTCTTCCGACAATTTCCAGCTCGCTATTTTTATCCGTTTCATACGACTCATCGACGCGCCCCGTTGGACCTGTCGTATCGAGTATGGAGTATTTTTATTCGATTCTGGGAATATGGAAAGAGTGAAAAGATAGAGCGTCAGCTAAATCCAAGGGGAGAGGGGACTGGCGGCGAAAGCATCGCGGGAGAGCTTTGCGGCTCTTTTTATTATTATTATACGACCCTTTTTGACGGACAAGCGTTTGAGGCTCAACACCGAAAATCCGGCTTCAATTCCTAATAGAAACCCGCAGTTTCCGCCTCATTTCACCGGAATCGCGCTTTCGCCAATCGCGCTTTTAGCCGCGAGCTTTTTTTCTTTTTTTTTCTTTTGAGGGTGGTACACTAGTTAGAGCTGAGCGGAGGGCGCAAGGTTGACGCGCGGATATTCCGTGGCCGGTTCGCGCCACGAAGGGGAAAAAATTCAATTTGTTTCGTATGCATAAAGAAACGAGCATTTCCTGCGCGCTCAATGGACGACCAGCTCGGAGGTGAGTTGGTCCGCCTCGTTTGAACAAATATCAAAGAGTTTTCGCGCATTATCATTATTAATTTCTCGTACGGCGCGACGAGAGACTGAACGGAACGACCGGAGCTCATTTCGAGATCTGGCGAATGTCGCGCGTAATTGAAGGGAGGGGAGAGGGGGGCATGAGGGGATGATGCGACGACACTGGTCGTTGGCTCCCGGGTGCCTTTAGCTAAATGGCTGAAAAGGTCGGAAAGGTTAACCCAGGAAAAGTAAGAATGTTTTATGCATAAGTCTCGTTATTGTGTGTATGGGGCATTCCACACGGAAAAAAAATGTTTGGTCGTGCCAAGTAATCGTTCACGTTGCTGTATTATAGTTTTACGTGAATAGCTGCGGTGTCTATTGCATTAGTTGCCACGACCAATCGAATGGTTGAGGCTACTATTCGCATCCTTGGAGAGTTTCCTCTCCTGCCGGCATAACCTCACTTTTTCTTTAACTTCGCAGTGTTGTGCCGTTCGAGGAGCGAATCAGGTTTGTACGTAACCTAAAAATCGTACGATTAAAACTGTAGTAATACCATTTACGCTAATGTGTAATATTCATTGTACAAGTACAGCTATTTATGTCGAAAATAAATAGCGCGGTTTGAACAGTCAAGGAATCGGATACTTGAGCTGCTTACTCGAATAGTTGTGTGAACCATTCGGTTGGTTGCCGCAACTAACCGCTATGCCGCTTACCAACGGAACTTGGTAAGCGTTCGTGCAACCAATTTCTTTTGCTTGACACAAATGAGGCGAGATGTTGAAGAATCAGAATAATCGGTTGATTGTGTCAACTCATTTCTTGATTGTGGCAATTCATTATTTTCTTCCGTGCAGGTCAATCGAACTGGGGTCCGACCCTCGCTGACTTAAATTAGATTTTTAGTAGATTTTTTTGTAACAAAAAAGTCTTCAATTTTTTTTTCATATTTGATCGACGATAATTAACTTCACGGTCGTCAGTGACAGATTCGAACTGATAGCAATTTTGGCGAATTGAAAACAAACGAAAAAAAACGTTTAGAATAAAAAGAAAAAAAAAAAGACAGCCAGATTGTTCGTTCTGTCGATTATTGATAAAAGCTCGACATTCCGAGAACTCGAGAGCGCACTCCAAAAAAAAAAAAAAAAAAAAAAAAAAAAACGACTGCGGGTCCGGCGCGTCGCGCTCGGCGGGAATGTAAATTATCCGATCGCTCCGGGAGCGGCGAGCGAGCGAGCGACGATAAATAACGTCGAACCGCGCGGGCTACGCGTTACGGTTACGTTTTATGTCACGACGCAACTGCACGGTGACCGGTGAAGGCCCGAAGGGCGGAGCGGGGAAAAAACGGAAAAAAAAGAAACGTTCCCAAAAAAAAAAAAAAGTAAAAAAAAAACGGGAACAGGCATCGATAAGTGAGGCAACGTTTACCTAACTCGACGGTTTCCCCGGACGCCAATTTGAACAAATATCCCGGCGCATCGACGTGCGAATTTCTCGTCGATTTTTGGTCCTTTCGCCCGAAGTCGCTCGGAAAACACAAAACGAAATTTCTCTTTTAAGGCAGTTTCTGTCGCTTCCGAAAAATGAGAAGAATCGCAAACATTTCTCGATAGTATAAAAATCTGAAAAAAATCATGCATACACGGAGAGAAGGATCTGATAAAATTTACCAATGGATCTAGTAAAAATTACCAATGCGCCTGGTAATTGGCCGCCATAGCCGCCATCTAACGTTAAGTACGAGAACTACGAGAATTTTTACCATATATATGAACATTTTTACCATATTTCGTGGTAAAAATTCTCAATTTCGTGGTAAAAATTCTCAAAGTTCTCGTACTTCTTGATAGATGGCGTCGTGACTCCCCTGTGCCAGAAAATAATGGTACTTTTTACTAGATATATGGTAAAATTTATCAGACCCTTCTCTCCGTGTACTAAAGGTGCTGAAAAGATTAATTTGGCGTAATAGAAATTCCAAAATTTGATTAACAAATTAATGAAAAATGAGGGCGAAAAGTGACGTACGACGTGTTTCTCATTTGTCCCGAATATGCGGCCGAAAAGTACGTCGTGCGACACAGGCGGAGGGGGGAGGAGGTAATCCGACCGAAAAATCTTTTTTTTTTCTCCTCAGCCACCCGACACGGTGGCGAGTAGCGAGAGGAACTAGGGGTAAGCGAGGGGGAGACGAGAGGAAGCGGCGCGTCGCGCGCCACTCGGAACGCGGCGGAAAATACTATACGGGGTTTGCGTGGTTCGCGCGAGCGTCGAAGAGGCAAAAGTGCGGCGGGAGGGCGCAAAACGCGCCCCGTCACTTTCCCCGCGAATGCTTCGAGTTTGCGGCGGCGTCCCGAGACCCGGGAAGCCTGGAATAAGCACACGAGGGTAGAGGGGGGTGGGTATAGTGGTTGGGCGGTGGAAGGGGGGGGGGGGGGCAAAGTCCCGCGCGCGCATAGCCGAAGAGCAGGAAGAACGCGAGAGGACCTCAGCCCGTATAATGTTGTGTGCGAGAAAGAGAGAAGGATGGAAGGAGAAAGAAGAGAAGAAGAGAAGAGAAAAATGAGAAGAAGAGAAGAAGAGAAATTTTTTCGCAAACGCGACTATACACGCCGAGGGCGGCGCCGCCGGCGACGTCGCGCAACACAGTAAAGAGAGCCGCACGGAGAGCGGGAAAAGCGTGGCGTATCCTCTTACGCCACGCTAGAATAGGTGGGGGGAGGGCTCGCCCCCCCACCCCGTGATTTTTTTTTACGGGGCTTTGGACGCCTCTGAGGAAATCTCCGTGACGCGGGGCTCGAGTTCTCTCGGCGCGTTGCACAACCTGACAGGAGCGCAAAGGGCGAGAAAAATTTGCATCGACCGTGAATCGACGTGGACGAAGGCTGAGATGGGGGTGAGGGGGGGGGGGGGGGGGGGGGCAAAAGCGGGGTGGATACCTACCGTACGCTCGGTGCTCGCAGGGGCGAGACGTCGACGGCATTGGAAGTCGCCTCAACCCTCTCACTCTCCTCTCTGTCTCCATTCCTCGTCCCCCTTCCAATATCGCATCCTCCCGGCTGAACCAAAGCCGGCGCGAAAGCGACGGCGCAATCGTACCGTCAATTATACGGGCTTCAATGAATAATCTCGTTACTCTAATAGTATATCGCGCCAGTCATATTTTCCGGATATTTCACGTGGTCTCGGCGAAGAAGAGGAGACGGAAAGAGAGAATAAAAAATTCGCGCGCTCGCAACCCGTCCGTCGGTTCGAAGCTCTCGTCGATTGAATTACAAAGAATTCTAAAACAGAACGGATTTACGGGAGGATATATTTTACACTGTTTTTTTTTCTATCTTCTTTTTTTTTTTTAATCAATCCGGCTTTGCGAATCAACGAATGTGCCGCAGTTCGTCTGTCGTGAACTTTTGCCCTAAAAAAATCTGTTTGCGATGGGAAAAAAATACGAAGATGCCGCGCATAATTTTTTTTTTTTCGTACATGACCCGCGCAACGTGCGCGCGTATCTCGCGTACGCATCCGGTTGGTTTACGAGGATAACAGACTGAGAGGGAGCTCTCAGTGGGGGGAGGGGGGAGAGGGAGCACGGCTCCCCCGAACGGCGCAACATTATTCTGACCCTAATCCACGCCGAGTTTCCAACCGCGAAATTAGGATTATTATCCGCTCTCGCAGCGGCGTAATTAACTAACTGAAATTCCCGAGGATACATCATCGTTATGAGGGACTCTCGCGGCGAGCCGAGTGGAGCGCGCGCGAGCTACGTAATGGCTGATTACGGGTCGATAAACGGGCTTTCCCATTGGTCAGCCGCGTGCGCTGCCCTCTCCTCCCCCCCCCCTCCCCGCGGGGGCTTTTACCCCTCGCCACCACCGCGGCTGCACTCTGTTCGATTGTATCGGCGACGTTAACTGAAATACATGTTACGCGAAAGAAAGGCGGACGATATAAATAGATCACGCGTTGCGCACGCGCCGACGACGCCAAAAACTTGGCGACATCAACTGGGCGCCGACGGCGATGACTGAAATACATGTTGAATGAGAGAAAACCAGAAAAACTAACGAATGGTATTATTCTACACAGAGTTTTAAGTCCCCATCAATTCATGCGATATACATAGTTTACAGTAAAATTCGTTTTCTAATTATTAATGCATTAATTTCTCAGCATTATTTCTCCCAACATTAAAGCGAAAATTAGTACTTATTTTAGCTATCCAAATGTTTACACTCTATTTTATAAACACTGCACGTTATTAGTATGAAATCATAATTACAAAATAAATTGTACTGTAAACTATATCTCTTGAATTAATGGAATCAACTCTGATTCTACACACACACACATATATATATATATAAGTATAAATATCAATACACGTATATAAATAAATATACGTATTCGTGGTACTCGACGACGTGAATTGTGTTCCGTTAAAGAGCTCGTTGACTATTCGACTAATCGTAACGCGTTATATGTGACGAGCAATATAGTTCCGATATCGTCCGCATCGACGCTGCCGGCTTCCGGCTTCCACACTCGTAGTCGCGGGTTCGACGCTGCCGCGCCGACCACTTGTCGTGCGCTCCGACATCGCAAAGCGTCGTTCGCGCTCCGTCCAGCTCGATTGGTCGCTCGCGGTGCCTTCGGTTTCGCCCCGGGGGCGCTCCCCCCGTCCGGAGGCGCTCCCCCCGTCCGGGGGCGCTGCCCCATTGCCCCAAGGCCCGCGATACGTCCGCGCGGAGTCGCCCCGCGATCGAATGACGATTACACCCGACAATACAGAGACTCTTGCGTTACGCGACGCGTCCGGCAATTCGTGCGACGATCGGATGACGATTAAACCCCGACAATATAGAGACTCCTCGCTTTACACGCGGCAATGCGAAACGCGCGACAACGCGAACTCTTCGCGGAATCAAATTCGCGAGCTATTGAAATTACGTAATTCCCGAATATACACCCGAAATTCGGGAATAATCGAATTTTCGCCGAAACGGTGACCGATATTTCGTTCAATCGCTCTCTTCGTTCTCGTCGCGCCTCGCTGAACCTCGACGCGCGCGCTGCGTTATTCAGCCTAAAGCGACGCGTGAGCCGCCGGTTGGTTTTCCATCTCTCTTTCTCGCGTGCTCGTTATCCAATAAGCGTATTTTCGTTTATCGACGCAAATCCCGCGGCCTCCCGAGGGTGGGGGGCAGCAAATTGAAAAGACCAACCGACAAAAGCCACCCTCGACGCGCGTCAGCTGTTTCGGCGAACCGCAGGCTTTTTTTCAAAGCTTTCTCCCCTCCCCCAAAGTTTGGTCGAGTCATCGCCGAGATCGCTCAATTTTTCTCAATCATCGCGTTTATTATCGCGTCCGCGTCGTTGATCGATTAACGATGCTCGACACTTCGACTTTTCGGCTTTTCTAAGAAGGCAAAAGCGCCGTTGACGACGTGCGACTTTTTCGAGGAAGCGAAAAGCTCGCGTTGCTCAGGTCGAAATACGCGCGTGGGTCAACGAATGAGAGAACGAGCGGGGGGGAGGGGGGGGGGGGGGGGGCGAAAAACTTTGCCCGTTCGAGGTGGAGAAGAGCGCGAAACGAGAACAAGAACAAGGGGAACAACAAGAACAACAGGAATAACAACAACGAGAAAGAATGACTGGCCCGGCGGAGGCGCGGGACAAAGCTCTAAATCTCTAACGTCGCCTCTTGCGCGCGCGCGCCGAGCTTTATGAAACGTGATAGGTTCGGGTACGTGACTTTTGCTTTTCTTGTTTCTTGCTCTTCTCCTGCCCCCCCCCCCCCCCCCTCCGCCTTTCCCAGCCCGTTGAGTCTCGAGAGGCGGATGAGAAAAATTATGGACTTCTCGCGGGACGAACAAACGACAAGAATAAAGTAAATCGGACGGTCTGTGAATCGCGACGTGATACGCGATATCATTATATTATTGTATTGTAATATAATATTTGATATGGCATTAATAATATAGTCAAATTATATTTAATGTAACTCCGTGCGAGAAGTGCCTACTTTTCACACGCTAAACTTCGCTTCGCGTACGAAAAGCGGCACTTTTCGCATTTCTGACATAAAACTGCATACGAAACTCGTGCAAAAAACTTGTTCTCGATTCCTGTGATTGCACCACTCCCCTTCGACTGCTGCTGCAAACTCACACTCGTTAGAAAAAGTTTCGTCGCACCAGTATCGTAATATACTAATTTGACTAAAACGCCGCGTGTTACTCAAATAATTCGCGACTACCGGCGGAGCAAATTGCGATCGTTCGTTTCAACGGAGACGATGTTGTCGATGTTTGACCAAGTCGAGCGCGATGTTTGCCGACCGTAACGCAATGTTTGCCGAAGCAAGAAGCCACGGGTATATTTATACAGCCCGAGTGATACGCGACTATCGAGTTTTGACGTCCCGTCTTATCTGCGTTACAGAGGGACAAACGAAGGGAACGATCGAGCGACCAATCGACGTGACCGGAGCGAATTCCGACGGGTTTTGAAACGGAGCGCGCGGGGCCGGCGCGCCGCGTCCTTGAACAAACACTCCGCGGAACACGAGTCCGTTGCGGGGCCGCGGAGAATGTTCACGGCCAGAGAGTCGACGTTTCTCTCGGCGAGTTTCCACCAGCCGCGATGTTTGGTCCCCACTTCGACACGTAGCACAAGACGAGGAGCTCGCTTGATATCCCGAACACTTTCTTTTTTTTTTTACTATTCTCTAGTCGTTTACTCACCGACGTGACTCTGCGCGATAATCGGGTCGATCGCCACCAACAGGACGAGAAAGATGGGAGTCATATTGACCACCCTCTCCCCCTACGTCCTTCCCCTCCTTCTCTGTCCAATCGTCGCCCCCTGCACTCTGCACCGATCAACAACGATCAGCCAGCTTCTCGCGTCGCGGCACTCGACCACCTACGAAACAAAAAGAAATTCACCCCAGTCAGAGATAAAATTTCAGACACTGTCACGCGGACGAAATATCCGCTGGCGATGACGACGATGATGATGATGATTCTTCTGCTGGTGACGATGAGTCTTCTTCCGGTTCTGCTGCTGGTCTCTGCTTCCGTCGGCTACCTGATCCTGTTGATTCACCACGAAAAGTCTGGCACTAATGTGACAAGATATGTTTTTTTTTGCCTTTTTTGTGTCACATTTTAGCTTGCAAATAGATTGCCAAAAATTGCGTCCAACCTTTCTGATTCGGGTAGATTGAAATTATTATTTTTATTTATTTTTTACAGTTTCTGCCGTGCAAATAAATTGCCAAAAATTGCGTCAAAACTTTCTGAGTCGTGTAGATCGAAATTAGTTTTTTATTTTTTTATTTTTCTTTTTTTTTAATCAATGTGTATCGATATTTTGAGCAATCTCCAATGTCCACACAGACACTCACACAATCCACATGCACACACACCGAGCGATAAATTTGTCGACCCAAAAGCGACGTGAAAAGGGTTTTTTCGATAATGAATTAATTTTGTTTCGGTTATTTCGTTTTATCTAAGATTTTTTCGTTTCTTTTGTAGAAAATTTCTCATCGGCGGAGCTGCCGCATCGTCCTCGAATCTCGCTGCGATCTCGCGACGGTGGCTTCGACTTTCTTCCTGTGATTCCACGACCATTCCATATTTTCCGTCGATGTTGAATCGCGACGGGATCTCCGCGGTCCAAACGTCGAACGTCGCCCGCTTTTGCGGCTGCGAACGGACGGACGGACGGACGGACGGGCGAGACGCTATCTCGGAGCGCCGCCCGAGCGGCCGGAATAATTCATCGGCTCCGCGATCGACCGCGCGGCCGTCCCGCTCGAGTCTCGACGGCGAATCTCGGCGCTCGCAATATTAAACGGGCCGATTAACCCGGGGTCGGAAAGTCACGGTCTTTTTTTTTTATTTTCTTTTTTAGTTCCTATACATTTTTCAACTTCACACAAAACGCGCGTAATCCAGTGACCGTTGAGTTTTCAGGCGGAGAGCACCGAGAATTTTTTATCCCGGCGAAATTTTTTAGTCCGAACGAAAGAATAATTTAGCAGCGCAGCTTTTGGTTGGTCGGCAGGTGGAAGCGATTTTCCGGGATAATTTGGAGTCCGAAATTGGCGAATAAATTGTCAGACTCTCGATCTTTTTCGCTCTCTCGGTTTTCTCATATTGTTTTTTAATTTTTCATTTTCTTATTTTTTGTTTCACTATTTTCTCGCCGTTTCGCACTGGAACGGTTGACACGTAACGCGTCAACGTTCGCCGCACCGTAGTGCCCGAAACTTTTTCGTCAAGAGTGTCAACCCCCAACGCGACTCGTGTCCGCCGCAGTCGCGTCGTTCGGTTCCACGAAATTCCGCGCGGCTCCTTCGGAGTAAAACACTCGACGTTCGCCGAGGAGCCGGGAAAACTCTCCTCGGCTGTCACTGCGAATTTCCGACACTTTTGTGCTTTTTTTTCTGGGCCACTCGCGAGCCTCGCGGAAAACCGAACTTGTACTCGACTCTCCGTCTCTCTCTCGGCGCGTCGCGTGCAGAAAATCGAGTGTGGCTTGAACTTGACTCGGGCCACGACGATGACTGCTCTCCGACTTTGCTCGAGCGAGCGAGAGAGACAGAAGCACTAGGACGAGTGTGCGACGAGGACCGAAAAACCGAAGATACAGCGGAGCGAGAGAGACACGAGAGAGAGAGCAGACCCCGGATTTGTGGCGGATACCGCGCGTCGTGTGTGCCCCGGCGGGTAACCTGCCCCGTCGCGTACTTTTCCGAGCGCGCGCTCCGGCCTGACTGACTCACCCCCCCCGGTGTCACCACCCCCCACGCTCGAAGCCGCGCGCGGTGAGCGCGTGCGCGATCCCCGCGCGCGCTCTCTTAACGGCGCGGCCCCCGTTTTCGTATCCCCATCGCCGGCCGACGAAGACGGCGATGGTTTTTCGGAGCGTATTCGACTGCAAGGCGCGCGGCGGGCTTACGGCGATTGCTACTAATTATAGCATTGAGGGGGTTGATCGAGATTTTTTTTTAGGTTGCATGCATTTTTTGAATTTTTAATTTTTATTTTTTAGGTTTTATGCATTGTTTTAGTTTTTTATTTTTTTTTTTAGGTTAGGGCATGATTGTGGGGCATTGAACATTTGTTGATAATAGATTTTATGCGACTTGGAGCAAACACCGAAAGACCGAGAGAAAAAAAATAATGGATTTTTTATTCTTTTAGGTAACATTTTATTTCTCATTCCTGGAGTTGGGGGTTCATTATCAGGAATGATTTTTATTTTAGGGGATGATTGTGGGGCATTGAAAATATGTTGATAATCAGTCCAATGCGATTTGGAACACCCACCGAAAGCGTGAAAGAGACAGAAAAAAAATAAGAATATTTATTTTTCGTTTCTTTTAGTTTACATATTTTTTTCTCACTCCTTGGCTCGAGGGATGATTGAAAGTTTATTGATAATCCAACGCCACTTGGAGCAGAATGAGTTGGAGAGAGACCGTAAGGGGGTAGCAGGTGCCGCCGGGAGAGGGTTCGCGTTTCGGCGCTCAAATGTCCAACGCATGCGTATAAATGCCCCCCTCGCGCGCCAAGGGTGATATGAGGGGTGGGGGGAGACGAGCCGGCGGAGGGCGAACGCGCGCGCGGTTCGCGGTCGGTTCCGGGGGCGCGAGAAGCTTCCACGGTCGCGCGACGTATCGCAGTCGCTCGTCCGATGTTTGTCCCGCGAACAGCTCCCGCGGTCTCGAGGCTCGAGCGCCGCTCGCCAACGTGGACGACGAACGGTAGCACGCGAGCCGCACACCGGTCGCGGGGTTGCAGCTATTTTTTTTTCTTACGCTCTCCTTTTTTCTCCTTATTTTTCTCCTCGTCGTTTCGTGACCGAGCGGCGCAGGATTTTAGTCACGCAGTTTGACGTTTCGACGAAATTTCTCTTCGAGTCTGACAGTGCAACAGGAAATCACTAATTTTGGAAGTTGAACGTAAAATTGAAAAAAATTAAAAAGAATTAATTGGAAAATGATAATAATAATACTGATAGCGATGTTAATAATGATAATAATAATCGCCGACGTGGTGATCAACGAGATTGTCGTCCCTGGGAGTACAAAGACGCACGAGTATCAAGTCCGAAATGGTGAGTCCACTTTATCTTGATTTTTTTCCTCAATCATCCCTCCAATTGTCGTTCACCCTCGATTTTTTTTTTCGCGCCAACGAAATTCGCGTTTCGAACACACAAATCGCGAGACCCGATTCTCCTCGTCGTTTGTCGCGTGTCATTAATTCGCCTTATCACGCCTGAAGCGATTGACCCGATTGAGATTGCGGGGAAAAAAATCTTCTGGAGGGAAACTTTGCGCGCGACGTCGCTCGAGTCAGCTGTGAGCCTCCCCCCCTCCCCCTCCACCACGTCGATACTTTCGAGTCACGGGTCGCGATACTTCGAAAATATTCGCAAAGGGGAAGATGAAAAAAACTGTGTATTACGATAGGTGAGGTGAGGGAGGGGGAGGCGAAAAGCGGTAATGATAAAAATGGGATAGAGGTAGGAAAAAAGCGGTCGAGGGGCAAGACGGAGGAACGCGTAACGGACCTTTAAAAGCTGTTTCATTTTGCGCGATTGTATTGCAAGCTCTCGTTGCAATTACCGAGGCCGTAACACTACTCTTTCTATATTTGTCTCTTTTTTTCTATCTTTTTTCCTCTCTATCTCTCGCTTTCTCTCTTTTCCTCGTTTTCTGTCTCACTCTCTCCGAGTGGTTAAGGCCATGCGGTATTATTTCGTAATTTCTGCACAGCCGAAACTCACTTGGCTTTCGGTGGGAAGGGGAGGGGGGGGGGGGGGGGTGAAGGGGTCAGAGGTTCAGAGCGGAGCGGCAGAAGTAGAAGTGGGAAAGGTAAAGAGAACTAGAGTGGCAAAGTTCACATTGGATTGTTCGCCTTTTGTGTAATGAGGAAAAATTCCAAGATGCAGGTAACTTAATTTAATATCGCGGTTGGAGAGCGCGCGCCCCACGCGAATCCAACGCGGACTCCACCGATGATAAATCCTTCGCTGCGTCGCTAGTTTTTTTTTCTAGTTTTTTTTTTTCTCGCTCACTTTTCGTGGCGCAATTTTTCACGCTTTCTCTGTCTCTATTTCTCTCGTGTCTCGTCTCATCTCAACGCGAGGAAAACGAAAATAAAAAATGTTGTGAATAAAGAAATAATCGATTTTTCGTAAAAATGTAGAAGCTCGAAAGTTCGTAAAAAAATTGGTGGAATTTCCACGGAATCCGCAGTCAACTCTGACTGAGGTAACTGGCAATTAAATTACGTTCCATTTTCGGGAGTCACATACTGCCACAACCGGAAACCGAAGCTCGCGAGGCGTTGACATTGACGCCGGCGAGTTTTTGCCGCCGCTATTCGCGTACGAACTACAAGCGGAACGTCGGGCGTCACGTCGCGAGACCCGAATGAATATTCCAGGATCTTATTTTCGCGGCGCGGCGTTTGCATAATCGCGGTGATCGGGAGCCGCATTAATTATTTTTCGCGCGCGCGTCGCCGGAGGAGCTGCGAGATATGAAAGCTCGGCGCGATAAATAAATCAAGAGGCGTCCGATATCATTCGGACGATCCGCCCGTGGCTTTTTCTATTCCGATTCTCGCGGTTGCCCCATTTGAGAAACCGGCCGATCGATAGTCGCGAAATTTCCACCTGAACCGGTCACGAAACGTGAAAAAGAAAAAAATCTGGGACACTTAAAATGTAATCAAGAATATATATAATCGCTGAGTGAAAAAATCTGATCTCTTAGAGGTAAAATAATTCATCCGCAAACTCATCTCTTATTGAAGACAATTTTTTACTAAAGTTCGCGGAATCGTCGATTCGTCAATGAAGTCGGTTAACTACTTCGGGAGTATTTTTCAATTCAATATTACATATTTATTACCATCTTCACTGATATACAAATGACCTAATTAATAATTTAATCAGACTCGCGCTATCGATAATATCACTTCGCTGATTGACTGTAAATAACCCCGAAGCCGAATGACGCAAGCAAAGCGCAAGAAGCGCCTGAATTCCAACAAACAGCTAAAAAAAAAATCGACACGTTTTTCTCTCGTGTGGCTTCTTCCGGCGGGCAAAAGAAATCGCACCCCGAGCCGTGTGCGACATATTGACTTTGATCGTGGTCCAACGTGGCGCGGACCATGTATACATCGTTATATACCCATATATATATATATATATATCGCCTGGCGCGATCCCGGGGCCAACTACCCTGCGAGACTCGCGCGCGAGGGGCCGAGAGGCGCCGACCTTAATGCCTTCGATCACGAAGGTAGTTAAAAATCGAGGTTTCCGAGCTCCCACCTATAAATATATGTATGTTGTATATATATCCACTATATCTATATACCCTGCCCGGCAGAGGTGAAAGGCGCGATTTTACGAGATTTAACAAGTGACTCAAAGCGAAGCAAAAGAATACGTTTCCCAACATCAAAGACCTTTTTTTCGGAGGGCGTCTTCGACTCGCGAGCGAATCGCACGCGAATTATTTTTCATCCTCGAAATTCGCCATCGATATTTACGACCGACAAAGTGTATAAATTCGCGAAGCCGTCTCGGCGGAAGCCGTCTTGAGCGGAGGAATTGAGGTGGTGCATAAAGAGGGAAAAAGAGGTGGGGGAGGGTCGGTTTCGCAATAAAAAGGGGAAGTTCTCGTAATGCAATTCGAGCGTGGCTGTTTCTCAAACATTTTAATTGGCGCCGGCAAATATTATTTATTTGCCGTAAGCAACGCGCGGGTGGCGAGGGGCGAAGCAAAAAAAAATAAAAAAAGAGCGAAGGAAAAAGAGAGGTCGGTGTCCGTGATGAGAAAAGGGGTGGACGGGGGGTGGTGGGGGAGGAGGGGGGAAGCCGCCGGCGAGCCGGGATACCGCGCGCTACGTGTAGCCGGGAATAAGCAGAGCCTTTTGCTCAGCGAGCGAGCGAGACGCCCGGACTCGGTGAGCTACGCGGGGGGAGAGGGGAGGGGGGAGGCAGGGGGATGAAGGGTCGGGGGAATAGGGGGATGGAGGGAGTCAGCGAGCAACGGGGGCCGGGGGCCAGGGGGATAGGGGGTTAGGGGGTAGGGGGGACTTCAAAGGTACGTTATAAATTCAAGGAAAAGAAGGAAAAATCTGTAACTCGCTGAGAGTAGCGAGCTCGGCAATCCAATTGTCAGAGACCAGGCAGACGACGCCGGAGAGTTTGGCGCGGGCGAAGCTTTTGCGCGCGGCCGAGAACGCGAAGGAGTAAGACAGGTGGGGGGGGGGGGGGGGGGGTGTAAGGGGGATGTGGGCGAGGGGGCGGGAGGAGGTCGGACGCGACTCGAATACAGCTCTACAGGCTCGTTCACAGTCGCACTCGCTCTTCGTGTATATCGACGACCTCTTCTACCCGCGCACCAAAGTGTTTGACGAATTTTCGCGCAACTCCGGCGAGCGCGAAAAAACCGAGGAACCGAGTTTCCACGGTTTTGCGCGCCCGCGCTTCCATTGCAACATATTTTGGTGTTCTGGTTCCGGGTTTCGGTAGATGCAACGAACCGCGACGCGAGATTTTTATGATTTGTCAGAAAAAAAAATCGTTTTTCGCGTTTTTCTCCTCGAATTTTCGAATTTTCGCGCAAACACCTGTCGTTTTTGGAATCAGCGGGAAACTTGCCATCTGATAGCGTTTTTCAACTTGGCAAAATCAAAAAAAAAAAAATTCGCAAAAAACGCAAGGGGAACCACCCCCCCCCCCTCCGCCCCTTCTAAAAATTTGCAATTTTTGAGTCACTTAAAAAATCTGAAAAAAATCGAAAAATCGAGATATCGCGTTCCGCCTGGTGGCATTCTCTTCGTTAACGGGTCTTCTTTCGAATGCAAAAAGAAAATCCCGATTATATCGAACCGAGGAAAAATTTAACCGATTTCAGAAAAGTGCAAAAATTAGGAAACAGTGAAAAATCGTTTTTCGCGTTTTTCTCCTCAATTTTTGTTATTTTTCGGGCAAAAACCGGTCATATTTGAAATCAGCGAGGAATTTCCAATCGCATAGGGTTTTAAAACTTCGTTAAATCGAACTTTTTTTTTCGCCGAAAATCGCAAGGTTCTTCCCTACGCTGGCCAACCTAGTCAGCTTAAAAAACCTGGTGGAAAATGTGCAACTATATATTTTTTTCTGTATGCGGAAATGCGTTTTTCATCGCGAAAGAATTTGACGCGCGATTATTCGTACAAATTGAAAGAAAAAAGACGGAAGCGCAATTTCATTCTCGCGATTACCGCGCTCGGCTGACTCGATACAAACGGTGTTCATTCGCACGGAGCGCAAAAATTCTTCACGTCAGAAATGCCTTTTATCTCTATTTTTATTTTTTTATCCATTTATTTTTTTTCATTAAAGAATAGCAGCAATGAGTATAATTATTTACAGACGATTTAGGTTTGCCAATGGTTCGGTCGCGTGGACTCGGGAAACGGAAGGAAGCGCAATATATATATAACATAAACGACACGCTATATGTATATAGACATAAAACAAGCGGAAACGCGCGCTCCGCGTCTATTAGTCCGAGGCGACGTACAAAGGAGGGAAACACGGGAAATAATAGCGGGGCAGGCGGATTTTCCTTACTCGCTCCGGCGTCTCGGGGAATCCAATACTTTTGCCGTTTGACGCTTTCGCGCTTACACCGCGGGCGGCGTCTTGGCGTCTCGGTGCAATTCACGCGGCGCCGAGCGAGTCGCTCGCTCGTCGCCACCGACGGAGCCGACACTCTCGACAACAACGACTGACAACAATTCTCGCGCCTCGAATGGCTGCTCCTCGCTCTGCTGCCGTCTCACCTCCCCCCCCCCCCCCCACATCGGCTCGCCCTTTGTCGCGAAATTCTTTGCACCCGCCTCGGCTCATTGTTAACTTTATTGTCCGTATTAATTAAAAGTTTTCCGCCGAATCAACTTGTCGACGGCGCAAAAACTTCTTTTTACACCCTCGGCTTTATACACACCCGTCGTCCTGTCCTTCTTATTCGTCGTACCACGTTGTTCTTGTTTCGCGGAAATTTCGCGCGCAATTTGCAATTTGCACACGGACAGAAGGATCTGATAAAATTTACCAATGGATCTAGTAAAAATTACCAATGCGCCTGGTAATTGGCCGCCATAGCCGCCATCTAACGTTAAGTACGAGAACTACGAGAATTTTTACCATATATATGAACATTTTTACCATATTTCGTGGTAAAAATTCTCAAAGTTCTCGTACTTCTTGATAGATGGCGTCGTGACTCCCCTGTGCCAGAAAATAATGGTACTTTTTACTAGATATATGGTAAAATTTATCAGACCCTTCTCTCCGTGCACTGTTTAAAATCCGGTGATAAAAAATGATACGCGGAAACTGTGAATTCGTGTTGCTTTACTTTCGGATAAAAAAAAAAAAGTAGCGTGCAATGAAAAATATTTTCCGTCTGACCTCTCGATATTCCTCGAACGATTCAGCCGTCTCGCAGCGGCTTCGGTCTAAAAATCAAAGGCTCCTTCGACTCTCCGTCGACTCTTCAGTCGCACCGCTCTCGCCTTTCCGCGTAATTAGCGTCAATAATACAGTACCAGCCGTGTCACATGATCCGTGAGAAAAAGATGAGACGTCAGCGCAGACGGGCGAAGCGGGGAAGGACGAAGAGGTGCGCGGGGGTCGGAGTGGGGGGAGAGGAAGGCGGCCACCGCCGACAGCGTTGGATGCTTGTCGCTCGTCGCTTGTCGCTTGATCGCCCGTTGCGGAGAGCCGCCGCAGCGGTTCAAAGTGGAATTCGCTGACTCGTGAGCGCGCGCGCGTCTCGGCACGTCCATTAATTCTTGCATCGTACGTCGTGCGGGATCTCGCGCCGACGTAGCACAGAGTAAGAGAGAAAGAGAGACAGAGACCAGGAGAGAAATAAGGGAGAGTGAGGGAGGCAGAGACTAAGAGAGCATTAAGGGAGAGTGAGAGAGACGTTTATTTCGTAAGAGCAAGAGAGTGAGTGAGAGACGTTTATTTCGTAAGAGCAAGTAAGCGAGTGAGTGAGAGTGTCGGCGTCTGCACCGCAGGGTCTCGAGACTCGCCTGGGTGGCCCCCATCGCGACGACCGCAAGCTCCGCGCGCCAGGAGCCGCCTGGAGTCTCTCCTCGTCCGTAACCTCTGGCTCGAAAGAATTTCACGGGGAGACTTTCGAGGGCAGCGCCTCGACACCGCCAATCGCCTCCTCCCCCCCCCCCCCCCCCCTCCCACCCCACACCGGAGGGATGAGAATGAAGAAGGGAAAAATCGCCTGGCAAAGCTTTCTTTCCTCGTGCCGGGGTACACTGATTTTCTCTTTATATAATGTCTTTAATAAATCTACAATATATATCTTTAATATATCTATACTTTATACAGGCTCAGACACGCATATATGTATATAAGAACAAAGGAAAGAGAGTGAGACACACACATAATACATTATTACATATATATATATGCGAGTGTGTGTATCTCACTCTCCTTCCATCTCTATCTTCGCACTCCAAACACGGATCGTAGGCAGGAATAACGACGGGACAAAATCATCGCAATTAAATTCTCCCACTCGCTCAGAGCGACAGAGAGCCGTCGGAAACATGGGAAAACAAGGACGCGACGATGAGATGTGGTGAGGTGGGGGGGGAGGGGGGAAGGGGTTTAGGGTCGGCGCTCGTATTCATCGCCCGGGAAGGCTTCGAATCAGCCGAGCGAAGAGCGACAAAACCCCGCAGCACTCGGAGCCCTCCCCCCCCCCCCCCCCCCCCGCTCGTCGTTATTGCGGAAACGTTTTGCAGCCGCGGTTTACTGTCACCTCGCCTCCCTCTTCGCCTCTCTCGCGTCTTCAACCTCTCGTCTCTCGACATCCGATTTTTCTCTCATTCTCCTCGTTGTCTCGACGACCTCGGATTATCGGCCGTGTTTACGCCGAGAGCGAGAAAACCCAGCGGCGCCGTCGCCATTCATTCGGTTACAACCGGGGAAGCCGCACGCGACGACGATCGACGCACAATGCGAGCAGGCGACGATATTGCCGACGGATACGTCGACGCGTCGACGCTCCGAGAGAGACTCGTTCTCTCCATTATGCACCGTTTGCCGCAAATTGGCCTACAGCCTCGACTCGCGCGCGAGCAGCGCTGGCTTCTTTTGCTCGAGCGACTTTCCACACAGTCCGGAAAGCGGAGGCTGTGGCGCTCGGCGGTGGCTAATTGAAATTGAGAAATGTATAGCTGTCGGCACAAAAGCCAACGCTGGTAGAGCGTCGAAAAGGGAACAGTTTTTTTTTGTTTTTTTTTTGTTTTTTTGCCCTATGCTTGAACTAAAATGGGATAATAATTTCGCCTCCGGCGAGAGGAGACGAGCAATAGAGAGCGACAAGACGCGGCGGATAAATTGTCCGGAATACTGTGAATGGAAGCTGCTGCTGATGCAAAATACTCGGCGACATTTTTATTTATTTTTTTTTTATTTTATGAAAATATATTTTTTTTGTGTAGTTGGTTACAATTGAGTGACTTCGTTTTGCAAGGAGGCTGTGAATAGGCTGCGGGAGGGGGTGGGAGGATGGGACAGGGGGGGGGGGAAGTTTCATCGTCGTCTCTGACTTTTGTGGTTGAGGGTCCACGGCCTTGGGAGAATAGACACCCCGACGGCGGCGACGAGCGGAGAGTCGACGCTCGAATGACAAAGACAAATTGTGAGCGCGGCGAGCGCATCGGGAATTGCAAGGGTAGAGGAGTCGGCAACGGTGGAACAGCCGAATGGCGCTGCGGCTGACTTGACTTGGTGGTGAACGCCGTAAGAACGATGAAAAGGCGATCTCGTTTGCTTCGCTCTTGTCCGGAAACAACGAAGCAAGTTGAAAAGAGCCGAGGGCCCTTTGGTACCTCAGCCGAAGGGACAAGCGACTGTACAATGAATTATTTTTATTAAGGGGGGGGGGGGGCACACACATTAGGAAGTTAAAAAATATCAACAAAAATAAAATATCCATTTCCTCCCCCTAAAAAAAAGAAAAATCCCCGATGGACGCTTCGTGTGTCAACATGAATATCACGATTATGTAGACTCGACGAAATCGTAATTTCGATTCGCGTGTCACGCGTGTCGAAGATTTTGCCCGCTGGTGAAATAATAACAGCGCATTGGAACGTGCAATCAATCGCTCGGCGAGCTCAGCATCCACCTGGCACGTTTCGCGTCGCGATTCTCGCGGAAAAGGGACGAAGGAAAAAAAAATACGACTGACGGGTGGGCAAAATGGCGAGCGCGCTGTGCGACAGCTTTGTGTCGGAAGCACAATGCAAAATTGTACAATGGACACGTTATTATCGAATAACGGACGGTGCGTCCGTATTTCGGCACATGGAGACGGGGCGACCGGGGTTAATCGGCACAACTCAGGAGGTCAAATTCTCGTCACTAAAGATTAAATAAAATAAAATATTCAAAACCACGAATTTCTGCTAATTAACCCGAGTGAGACAGAAAAATATTTACCGACGGAGTTCGATGCTCGGAAGTTCGGGAAATAAAAAATAACACGTGTGTGGAGTGACGTTGGCCGTGTAGTTCGTGGGCTTCGAGTGGCCAGGTGAAAATCTGCAATTCCGGAGCTTTGAGCCGCCGACGGCGAGCGGTTTGACAAGTGGACCTTTCGCTTTCGACCGCGCGTGGGCCACTTGTGTTTGCGCTCGGTGGCCGTAAGAAAAATTCATGAATGGCGAATGGTCTAAATCATTTGGCTGAATGGTCGGCGGCGAACCGGATATGCCGAGCGGTGCAGCCGCGCGCGTTCTCGCTCTCTGCGGAGAGTTCCAATGGATGCGGTTGGTGGACGAGCGTGGAGGAGGAGGAGGAGGAGGAGGAGGGGAGGAGAGGGAGGGTGAGGAAGAAGGAGAAGGAGGAGAAGGAGGCGGAGGAGGAGGGGGAGGAGATGGTAGCGGCGACGACCGTTATATATATACACGTCGTTTACTATATACTCGTCCCGAGGTTTTCTTAATGTTGCGATATTTCAGAGCAAAGTCTTTAAATCTAATATATTACCGACAGTAATTAAATATAAGTTGCACGGGCCGCTATGAAGGTGGGACGAAAGGGGTAGGTGGGGGGGGGGGGGGGGGGGGGGGGTAGAGGCGGCCAAAGTGTTGTCCAACGCTCGTAACTCAAACCGGCGAACTTTCCGCGAGGCGAGACGAAATTTCGTCGGCCGGTGTGTAAAATCTTTCTACTTTCTGGAGTCTCGCGTCAGGCGCGCGCCGGGCCCGCGGCCAAATGGTCAATAACACGGCCGCTCGCTCGCGCCACGAGAATGAGAAAAAGCTACTTAAGGGTGGGAAAGAGGCCCGGAAGCCACGCCGATAATTCACGAAGGTATCGCCGCTCGAATTAACGACGCGTCGCGACTCACGAATTTCGTTCGTCGAGGGTGTATCGCTCGGCTTTTTTCGCTAAAGTGACGGGACAGGGGAGAGGGAGGAGGGAAAGAAAGAGGGTTGCGATGTGCCCGGGGCGAAGTCACCCTCAGCCGGCGGCGTCTCGATTAATGTTGGTAATTCGAGAATCGATGCCTGTTGCTCCGTTCCACTGTTTACCCGACATTTTTTTTTTTTTTTTTTTTTTTTTTTTTTTTTTCTTTACGACCCACGTACGAGCCATTTTATTCAATGAATGTTATTTCGCGTATCGACGAGATCTTCCTTTCTCTCCCTCCGGGCGACCCAAAACCGCCGACCCATCAGTCTTTTAGCCGCGCGGTGCTTTGATTCTGTTTGCCTCGACTTTTTTTTTCTTTTTTTTCGTTCTCTCCATCCGACCCATAAAACATCTCATCCCGCGTCGCGTATCTCATTCCGTCGCGTGTTATCCGACTCAACCCCCCCCCCCCCCCCAGCGCTCCCGACACTCACGCGTGCTCTTACCGAAATGAAGACTGATGTCGGGCCGCCAACACCCCGCTTCAACTTTTCCCATTCATAGCGCCCCGCGTACCCGACTCAATTATTTCGTCCCACTCGGGGGGCTTCGCCGATAGCGGCGACCTGGCGACGTTGTTCCACGATGGATCTTGCTGCTACACCTGAGGAAGCGGCGGTGCCTCCTCCTCCTCTCGGTCGCTGCTGAGACGCCGATTGGACGTTTTCTCGGGCTGATACTCCGTGTATATAGCGCCAGGAGTGTTTCTCGAGCGAGCATGTAAATAGTTAATAACGGCGAGCTCGCGAAGGGTCGTGATTTAGGGGACGCGGCGAGGGCGCCACGCTCGGGCGCGGGCGGCGCACTCACTTTTAATATAAAAGACTCGATAAATATACTCGGGAGCCCGAAGGAGCTCTCCCCCTCGTTTTCTCGACCGGACGCCCCCGCGTTACTATATTTGGCGAACGAGAGAGCGAGCAGTCGGCAAGATGGAACATCCTCGGGGGGAGGGCCGAGGGGGGACATCGTACTCACTGATGTTATATATATAATATATATAGATGTATATAGGAGCCAGGTCGATTCACCCACCGATGGCTCCGCTGCCGCCTCTCGACTTACCGCGTTTCTTCGTCTACCCCCAACGTCCTCGTTGGTAATTCAGCAGGTGGAAAAAGTACCCGGAGTCGTTCAAGTCAAATACCGACGTCGTAATTCGATACATTATTTTTTTCCCCGCAAAGAGACGATAGGAATTTTTTGTTGTTGCAAATGACTTTTGATTTGTGTAATTTCGCGTATTTTTAGGAAACCAAGTTGGGATATCACGGCAATCGGGTACAGAGTTAAATCGTTATCACAGAGACGATGAAATATTGAAATCGCGGCAACCTCGTTTAAAATTATGGATTTTCGTTATTTCGTCGGGTCAGCGCGACCGGTGTAATTGATTTTCCATTTGTCAGAAGTCTCGTCACGGTGACGATTTTTTTTTTTTTTTTTTTTTTTTTCCGATGGATTTTTGCTCGTCGATGCGAGCGAAGCATCGGACGGTATCAGGAGTGTCCCCCGAGTCGTCTGTATGTTAAGTTTCGTGGGGAACGCGAGGGAGGAAAATGTATGCGTCGGAGTGTGCACGGGACTCGAGCGAGCGAGTCCAATCGCCGTATAATTCAGTTTGTTTATGGGTCGCTCGCTGCTCAATTTTTCAGCGTAATGGACGCACTGCCTCCCCCCTTCTTCCCCTGACAAACGAGGCTATTTCGCTGGTTCCGCGGTTCTCCTTTTTTTTTTTTTTTTTTTCATCCCCTCAGACTTCTCGACCAGGCCGACGGACACTACGCTCGCGATTAAACGACACCCCCGTTTGATCCTGAACGGTGAGTTTCGTCATCGTGATCCACTGTCCGGTCTGCTGATAACCCGGAAAAAAATTTATCAAAACGATACGACCGACCAAATGTCACAGCGAAAAAAAAGAAAAATGATGAAAAAAAAATCTCTGGTGAAAAGTTGAAATTCCGAAATTACGAGAATACCGCAGTTTTCCCGGGACAGCCGAATAAGACGACACGGGATAAACCGTAGTCGGTTGAGCGCCGACGAAGACGACGACTCTGTTACACTTGATTCGACAAGGCGCGGCGGGAGCGAGGAGAAGGGCGCGAGGGACGCGGAGCCTGAGAGAAAAGACCGGGAAAGTGGAGGAGGGAGACTGAGAGAGTGCAGAAGAAGCGAGGAAACCCGAGGAAGTTTAATTTCGCGCTGCTACATTGGCCCGAGACCGCGACGCCTGGGTCTTTCATACACGGAGCGCGCGCGGCGAGTTTGAAGGCGTTGCATCCGGAACACTAAATCATGCGATATTAGAGAGTGTAGTGCGGTGTGGGGGAGGAAGACAGGGAGAAGGAGGGAAAGAGGGAGAAAGAGGGAAAGACCTGGAGGAGATAAAGGATGTTGCGAGACGGTGCGAAGCGTAGCTGACGAAAAAGCTCTTGTTGGAGGGGTTGGAGAGGGCGGCAACCGCGGCGTCGTCCTTCGCAACCTCCTCCACGGCACCACGGAGCTCATAGCGGCCCCCGAGCGTGGCCGCGATCCAATTTTTCTCGGTCCTGTCGCCGCGAGTTACGGAAGAAACGAGAAGTCTGCGAGCGCCACCGCCGTGACTCCACCGACCTAACGTCCTGGCTGTGATGTGTATACGTACACTCACACCCCATTACTGCAGGTGGCACACCGGCCTATGACTCCTCTCGCGTTCCCTTAAGTCCTGGCTGGGATGTTCGGGATGCGTTCCCTTAAGATCTCCTCAACCACCCCCTGAAGGCGAAATAGAAGACGACTCCTAAAAACGAGTCGTCTCCTATTTAAACGCGGCTCGTAACACGTCGAGCGACGTGTGGTGAAAAAAATATTCGAAGTCAGGTCGCGAATAGGGATGATGTTGACGTTTACATCGTTGGAATGCAACGAAAATTAGAAAAACAATTATTCTTGTGATCGAAAAGATCGTACCGGGTATAAAAAGTTATTATAACGAGTAATCATTATAATAACTTTTTTTAATAATTTTAGAATCGTTGGATTTTTATTTATTTTTATCTATTTTTGTTGCATTCTGACGATGCAAATTTCAACATCATGAATCGGGTGCCCTGCCGGGGCCACGATGTAAATTTGACTTCATCAGGCACGAAATTACCGCAATATGTTTTTTTAACATCAACTTAAAGATGAGTCATTCTACACACCGGGGCTGTAAAGTGACTCGTCTGTTTTCCAGGGAAGAATAGAAAAATAAACGCGCGAGAGACGATAAAGAGTTTCCACCCGGTGCTACATTGTGCGTACCGGTTAAACGGCCGAGCCGCGTGGCCGGTAAGGAAAATGAACGATAAAAAGTGTAAACCATTGTTTAGTATCTCCCCCTTGTGAATTTATCAAGAAACTCAATATGCGCTGGTTTCCCCGCGAAAAAAAAAAACCGATGGCCCACACGATAAATCGTGCACTGGCCGGAGAGGGGGTAAACGCGTTTGCGTGAAGGGCAGAAAGTGCGATTGAGGACGTGCCGAGAAAGCCGCACCCAGGGTTGGGGGAGGAGGGGTGGAGGGGACAGAAGTTCAACAATGATCTATTCGCGCCGACAGCGGGGAAGAAGCCCCCCATGACCCGCCCACCGACCACCCCCACTCCCCTCCCCCGCGCGCTCTGCGTCATCTATTTACGTCAGCTCTATTGCCCCCCGCGCATTGTGTGTGATATTAAAGAGGAAGAAAGTTAATGGGTGGCGTTCCATATGCAGATTCACGTCTCCGTGGGTTCTGGCAGCCTCGGCTGCCTTGCCGCGCGCTGCTACCTTTATACCTTATACCCCGAGTAATATAGCAGCTCTTTGTATCCATTTTATGGCACAGGTGCCATAAAGCTGCTGGCTGGCTGGCGCGGGGGCGCGCGCGGTCGAGGCGAACCCCCGTATAGGGTGAGGGCTACGTAAAAGGGAGCTGGAAAATCACGGGGTTCGCCGCTGGTGGCGTCGCTTCGTGGCAAGTCTCTCCGTAATTTTCCCTCCTCCACCTTCCTCCGCCCCCCCCCCCCCCCCCCCCCCCCCCCCCCACGAGTGTATATACCTTTTCGTGTGGCAAAAGAGTGGCGAAGAGGGTGAAAAAAGAGGAGGAGGAAGACCGAAGAGCCCTGAGGAAAAAGGTAAACACACGGCCTTTCGGGCGCGGCATCGAGAAACAACTTGGCGTAGTTGGCACGTACCGGTTGCGGGTATATTGGTTGTGACAACCTCGCGGCCGATCGATAATGGTCCTCGAAACCCCTCTCTCAGTTACCCCCCCTGAAGTTTCGATTGATCCCTGTGGCAGGGTCTGGTATGAACCGGGAACCGGCAACCCGGTCCAACCTGGGCCGTGCCTGGATGTGTGCACGCTCGGTGCAGCGGATGTTGTATTTGACTAGAGAGGCGGCTATCTACGAGTCCCTTTGGCAAACCGTGTGGCCTCCCCCCCCCCCCCTCCCCGCTCCCCCCCCCCCCTCCACCTCACGTCCAAATGGAGATCAAAGATCCCGGGGCCTCGACGATACCGAGCTCACAGCCGTAGCCTAAACAGGCAATTACTACTTGGCTTGGATGGAAACGCGTAGAGAGAATCGAGTGGTTGTGCAAGACGACGACGACGGTCCACGCGTGGTACCTTCGACCGCATGGAGCGCACACCGTTAACCGGATTGGATGGCGCTCGGCTCTATGTATGACGTGCGTAGAGCCGGGACTCGGTACCAGAGGACATTTCATCTTTCCTGGTGAATATCGGCAAGCACAACAGAGAGGCACCTGGATTGAGCCCATCAATTCAGCTCATAGCATTGAGCGCCTTCATTAAAGTGAGATAGGGTGAGAAGTGTAGACAAGGAAGTGCGTGAACCCAACTTTTATTCGCCCAGTAGCAGGTCGAAGGCGTCCTGGGACGAGAGGAAACTCCGGGAGAACAGGGGAAAACCATTTGGAGGCTCTCGATCGATCTTTTAATTTGAGAGGCTCTTCGGGGAGCCCGGATCAAGGTGAGACGCTGCTGAGTCTTCACACACATTCGAGGGCTGCGCTGCGAAGGTTCGCCAGTCATGAATCAATTTGCGGAACTCAGAAGCGGAGATGGCGCGATGGCAGTGAGGAAGATCCCGATGAATACAGCCCAGTGGCTTATCAGGCGGGAAGAGGAAGAGAAGGAGGTGGAAGTGGAAGAGGAAGAAGAGGATGAGGAGGATCCGGACGATGCGGGAAGTGAGATAATGTCGGCTGCGAGAGAAGAGGAAGACTGGAGAGACAGGCGAGTATGAGGAGAGTCAGTAGTATGCCTGATTAAGCGTAATGCGAATCAAGTTACCGGCGGGGCAAAAGGAAGGACCGCCGCGGACCCGCCACGCTCGTCGGGATCGGCCTCGCCAATTTAAAGTTAATTCGCGACGGTAGCTTCACTCTGTAATCCGACCTGCTCCCTCCCGGGCGTCAGAGAGGAGACTAGTTAAAAATTCACGAGCGCTTTTCCCGGTGCTCGGGGGGGTTGACTGGATGCTTCCCGGAAGAGGGAGCAGTTACCAGTCAAATTCTCCGGAGAGCCATCAACTTCTTTGAAGTAAAGTGCGGTAATAACAAGGAAGATAACTTTCAGGAGGTGGCTGGGAAGGTGGACTGTGTTATTATCTCATCCGCGAGAGATTTCGATCCATCGAACCATCGGATGGACCCACCAACAACCCACGTGTCAATTTTTCACGTACCCCCGATGTTGACAACGCCCGAGAGCACCAGGTGGCAAAGTATCCGTCAGGGCGAACGCCATACACCCGCTCAGGCATCGGAGGATCCGTGTGGTGGGGTGGGTACTACACCCACGACGCAAGGATCCTATAATTCGCGGGGGGTTCACCGAGGGGTCGAGGGTGGGCAGGCAGCGAGAGAGGTTCGAGAGAGGATCGAGGTATTAGGCATGCAGACGAGCTTTCCTGTCAGTCGCGGGAAGGTTTCACCCTCACCGCTGCTGCGCCACCCTCCACCGCCATCCGAAGATATAAGGGTGACACGGTCCTGCGGATAAAAGCATCATGACTCAGTGATGAAGTTGGCCTCGTATTCGCCTACCTTTACCGCCACGGTTCTCCGAGAGACCTATCTACGACGGTACAACGTGTACGGTACATATGTAGGTTCTCGGTGCGAGCGAGTGGTACCTAGAGGTAAACTAGAGTGCTGGATAGGCTAAGGGGGCGAAGCACTCGGGGGTTTCAGTACCTAATACATGCTATCCCTGTGTAATACCGTCGGCGCGGAGGACTCGGGGATGGGACAGGACCATAAACACGCAAGCCACACACGAGCCACCGCCACGCACCCATCCACTCGGCTCGGCTCGCGCGCACGCGTACATCAAGTCGCAGCGCAGGGCTATAACGGGAGAGGCATCGAGGTCCACAGGGAAATGTAATGCAGAGGCTGTTCGACAGAGAGACGGATGGTGGGATGAAGGGGAAGGGAGAGAGAACGCAAGAGTTACCTAATCCTCCTCAAGGAGATCCTTCCACTAAGTGGGATAAAGATCGTGGAGCGACGGTAGACCGTCGGTGATAACAGACCTGGCTCTACTGTGGTCGTCAAGTACCCGTCGATCGGTGGTGAGTTATCGATCCATTGTAATTCGTCTAGGCGTAAGCCCTCCACCCGACGAGCGTGCCCCCGACGCGACAATCGAGCGGAAGTTAGAGAAGAGGCCATGTGTACGGGCAGATGATGCTGCCCCCTAAAGATTGAAACACTACGGTACGATCGACGGATATTTTTTTGCGACGAGGAAGCTGCAAGCGAGTACCAATGAGGGGGGGGGGGGGGGGGTCCAAGGCGCGACGACCGACTATTTTCACCCGAAGAATCAATTATTGACAAATCTCCGGACGGGGGAGGAAGGAAGCGACCCGACGCTCGAATGAGCTCGCCGGATGCGAACCGGAGGTTGCTCGGAGAACCTCAGCAAATCGACCGCGTCGCGTCTCCTCGCCGCCGTCGACCCATCATAGTAATCCTGATCATGGGCCAAGAAAGACGAATGGAGAACGCGGGCCTTAGGAATTGACTGATCAGGCTGTGCAAGAGCTACCAACGTTGAATCACATATTTGCCGCTTCGGGGTGACGTCAATGACGCCGGGAAATATGGTACACGGTATAATCTCTCCGGCCAAGTCCGCTACAAGTCGGTGAATCATGGATAAGCCGAGGATCCTGATAATATTGCAAACAGCGGCAGTCTCCAGAAGGCACAAGCGGTAAGATGAGAGAAGCCAGGGAGATGGGGAAAGATGAAGGCGGGGGAAAGAAGCCAACTGCCGGGCGGTTAGGTGCGGTTACCAGGGCTGGGGATGCGGGGACGCCAAAGACGACGACGTAGTCTGCGGTAAGCCGCGAGCGTTGTGTGCGTGCCACCTTTATACGTTTCGGTGGCAGGAAGGGAGTGCGAAGAGGTGTTAGGGTCGCGACGCGCACCACCTATTAAACGGCTAGTGGCTAATAAAGTCCCCAGTGGGGTGCGTCTAATAAACTGGCCTGGCGTATATTGGTCGGACGGAGCCTGCGACCTCTCACTCTCTCGTTCTCCTCCTCCCTCTCTGTCTTTCTCTCCTTCTCTCGCTCGTTGTCTCCCACGCTATAGCCTCCGTGCCATCAGAGCTCTGCAGCGGGGAGACTTACGAGTGTTATGTTTCCCACGAGCCATCGCTTGCACCCACCGCCACTATCCGCCCATGGCTGACACATTCCAATAGGCGAGGAAATACTACCCAACCCGAGAAAAGTGTTTTCACGATGCTTAACGCTCTTTGGCATATCCGAGCACACGAGGAAAAACGCGGCACGACAGATATTTTCGCCAGGAAAAATAGGACACGTCTTGCGATCGATCGATTCTATCTATATGTGCATCCAATTCAACACCGGATCTCGTGACACCGGAAAATGCACGACACCCAAAAGTGCTGGCATGAAAAATATGTCACACGTATTTGGAGCTCACAATTATTTCCGTTGGTTGACCCACGACGTACACGAAGTCATGATCCCCCCCCGCCTCAACAATGTTCGCGTGTACGCAGAGTGGAATCGACCCCGACTCGTACTAGCGGACTGGTAGGTGGGTCAAAAGTTCGCGATGTATTTGGCCCGATAGTTGAAAATGAAACGTTGATGCGCGTTAACCCCGGAGTCCTGGCTCGGCGGTTTGACACGTTTTAAACTGGGACGAGCGAACGTCGTGTCATCCGCAAATACACGACCGCGATGCTGGTGCCTATCCTTTGGAGTCAAGACTGTAGGTCTCGTTGCATCGAATAGGTGGAAAATGCATTGAAAATAACTCACCGCGAGAACGTCTAACGACTCAGTTCTAGTGCAGGGGATGGCAGGTTTCGTCGTTTATATCAGATGTTATGTGTCGTGAATGGGAGTTAAACGTGACTGCTCGTTAGCGCCGCGAATAACGTAGCGCTAAGGCAAGAGTCGAGAGAACCAAAATGTATCGCGCAACCATTACCACGGGGTCACCCGGCCGATTGATCGCCATGACTGCAGAGGGCGCTCTTGCTTCGCCAAAATCGTACCCACGTTGCACGGACCGGTGTGTATATTCAACTAACAGAGAGCACTAAACTATTTTAGATGCAGATGGGGACACACACAGCGGTGACGGCGGAAGTGCACAGGCCCGATCGATTGCGAGTTCCACTCTCGCGCATTATTAATTATCCCCGCTGACGTTTGTGGAGCCCGGAGCGTAGACTCCTCGTGAGCGCCGCGCGCGCTCGGCTTGACTGCACGTGACGAGACCGACGCGACGCTTAATTTATCTCCAAATCCCTTTTACCGAGAGAAATACCGAAGTGTCATGCGGCATGGTGGCCCGTGGATTGTAGGTGTCTTCTCTCGGCTTGCGCATCCACCTCCCCCTACCCCACCAACAAACCCCAACCCCTTAACCGCCATCCGGCCGACGAAACTAGTCAGGCTGAATTATTTCAAGTGCGGAAGGAGGGAAAGGGTAACGAGCAGCGAGCGACAGGACGAGTTTCTCGAGTCCATCCGTCACGCGGTCCGTCATCAGTAGTTGCAACGTCGAGTGCGTTCGAAGCCCTTTCAACGACCCGCGCGTTGGTCCTCGCTGTCAATTAACTCACTTCCTCTTTCGACTGCTTCCACTCGGAGATGCTGTCTGTCGCTTGACGACCGACCACCGTGCAAGGTTCCAAAAAGGTTTCATTGAAGGTACCACCGAAGGTATACCCAAAACCTCTTAGTCAATTGGCAAACGGTGCACAAGGCAGCCGCTTGGTTTCCAAAGCGCGGCTCCTCGAGAGAGAGAGACTTCACGATGGACTCAGTTAACTAGCAACGGGAATGACGATGGATCGGCGTCGAGGTAACGGGATTTCGGTGAATACGAGATAAGTGAGCGAGCGAGCTGAGTGGAAATTCTCTCGCAGTGTGTCGGTGTCGTCGGATGTATGACAACTCGAGCGTATGGCAGAGGGGGTTAGGGAAGGAAGGAGGAAGAGCGTAGTGCGTGCGGGCAGGTGGGTTTAGGGGTGGGCGGGGGGGGGGGGGGGGTGGGGGGTGTTCTGTATGGTACCTAGACACAGGAGGACTAAGGGGTGGTGTGTTTAGCACGGTAATGGGAGCTAAGAATAATTCCCAGTTAGATTTGCAGCCGCGGCAATACAAACGTCGCCCGCCCGGTTGCCCCGTGTTCAAACAGCTCTGGCAGCTGGCGTAAGGCAAACGAAGCTTGAGCTCTCGAGTATTAGAGCACCAGGAGAGAGGCGCGCGCGTCTCCTAGCGGGGATCGGTCGACCGAGTGCAGCGATGATACCGCGAACCCAGTGCCAGCATGAGCAAGGGAGAAAGCGCTGAACGACCTCATCCCTGGTACACCATGCTACCCCATCTCTCTCTATGTGCGTGTGAGCGCGAGCGCACCTTGTGTATCCACATAGGACTCGGAGACTCGGAAGTGAATTTCGGGTGTAAGCGAACGACGCTGCTGCTGCTGCTGCTGCTGCTCGAGTGCTGCTTGGTGCTCTTCGTCGTCGGCTCAACTTCCACCATGCGCCGCGAGAGAGCGAGATATGGCTCGGGCTTGCTTGTTGGGACGCACCCGCCCCCGTGGAAACCCCCGTCTTCCGCCGACGGTGTTCGCGACTCTGTTTGCAGAGACGCGCATACATTACATTGACGTTTCGAGCCGACGACGACGACAACGACGACGACGACGACGACGACGACGACTTGCGTGGCATCCGAGAGATAGTTTCGTCTGTGACCTGATACAGACGCGAGCGCGAGGTTGGTGTAGGAAGGGGCTTCAACCAGCGCCAGAAGCCCAACGGTGAAGCCGATACACGGTTAAGATAACAGCGAGAGTCGAGCTTCATCGATCCAGGACGACGTCAAAGATGACACATCGAGAATCACGCGTCGAGCCAAGGCAAATTGGTTACTTTTCAAGGATTTCGAGTACCCTCGGGGCAGGACTGTCAAATTTCCGTTACCATTGCGCTTGATTCGTCGCGATGGGCGATGATGACCGACGTCGCGCGTCCAGGGCGACGACGCAGTTGCCGCATGTTTGCCGTGTAGAATGAGGCCACGTTGCGGTCCTGCGCGGGGGCAGAACGGTCAACGTTACCGTCCAGCCTCGGCCCCCGGTGCGGCCGAGCCCTGTCCGTGTTGATACTGCTCGTCGCGACGGTCAAACATCTCTCGCTCTCGGGCTTTGACCGGACGGTAACTGTCGATTGGCGCGCGCTAGCGCTCTGTGTGTCCCCTGTGTGTTTTAGTGTGTGTTGTGGAACGTGACCGTGTTGCGTAGCCCACTTAATTCCCAACTGATTCGACCGAGAATACAATGATCCACGCGTGCTGTTGTCATCCATTAGTGGACGCGAGGCCTGTGGATTCTCGTGGGTATCGACGAAAGACATTACTTTAATGATGTGTACAGAGGATTTTCTTTCGACTGCTTTTGCAAGACGGTGATGACTGGACAAAGTTTTAGGCTCGGTTGGCAGTCGAAGTGATCCGACAGATAATGAGACTTTTTTTTTTTATATCCGCCTTTGATTATTGGTCTGATCTGCGAAGCACACGATCCCTGACGTCGACACCTAAAGATGGGTATGTACAGTAGTGGGCGGCCGCGGCAACAGCCGGGAGGTCTAAAAAGCACGAAAATGGGATGGGGAAAAACGATAATAAATAATGGAAGGGCCAGAAGGGCAGAGAAGGGGACGAGTTGGGAAGGAGGCGCGAGCAGGAAAAACTTTTCTCCCTGATCCCTTCGATAGAGAAGTTAGACAGGGTCTATTAACGCGCGTCAATTTTATTCACCCCCCGAAGTCGCTTGATTTAAGACGGCACCGCCGAGTTGACTCGGACTAGCCTGTTGAAAAGTTTTTCGGCTCGACCGGGCCGCGGATATCTGTACACGGCTTCAGCCCCACCATACAAATCCCCTAGCCACATCCTCGTCGTCCTACCATCCCCTAATACCAACTGCGGACGCGACCACTGGAGGGTGAGGCGCATCCCTCTGTGTGAGTGCGTTCTCCACCCCCCTGCCTCTCATGTCGAAAGCGTCGGCGTCCAATGCCCACGAGGAACGGGAATTGAGTGGCCGCGAGTGGATCCCCCCCCCCTCCCCTAACTGGTGGCTGGCATTTATCAAAATATCGGTAATCCAGCGGGTGCTATCCAAGGAACGTCGTGGCAGCTGGGGTCCTCGGGTTTCGCGCTCTCTTTTCCTCTCTCTCCCTCCCTCGGTCTCGCTCCACCTCCCCTCTCCGTCTCTCTCTCTCTTTCCCTCGTTGCGTGCCGGGGCGCCACCGTGAAATACAAACTGCCGCGCGACCCGAGTCAATGACACACTCTATGATTTACACAGCCGAGTCGAAGGGCCACAATCTGTATGGCTTAACAAGTCCACGGGCAAATCGCGGTGCCGCTTTGGATATTGAAATCCATTCGTTTCCCATCCCCACACCCCCTGCGCCACCCCCCGCCCAAACATTACGCCGCCTATTACTCTTTCTCCTCCCGTCCACCTGTTTCGCATTCACCCTCCGCATCCCTCCCGCTCCACCCACCATTTCAAGGGGATATAAAGTAACGGAATCTCACGGAGCCACTCCTCGTTATTTCGGAGGTTTGTCCGGCGACGAAGAGCCTCGAATTTCCGACGCCTGCGAAGGTTTTTATTTTTGTTTTTTATTTTCCTTCTTCATTCGCCCAGCTACATATTCGCCTGGACTACGGAGTCTCTATTATACCGGGCATCCGGCTGGTGTCGAGAAAAAAAAAAAGTGGCAAAGGACGCGCCCTACGAGCGACCCCGTGGTACATCCCGAGCCCCGTTGAATACCTTTTTTATTCGGTCGCCGAGAGAGCGAGAAGAGGGTGCGCGACGAGAGAGAGAGAGAGAGAGAGGAGCAGCAGCCGCCGCCGTGCGGCGATCCCCGACGCACGTCACGTATTTCAGTGATGACGTCACGCGTTCGGGAGGACAAAATATAACGCCGACGCAGAGAGGGTGCCCAACAATCCGCCGTTCCCACCACCGCCGCGGCACTGCGTTCGGCCCGTTACATACGCTATGCACAGTGCGGGTCCCGCTTATGTATACATAAATGCGAGGTAACCGCCGGTCGGACGATGGAGTCGCCCCGGGTATGTGCGATAAGACGCGGGGCGAAACGAGACTTTTAGTGCCCCCTCTCGCCGTGCGGATGGTACTTATTGCGACGAATGGTCCGAGCTACAAATATCCAAGATCGTAAAGGCGGCGAAAAAAAAAAAAAAATAGCAGGCCCGAGATTTCGCCATTGACGAGAAAATAAGCAGGACTTTCCGGCCGGTTGAACAAAATTCTGCCAATATCGCGACGCTCCCTCGACAAATGAATTTTGAACGAAATATCTTCAGGACAAAAAAGAAACTAAACAAAAATTGTGAAGCGTGAAAAAATTGTTTTCCCGCGTTTGTAATCCACAGCGGTTAAACGCGGGTTCTAACAATGCTTATTGCGACGAATGGTCCAGGCTACAAATATCCGAGATCGTAAAGGCGACGAAAATAAAAAATAAAAATAGCAAGCTTGAGATTTCGACATCGACGAGAAAAAAGCAGGACTTTCCGGCCGGTTGAAAGAAATTCTGCCAATATCGCGACGCTCCCTCGACAAATGAATTTTGAGCGAAATATTTTCAGGACGAAAAAAAAGGAAAAAAAAAAATTGTGAGGGATGAAAAAATTGTTGTCCCGCGTTTGTAATCCACGGCGGTTGAACGCGGGTTCTAACAATCTCTGAGACAAACCCCAAGTGCTCTCGGGTTAACGATATTACGAGCTTGCCTCGAGTATTTTTCCCCTCAACCGCAGCGGCGGCGCTGCAGTCTGAGTGCGCAAGGGTATCTCGTGCTTAAAGCAATGCTTGATGAAAGCTTTCGCGGGGGGGGGGGGGTTCGGGTCTCTCGTCACGTCGCCCGGCGACTACGGTCGCGCCTCTTGCCTCCCCCACTTCACGTGCCCCCTCGCCACCGGATAATCTCGACGGTCGACCGGTATCAAAGGAAAATGAAAGGATTCGAGACAAGTCGTTGTGCTGCCGCGAGACGGGGAGAAGGGTGAAGGGCGCGACCCTTGACAGCGGCGATACCGGAGAATCCGTATATCAACGTCGCTTATCGGGGACACATCGCGAGCTTAGAAAAATTGAGACTTCTTTGCATCGCTGGAAATGATAATTTATTGAAAGTGGGTTCAATCAAAAGAGAAAAAATTCTTGGACCTGATATATTTGGCGCCGAGACGTCATCGCGTCTCTTGATAAACGGCGTGGGAATCGAAATCGATATCACGACGTACCGAGTGAAAAAAAAAATGTACAAAATAATTTTCCAGAAACGGCGGAAACGGGAGAAATAATGGATGAATGTCATTACGAAGCTCCGTTCCCGTTCGTGCAATTGAACCCGGAAGTTTCGCGGCCAATATTAACTTTGGCACGAAACCCGCAGTGAGCACCAGCGCGATACAGATATCGTCGAGCACGCACAGAGCACCGAGACGACACCGCGGACGTCGGAACGTCCCCCCCCCCCCCCCGCTCTCGCTCGCTCTGACGGTTCGCGAGAATCGCAGGCTTATCCGCGAGGAAAATCCGGTTCGGGTGTCGCGCGCACGCGGTTAAATTATCGGAACGTCGGTATAATTGGACGGTCGATGTTTCGCGGTCGCCGCGGCCGTCGAGGCTTTTAATGGGTCCGGAGTGTCGCGCTATAGCTGCGGCCAGCCAGATGGATACGGCGAGGGGGGGGGGGGGGGGCAGGGTATTCCTCGCTGGCGTCGCCGAGCCGCTTCGGGTCGCACCCTTAAGCCCCGAGGATTTTCGTTATGGCCTCATATCCGCACCCCCCAACCCCTCCCCACCCCCGCGCAGCGGTAGGAAGGGGGGGGGGGGGGGTAGCAACCTTAGCCATTCCGGGGCCCAGCACGTAGCGGCCGACCGAGCGTCGAATATATCCGGCCCGGGCCAATGCAGAAGCTCGTGCCAAACGAAGCCCCCGGTGCGCGATATGGGGGAGGGGACAAAAGTGTGGCCGACGGAAGAGTAACGGACGCGAGAGTCTGGCGGAGGCCAACGAAGGCCAACGGGGGCCAACGACGGTGGCCAACGGAGAAACTAAGAACAGGGGGAGAACCAGAAGGGAGGATTTCTCTTCCATGGAAATCCACGCGTGCATTAGCCAACAGGCTGCGTCGCTGGTGGCTCGATCATATGTGTGCTCATATACAGGGTGGTTCAGAATGGTTTTGTCAGTCGTTGAGGAATAAAGGAAAGCGGAAAATTGCCGCTTTGGTACTATATAATTAAAAAAAAAAAAAAAAAAACACGAAAAAAAAGAGTGCCAAAAATAAACCTACGGGACACGATTCACGGTCCACGAAAAAGGCTGCGAAGAGCCACATTGATAATAAATAGTATTTCTTTAGACATTTATTTATTTCTTTTTTCTCATTAGTCTATTTTTATCAAATTTGCAATGCTTATAAATAAATAAATATTGCGAATTAAGAAAGGTGGGGACAAATCATTCCTCAATGGCTGACAAAGCTATTCTGAATCACCCGGTATATATGTATGTACATATGTATAGGCAAGACACGTACCGGCTATACGTACACCTGACTATATTCTGTGTACCCAGATGCATCTACATAAGCTTGCGTAATGGGGGAACAACGGGGCAAACGAAAGTACGGTGCATGAACCTTGGGTGGTGGTGGCTGCTGCTGTTGCTGCTGCTACTGGTGCTGCTGCACGTTGGAAAAAGAACGAGTCGGCTGCTTAGCGTGGTCGTTGCCACTGCGGCTGGAGTCATTTGGATCACGCCATCCTTCGACCTCAGCACGCTGACCCCATCATTCAACGAAGCTTCCAGGTTCTTTCTACCTTTTTCAGTGTTTTGCGGAGACCTCGGTTCACGCTGACGCCAGTTTTACATGGTGGAAAATCATTTTGATGCGAATATATCGAGACACTTCAGGGGAGGGGGGGAGGGGGGGGGGTGCACCCTTCACCAGAGACGGATGAAAGATTATCCCGAGCGTTGTTCGACGTGGCACGACGCGCGAGGCCAGAACGCGTTAGGGGTTAACTTGTTGAGCCGGCTGGTGCACTCGGTGAGAGCCGCAATATGCGACGAAACGCCCACCGACTCGACGTCTATGTGGCGTCGTAATAATAAAGGTGGGCACGCGTGGCGCTGAAGCCGTGAAGCCATTTTTCGCGTTACGACTTACGCGGGAAGGTAACGGCCGTCGGTGCGCGCCTCTGGATATCGGGATCGACGAGGGGGCGGATCTGTCGGAGGGTCATTGAGTGAGGGTCATTCGGTGAGGGTCGTTGGAGAACCCGCGGGGAGCAGACCACGCGCTATTTGTGTTTGATCACTGTAATCATCGTGATTTGGAGACTAATGGAAGGCCTGCGGTTCGTCATTGTAGGGTCTGCTTATTAGTGTAATGTGTTTTCCAAAGTTGTCTGTTTGTTCGTCCAACACTCGCCTTGATCAGAGCACACCCAACATTGGATCCTCGTTTGAAAAGGACATGGCACATCGAAAATCGAAATACTGATGCCACTTTTTTAGCGTTCTCATTGGTCGGCAGCGGCTTCGATTGGGACATGTTGGTCATTTTTGTGGAAGGACTTTTGTGCGAAGAGGTGGAAGACGATGTGGCTTAATCTTGTTTGGACAGCTATGAAATCTTCCCGCAGGTTTTTCCCGTTCGTAGAAGGTACGAGAGCTTATCCCGAAAGAATAAAGGAAACGATGACCGAGTGTTTGTGTTATTTTGACTTAGCAACGAAGCTCGGACAGTTGGAACGAGCAACCGCAGCGCTGACAAAACAATTCTGAGAATCGTTACTATTGAATTAAAGATCATTGATCCTGACCCGGGCTGATAACGCTATACTTTCTCCTACGTCCTTTCCTTACATTCCTCTCTCGTGGACTTATCGTACATGCAAGTTTGACCCATCATTCCAGGTCAAAAAGATCTCGCCGCTATCGAGACTTCATAGAGACGTTTTCAGTTTTGTTGTTTGTTCGCCAGTAAATATAAGAATCGCGATAATACAGAGATAACACTAGAAGCGGTCGTTCGAGGTGAACAAAAAAAACGCTATGAATTGTGAAATAGGCTGATTACGTGTTATCACCATTTCTTTCCAACTCATCGTCTCTCGGATGATAATAAAGTGTGTCGTATCGTCTGTTGGCTTCAGCGACAAATGCGGCAACTGGAGTTATCAGTAGCTATAATTCGCAAGATATTGCAACGAATGTTTCGTACGTCGTTCGCCGCGGTCGCGATAATACGGCGAAATTTACATCAGGAGATTCATTAGTCAATGGGTTAGGTGGATTAGCTGATGGGGAACCGACAAGCGGAGCGTCTTCGTACCTCCGGGGGCTGCACTATCTTAATTAAACGATTTCCTCAATTCGCGAAACTCTGGTAATTAGGCGTCCCAGATGCCGCGGCGCGGGCTCCGTTCCCTGGGTACGTCTGCGTCGCAACGACGGGCCAGAAGACTCGACTCTGCTGCTGCTGCTGCTGCTGCTGCTACTGCTGCTGCACTCGAAACTTGTAGACCAGAACCTCGACGATTTTTCCGTCGCTTCGAGTGCTTTCGCCTCGGATAAGAGTTTGGCAACTGTGACGCGCCGGGCGAAGTCCGACGAAAAGAACAGCGAGCTGCACGCGAAAGTTGCGAAGAGCTACTTGGGTAATTTTCAAACGCGACTTTGCGGCGCGACGAAAAAATATCTTCAACGAGGAACAAGAATTTTTCGTAACGTGCGGCTTTTTTACACATTTGTGTTTTTCTAAAATACGCTTTTTGCGGGAAAGCAGGAAAATGGATAAATTCGAATGATAATGGAATTTAATATACCGCTGTGCATTTTTTACATTACAATGTGGAGCAGCTTTCAAATTTATCTGTTTTTCGACGGAAAACCTTCGTCTAATTATTTCCCAACGCGTTTTGATATGTCCAAGTTTTTGCCTCGTAATTTTAATCCAACCGAAACCCAACCAGAGGCGAGAACCTCTCCGGCAGAGCACATTCGGTCCATCGCGCAGCGAACGTGGAAATTACTCGGCGCTGTATTATACAAACGCTGCCGTATCGCCGTACACAAAACATCCATACCCGGGCTCCGACATAAATTAGAGAGTTGATTCACGGCCGCGCGCGGAATGCGCGATAGAGCACGCGCCTCCGCGCCCCGTGGATTCACCTATTCGACCGTAAATCACGCATTTTTTATTTTATTTTCCTTCTGTAGTTCGCGTTACCATATTTGTGCCATATTTGTCGGGTGCGTGGAAACATCCTTCGCCATTACGCAGGCCAAATGTGTTGTCGACCGCGAAAATTATGAGTTTGACATGGTAGGAAAAGGTGCTTTGAGCACCTTTTACCGATGTCGATTCTCCCAAGTCAAAAGGAGCTTTTTCGAGTTCAGCTTTGTCTTCGGAATCGGTGTGAGATAATTATTCATAGATTGATATTTCAATGAATTTGCATTGAACCAATGAATCGATTTTTCTCGGTGCAGGCCAAATGTGTCATGAACCGCGAAAATTATGTGATTGACATGGTAAAAGGTGCTCTGTGCAGCTTTTACCCATGTCGATCGAATTACCGGTGTCGATTCTCCCGAGTAAAAAGGAGCTTACGCGACTTCGTCTTCGGAATCGGTGTGCGTGCGGGTCTACAGTTTCAGGCTTCGCGGTTGCAGCGTCGGCCGAGAGGGTAGCGAGCAATAATGTGACTCTCGTTACCGGGGCAAACTCGAAGAAACGCGAGCGGCGGCCACCAACGCCGCGGCAGTCGATGTGCAATTATCGCTCGAGCGGTACCTACCCACCTACGTGACTTGTGCCCGGCGCGCGCGACCAACGCAAATACGCTCTAGCGTGTACGTGACCCCACACGCGACTCCTCTAACCCTCTACGCTCACGCACACCCGAGTCTCAGAGCTCGATCTCCGTTTTACCTGCTATGCAGCGACAGTCGAGTTGCCGGGGAGGGCAGGGGTTCGAGGAGGGGCGCTAGCCAGTCAGACCGACCTGCCTACCTGCCTTAACCACCTCGTTTTGAAATTCAATAGGGGGCACAACTCTCCCTCTCTTTCTCTCTCTCACCCCCCCCCCCCCCCCACCCACCCTCCGTTCAGTCTTCGCTGCCCAGTTCCGAATTATTATTCTCCCTTTCGCACAATGCCAGTTACCGCGCATTGTATTTAATTTTTGCATTGCAAAGCCGGTGGAAAATGAGAACGCCGCAAAATGACAATTACAACGTTGCGGACCTGCGTATTTACCCGAATAATAATTCACCCGATAATATATTTATCACGATCTGCATACATAGGTCGGAATTATTTTTTCGAATTATTTTTCGCGGTAATCGAAAAATGCATGTTTGTTCATTATTAAATTATCGATCGTTGAATATACCTGCCGGTTCGTGAATATTTTTAAGTGCTCACTGCTTTGGGCAACATTTTTTTTTTTTTTTTTTTTTTTTTTTTCGAACCGTTAATTTACTCGGCTGCGGTCCCGCGCCGGCGCCCCTGACGTTTAATTACTTAGCTGCGGCGAAAATAACGAGAAAATAGCGAAGAAGCAGGGGCGGCGACCTCGAGGCGCGCGAGGTGCACGAGGTGCAAGATAATACGCTGTTCTGCGCGAGTGCATCTAGCGTGTAAGAGCGTTGCACGAGATCACCGTCTCCCAGGAGGTAATGCATACCCCTCGGCGTCTTTCTCGTTTCGCCCTGTCAACCCGCTCGCCTCGCGCCACAAATATTACACTCGGCCTCGTTATACGGGCTACGCATCCAATCGAATCTCCACCTTATTTGAGAAATGCATCAGAGATTCATCGAGAAAAATAATACAATGTAACAGGTGACGTTTCTTGTGTTTCAGAATAATCCAAACATGGACGAATGAATTCCGAGTGGGATCAACGAAACCCTGGAAGCATCGCTGATTCGTGGACGAACTTCGACTGGAAGCTCGCAAGGAACCTGATAAAATACTCGTCAAAAGTGACGATACCTTTTTATCTGAACATTGTTTTAATCGAAATTTACATAAATGAAAAGATATCGAAAAGTCTCAGCTCGAATGGAAATTTATCGAAAAGTCAACAAAGGAGCATTTCAACCCCATCTCTGAGCAGAATTTGGTGGTGGATTTTGGAATTCCCGATAATTCACCCTCAGTTAGACTGTGAGAATTTTCCCTTACTGGCGCACGGACGTTGACTGATAAGCGATAACCACGAGGGGTAGTCGCGACTGAGGGTAACTTACCCTCGGAGCAACCACCACCTCAGGGGGTAAGTTGGAGGGTAAGGCAGGAGGGTAGGTTTCGGTTCGGAGGGTAAGTCAACCATCAAGATTGGCATCGGTCGGTAAGGCAGGAGACGTAAGGGAGGCGTAAAAAAAACCCTCGGCAGGCACCTTACCGGAAAGTTTTAGCGACTTATAGCGACTTTGTGCACCCCTGAAATAGCGAACTACCTTTAGTACGTAACGCTTGTTACATTGTATTACCGGTCATTGAACTTCTATTCCTAGAACAGGGTTAAAATAATACAGAGGCGAAGAGGGTCTAGCGTCAACAGTGCTTTTGCCACCCATCGATTTTATTTCGTTTATTGTGTCAACCAATTCTTATTAAAAACGCATAATAATTGTGTAAAAAGAAAACTCGATTTGAAATAAATTTGTGCAGAGGGATGCAACACGATATTTTGCTCAGACCAATAATTATAAATGTGAAGAAAATGTGATGCAGTTTGGATTCGATTGAGAGCTAATTTATGAGGTGTATTTTTTTCATTGCCACAGGGAAGAAGAAATCGTCAAAGCTGTCGGTTTCACAGAGTGCGACTGGAGTCGTGAGTGAAAAAACACACGGACATCGAGGCGACGCAGGTGCGAAGTGAGAAGAGTAAACATGCGGCGGTGTGCGATTGCTACATTCAGGAGCATCGAGTACCCAGCGGTATTTGCGGAAATGAGAATTGCTAATAGTCGACGGGAAGGAAGGTGCGGTTTTCAGAAGGTGACGCGAACTATCTAATTAATAAACACGCTTTCATGCCGAATGAACGATATGTGTAACCTGATCGTGATGGCTGGAGAAATCGAACGTGTTAAGAAAAGTTTGACTAAATTGTTGCAATAAGGAAGATATTGTCTGCTTTAAGATTCAATTACTACCAACTACTTTGTCATAGGATTGTCTAGTGGTTCAAGAGATTTTTACAAAAGGGAAAGAATAAATCCAATAAAAGCATACAATTGATTTTTGTCAATTATTGTTGCCCGCCTGCTCTGTAAGATGTATTTTTTATATCGATGTCAGACGTCAATGAGAAGTTTCGGAATCTCATCCTTGTTTGATTGGATTGTAACCCCCCGAATGTATTTAAAACTGCAAGACTCGAGCATCGAGGATGGCTCGGAAGTTGATCGAATAAACGGTGCGCTAACTTTAATCTAGTGCATCCAGATACTCATTCATTCACTCCCATTACATGCTGCAACACGATCACGGAAATGCCGAATAGAATGTGCAGTTCGTTATAATTCGATTGAAGTGAAAGATGCTCTTGTACATACCTGAAAAATTTCTTAGTTCTTTCTGTTGATCCGACAGCTTCTGTAAACATAAAATGAAATAAAGGAGTTAGTTCATTTGTTATACGGTCAGAATAATCATCGTTATAACATAAAAAAAAAATCTGTTAATAAAATGCCTACAATTTTTTACAATCAAACCCGGCCTTTTTTGAACCAACAAAAACAAACCGCTCTATCACGCGTTATCAACGAAGCGCCCCTTTAATATTCGTCCGTTTGGAGGCGCGTTAAGGCGTGGGCGGCTAAAAATACGGAGATCCGTGATCAGGGTGAGGTCCGCGAGTGTCGTAACATGTGCAGCCGAGGGTGGTAATTAACTGCGCGCCGTCTGTCGTATCGCGCAAGATGAATGGACGAAATCGGGTGCGATAACAAGCGAAGGCAATGACCGTGGCTGCTCGACAACCGGCGGCTGTACGATATATATTCGACATTCGGAACTGCGGGTAGTACTTCGAAAATTCTCGGGCTTTCGGACCAGAACTCTCTCGTCAACTCTCTCGTCAACTGCGAGCAACATCTCACGGCAACAAATACGCGCGTATTTGGTGGCAAGAGAGTTGCGTTCGATGCGTTATGTCACGGGAACCGAGGGGGGGGTTTATAGATCCGGACGTGGAGAGAAGGGCCATGCGGCCTTCGTTCGCCGTGAGCCGTAAGCAGTGAATAGTGAGCAGCAGCGAGGGAGCCCGGCATGAGGGTGGGAGATAAAGCGAGAGGGAGCGAGAGGGACGGAGAGAGAGGGAGATAAAGTGAGAGAGCGATAGAGATAGATAGATAGAGAAAGATAGAGATAAAGCGAGATGGAAAGAGAGAGGGACAGAGAGAACGCGAGAGAGATAGGGATAAGCAAAAAGGGAGAGGGGGAGGCAAGTGGACAACGAATAACAAAGATGCCCACAGCAATCGACGTGCGTTATGTTGAACAAATTGGGGAAGGCGTCCGCGAACTTCGAACCTACGTTCATCAAAGCTGCCCCGACGATAATCGCGGATCTCGCGGTGGTCATTTATCCCTTTGGCGAATTGTTATCGAGCAATTCGTTGCCACCCAAGTGTGAAATAAATATATAACGCCGTTGACTGGACAGCAGCGAGCAGAAGCGGAGCGGATCGCTCGTCGATGCGTCAACCGGTTGTAACCGGTAAACAATTCACTCGGCCGGTATAAACAATTCACTGGGACGCGTAAACAAATGATTAGCGTTGGGGCAAATCCGACGAGCGCACAGCGGTGCGTCGGGCACAGAGCTAGCGGCACATCGAACACTCGGGACAGCGCGAAATGACACACGACTCACCGCTTCGTTATGTCGCGCGACACTCTCGACGCGTTAAGCGAATCCACGAACGTTCCGCATCATCGCGTCGTCTTCGTCGGCGTTATTGACACTCGCATCTCCGTCGAACACACTGCGCGCGGGCTTCAATGAGCTTTGTAAACGGTATAAAAAGTTGAATTGACGGGAAAGTCAGAAGAAAATATCCATGACAGTAGCAGCCACTGGGCGGCCATATTGCGTTGGGGATAGAGCGGCGAAGGCGGCACCTAGCGGCGGTTTGCGGAAGCGCGCAGCGACGTCTGGAGATGTCGGCCCTTTCGAGCGGAGGGAAACTATATTATCGACTGTCCGACTTAATTAAGGGCATCTGAAATATCTACACTGAACCCAGTCGGTATCAAAAACTGTAATGAACGAATTTTGTACATTACGAAAAGTAAAGTAAACTACGAAAAAGTAATAGTAAAGTAAAGTAAACTACGAAACCGTACTTTTTTACTGACCAAAAGGCAAAAAAATCTGCTCCAGCATCCGCTTAATTTTGTTATACGAACTTTGTATCCAAATTATCGGATTTTCTTCAGCGATATTAATAAAGTACATTTCTTTCAAATTTACTAATGCTACTAATATATTTCCTTGTACCGTTTGTGTCCAGCAGATAATACAGAAGGTTCAGAGAATCGTATTGGAAATGCAGCGACGAGATTCGCAGTTACCACAGCGAATGGTGACTAATAATGAACGAACCAACCGGGAGTGTTAATTACTCTCGGGCTTTTCGAATTCGGTGCTTGGCTCGAAGTAGAAATTAGGCTTAGCATTATGAACGACGGCGGAGCACGTGCGCGCGGCAGGGACCTGCGTGTACCGCTGCGAGATAAGTTAGGCCGCACCGGGGGGAACCGCGAGATAAGTTAGTCGCACGGGAAACTGCCGTATAACTCGGTCCCCGTAGGAAACTGCGAATGCCATCGGCTGATCGTCGCCTGTAACGTAGACCAACATTTCACGAATAGGAAAACTCTTTTTTCTCTTCCAGCGTCCGTTTGACCCTCTTCCAATCTGGTCAATGACACGGCGAGAGAATATCCTCGATTTGCCACGAGACAAATCCGCAACACGGCCGTCGCTCTCGCTATTATTGACCCCCGATAACGCGCTGTCGTCTCTGACAGGTGTAGTACATGGTAATCATGAATAATTGCTGACACGGTTCATCAGTGCAAATCGTCATTCTCCCAAATCGAACGAATTGCAAATAATGAACAAAAATACGCACTCGAGTAAAAAATATTTATCTCAATAAATTCATATATTCATAGTAAAGTATTACGTTAAGTAGTAGTATTTACTATTCATAGTAAAACTGCCATTATTTTTATATTAGACGGTCTTCATGTAAATGCGCTCTACCCGGCAACGTAATAATAAATAAAAATAAATAAATAAATTCCCACCGCCGCCCGAAAACCAAAAATTCTCGGTGATCATTTTTTCCGCGATAAACGTCGATAAAGCGTGAGCCACGTAATCCGCAATAACAAGTTGAAAAAAAAAAACGGAGTATTAAAAAAAATCATCTATTATTCGACCGGTGTCCGGCACATAATTCCCGGTTGCCAATTTCCGTTCGCAAATAAATCCCCGCGCGGCCACGTCGGACAATGACGTTGGTTCGCGGGTCCGCTGAACCCCCGCAATACGTATTTGAGAAATGATGGGAGGGGGGAGTGTGTGTACATCGAGTCGCGACAATGCGGGTGCTTGGGGTAGGCAAAGGTCAGAGCTGCGTCCGAACGGCGTGTCCTCTGGGCGCGCCGAACGAATCGGCGGATGCCCGAAACGATCGGGCCCGGCATGAGCCAAGAGGTGGAGGAGGAGGATGAAGGGGAGGAGGAGGAGGAGGAGGAGGTGCAGGCCCGGCAGCAGGGGTATTGGAATTGGGATTGGGTGGGACATCGTGCATTGGGAGTTGAGACGTCTCAATAGCCGGACGAGCTTGCCATAGTATCGATTCCGGTCTGATGGAACGACGTGCCAGCGACGCGTCATCGTTCGGCCACCACCACCACCGCTAACAGAAGCAGCAGCAGTACCACCACTACCAACAGAAGCAGTACCACCACTACTCCTTGCCGTTTTTTTTGGCGAAAAATAACATTTTCGATTTAACGAACTTTTAAAACCCTATCCGATGGGAAATTTCCCGCTGATTCCAAATACGACCGGTTTGTGCCCGAAAAAATCAAAAATTTTAGGAGAAAAACCCGAAAAACGATTTTTCACTTTTTCCCAATTTTTGCACTGTACTAAAATCGGTGTAATTTTTCTTTGGATCGATATAATCGAGATTTTCTTTTTGCATTCGAAAGCAGACTCTTCAACGAAAAGAATGCCGCCAGGCGGAACGCGATATCTCGATTTTTCGATTTTTTGCAGATTTTTAAATTCGATCCTCAAAAATCGCAAATTTTTTGAAGGGGTCGCCCTTGCGTTTTGGCGAAAAAAAAAAATTTCAATTTCGCCAAGTTTAAAAACCCTACACGATGGCAAATTTCCCGCTGATCCCAAAAACGACAGGTGTTTGCCCGGAAAAATCGAAAATTCGAGGAGAAAAATGCGAAAAACTATTTTTCTCTGACAAACTGCCAACATTTCGCGATATTAAACATCAGACTGCTGCCGGTTCCCCAACGACCAATCGGATGCTGAATAAATCGACAACAATGGTTCCTCACGAACTTTTTAATAGACGATTTTTATTTTTACGAATGCCTTCTTCAGGCTTATCCGAAAAAAAATTCTAGAATCGATTCTAAATATTGAAGTGAACGCGAAGGTCTGCTTGGGATAAAATGAGGGCCACACCCCCGACACAATACGACGGAATTACAAATTGCCACGGAATTTGCGGCATACACGAGCCGCTTCATGTGTCGCTCATCGCTTCTCATCGGTACCAAGGTCACGCGTGATTATATACCCGACAAATTGATGTGTATATTCAACATGATTTTTATTATGCCAGCGCAGGGAAGGTGAGGGGGTGGTCGGTGCCGATCGAAAGAGAAATACTCATTAGCCGGGGCTAATTCGCGCTGGAGGGAAATCACGCGCGATAACGTTTCGCGCGCTCCGCGTCGCGTCAGGCGTCGCGGGACGCGTAATTGCGTTAACGATTTCGAGCTCGTTCCAACGCGCGTTAATGATCGCCACCTGCGGTTGTTGTCCGTCGCGCCTCGGTCGCCGCTTCGACCGGCGCGCGCGCTCGCTGCTGCTGCTGCTGCTGCTGCTGCTGCTGCTGCTGCTGTCGTTCCGACGAGCCAGCTCTAATTTCGCCCCGTGAATGCTGCCCCGCGATCCTCGCGCGGAACCCTCGACGCGACCCCGTCGACGCTGCGGAAGTTATCGCGAATGCTCGCGCAGCTCGTGAATTAATAATTTCTTTGTTGCGAGTCCCGACGGGAGAATGGGATTAACCGCAAACCAGACACACGGCGCGTATTTCCCTTATGCTTTTTCTTTTCTTTTTTTTTGTTTTTTTACTTTTGTTTTGCAGTCCCGCCGGCTGGCCGAGTTTATGCTTTCATTTGCACACTTTTCTACCCACGTTCCATTATATTTATTGACAAAACAAACAGTTGGAAATTTCTTGTGACGTGAGTTACTACTTTTTGAATTTTTTTTTGCAAGGCAAGCGTACTAAATAAATAAGGACAAGATATTTTTCAACATTTTTCTAACAAGACACGAACTGTTTTATGTCAGTGGTTTTTTTTATGAGAAGAGCATATTGAATAAATAGTGCGTCAAAGCTGACGAGTTTGAATTTTTCATCAGACGAAACTAATGTTTTTGTAATATTAAAAGAGGATCTTTGAACCTGAGTTTTAATCCCCCCCCCCCCCCCCCCCCCCCCCCAAGGAGAGAGATAATGCGTCAAAGGCGAAAAATGTTTTTCTTCGGAAAACCAGGTTAAACGCTCTGCGGAGTTGATAGAAAATTTCGTTCATCAAAACGCAGTGATAGAAAAAAACCAGAAAGAATTCCAAGAGCCGCGTATTTTTTCAGTACTCGCGGCAAGGAGGGAAACGCGCGGCGGTCGGAGAACGACGACGCTGCCGGCGCTTCGGAAGCCGCGGGGCAACATTTGCATTTCGCGAAACGAGTAAAAAGCAGAATAGGAGCCTCGTCATTTTTTGTTTTTTTTTTTTTAAATAAATAAAACATCGCCAATAATCCGCCGCTAATTGCGATTCAAGTTCAACTGTAATTTTAATACGCTTAAAATATTATATACAAATTATCTCGTATATATATTTCATTTTCAAGCCGCGAGCTCGAAATCACCACAAAATACGTCGGGCGAAACATTCGCAATGCCACTCGAGTTGAGCTACTTATTTCTCTCTCGTTATTATTTTCGCGGAACAAAACGATTTTCGCGAAAATACAAATTATAATTTCCGCGTTTCTTCCTGCGTGGCGAAACTCCTAGAAATTGATGGGGCGAAATGAAAATAAAAAAGAAACGTGTCGTGCAACTTGCGGTTTCCGACGCGGCGGCAAAAGCGATAAACCTCTTTCCGCTCGGACGGCGTTTTTTTTTTCGCGGAAAATCGCACATCGCTCGTTCCACGTTTTACGAACTTTTTTTTTTTCTTTCCTAGCGCTTCGCCATTTATTGACTGCTGAACGTGCCTGCAATTTGCGTGAATTATCTTGGCGCGGCGATCGACACACACGAGTTTCCGTTCCATCTTCAAACGGCGCTTAAACCGTTTCGCTGTTATTATGGTTTTTATTGTCAAGTATTTTTTTTTTGTTAATTGCGAACGATGAGACAGAAAAAAGTGTTTGTGAATTACGAAAAATTATTTTAAAAAAAACGAAAAATATGCGTGTAATAAGAGTGACGGAAAAATCGTGGGAAATCTTGCAGAATTTTCTGGAGACAATTTCATTCGGTAGAGAAAATTTCCTCCTCCGCCTCGACCTCGTCCTCGTCCTGTACATAATTTCACCGAGGTCGTGAGCGACGTCGGAGGCGAGAGAAATTTCTCCGGTAGCCATGGCGACCTGACGCGCGTCTCATGTTTATAGGGAACTCGATCAATCGAATTATCGAAACGGCGAGTCTTGAGCGAGGTAGCCGAACGGCAGCAACAGCAGCGGCGGTGGCAGCAGCGCCGCTCATCGGCCGCATCGTTAACTGCGTTAAGGACAAATTTTCCATCGCTAAGGACATTTATCGCGCCGAGTTCTGTCCAGCATGTTACTGCAGCTCCGCCTCTCACCCTTCCCCCTACCCTCTTCCATCCGCCTTCCCCCTCTCACGCTCCCTCTGATCAATTAATTGCACCTCTGGCAGCGTCGCCGACCGACATTTTCCGAGCCAATATCTTTGCAGTTGTCGCTCGCTCGGAAAAGCTCGCGAATATTGGTGAGAAAAAAAGACGGAGCGAAGTCCAAAGCGGTTGCACTCCCCCCTTCCCTCCTCCCGAGTGATGTAATGAACGCGCGCCAGGAGAGAGCGCGCTGTCTCCGCTGCCGCGGGGATATATTACCGCTTTTTTTATTTCCGTTCGAGCCGATAGTCGCGAACTTCTTGCTCGACCGCCGAACGAACAGCGGCGCTGTGGAATTGTGCGGCCACCAGTGACACACAATTACACAGCTGACACACTGACACGAGTGTGCATATATAATGCGGGAAATGATCAATCCATATGTCAATGGAAAAACCCGAATCTCGTCCAATGGAAACTTAACGATGCGAAACTTTACTCGCTCTTATAATTTAATGGGAAATTGAGAATATAAATAATTCTTTATGTCCCATTATATATACTGAAAAAAAAAGTTAGACAAATTTATTATATATTTTCTAATACGCGAATAAAAAAAAATCGTTATATATCTTCTGATATGTCACACATATACCTCTTTTTTATAAAAGGGCGAAGAGGGTGAAGGAAAATCTCGGAAAGAGCTTCGGAAAGTTTTCACGAGCGAAAGAAAACATTTGCGGTGGGCGATAATTTTCCGGAATTAACTCCGGTCGACCCGTTGCCCCGATTTAACGCGGGAAAAGTAAACCCGCGGAAATTCGCTGCCTGTTCTCGACATCAGTTACGTTTTGGCCCCCGAAAGCCGCGCGCTTTGACGTTCGCGGCTGCAAACGCAAAATGTAATAAACCGTCCGGGGGCGACAAAGAGTCACTGAATTCTGTGAATTATTCCTGTGGATGCCTCAAAAGCGTCCCATGTGTGCATCTCCCACACATGGAACGTCCCGCCTGCTACATATGCATTCTCCGTCTCTCTCTCTCTCGCTGTTTAACCGCGCCCGTCGCATTATCGTCAAATTATGCATCACACCGTGCGGTTAAAGTATCGCACAACACTCGAATAATACGGATGATACGATTTCCGGATTGCGCGCGCCACCAAAAGGAAACAAAAATTGCACGAGTGGGCCAAAGGCCCGTTTGTACGATCCAATGAAATTTGATAACGAAATTTGCCAGCGAAATTATTGCCAACGAATTTACCCTCCGGCTTGTTCTCGAAATATATCGTCGTCATTGAGGCCACCGCACGTTTCGAATTAAACATTATTTTCTTTTACGATTTTTTCGCTCATTATCGAACTGCCAATTGTCAAACCCGGTTCGTGGATTTTTCGATATCGATTTTTCGAAACGATCGATCATCTCCGGGTTGCAATTAGACCCAAATTTATTACCCACCGATTTTTCGTAATAATCATAATTTTTTTAACGATTTTTCCGCTCATCATTAAACAGCCAATTGTCGAACCCGAATCGCAGATTTTTTTATATCGATTTTTGGAAACGATCGATCATTATCGTGTTACAATTCGCTCCAAATTTATTGTGTTGCCTTTCAGTGTGCAAACTGTCGCATCGCTATGCGATGTGTAACTCCGGCGTCGGATATAATAATAACAAGCCATCTCGGAAGTGGCTCAGCGCGTGCTGAGCGAGCGAGCGGTGCTGTGCCTAATACCGAGCGCCCAGAGCGGCGGTAGTAGGAAGCAGCAGCTATCAGTTGTTTTGATTTGTCGGTCGCTCCAATTACTCGAGGTACGAAGTGGCGAGGGGAGAGAGAGAGAGGAACGTCCGTAGTGGCTTCGGTAGTGGCGATGGTTACCCGCCTTCGATACCATTCCAACCCCCCTTCCCACCCCTCCATGTGCTATAGCAACACCCCGAGCTCGCCGAGCTCGCCGAGCTCTCAATCAATTTCGCGGAACACTGGCCCACAGATGCCGCCAATTACGTTTCGCCAATGGGGCGCGCTACAGTTTTTCTATTCGCAGCCACCGGTGGACGCGGAACCGATTTCTCGCGGTTCGAGCGGCGCGCGGCGGGACTCGCTCGATTTTCTCCATCGAGGCCGCAACTCGCACCGAGGCTGAGGGAGAAAAATTCCTGCGATCACGTGACTCGTCGATTGGCTCCCGCCTTGCCGCACGGGCCAACGGCCAATCGACGGCTAATATACCGACACCGTAAATACGGCATCGCGAGGGTCGATGCAAGTCGGGAAAATAATTATCGCCCCGAGCAGAAATATCGCCGCCACCTGAATCTTCAAAAAAATATGACAAAAGCTTTACGCGAAATTTGTTGACAGGATTGTTACAATTTTTATTTCTCGATCGTTTCGTTAAATTTTAATACTCGCATTGGTCACTGGAATTGTATATTGGTTGGATTGTGGATATAAAAAAAAAATACATAGACGACAAATTGCCGCAAAATGTAAAAAGAAAAAAGCTCCCGTCTATCTGGGCCGCGAATCGTCCCGTCCACGGTTGATAAATTAGTCACAAACGTCGGGCCGGGCGGTGGGAGTAGCGCTTTTCGCGTGTCCCGTCCCGCGAATCGCATTCCGTTTCGCGCCCCCCGAAAAACGTAAATTTATACATCCGAAAGTCCTGCCGCAAGAGGACTCCGGCGCTCTCGTTTCGAACAAAGGGACTGCGGAAATTCCGTTACGAATTGCTCTCTCGCGCTCGCGCGATAGAGAGAAGGAAAGAGCAAAAGAGAGAGAGAGAGAGAGAGAGCTCTCTCCCTCTTTCTCTCTCAACCGCCGACTCAATTTCGCGTTTTCTTCAATTATTCATTTTCCACTAACGGACCGCGCGCGCGCACCGCACGAGAGAGGAGGAGGGGAGCGGGGGGGGGGGGGATGAGGAGGATGAGGGTGACGAAGGGGGAAGAGGAGGGGGAGAATGAGGGAGACGGAGAGGAGGAGGAATGGAAGGAGAAGGGGAAGGAGGATGAGGGGGACGAGGGGGGAGGAGGAGGGGGGAGGATGAGAGCCAGCGGTCCGTACACGCTAAGAGCGCTCGAGGGTGCCGCTGCCCGTCCGCGACGCTCGCGTTGCGCGTATGAAATCCACGCGGTAAAACGAGCCGCACGGATGAACGTTTCGCGCCCTCCCGCTCGACGCTCCGGCGTCTATCCCCCCTCCCGACCCCCTTACGCCGATCCCCCTCTCGAAGCCGCCGTGCTATTAAATATGCCTCGGGAAATTGGATTTGAAATTCTTATTTTTCATCGCTCTCCCCTTCTAACTCTTTGCATCCCCTTTTTCCCCTCCCCTGCTCGCTCGCGGCCTTGGCGAACCCGCCACAATTTACCTCCGTGTGCAATCCCGGGGCAAAAGGTTGACTCTATGTGCAACTGCTGTGACGAGACCGACGTCGGTAAATAACCAATTAACCAGCAGGGTGTTTGCTTTAAGAAATAACCGAGAGGCTGTTCGCAGTGTTTATTTTCACTGAAAAAAAACGGTTCATTGATTTAAAGAAAAGAGGTTCATTGGATTTTTTTTTTAAATTGATTTCAATGAAATGGGGTCTTTGAATTTCAATGAGAATAATTCATTGAATCAATGAAGCGATTTTGTTCGATATTGAAACAATGTTCATTTTTATTATATAAAATAATTGATTCACCTACGAAAAAAATAATAGAATTTAAATCTCAGCGTCATTCGAGATTAGTTTTTACTCCGTAAAACCTGCGAATCCGTCGACACCAACGAAGCCCGGGAATCCAATAGCAGTCAGAGTCCGACTTGAACGCGCGGAAGCGGCGCGGCATCAGCGCAAAGAAAATTCGCTGTTAGAGCCGCCGCCGCCACCGCCGCCGAGCGGTGCGACGGAAAATGCAATAAAATTCTCATTCGTATGTCGACCGCGCGGCGCGAAAGGCGAAACGTGCTCGCGCGACGCTGACCTAATATTCTTAAATGTTGATGCACGGTACATATGTGCTTGTTACGTACACGGAGGACCGGAAGCTCCGACGGGCCGGGCGACAGAAAGACAGAGAGAAAGGAAACGAGAACTGGGACGATTCGAGCGGATGCACCGAAACGTACCCTCCGGCCGTCTGAGGAAGGGAGGAAGGTTCACGTACGTTGGCTTACGTCGAGTGGAACTTGCGCCGAGAAGCGGACGCGAAAGTAGAAAGTGCCGCGTAACACGGGCCCAGCTGGTTACCCCGAGCTCTGTACTAAAGTCACATCCTACAGTCACTACTGTCGCACCCTGTGTATACATGTGTGTTTTATATATATAGGGGTGAATACTATATATTTGCGAAGAAAAAAAATCATTTTTCTCGTCGAATTTTCTATTTTTGATGGTTCGAGTTTAAAATTCTGTGGAAAATTGAAAAATCGAGATAACATGTTTCGCCTTGCGGTATTCTCTTCGTTATTGAGTTTTCTTTTGGACGAAAAAAAGAGAATCTACAATCCATTAATCCAACAAAAAATTTCATCGATTTTAGTGAAGTCACAAAATGTCGAAAAAAGTGAAAAATCATTTTTTGCGTTTTTTTCCTCGAATTTTTTAGTTTTCGGACAAGCAATGGTGCAAGAGACATTTTTTTCTTAGATTCCCCAGCTGGTTACCTCGAGCTCTATACTAAAGTCACTTTCTACAGTCACTGCAGGCACACACTATAGTGTGCATGTATTTTATATGTACATTGCAGACACACTCATTGTACATAGACTGAGAGGGCGAGGATACATAGAGGACGCGGCGGCGCGAGTGCTCGCGCGAAAGACAGAGATAAACTGGGCCGCACTCGTTTCTGCGGCTCTCGAGAAGCAGAGCTCGCGGCCTCCCCCAACCGAGAGATAAGACTTTCCCGCTACGCCCGCGGGGCACCTAAGCGCGAGCTCTGGCTTCCTCCTCAACACGCTCGACGTTTATCAAACGCCGCGCCTCGACCCATCGCGTACCGTCTGACTGCGCCTTCTCGACACACAGACGGGCGGACAGACTGACACACAGATAGCTGAATTCTGTACAAACAGCGAATTTATATTTTTGGTCGCCAATTTTCGGTGACCCGGAAAAATCCAAAAATTCTCAGCATCGACCGATATACAACAAACGTCTAAAGGCCAACGAACGCGTATTTGTCGTATAAATTAACCCGCGTACCGTTTGATCAAATGCAACATATATTCCCGGCGGTAGATATTTGACTGTTTCCGCGTGTTTACACTTTGTATATTTGTCGTGGCAACAACGACGCCGGGTTTATATCGTCTAATCAAATTTGTTTGCCGAGGTCAAATTCATCAACTCTCGCTCTCCTTCCCTCTCCCCCACCCACGCGACCGTCTGTCCACAATTACACTGAGAAGAGAGTCCACTGTCAACAGATGTCTGGTTGAATATCACGAAATTGATATCCGCGTGTCGCGTGTTATTGAATTTAAGTCGAGCAGGTTTCGTGATTGTCGCCGAGATATTTAATATTTTACTCTAGAGGATTAAAATTTTATTTGCAGCTGAAATGTATGTTAATAGCTGTTACGTGGCCAATTGTTTGTTCATATAAAAATAATTTACCGCATTCGGGATTGTTGCTCTATTAATCATCAAAATCCATATTCCGAGTGAGCAGTTTCACTTTTATTGGATATGAAATAGTAATGAATCGTTCAATTAAATACAATGATTTGTCAACATATTTTTTTTAGTCCCAGGGACAAATTTACAATTCGTCGGAGCGAAAAGTCACCCCCTCGAGGTGACTTTGGCCCGCCACGAATTTTCTCGAGCTCGCGGTGGTGACTAAGTCCCGAAAATCGTGGCCACTTTGGTTCACGAGCCTCCCGCTTATCTCGAACTTCCGGGCGAGATGAGAATGACGAAGAAATAAATCGAAAACGTTAAGAGCCACAGGAGGGTCCGGGGTTCCTGCTGAGGCTGCTGCTGCGGCGGCTGCTGCTGCTGCTGCTGCTGCTGCGGCTGCTGCTGCTGCTGCTGCTGCTGCTGCTGCTGCTGCTGCTGCTGCTGCTGCTGCTGAGGCTGCGGCTGCCACGTTTCCCCCGAGAGACTCTCTCGCCGACAATGACGCCGCGTGCGCCGAGTTTCGCTTTATTTTCTCGTCGATTACTCGCTCCAGCTTTTCGTAACTTTAATATTCGAAGAATCCTTCTCGCTTTCCCTGCGCTCGATTCTCCTTCTCTCTCTCTCTCTCTTTCTCTAGCTTTGGAACTCTTCGGAGTCTCTCGCTCGGCACGACGAGAGACTTTATACTCCGACATTCCGAGGTGCCAAGTATCCCGCTGCGGTGGATCCGCCGGGCAGAGAGTTGCCGAGCTGTTGCCGCGACGCCGTCGTCGTGTAACTGCGGCAACTTTTCTCTCTCAGCTGCGGCGTCGGCGTCGGCGAAGGCGACCGTCGGCTCTCCGTATTCCAAAAGCCATATCAACGGGAGAGCCGGCTAAGCGTTTTCTCGCAGTTAAGTCGAAAAGTAAAGTTGCCCGGCTGTACTGCGAAGTTGGCTAATTTAAAGTGGCCGCTCCGGCGTCTCTCTCTCTCTCTCTCTCTCTCTCTCTCTCTCTCTCTCTCTCTCTCTCTCTCTCTCTCTCTGTCTCTCTCGGCGGCGAGCAGCCTCTCGCAATTAAATCCAAGGATTCTCGCGTGTATATCCGCCGGGCTCGCTATGGCATATCCGTAGCGTCAGCGCGGTGAATATTCCCATTTGAATGGGAATATTCTCTTGTCTTCCGCTGACTACGATTTTCGACGAAAATCGGTTTGGTGGAAAAGATTGCAGGAAATTGCTGATCTTTGACGAGGTTTCGGCTGTGGCACTTCTTTCGCGCTGATAAATTAATTTTTCGTTAATTATGCTCGAACCGTAGTCAAACATGCAATTTTCAATAGCAATTTTATTTTTTTAGCATTTTTTTCCACTTCGTAATTTTTTTACGAAAATCGGTTAGTTCCTCTCTTAGAAAAGACATGGCAATCGAAAGTCGCAATTTTGAAGCCGCCTTTCGAGCGTTCCCATTGGACGGCGGCAGCTTCGATATATCGCGACATGGCCGCTGCAGTCACGCGCGCGTTTTGAATCATAGTCGATAAACTTAGAGCGGTAAATTCGAAATAACAGTTCGTAGCGCACCGTGCGACGTGAAAATAACAGGAGCGCGAGCGAAGCGAGCGCGTTGTTGCTAGTGAGATAAAATCGTAGAAAATAGCTGATTTCCAACGGCGGTTTCGACTCTCGTTCCGCTGATTCGCGCGGTGCATTAACCTCTCCGTAATCCACTTTCGGCGCCCGATGAATTTCTTATTTTAACCTGCTCCGCCAAACCGTCGAATAATTAAATTAAACAGTAATTAAACTGCAATGAAAATCCGCGAGGCGATCACAGCCGAAACATCTGCGATCTGCTCGACCGGCGGAGTGAACACATGACGTATTTCTCGGGGTATTTTCACTCTCCGACAATTGTTTCAATATTTCAGCGAATGTTTGCAGCAACGATCGCCGCTGTTTAATTCGCGTGTCCGAAAGTTGCGACGAGAAATCGGACGAAATTAAAACAGTTACCTAGCCACGTCGTCACTGCGAGTCCTGACTGAAGTGAGTTCTCACTTCAGTCGAGTTTCGCGGATGATGAAGCGTGAGAATCGGAATCGAACGAACAATGATAATTACGTTACACTCCGGGTATCGAAGACGAAGACGTTTGCTCGCGCCGGGCGGAGGCTCTTCGCCCCGGTCGACCCTGCGCCGGGTGCAATTATAAGCGGATAATTCAATAAGGCGCGGGCAATGGTGTGCATTATATAACAAAGTAGCTGTGTGTACACGGCAGCGCGACGCTTTGACCCGGAGAGAATGCCGGGGCCGGGAAGAGAGTATCGATCTCGCGCTCTCGCGCTGCTCGCTCGCTCACTCGTCGGTATCGGAAATTCGCCCGTAGTCCCACGTTGCGATTCCCGTTCTCTCTCTCTCCGTTATTTGAAAGAGTCACTAGACCGTCTAAAAGGAGAATAAGAAGAGGGGTAGGTGGAGCCCTCTTACCCCTTCTTTCTCTCTTCTTTTTCTTTTTCCATGAGAGAGGGAGATAGAAAAAAAAAATCATTCTCTCTCCTTCACCCACGTCTTCGTTTTCTTCTTATCATACTATATTGAATTGCCCGACTCGCGAATTTGTCCTCCTGGACTCGAGAGTTGCCCGGAGCACCGAGCAGGGGGTCAGTGAGTGGGGGGAGAGGGGTTGAAGGTGATAAACACAGGTGGATATAAAGAGGGGTAGGTGGTGACCTCTCACCTCTTCTCTCTCTCTTTTTTTTTCTTTCTCCATGAGAACGAGAAATCCTCTTCTAAAAAGTTAGTGGCTGTCAGCTATGTTCATGTGAAGCCGTTATATTCGTGCTATGATTGGTCGGCAGTGCCGTCAGACACACTGATCGTGTATTGACATTTTGTCGTTTATGTCAAATGTCAAAATTCACAGAAAGGGACACGGGCGCTTTAGCGGCCGTGCTGCTTATAAGCCTAGTAGAAAAAATTAGGGGTTGAAGGTGGTAAACAGTACAAGTGAATATGAAGAGGGGTAGGTGGCGCCCTCTCACCTCTTCTCTCTCTCTCTTTTTTTTCTTTCTCCATGGGAAAGAGAGATAGAAAAAAATCTTTGTCTCTATCCTTCACTCACGTCTTCGTTTTCTTCTTATCATACTATATCGATTTGTCCGACTCGCGAATTTGTCCTCCTGGGCTCGAGCTGCCCGGAGCACCGAGCACGAGGTGAGTGGGTGGGCGGAGGGAGTGAGTGGAGTGGGTCAGGGGATGAGGGTGGTAAGAGGCGGCGCTTCAACGTGAGCCTCTTTATCAGTCTGACGCGCCTTTCGTATATCTATATACACGCGCGTCTTTCGTAGCGCCGCCGCCGCCGCCTCGAGCCACTCGACTACTCGAGGCAATAGCTCGGCGGATAATCAGTCGCGCGGGGCGCACGAGGCGCGAGAACCCCCCGTCGCGGTCTCCGAGCGAAGCAGCGCGAGCGAGCGTCGAGCGCGTATAAACTACAAACCGCCCGACGCGCGCAACCCGCGCGCGTCGCGGCGCCTGGAACAAGTTGCCGGGAGCGCCGGCGCCGCGCGCGAGAACCACCTGGTACCTCCGGTAAATCGTTCGGCTCGCGGCGATTCTCTCCCGCGGCCTCGAGAGCACCGAGAAGATACCCGGGGTATCTTGTATCTCGCGCGAGGCGAGAAGATACGTCGGTATCTTTTATCTGTGTGTGTGGAGGAGAGGATATGTGCTGGGTGTGTGTTTAGCACTCAGCTGGGCCGATGCATCGCGCCCACGCGACGGGAACCACGTGAGGCGGGAAGAAAAGTGGATTCCGGGCGAAGACCGTGAAGACGTCGTCAGACATGATGAGATAAAAATGATTAGACTATTACTTTGCACCTGGAAATTGTGAATTTTAATTTTTTATATATTTTATTGTACACTGTTAAAAATCCGGTGTTAAAAACAACACCAAGTCGGTGTCTATATAGGTCCACACCAATCGCGGTGATAATGAGCGGTGTTAACTGAGTCTGAAATACCGACTATCACCTCAAAAAGTCAGAAGTCCCATTTTTCGCGAATTACCAACAGATCGAAGTGAAAATTGAAATACAGACGCCAGTAATGTGAATCTCGTTAATAGATTAGTCAGAAGTTTGATTTTCGAAAAAAAAAATTACAGATCAATTACCCGGTAGAGAAATCTGTAATGAAAAAAATCGATTTTTTTCTTCAATTTTTCGATAAAAACTGAGAAAAGCGACTAATTTATTCACGAGATAATAAAAAATCACACATGATACCTGCATTCATGCCTTTGAAGCTAAAAGTGTTATAATGCTTCGTCGGTAACACAGAGAAAATTTAACGAAACGGCTGGTGTTAATTTAACACCGTAAAAAGTGTTAATATTAACACTGTAATAAGTAACACCAGGAAAAAGTCCACACCAGCAGCGTTTGACACCGTAGATTTTTAACAGTGTATCTATTTTTTATTTTTTTTCATTATTTTTTCGTCTTTCTACATTTTTTTTTACCAGAAAAAATTAAATACAAAAAAGAATTCTCTGCTGTACGATGAAAATTTGAATTTCCGGGTTTTTGGGCACTCGAAAGGCTCGAAGCAGGAGAGCGTGAAAAAATTGGCGCACGTGTCTCTCGAGCCCCTTTGACGCTCTTTGACTCGTTGGCAGCGGCGGGGGGGCGGGGGGGGGGGGGGAGGGGGATGGACGCGACGCCCGGTGGTGGCGAAAGAAAGTGGCGGTCGAGGTGCCGCGCGCGGGATGTCGTGCGCGTATAGTATAGCGCCACTGGAGAGTCGCGCGCGCGCGCGCGCGAGCGAGCGAGCGGACCGAGGGTTAAGTAGAATCGTTCGTTCAACGTCAGACCAAGCTCCGGCGAGGTGAATAATCATTTCCCGCGGTAACGAGGGAACGACTCGTAACCGCCCACACTTGGCGCCTTACCTGCCTCGCCCTCATCTCTCTCTCTCTCTCTCCCTCGCTCGGTTTCTCTCGGTCTCTCTCGATCTCTTTCGATCTCTTTCGGTCTCTTTCCGTCTCTCTCGATCTGTCTCGGTTTCATTCGGTTTCTCTCGTTCTCTTTCGCTCTTTGACGGTCTCTTTCGGTCTCTTTCCGTTTATTTCGGTTTCTCTCCTTCTCTTTCGCTCTTTCTCGGTCTTTTTGGGTCTCTTTCCGTCTCTCTCGGTCTCTTTCGTTCTCTTTCTATCTTTCCTTGTCTCTCTCGCTCCGCTAAAGCGTTGCCCATCACCAGCGCGGCACGCGGATCCTCCCCCCCCCCAGCTGGGATTCCGAACGTCGCTCTCGCTCATTCGACTCCCCAGTTGTCTTGGCTTCCTCACGTTCGCGCTTTAATTCCTCTCGCCTCGCGCATTCCGCTTAACCGTCCCTCGCGCTCTCGCACGTCGCTCGACGCGCGCGCGCGCGCAGCTGGACTCGCGATAACGGACGTCTCTGAGGAAATTTGCCCCACTCGAGAAATTAACTTTTTATCACTGGAGGACCGACGAAATTTTCGAAAAAAAAAAAAAAAAAAATCCCCAGATGCCTGGCACCACTGGCCACGTGAAAAAAATGAGGTCGAACGAGGATAACCGACGTCTCTGAGGAAATTCGTCTACTCGAGGAATTAACACTTCGCTTTCAGAGGGCCAACGAAATTTTCAAAAAAAAAAAAAAAAATTAGGTCGAACGAGGATAACGGACGTCCGTGAGAAATGTTGTCTTTTTTCTTTCAGAAGCGACGACCGTGCAGCCACCGGCTAACTTTGCTCGCGGAATAAGGTTAAACACCTTCTGGTAATTTTATAATGAATACCGCTACGTCTGGTATCGACCAGCCGTGCGTTACAGTCAGCGGCGAACACTCCCGCGCGCGCTTTATCAGCGAGGGAGTGGGACTTAAAAATGGATTGAAAGAGCCGTTAATTTTAATCCTTCGTTAAATAGTACGTAACGAGAAAATCGATATTAACGCGCCGGGTTAACAACGTTATCGCGCTGAAACTTGCACGACCGGTGCAGCCGGATTTCGCGAATGATACGCCGTTACTCACCGCAAGAAGCCTTTTTTTTTTTTTTTTTTTTTTTCGTTGTCCTGTAATATATTTATATTTACTCTCAGGTACAAAAAATAATCGCACGTGGCGCACACCTGTTCGGCGTCACCTTTGATTGACCTTTCCCTCTCGTCTCGCCAAGTTCAAGACCTGCGCGCGCGGGGGAAAAAAAAGGTCGAAGCTGCGTGGACGTTGCCCTTTGAACCGTCGCAATCCGCGGTCGGTGCCGCATGCACGGCTAAAAATATATACGTTTTGAAACGCTGCCAATTTGGCATTTTTCGCAGTGTCATTCATTATAGTGTTAATAGCAACACTGTGTACGGTGGACAATTAAGAATTTTTTTTGGGATAAGCCTGAAGAAGGCATACGTATAAATAAGTATATGGGTCATCTCACGGTACTTCAGCCACCTAAATTTTTAAAACTGTATCATCACTGTGAAATCGGGTGAAGTGAAATGCTAACGCGTGAAAAAAATGTTGACAGAGTTTAGGGCCCCTACTAGCTTCCGGTTTCGAAAAAAGCCAAAATTTCAGTTTTTCGTTGTTTTGACGATAACTTCGCAAAATTGAGCAAAATAAAAAGTGCTTTTTTTATGAGCAAAAGAAATCTTTAAAGAATGAAAAAAAATGATCGTCCGTAAAAAATGAGAATTATTATTATTATTATTATTATTATTATTATTTTGTAAAGACAATGAAAAAATGAAAATTTTCGTTTTTTATAAATGTTTTTCCGACAAATCCTCGCGAAGTTATCGTCAAAACAACGAAAAATTGAAATTTCGGCTTTTTTCGAAACGCTGAAGCTAGTAGGGGCCCTAAACTCCGTCATAATTGTTTTCAAGCGTTAGTATTTCACTTCACGCAACTTCACAGTGATGATACAATTTTGAAAATTTGGCCGGCTGAGGTACCGCGGAATGATCCATATAAAAAAAACTGGTCTTCAAGTCTGCAATCGATGCCGAAATATTTTAACACCTTTCGCTTAACACCGTAATTGGTGCAGACCTGTATATAGACACCGTCTCGGTGTAGTTTCTAACACCACATTTTAACAGTGATGACTGACAGGAAGAATCTGGCGTCCGCGATGTGAAGGAAAATTCCGCGGCGCATCGGTGGCGAGCGGCCGGGTGGTCGCGATGTTGGACCGAGTTACAATCGACATATATAGCACCGATGATCTATTGGGAATGCCTATTAAGCCGGGTATAGGCTGAGGGGAAGGGAGAGAGAGGGAGATAGAGAAAAGCGACAGAGAGCGAGAGAGTCGGGGGGGGGGGGGGGGGGGCGAGAGCGAGAGGGAAAACCGAACGAGAGGAACGGAGAGAGGGAAAACCGAGAGAGAGAGAGGGACGGACAGAGGGAGAACAACCCGAGAGAGGTCGTAAATCGCGCTCTGGGCAATGCGGTGAAATAACCTTGGCCGGGCAATCGGGTGGCCGGTAGCCCGAGTCGCGAGCTCTGCCTCTGCTGCCGCCGCCGCCGCTGCGACCGTACGTCGAACGAATCCTGCACGCTCCGGAAATTACGTGTCCGACTCTAAACTCCGATGATTGATGCGAACCCGTAGGGCACGCGCGTCGCCTCTCGGTCGTAGCGGCGCGAGCAGCGCGTCTCCGCGACTCGTTAGTTATGTCGTTCCGCCTTGAAAATGAGAATTCTTCCCTCTCCAGTCTCCCTCTCCCCCTCTCTCTCCCTCTCTTTCTTTATTCCTCTCTTTCGCTCTCTCTGCATATCTCGCCCGTCGCTTAGTTCGGCGACTTCGAGAAAATTTTTCAACGAAAAGCGGAGCCGGGATGTAATTTTGCTATCGCGCCAATTTCGAATAAGGACGATTGCATTACGTGACGCTCGGAGATCGCGGATAAATACGCGACGGGTTCGCACCCGGGAATGCCCGGGATTTCACGGATTCGCCGCTTTATTACGATGAGTCTTTTTTTTGCGCAGTCGTCTTCGGCTCTCCTTCGTCCGATAAGATTAGCTCGCACTTCAATGGGCGAATATCTGATTGTCGTACTCTTTTTTTAGAATTTTGCTTTACATTATATGCGAATTGATTTATTATATATTTTACGTTATTCGATATCCGTGTCACTCGCACGACGGAATCGGCGGATCATCGTCTCGGAAATTATTAATGATATGGCGGACGTGTCGGCTGCAAATAGAGTCGCCGATTGAATCCAATCGCTGCTGGAAGTTCATGACGAGTTCACATTTCAACGCCTTCGTGTCTAAATCAGTTTTAGCCTCTGTAATCAATTTTTTATTTATTTTTTATATTATAAGAACCCTTCTTCAAAATTCCCTAAATTTTGGTAATAAAAGGATTTAAAGTCACTAGTCATTGTTATTTTTTTCAAATGTTGTTACAATGAAACAATCGCGAAAAACTTTTTTTTTTTTTTTTTTTTTTTTTTTTTTTTTTTTTTCGAAGAGATATACGACAGCCAATCGGCCTCGAATCGTCGACTGTAAACACCGAACGACGCGGAGTGAGGACGAAACGGGATTTTCGATTGGAAATTCGAGGCGGGACTGGCGGCGAGGATCAAAGATGCGGTATGTCTGCGATAAAAAGCGTTTTTCGCGAGTAATGAGTAAATCGAAGGGGAGGCTGAACCGAACGTTCCGGGCTGTACAAAGGACGGAAGAAATTGATAAGACGAAGTGGAGAAATTGAGAAAGCTCGAAATGATAAAAGAGGGAGGAAATTGAATTCCCGGCGGCTTCGATTGAACTTCGTTCTTCGTCTCGTTTTCTCTATTTCTCTCTTGCTTTCTCTATCCCTCTGTATTTTTCTCCGCCTCTCTCACTTCTAATTGAACGATTCCCCCTCTGTGCGCGTCTGGCCGGCTAGCTGACTGCCTCCTTTTTCCAGTCCCCGAACTCTCGTTACACCGGCCACTTACGTTCGCCGCCGAGAAGCTTTCCAAATTCATTTACATTTTAAATTATAACAAACCTCGAAGAAAACGGGAGCTTTCTCGTTTTATTTTTTATCCACAAGTTTCTTCGCTTCTCGAAGGAGACTCTTGGCCGAAAATCTCGAAGTCAGCGAAATCCGCCGCTCCTTCGGGTTGATTCAGCGTAACAAGCCGAATTCTCCGGTTCGCTGCCGCGCGCAGCAAAATCCACTTTATTTACCGGCTCGAACTTCGCGACTGCGTCGAACGAGCTCGTTCAACAAACATATCACAGCGAAAATAAAAATAGAAAAAATAAATAAAACAAATGTTATACAACCGAAGCAGCGCGGAACACACATTTTTATCGCTGTCTCTCGTTCCACATTTCCCCTGCAACTGGCTACACACTTTTTGGTACCTTTGTCCCTGATAGCAAATCGCAAACGTTTCGCTTGTGAAATCAACGACAAAGCAAAAGCAGCGGCGAAATTGGGCGCAGGAGGAGAACCGTGGAAAATGGTAAAACGCTCGCAAATATTTTTCCACTGTTTTGTTGTTATTGTTTTTTTTTCTTTTTTTATTTTCCAGCGATATCGGTGGAAAAAAAAAACGGGCTTTCACGGCTAAATCTTTGGAAAATGTGTACGTGTATATCGCATAGGCAGAGATTGGAACGTATAAGTGCGAGCAGGAAGCGAGCCGTCTCGGGGAAATCGCGTTTGAGAATCTCCTCTTGATCGAGGAGGGTTTCGTACACTCAAGGGTGCGCGCGACGGTCCTTCACCCCTAGATGAGAGAGCAAAGGAGTCCCGCGCGCCGTGCAGTGTACGCCCGACCCACCCCCCGCGAGCTCCGAGCAGGGTGGCTCGGGGGTGCACGTGAGAGAGAAAGACAGATAGACTACAATACAGTAGAGCAGAGTGAGAGAGACGTTCATTCCATAGCCTGGGAGAGAGAAAGAGAGACGTTTATACCGTATCCTGGGAGAGAGAAAGAGAGAGGAAGAGAGAGACGTCTATTCCGTACCCTGCAAGAGGGAAAGCGAGAGGGAGAGAGACGTTTATTTCGTACTCTGACAGAGGGAGAGAGAGAGAGCGAGAGAGAAGAAGGGAGGGAGAGGCCTGTGTGCGACATAGCACTATAGCCTACTTAACGTACCCGCCTGTGCTTCACCGCCGCCACCACCGAGCGCCCGTGGCAGCCCCCGTACGCCGAGTGCGCGCGAGCATTTGTGCCGACCAGACACACGACTACCCATTAATTAACGATTTAAAACTCGTCGGGACAGTAAATCGTCGCGCCAAGCCTACGCGAATTACACGTTCTTACGTATTAACCGCCAGCTCTGCGGGGGTGAAAATGATTTTGCAAATTATCCGGTACACGAGAAACGTCCGGTATTACCTGGAAATTGTGTCTACGAAAAGAAGAAGATCAAAAGATTATGAATGAATACTGGAATCGAAAAAATTGTCAGAATTCAGCAATGTTTCACAATTGCCACATGAGTATGGAAATTATTCCCATTTTTTTTTGGCTACGTGTATCACGAACTTTCCTAGCAACCAATCATTCAGCGCGAATAAAACGATGGACAATGTCTCCGAAAAGAAGAAGATCAAGAGATTATGAATGAATATCGGAATCGAAAAAATTTCCAGAATTCAGTAATGTTCCACAATTGCCACATAAGTACGGAAATTATTCCTATTTTTTTTTTGGCTACGTGTATCACGAACTTTCCTAGCAACCAATCATTCAGCGCGAATAAAACGATGGACAATGTCTCCGAAAAGAAGAAGATCAAGAGATTATGAATGAATATTGGAATCGAAAAAATTGCCAGAATTCAGTAATGTTTCACAATTGCCACATAAGTACGGAAATTATACCCATTTTTTTTTGGCTACGTGTATCACGAACTTTCCTAGCAACCAATCATTCAGCGCGAATAAAACGATGGACAATGTCTTCGAAAAGAAGAAGATCAAGAGATTATGAATGAATATCGGAATCGTAAAAATTGCCAGAATTCAGTAATGTTTCACAATTGCCACATAAGTACGGAAATTATACCCATTTTTTTTTGGCTACGTGTATCACGAACTTTCCTAGCAACCAATCATTCAGCGCGAATAAAACGATGGACAATGTCTCCAAAAAGAAGAAGATCAAGAGATTATGAATGAAAATCGGAATCGAAAAAATTTCCAGAATTCAGTAATGTTCCACAATTGCCACATAAGTACGGAAATTATTCCTATTTTTTTTTGGCTACGTGTATCACGAAGTTTCCTAGCAACCAATCATTCAGCGCGAATAAAACGATGGACAATGTCTCCGTTATCCACGAACTTTTTAAAAGGGAGATCTGAAATGTCGATGCGCGCGGCCTACGCTGGCTCGTCGGTCGATTTGTCGGGTGACTGGTCGGGAGCGAGCGAGAACGAGCAGCAGTAGCAGCTACGGTTCCAGGGGTGGGTTGAAGAAGCCGTCCGATAAGATAAGGGTAAGAAATCACGGCACTCGCGCCCGGCAGACGAGTCGACGTCGCGCAGTGTTGTCTCTCCAAGGGAAGCCCGGTAGCCTCCCTGCTCTGTCTGAATCAAAATCGCACGAGTTTCCGGCCACGGGTAAAGAGACAAAGTCGCAAAGAATTTTTCAACGGACGTGACACTGAACACGGGAGACTATATCGACTCCATTTACTATTTGAAAAGACTGTTTAACATTTGTGGCAAATACAATCGACATTTTTTTTGGGGGGTGCTGGTGGCTTGTGACAGAAATGAGGGAGAAGGGGAGAAACTTGTAAGAGGAAGAAACTTGTAAGAGAGAAATATGACAAATTTTCTTTTCCTGGTAACGTCGGAAATACCGTTTTTTTTTCGTCCACCGGACACGGACCAGAGCCCATTAATCCGGTGATAATAGACGTCCGTTCCACTGGGCCAACAGTCCCGCCGCGCGGTGTCAATCAATTTTCCTCAGCGTCTCCTCCTCCTCCTCCTCCTCTTCGTTCTCCTCCAACCAACCGTGTTCTCCGACCGTGAGAAAAACATTATAGGGTCCACGGCCGCGCGGAAGGCGCTCTTGACTCGTTAATAATCGTCGGACGAGGCCAATGGGACAGTGATGTAGCGTCGCGGAAAGTCGTTAAGAACCGTCGCGCGCGCCTGCAGCTGCAGCAGGGAAGACGAAGAGACGGCGTTGGGGGTGGGAGGAGGCGGCAAGTGTCGGTGTCGGACTCCCTGCACCCCTGTGTAAGGGTTGTAGCTCCCTCCCACCCTTTGCAGGAATCCCCTTCCCCTCCCTCTGTGGACCTCCTCTCCCTATAGTCCTGTGAAAGGGTATAGGATGTAGGGTTTAGGAATGTAGGTTGTAGGGTGCAGGGTGTAGCCTCTCCCCCCCAATCCTAAACCCTTGTGTAAGGAGTGGTTACACTCCCAGCTACACCAACACTCGCTTCCATCGTCGAACCTGCATCCTGCAACGATCCAGGATGCAGGACGAGCATGTGCGACAGACACACCGGAGAGCATCCACAGTGCCACCGAACCTCCAACCACGTCCTCGCGTTCTCCGCGCTCTTCGCCCCCGTACCCCCGTGACATAGGTCGAGAGCAGCAGTAGCAGCAGCAACAGCAGCAGCAGCAGCAGCACACTCGAAGCCTGCGCGAGCTTGAGGGACCGTCGCCGCCCGGATTATCCTTTAATGAGCGAATCCTCTCTCGCGCTTACGTACCCGTTCGCGATTGCCTCGGGAGCGTGTAGAGCTTTAAGACGCATTAATCCTGGTTCTGATCGGGACACGACCAAAGGAGCGAGACGCTGGTCTCCGTAGTGGTTTATGTATGGATATGTGTACGTGGGTGTACGGTTGTGCGCATATATTTACTGGATGAACTAATTACGGGCTGGAGTATATGTACGGGCCATGACCCTCGTGTACAGGGGGAGACGCGACGAATATGGACCGACCCGATTAGTGCGCACTGGTGATCGGCGTAACATGGATCACGGTGATTGGTCAGTGCGGACCACGTCTGTGAGTGCATTGAAAAGGCTTCTGCGTCAAAAGCCCTGGCAGAAAATCAGTTACGTTCGGCCCAAGCCAAGCACTGGTCACCGGGCAGGGTAGGCCCGGGCAGGCTTGACGCGGCCTTGACCAGGGCTTGACTAGCGCCGAATGTAACGCTATCCCAAGTTAAAAGCTTTGAAACGCCCTTCGCTGAATCAAAGTAGGTAAAATATGCCACTTTTGAAGGTTTATAAAAGGGTCAAAGGGGAAGAGGAAGAGGAATTGTTGTTTACCCTGCGTTTAGGTTTTGAAGAGGGTCTAAATTTGAATTCGCGACAGATTTTCTACACGAAAGACACTAACTGTCGATGAATTCAGTGATAATGCATGTGGTATATATTCTACCCGAAAAATGCGGTCAGTGGTAACAGAGCCGTCGACGCAGTCTCGTCGTCTTGTTGTTTCTGAGACAGATTGATTTTTCACCGTAGTCGGCAAAGTCGTTCACCATGTCGCAACGCCGCGTAGGCGCCACCCGAGAGAATCGCGTACAACGTGCACACAGAGCGGTACCGGGGATTCGCGGTGGAAGCGCGGGAGCCTTCCGAGTTGGCCGCACGTGACGCTGGGAGAAGGGGGCGGGGGAAGCGCTTCGGGGGAGGCCGCTTTATATCTCGCAACTTTGCTCAGTCGGTAACACACACAGTCGCGAAGCTCCCGCGCGTACCGCGAAACTATCGGGCGGGGAGGGGGGGCTTCGGTACACGAATCGTACATTACGGGTTAACACTACGTTTGAAGAGTTGCGCGAAGCTCCAATCGCTTCTCCTCCGACAACCGCGCGGGCCGCCGCGGCTTTGCCAAACTCAAGCAAACCACCGCGCGCTCGCCCCGGTTCCCACATAGTTTCGCGCGGGAAATATCGCCCGAGAGTTCATCCCCCCCCCACCCCCCTCCCCCCCCCGCAGGCGGCGCCCGCGCGCCGAGTCGAGGCCGAGTTTGAAATCATTTGTTTGATCATTTCGGGTCTTTCGCCCGCGGTCGTATCTCTCGGGCGGTGCGAGATTTATTCGGAGATACGGAATTACTTGGCTGCGGTCTAATTTTTCATGGCATTCGCGGAATCGGTTAAATCCCTTAAGCGGCAGACGCAATAGGGCGCACATTTGATGCATTTTTTAGTTTAGCTATAAATTCAAATATGCATAAAAATGGTTCATTACAGTTTTTAATACCGCAGTCGGTATTTCATATGGTCTAATTTTGTCCTAATTCACAGAATAGTCCCAAAAAAAAAAAATGCTCACGAGTAAAAACGCAACAGGGCTACGTGACCACCCCGGGAATTCGACACAAATCGAAATATACATATATTTATCAAATCGCGGTACAGCTATGCGGGCCGGCATCTCCCACCCCCCTCCCCTCTCCCCCTCCGCGTGGCAGCGGCCGCCGCCGCCACCTCGGGCTCAATCAGCGTCGGAATTTGTCGAATTCGCGAAATGCAATTGGATCCGGACGCGCGGCCGATCTTTGGTTCGTCGACGGGCCTGATGCAGCCTCGACGTCCTCCTGCCTCTCTCTCTCTCCTCTCTCCCTCTCTCTCGCTCTCCAGCGCTTCCGCTTCCGGGACACGCGTGTTACTCGGCAATCAGACTGCCACGGACTACGAGTTCCCTCGGCGAAACTATATTGTACACGTTGCACACCGCGCGAGCACGATTCAGCTATGCCAAGTGGCTCGCACGCGCCCTCGCGGTCCTCGCGTACGTTGCCTTCGTGTATGTATAAATATATATATGTGGCCATGTATACATATGTATATACGGTACGCTACTCCCTGCGAGCCACCGACTCGGAGGCTCGCGGTGTGTGTACGGATACAAAACAGTCTCCGCTCATGCATACTTTAGCTGCAGCTGCCGCGGCAGCTCCGATTCCCAAGCATGTCGATACAGCCCCGCGCACCGCGCGACTTTAAGCACCGTTCACAGTCGCCTTCAGCACCCGGCGTAGCTCCCCCCCGGCAGCGCACGAAAGAAAAATCGCGATAGACTCTCGCGGACGTGAAACTCGGTCGGTCATTTTTTTCATCGCTGCTGCATAATAAGGGAAATTAATAGTTGTGGGTATGTGGACCGTTGGTTTTTGGTATGCAGAGCTGACGATTCTGGTGAAAAATGCATAGTGTTACGATCATCCCCAGAATCGCGACAAACTCAATACTTCGACGTCTACGTCTGCACCTGGCAATGAAGCAAAAAATATCAGGGCAACTATCGGCAAACTTGTAACGTGTCATTCTTGTTTAATTTTCCCAACGTAAAAATGTCCAGCGCTGCATTCTTTTAACGCTTCTAAAAGCTGTGAAATATGTCCGATTCAACACTTCGTTCGCACCCAGCCGGCACAAACCAGATGTCCGTTAACTTGTGATTTTTTTTTTTTTTTTAATAAAAATGTCTGTTTGCCACATTGCTCGGTCTACGGTGGTTCTACGGAATAAACCTTGCACTTCAATATTTTCAAACAAATATGGTTTATTTGAAAATGTAGTGTTTCCAATTATATTTTTCTCTGAGTGCAGTGATCGCTAATCGAGCCTACTCATTTTTTCAGTACGCGGCGTTAGGGAATAAAATATTTTCTACGTTTAGGTGTAAACGCGTCAAGTGTAAACGCGCTTTACATCGCTGAAAACGCGCGTCGGCTCGGTTCGCCGGAGACGCGAACGCAAGTCGCGCGTGTGTGAACGATGAAAAATGCATAAACCTCGAAACGCGCGCGATGAAATTCATAATAAAGCAGTCGCTGCGGCGGTCGCGGTCGGAGGTGACGGCTGTGGAAACGAACACGAAAATAGAGGCTCGACGCCGGCGAATCATTAATCGCCGTTGTCTCATTTATATTTATGAAATAATCATTTATTTCATCTATATTTATTAATAATTACCGTCGAACCCGTCCGAAAATCGCAGGTTCATCGCGCGATGTATTTATGCCCAGCAGAGTCGGCATCGGATTTCTACGTTTATCCGCGATTTATCTGCGAGTGAAACTTATGGACGAGCCGCAACGATGCTACGATTAATGGAAATAAGTCTCGAAATGTAATTTCACGCCCGGATCCGCGCATCTTGCTTCTCAGCTTATATATCTCGGTCATTCTGTCTTGCGTTACCTTCCCGAAGTATTTTCACTGTAAATATCGAACGCTCGAGCGACAATATAATTGGTATCTGTTTCTCGCTGCTTAAACAGCGAAAAACAACGTGCAGTGCGGGTTGAGGTTCGGAGAGCTGATCTGCGGTTCGCGGAAAATTCGTCGCAAATAATTCATCGAAAACAATTCGTCGAAAAAATAATTCGTCAAGAATCAGTTCGTCCACACAGAAAAAAATAGCCGGGTCATCCAAATCCACTATTTTTTTCTGTATGGACGAATTCATGTTTGACCAATTTTTTTTTTTTTTGATTAACTGTTTTCGACGAATTTTCCGCGCGAACCGCAGATCAGTCCTCCAAACCTCAATCCGCACTGCACGCGTTTTGCGCCACGCGAATTTCGCGCAAATCCTGATCTGCATGGCGCTGAATAATGCGACTCCCGAGCCGAGCGCACGAATGTTATACAAAAAAAAAAAAAAAAAAAAAAGTTGGCATGCAGAGTGACTCGTATGTGGTTCGCGACTCGGGTCCCCGAGACTTTGCGGCTCTCGCGGCGGGGACTCGACGCGACTCGACTCTCCGCGCACAAAACTGCTTCCCCGGACTGCGAGTGCCTCTCGCTACTTATGCACTTTCATGCATACGAACCGCTCGCGCGCACCGTTCGCATAAGCTCTGCTTTAACAATAAACATTTCCTCGGCAAGTTTCACCCCCCAACGGCACCGGCAGCAGCAGCGTCGCTTGGGTATTAGCCGCACTGCACACACAGCGCACACTCACGTGCGTAGTCGTCAAACGCGATGTACCCTACGACCACGAGAGAGAGAGGGGTGGGGGAGGGAGAGGGAGCGTCGAGTGTGGCGAGTGAGGTATGTTCGTGTCACGTGACGAACGCAGCAGCTGCAGTGCCGATGCGTCGCTGAGCCGGAGGGTAGGGAGGGGTGGGTGAAGGGGGGAGGCACGAGGGTCCTGCTCACGGGGGAACGGTGAACCCCCTGCGTTTGATTAACCTGTTGTCGAACTCAAACCCGCGCACCTGAGCCATTTGAGTCCGTCAAGACGAACTGTGCACGATGCATCTTATTTTTAAGGTCCTTTGTGTTATAGCCCATAGAAAAATGAAAGGGAATTGCAAGTACTTCTGGATCATGCCAAAGTCTGGAAAACATCATGCATATTAGAGGCCCGTTGAAGAGATTAATTTTGCCTAAAAATATTTTCAAAATGTTATCAACAAAAAATGAAAGGATTCCTTAATTTTTTTCGATACACATGAATTTTTTCAAAATTTTTCAATTCTCTTTAAATACGTCGTTTTTCGCACGGGGAAAATAATTAAATTCAAAGTGAATTAAAAAAATTCATACATATTCCGAATTGCAGGTACTTCTGGATCCTGCCAAAGTCTGGAAAACATCATGGATATTAGAGGCCCGTTGAAGAGATTAATTTTGCCTAAAAATATTTTCAAAATTTTATCAACAAATAAATGAAAGGATTCCTTCATTTTTTTCGATACACATGAATTTTTTCAAATTTTTCAATTCTCTTTAAATTCGTCGTTTTTCGCACGGGGAAAATAATAAAATTCAAAGTGAATTTAAAAAATTCATACATATTCCGAAAATTATTTTTACGTCAGTCGAAAAATCGAACTTTGTCACACTGAAAAAAAATGGCTAAATCCAACAAAATGTGCGGTTCCGGGCAGCGAAATAAATATTTTGCAAATTGGACAAAATATTTAATTGATCGAAGCAACTGGTCATAGAATTTTTGAAAATCTCGATTAGCATTGTCGAATATTTTGTCCAATCTGCAAAATATTTATTTCGCCGCCCGCAACCGCACGTTTTGTTGGATTTAGCAATTTTTTTTTCTCAGTGCGTCTCACTCGATCTTTCGACTCGAGAGTGAAACAACCGCCATCTGATGACAATCGCCATCTGTAATTTCAACGCTGATACGCTGAAAAAAAAATGGCCCTGGCGCTTTCGCTTCCCGGTGCTTATCGACCGGGCCCGGCCGAGAGACTCCGGTTCGCGGGGGGGAAGCCCCTGGATTCCGCGACTTCGGCGCGGCGCAGAAACGCGCGCGACCATCCAGATTATCCCACACGCTCGTCATACACGTGACGCGAGGCGATGTGGGTGGAATGGTACTTAAGCGCAACAACGTCGACGTCGACGTCGACGTCGTCGACGACGACGACGACGACGACGACGGTGGTACAGGGTGTTTTCCTCGAGAGACGACTTGGCAGTAATTCCCCGACGGAACGACAGCTCGATGGACTCGGCGGGGGCTGTAAGATCAAAAGTGTCTGGTAGCGACACACGTGGAGCCGCGAGAGCGACGAAGAGACGAAGACGAAAACGACTGTGATTTTGAGTCCGTTCATCTTTCGACCTGCATCGTCGCCGGAAAATCCACGACGTAGTCGAGTCGTAGCTATGAAAATTTGCGATCGTTCGGCGGAAATAGCCCTGTACGTACCTATCGCGCTGCCGCCGGTGACGGCGGCAGCGCCCGCGCCGGATTCTCGTGGGGCCCTGCAGTGAGCCGCGCGGTACATAAATTGCGCGTGACACGACCGACATTCGGGCTACGCGCGTCCCGCAACCCGTCGCGCGCACCGGTCGGCGGGGGCGCCGTACGGTGAGCGGGGAGGGTGGAAGGGGGAGGGCGGACGAGGGGAGAGGCATGAGTTTGCAGCAGCAGCAGCAGCAGCAGCAGCAGCAGCAGCCAAACTCGTACGGGCAAACATATTCCAAGAGCGAAAGCTCGTTAGCGCCTGTGCATACAACACTCCGCGCAGACAAACAGCGGATCGTTCAGGCCCGATTTAGCGAGTTCCTTCGGGCGGAAGCTACTGGCTAACAGCTCGCGCGAGGCGAAACAATGGGGCGACGCGTGTGCGCGCCACGCGGGGGAGGGGAGGGGAGGGGGGGGGGGTGCTTTGGGTAAAGGGGGTGGGTTATAGGTTGGAGGAAGAGGAGAGTGGGGATGTGGTGGGTTAGGGGGAAGGGGAGGGGGAAGGGAGAAGAGTCGCGCGCGCTCGAGAGTCGAGAGGGTCTCGACTCTCGCGTCAACAGCCGAAAAGCTCAGCTTGCTGCTGTCGCTGCTGCTGCTGTTGCTGCTTCTGCTGCTGATTTTGCTGCTGCTGCTACTGCGACAGAAGCAGCGACAGCAGTAAAGTGCGTAGCTATCGCTTGTTCTCTCTGTCCCTCTTTATCTGCGAGCTTTACGAAAAGCTCTCGTAGCGTAACGAAACAACTGGCGCTCCGGACATTTTTAATCCGGCACAGCCCGAACGCCCGAGCGCGCCCTGAATTCAACTAATATGCGATAATCGCGTCCCGTAAATCCTCTGGCGTGCTCGCCTACGGCGAGACTCCCGGCGCTCTAGGAGGGGCATACGGTGGGGGAGCCGCGCGTCGAGCTTTAAAGCGAAATTGCAATTTAAATTTTTTACCCCCCCCGATTTATAGCGGCGAAACGCGCGAGCGGTGACGCGCGCGTTCCGCAGAAGCAGAACGATCGGGATTCCGAATGGGCCGCGGGAGGTTTAACTCATCGCTGCTGGCTGTGTGTTGGCCGACGACGCAAAATTACGGGATTCCTTTGTCGACGGCGAGAGCGGCGATTCGGCGATTTGTTATTTCGAAAATTCGGGGTTGTCGACGGTATTTTGCATTTAGCGAGACTTTTTTTAAAATAATTTTATTGTCGCGTTCAGGCAATTTTTCGGAAGAATTGCGGTAAAGCCGAGAATGTGAATTATTTTCAGCCAGATATTTTCGGTAAATAAAAAAATGCAAATTTTCCACCTCCTATAAATTCGCTTTCAAAACCACAATGGTACGCCAAATTAAAAGAGTATGGAATCCCATTAAAAAAAATCTGCCATAAAAAATTCCTATCAGAAAATCTTTTTCAAAAATATTAAATCGAATTCATTGCACTAGCCAAGTGAAACTGCTTGATAGATCCTCAAGGATTAACACACCGGGTGTATATATATATATATATATATATACACGGATCACACAGTTGTTTGTGAATTATCGCGTCACCGGGGGAAACGGATTGATTACTCGTGTACACGTCGACCGCGATATTCCGATGACCGTTGCAATGCTGGTGCCGCTGCTGCTGGTTCGAGTGACACGGGGAGCCCGTCAGTGACTTGACAGGCTTGAGGCTGAGGCTTATGGAACGTTCCCTCGGGAGCGAATGCACTGCATGCAGTTTCGCTTGCAGCATCAACGTGTGCGGCATCTTCGACGCGCAGAGTGCAATCTCGTTGCGAAACAACCAATTTCCAGAATTCCACCGAATCGCTGCCAGAGGGGAAAGTTGGGAGGGGGGGGGGGGGGTTATAGTCCACACTCCAAGTCCCTCACCCCTCCCTCCCGCCCCTGACTTGGAGTGTGGACTGTACACAGGGCACTCATAACAGTTGCCAAAAGTGAGTTAGGATTTTTTTTTTTCCCGAGGATTCTCGAAGTTGCGGACAGCCGGGTGAATGGCACGCGAATGAACCTGAAAGCTCGCCTCAACCGCGTCGTTATTGCCGGGAGAAATGAGCCCAAGTGCTCCCGCGCCCGCCGCGAGCCTCGCCTCGCGCGCGGCCCGCTCGTTTCCATCTTATTGGAGAACTAGTTACACCCCACATTTGCGGTGGGTATCGACCGGCCGAGCGCCCGGCGCCTCCGGTTAATTTTTATTTTAGAGCCCCGGCCGCAGGTGGTGGTATCTCCTGCATTCCGCGTTTTAATTTTTTTTTTGCGGGTCTTTTTTTTTATGGAAACCTCCTTCCTTCGCGGACCGTTTTTAAGGGGCTTCGTAAAAAAAAAAAAAATGCGCCCGTTACGTAATGCGAATGTCGTAAAGTGACGAACGTCGTGATTAAAAGTTGAAACCTTTCAGCGGTTCGAGAAAAAGAAGAAAAAAATTGACGGACGGGGAGGAAAAAATTCAAGACTTTGGTTATAATAATGAAAATATTTTTATATATTATTATTTTATTTATTCGGATGCCATAGATTCGAATTGCTGGATATGTTGCGTGTGAGCGCCGGTATTTGTATTTCCTTCTCATATTTTGCCGTTCGAATTAATAAACATCGGAGAGAAGTTTCGATCGCAAGATTTTCTCTCGCGCATCCCAACGGAGGTTGAACGGGTTTTCCATCCCGAAATCGCGGAGAGTCTCGAGCGTATCTCGAGTCGCCCGCTAATTGGGCGAAAATTGACCCGGCCCCGAGTCGGAGCGGCGAAACATCGGGAGTTTCCACGCGCGGCGCCCTCGAAGCAAATATAGACCTTGGATAGTTAGTTTCCCCGTCTCTCCTTACCAACTTCGCGGATCTCTCGCTGTAGTCCCTGAATATTCGCGCGGGCGCACCCGCGCGCCCGCGCGAATATTTCGAGCTTATCGCGCACGACAGACAGACTGATAACACAGTCGGAACTTTATTTTATTTTATTTTTCGCTCTCTCGGTGCTCGCCGAGCGTGCGTGCTCGCAATCAGTGCCGTTGCGGTCGCGCGGGGGTGCACGGGGGGGGGGGGGGGGAGGAGGGGGACCAGCCAGAGACAGTAACTTTTGGTGGAAGAAAGCACTCGAGGTTTCTTCATGCTCCGCGAATGTGCATGTTATATGTATATACTAGGAACAATGACGCGCGGGTCTGAGGTTAGCCAGCGTAGAGAAAAACCTTGCGATTTTCGGCAAAAAAACGTTCGATTTTACGAATTTTTAAAACCCTATCCGACGGAAAATTTCCCGCTGATTCCAAATATGACCGGTTTTTGCCCGGAAAATAAAAAAATTGAGAAGAAAAACGGGAAAAACGATTTTTCTCTTTTTCCCAATTTTGGCACTTTACTAAAATCGGTGTAATTTTTCTTCGGATCAATATAATCGGGATTTTGTTGTGATATCTCGATTTTTCGATTTTTCGCAGATTTTTAAAGTTGACCCTCCAAACCAAAGTTGAAAAAAAAAAAAAAAAAAATCGATTTCGCCAAGTTTAAAAACTCTATCCGATGGCAAATTTCCCGCTGATTTAAAAAACGACAGGTGTCTGCCCGAAAAATCGAAAATTCGAGGAGAAAAACGCGAAATTTGATTTTCCGAAAGGCCGGGTTTCGGAAAAGTCCATAGAAATTGCGAGGCTTTTTTCCGTCGATCTGAGGCGCGCCTCGAAAAATCGAGCCCCGGAACGCCGGAGTAAATGCTCCCCGGCGTTCGCCATCCGAGAGCTCTCCTCTCGGCGCGAGCTGTAGATGGCCCGCGGGCGAAAACGCTTTCTTTGAAGAGAACGAACGTGGAAAAGCAATTGTGCATAGTTCCGTAGACACGGTCGATACTCGCAACTCGCGACGCTGCTACGTAACACCGTGCGCTTGTGTCTGCGTGAGTGTCTATGTGTTTTTTGTGTGTCCGTGTGTACACCGTGTGCGAACGAACGCCAGAAAGCTCACGTACTGCACGACGCTCTACACGGTGCGGCACATTGACTCCATGTATATCTATACTATATACACCTCTATACCTATATCCTTCGTATATATATATATGTGTGTGTAACTACGGAATTGGGGTGTGTTCCTTAATTCATGTCAATACCTGCATCGTCGTTTTTTTGTTTTTTTTTTGTACGCTATATCGAGCTATTGGCGTGTTACGAGCGAACATGTCAGCAGATTGACGGAAGGAACCGTAGGCTATGCGACTGCACAGCAGCGTGATATTAGTGTCACTACACGGAGAGAAGGGTCTGATAAATTTTACCATATATCTAGTAAAGAGTACCATTATTTTCTGGCACAGGGGAGTCACGACGCCATCTATCAAGAAGTACGAGAACTTTGAGAATTTTTACCACGAAATATGGTAAAAATGTTCATACATATGGTAAAAATTCTCGTAGTTCTCGTTCTTAACGTTAGATGGCGGCTATGGCGGCCAATTACCAGGCGCATTGGTAATTTTTACTAGATCCATTGGTAAATTTTATCAGATCCTTCTCTCCGTGTAGTGATTATCTTTTTTCTCCCGACTCCGCTGAAATAACCTCATTTCGTGCCCGCTACGCGGGCGGAAAGTCGCTCATTTCTAACCTGTGACTCGACGCATGCGCAGTCCGGTTTCATTACCTCCCTAGGGACGTAATCGGCACATTCCTGCCCACGGGCAGTAATGAAATCCGTAGTGCGCATGCGTCCTCGTCACAAGTTAGAAATGAGTGACTTTCCGTCAGTGTTGCACGCACGAAATGAGGTTATTTTTCAGCGAAATCAGAAAAAAAGTATAGTCCGCGACATAGGAGGAAAGTGCCTTTTCACCTCGTGTGAATTTCTGCCCTCGCTTCGCTCGGGCATCAAATTTCGCACTCGGTGAAAAGATGCACTTCCATTCCTTATTGCGTAATGTACTATTTTTTATTTTATTTTATTTTATTTTTTTTTGCATCATTGTAATGCCACCAACGAATTTCATCGGTATCAATGGTGGGACAAGAATTAAACTCGTCGACGGTAACGAGAGCCGACGACCGATCGACTTCCGTTCGACTTTCGCGCGGCTCGCGTCGACGACGCGATCAATTTTCGCCGAGACGCGAAACTTTTTGCCGACTCCGTCCGCGTGTCTCGGGTCCGGATGGAACGAATAGAATCGACGGTGCAAATGAACTCGTTAATTGTTTTTTTTTTTTTTTTTTTTTTTTCTTTCAAGTCTCTATTTAAACGCCGGTGGCCTGCATGATTGATCGACGTATAAATACGGCACAGGAAGATTATTCTCGGCGCTCGCGTCGAATTCCGCGGTCGAACGGAGCCCGCGCGCGAGTCTGGCGCCTTTTTGAGAACGCGGCGAGTATCAAAATTTCACAGGCGCGAGATATTTTTATATACTCGTCGACGCGGTTTATATCGTCGTCGCGCGTCGACCGCTCAATCGGCGAGCGATGCGCCAATAACATGGCAAAAATTGCCAGGGCATCGGTTTTTTAAATATTTTTTTTAACATAAAAAAATCATGGACTCAAGAAATGTTCTACTAAAAATATAAATTAATTCATCATTTAACCCACTAGTTCACTGCGAAACGAATGAATTTTCCGATGGTACCAGGATGCGAAATCACTGACCCATTAAAACGCCTAATTTTCCACCCCTCAATTATTCATCGGTGCGCTCTCGCGGCGTACGTTATTATTATTCCGCCTCGCGTTCGCCGCGATTCCCGGTGTCTGTGATCAAAACGTTCCCTGGTCCCGCGTTACCTGAGCGCGCCTGACGATTGATTCAGTCGTTAGCCATACGAACCACGCGCGTGCTACACGTTCGGTTCGCCCGTACGAACTCGCCGGCGGCTCGGGGGAAGTCGATGACGCTTTCAATCATCGCCTCGAAGGCCGCTCGCTCGCCGTCCCTCCTCGGGGTTAGTCGGGTTAGTCGCGTGCGTGCCGAGAGTCAGCGCGCGATCGAGCGCCGGATCGGGACACGAGTTTCCCCGAGGGAACGATAACCCGCGAGCTCCACAGGATCTCGGGGCCAATAATTCTTTCGACCGTTTGGGTATTCCGAGCGAGTGACGAAACGGCCCCAATTTCCCACAGGGCTGCCCCTCGACCTTCCGTCCGCGCAATTAGGCAGCCGGCTCGCGTCGCACGCGTCTTGGAATCGACATCCAACCCTCATGTACCCTACCACCTTGGATTCGACATCCCCTACCCCTTCACCCTTCGTGAAATCGAAATCGCCCCTGAGGAGGCCGTAAACACCGACTATTTCGCGCCATTGACTCTTCGAGAACTAATGAGGAAAAGAGAAAAGTGATGGGAAAGGAAAAAATAAAAATAAACAAGTGTCGAGGGGGTGTAATTCGAATTTATTTACAGGTCCGTCACGCGTATCTGTCGTTCGAATGCACAGCTTTCTGTGTATGACTCTTCGATAAATAATCCTTTCCTCTCCCTTCTTAGAATCGACTTCGCACCTGAGGAGGCCCTCAACACAGACTATTTCGCGCCATTGACTCTTCGAGAACTAATGAGAGAAAGAGGAAAGTAATCGGAAAGGAAAAAAATAAAAATAAGCAATTGTCGAGGGGGTGTGATTCGAATCTATTTATACAGGTCTGTCCCGCGTATCTGCCGTTCGAATGCGCAGCTTTCTGTGTATGACTCTTCGATAAATAATCCTTTCGTCTCCCTTCTTGGAATCGACTTCGCACCTGAGGAGGCCCTAAACACAGACTATTTCGCGCCATTGACTCTTCGAGAACTAATGAGAGAATGAGAAAAGTAATGTTAAAGGAAAAAAAAAAAGAAAAAAAAATAAACAAGTGTCGAGGGGGTGTGATTCGAATCTATTTATAGGTCTGTCACGGTATCCGTCGTTCGATCGCGCAGCTTTCTGTGTATATGGGAAGCTTTACGTGTCCGAGTGTTGGTGCGTTGTCGCTTCGTCGACTGCCTCGACTCTGGTGCACGCGGAGCGTCGCGTCGTCAGTCACGTGGATATAATCGCTTGCACGAACGTTGCACCCAGTGTGTGCGTGTGTCTGTTCATATGTGCTCCCTGCATGGGAATACATATATATATGGATAGCAGCTCCGGAACTCGTTGGTTGCTTCCTCGGCTGGAAATATGTAATCGGACTCGTCGTGTGTAGCCCGTTCGCCCGGCCGACGACGTCGACCCTGGCGACTCCCGGCGCTGTATAGGCGGACTAGCGCGCGAATCGGGGTTATCGCCAGTGGATATACACGGATCGCACAATAAGAGCCGGGGCAAGCGCAGGTACAACCGCCGCGGAGATATGTCACGGTGGACGCAGCCAGCAGCAGCAACAGCGAGCGAGTTCGCGGTACGAATGGTCGAGAGGCGACACACACACGAAATGGGAGTAGCGGAGCGGTATCGGCGAGGGGGATGCGACTGCTACTGGGGAGGACGTGGTAGCGGTGGCGTTTGCGATGCGGACTCTCTCTCGGCCACCGCGCTGCGAGAGAGAGAGCCCAAGTTCGAATAGGGAAAGGGAGGGAGCGGGTGTGTGAGAGAGAGAGAGAGAGAGAGCTATAAGCGTGAGCGTGAGGGAGGGAGCGAGAGAAGTCCACAAGCGTGAGCGTGGGGAGGGAGAGAGAGAGAGAGAAAGCGAGAGAGAAAGAGCCATAGGCGTAAGCGTGAGGGAGGGAGAGAGAGAGAGCCACAAGCGTGAGCGTGAGGGAGTGAGAGAGAGAGAGAGAGCCATAAGCGTGAGCGTGAGTGAGGAAGGGAGATAGAGAGAGAGAGCCACAAGCCTGAGCGTGCGGGAGAAAGAGAGAGAGAGCCATAAGCGTGAGCGTGAGGGAGGGAGAGAGAGGGAGCTCTCCTCCCGCGAAGCCCGCGCGAATGTGGGTCCGGCGTGTATAGGTCCCGGGCAGGAGCCATAATCACCGCGCAATACGTCCCGCCGTTCGATGAGATTAATGTCCCCGCGTCGCCTCGCGGTGCGCCTCTCGCTGTTTCACCCCTCTGAGCCTGTATCGCGGAAATTCCGCGCGCTTTGATTTACGGAATCTCGATCGTCTCTCTCTCTCTCTCTCTCTCGGTCTCTGTAAAGAGAGAGAGAGAGAGAGAGTGCGGCGAGCGCCGCGTGCGCCACACGCGACTCGTCGTCGCGCTATTTGGCTTCGATACCGTAAATCTCATTTCCCCATCGTTGCTATGAAAATATGTGGGAGCTTTTTTTCCAAGGTGAGCCAAGGTCGCGACAGACCGTGGACGTTCAGGTGGATTAAGAAATAGGTTAAATAGGTTTAATTTTTTTGCACAGCGAAAAAATGTTAGAGAACCCGAGTTAAAATTTAGACCCTCTGCAAAACCGAAATTTAGTAGTCCCGCAAGGTTCCTGACACTCCTCAAAACCTCAGAAAGTGGCAGATACTACCCAATTGGAGTAAACGGAGACTACTGCGAGGCTGACATTTTTTGCTTAAACCTCCGTGAACTTCCACTTAGGTTGTACAGAGTGAGATGAGGTTCCTAGACTCTTGTATAAACCTCCAAAAGTGGCATATTTTTCCCATTTTGATTCAACGAAGGGTATTGGAAGGGTTTAAATTTTAACTCGGGAATATAACATATAAATAGAAAAAAAAAACATCCGACAGGTGGCAAAAGTTTTGCGCGTTGGTAAAATCCTGAGAGGAAAATTTAGCGAGAAAAATGTTAATCTCTCCGGGTTTGTACAGACGAAATTTTACGCCAACTCCGCAGCGCGAACTTTCCGCGAAATTTTCACGAGCGCAAATTTACATGACTAATTCTGCAAAGAACCCCGCGAGCATAACGGAAAATTACGCGATACGACGCTCGCGACTCTCGAGCGGCGCGCTTTTAATTTTTAATACGTCTCGCTTTTCCTGCTCGCGACGAGGTAATGATTAATTGATTGGACGCGACGCGCGTTTCCGCAATCGGCCGATTAGTCAATCGAGGCGCCTCGACGCCTCTTGTCCAATACAATTTTTTAAAAATGTCTCCGCCTCAAAAAGTAACAAAACTCTTCGACTCACCGTTTAAAGGCCGAAGCCACGAGAAAATTCCAAAATTTCCAAAGATGAATCCGGAAGAGCGAGAGTCGTTTCCGTCGTGATTTTCACCGCAACATTTTCACCGTTGCCCTCGTGGTGTCCGCTGATAATCCACCTGTCTCTGTCTCTCTCGCTCGTTATTTTCACCCACTGACACAGAAACCGCGAGGCGCAACCGGCGGTCTTCACTCCTCGCTTTCAAAAATTTTTTTATACCTTGCTTTCTACTTATTTTATATTTATTATATTTTTTTATTTTATTTAAATATATTCTATTAAAACCACGAAGCGCAATCGGCGATCTTCACTCGTCGCTTTTTTTCAATTTAATTCCACGTTGCCTTACACTTATATTTATTTCATTTTTCCTATTATAATTAAATTTTTTGATTTTTTATTTCTTTCACCACTAATCGAAGCCGGAATAGATCGAGCCAAAATTCTCCAAAGCGACGCAACGAGAAGTCAGCAGCGCGCGGGAACCGCGCGCACCGCGCGGGTCGAAAGTGATACACAAACTATTGGCCGCCGGTGGCGACCGCGCCACGTGACTGTCTTTCTCGCTATCCGCCGTTGCCCGGCATCGACGTCGGCTCGACAGTCACCGCCACTGCCGCTGCTGCTGCTGCTGCTGCCTGTCGTCGTTTATCTCTCTTCGTCCGCGAGTGATATCGGATATCTCGGGCGCTCGTGAATTTTGGTACGCGACCGCTCGTCTAATTCGTCGAGGCTGCTGTTGCTGCGGGAAACACCGGGAGAAATCCGATCCAGTCGTCGTCGTGTGCAGTTTCAGCCGTGTCAGTGCCGGACGCGGGTCGCACCGAATGCGCGACCGTCTCTGGCCTCGCGATATAAATCCACTGCCGGCTTCTCGCTCTGCTCCCGGCGGCTTCGGTGCTCTTTCCCTCTCTCTTGCTCCGAGCTTGACTGAGCTTTTTTTTATTTTCCTCTTTCTCGCTTTCTGCCTCTGCGGACCAACTTTCCTCGTATGTCTTCTCTCTCTTTCTCTCTCTCGATCTGGCTCTGTTTCTCCCTCTGTCTCTCGCTCCTCTGTCTTAGGGAACTAACGAGTCGAAGCCACGTTGGCAAAGTAACGTGGAGAGAACCCGACTCACCCCTCCTGAGGCCGGGGCTTAACTGAGTGAGCGTAGCAGCCCCCGTAACGTCGCGCATGCGCCGTGCGGCGCCCCGAGAGGAGAGGAGAGTCGTGGCGCGTCGTGTCGCGTCGCGCGTCGCGTCCCCGCGCGGCCATCCCCCTCGCTGGTTTTCTGGGAGAGAGAAAGAGAGAGAGAGAGAGGGGGAGGACTAACCTGTCTCTCTCCCAGCGAACCAGCGACAGAGGGAGAGAGAGAGAGAGAGAGAGAGAGAGAGGGTTAGCCTGCCTCTCTCTCTCCCTCGAAACGCGAAAGAGAGAGAGAGGGTTTTTTACCTCGGGGTCCTAGTTCCTTTTCTTGCCCCGTATCGCGCACCCCACGCGACGGGAGTGACTCGAAAGAATCGAAAAACCCCCATTCGACGTTCAACCGCTCCTTGGCCCAGATGCCTACAAATATCTACCTCTGTTTGTGTATTTTTTTGTTGTTGTTGTTTTTTTTTTGTTATTTCTTCGCCGTTGTCGCAGGGGGCAATCTCGACTTTCGCAGCTTTCCGTTCCATTATTCAATTCAATTCGCCGGTCTCAGACCTCTGATTGCCCGGATCAAATCGCTTGAGCTCTACGCGTTTCGAAATAAGTGCCAGGCTTAGGGGAGAGGGGAGGGACTGAGGACGGGGCTGAGACTTTGGGGTGTGTACACTGTTAAAAATCCGGTGTTAAAAACAACACCAAGTCGGTGTCTATGTAGGTCCACACCAATCGCGGTGATAATGAGCGGTGTTAACTGAGTCTGAAATACCGACTTTCACCTCAAAAAGTCAGAAGTCCCGTTTTTCGCGAATTATCAACAGATCGAAGCGAAAATGGAAATGCAGACGCCAGTAATGTGAATCTCGTTAATAAATTAGTCAGAACTTTGATTTTCGAAAAAAAAAAATTACAGATCAATTACCCGGTAGAGAAATCTGTAATGAAAAAATCGATTTTTTTCTTCAATTTTTCGATAAAAACTGAGAAAAGCGACTAATTTATTCACGAGATAATAAAAAATCACACATAATACCTGCATTCATGCCTTTGAAGCAAAAAGTGTTATAATGCTTCGTCGGTAACACAGGGAAAATTTAACGAAACGGCTGGTGTTAATTTAACACCGTAAAAAGTGTTAATATTAACACTGTAATAAGTAACACCAGGAAAAAGTCCACACCAGCAGCGTTTGACACCGTAGATTTTTAACAGTGTAAACACGCGACATTCTCGCGGCTCGATGAGTCGCAATCTGCTTCCTTCGGCGCGTGGATAAATATTTTCTCGTTTCAGGATTTCCAGGTCCGGGAACGAGAGTCGCGATCGCTGGATGCGAGAAGCGACTGTCACGGGATGTCAACTTTTTTTTTTTTCTTCAACGAAATCTCCGGTTCTTCCGCGAGCCACTCGATCGAGTCGACCTGCGACACTCGAGAGGCCAGCGAGAAACTGTCCCATCACGACCGGAAATTCGCTCGGTACTTTTCTTTCCGGATTTGTTTGGATCGACTTTTCGAGCGTCTAAGCAAAATCGTATTCGGTCTCCCTTAAAATAATCGCTTCAACGACACACGTTCCATTTTTTGTCCGCGTCACCCAAATTCAGTGCCCGAAATTCGCTCCCGATATTCACGTATGGCGCAAGCTCGATTCGCCGCGCGTCCCGAGACGCGTCTGGGATATTCGTTTGGAAACCTCGCAGATAAATACGTCAGTCGCCAGACGATAAATTGTGACAAGTTATTGAATTTTCGCCACCCGCGGCGATGTTGCCTATCCCGTGCCCGCCCCTCCGACCCCCGCGCCTACTGGAGAGTCGGCTGGGGTAGGTCGGGGATCTCGCGGCGAGAGAACTCCGGAAATAGGACGATGTATCTTGGTCGCGTCGCGGCCGCCGGGAGAGACGAGGAGCGAGCGATCGCGACGGTCGACGAGATTGCATAGAGTCCCCCCTCCCCCTCCCCCTCCCCCCCTCCGTTCCATCCACCAGCTACGTACTCTTTTAATCCTTCATCGGCGCCCCCGACAATCCCTTTTTCCTGCCCCCCTCCCCCACAGTCCCACACCGACTTGCGCCAAGACCGTTTTTAATTCACCACCCGTTAACCCCGCAGCGCCCGGCAATCCCCCTGGGCACTTTCTTTGAAAGAAGAGGAAGGCGCCTAATCAAGCTGCCCCCCATCCTCCCCACCCTCCCTCCCTGCACGTTCCAATCCTTCCGGCCTGTCTTTCCTCTCTTTCCTTTCACCCTTTTTTATTTTTATTCTTTTTTAATTTCTTTTTTTTTCTCGTTCATTGGCCTGTGTCGCTCTTTCCTAGTGGGTCGTCTCGCCCCGTCTATCACCCCGCGAGAAATATCGCGGTCTCTCTCTGTGGTCGCGGGCGGCGGCAAAACTTTGATTGTACCTGTGTAAGTTGAGACCCAGCCAGGGGGGGGGGGAGGGAGGGAGGAGGTGGCGAGGGGTTCAACGAGGCCAATGCTCGGCCTGAGACACCCCCTTCTCCACCCCACGCAAAGAGCCCGGCGAGATTGATTGCGAGTGTCGCGGGGGAAGGGGGGAGGGGAGGCAAAAAGCGTATACATAAAACATGAATCACGTCCACGCGAGTGGACGAGCTTTCTTTATTTCCATAGCGCGGCGGCGCTCGGTTGTAGTTACCAATCGAGTGAGACGCATAATGCGTGGCGCGCGTTGAATGCTGGGAAAGCACACAACCCTCGGGATTCCTGCATCGCGAGTCGGCATTGTTACCCAACGGATAAGGACGAGCAACGACCCAAACGAGCAACACAGCGAGTTTCCACCACTCGTTAGCCGTGAGGTGGTCGAACGGGGGGGGGCGGAAGGGAGGGAGGAGGAAAAAAAATGAACGCCGGCCGGATGGAAATGGCGAGTTGCCAATGGAAAAATCAATCACGTCGAATGGGATTCCCATTCATACGCGTCCGGCTATTCATTTCGCCTCGGCGAATCATCGCAGTCGATGAAAAATTTCCTCCCCGTTACGCCCGGATTGTCTCGGTTACACTCACGTTAATTGACGCATACGTGTGCTGCCGGAGCTGACGGACGAGTTCGAATTTTCAACGTGGAAAATGGCATCCTTGTGATGTTATCAGAATGTCGGCAATGCGACCTACATTGCCGACGCTCGGATTGGTGGACGTTGGAACGACTGAACCAGGGCTGGGGTGGTTCCAGCAACTGACGACACTTTTCAATGTGCTCGGTTTGGTCGATGGCAGCATCTGTCAGGGACCTAAAGTGCAGCCATCTGCAAAGCTGTGCAGGAACTGCTGATCCTGGCCAGTGAAGTAACCCAAAGTGCTGCTTCGAATTATGCTTTTAATTACAGTGCTTTTTTGTTACAAGTACATTGACCGATCGCACAGTCGATCGAGTGTCGATTCGGTGGCATCGGTTCTCGTTGATCGTGTCGTGTTCCAATTGCGAGTGAGCGATGAGTCGTCATGCGATGCTCGGTGTGTGTGTGTGTTTTCAATGATTGGTGGAAAGCGAAGGACGAAGGAAACTCAGTGGCCTATCCTGACGGCGGCGGTGGTGGTGGTTGTGGTGGTTGCTGATCGTCGATAGGGTAGACCACGTGAAACTTCGCCCCTTGCTCTCCCCTTGATCAATAGCTGCGCAGTGACAGTGACCAGTGACGTCTGAACATGGACTTTACCGACGGTGACGCTGCTGGTGACGGTGCAGCTGAAGGTTCAGCCCCGTTCGTCACTGATGCTTCCGAGGGTACAGTCGCGATTTAGTGTTTTTTTTTTTTTCATAAGTTCGAGTCCGTGTTGAGCGCTATGGTCGTCGTCGATCTACGCCTCGTCGGTCTTCACCTTCTCCGTCGTTGCCGACGTCGAGTCATGGACTGCCGGCTCGGGTTCGTGGATTCCCATCCACTGGCAACGCTTCTGCAGCTCCTGTCGGTATCTGGAAAGCAGCGTTTCGCAAGTTAGGGATGACAGACATAGCTCTGAGGGTAATGAAAGCAATGTGAAGCATTGTGAAAGCAAATTGTTACCGTGGATGGTTTATTGCGTAGATCCAGGGATCTATGCAGGATACCGTCTTGGCGAACACCGCCGGCAACATCGTCGAGAACGGTGTCAGCGACTCGCTGAAAGAGAGAACCCGTCAATTTCCAATTCAATGAGCAGACTCATTTTATTACAGTGATAGAATTTTACCGATTGCCGAACGCTCCTGTCATTGCGACCACTGCGTAAGGTGTCCACGAGCACACGAATAGGAAGAAAATCGTAAACGCCACCTTGGCGATTCGCATCTCGACGCTTCGCTCCTTGTCACCCTGGTTGGACACCAGCGACTTGACGTTCATCTTTTTCGCCTGTGTATTAGTACAAGTGATTAAAAAGTGATCTTGACAGTGCCTCTCGCTCCTAGGAATTTAAGGGATTTATGAAACATGACCAACGCACCTGCTCGCGCAGCATCTTCTCGTGTCTGCGAACCGACTTGATGAGCTGCGAGTAGAAGTACACAATCAGCGCCATGGGGAACGCGTAGGACCAGACGAAGATGCAGGCGACGAAGACTTTGGTGTCCTGATCGTCGGAGAGAAAGTCAAAGCTGCAGGTTGTCAAGAATCCCTCTGCGAAATGCAAGAAAATGAAGACAGGGACAATGGACAAGACGTTGGTGGAAGTGACGTTGTCTTATGATGATACTGACCTGGCACAAATCGGCCCCAGTACCGGGTCATGGGCAGAATGGTGAACGGCATCGACCAGAACCACGTGATGGCAATGATGACGGCCGCTTGTTTACCATTCAGTCTTCCGTCTATCGGGCAGGATATCGTCCTGTCGACATTGAAATGCGTTTCGAGTTTTGATCACTAGCTACAATTTTCAAGGTCGATGAAAAACTAATAAATTAAAAATGAAATAAAACCTGTAACGATCGAAGGCGATCGCAGCGTTGTTAATGGCCGAACCGATGCCGGAAACGCTGCCCAGGGCCGCGTAGATGTCGCATCCAAGTTCCCAACCGACGACTCGCTCCAGGAAGCTGTTAATTATCAGCAGCGGCATCTCCAGCATCATCACGATGTCGAACAGCGCGAGATTCACGACGAACATGTTCGACGGCGTCCGGAGACACTTGGACCTGAGAATTGTATCCCAGACATTGATACAGGATTCAGTGGTGCAAAAGACAAAACACTCGAGATCCGGATAAGAGGTCTTGGGGGGTAAAGCGAAGAGAGATAAAGCGATAAAAGCTTACGTCGTGAAGATCCAGACGACGCAGCCGTTTCCAACGGCCGACACTATCATCAGCATAAAGTAGATAAGGCCGAGACCGATGTGCCAGTATTTTCCGGGGGCGAGAAAGCCCCGCCAGTGGGGATGCACCAGGTCGCTGTGTTCCGGCGGAATGTTCCATCCCAGGAGACGTTCCTGCATCTGCTGAACTTGCCTGCAATTTGCAAACCCGCGTTTGAGTCACTCCCGGTCGCGAGAACACCCCAGGAATATCGGGAATATGGCGCACGTAACGTCGTTCCCAGTCGTCGATCAATACTAATTAATTAATCGTCGGTTAAATTTGATTGGCCCTCGTGGCCCTCGGCCCAATGCGGTTTGCATCCGCATCGGCCGGCGTCGTCGTCAATGCTGGCGCTGGTATACAACGTGGAGAGGGGGGTGACGCTGGTGACGAGAGAAGCAGCCGAGGGAGAGAAAAGAGCGAGGGTCCTCGATGTCTGTCGCACCACTAGTCAGACTCGACGGAGCCGAACGGAACGGGCTAGGGCGAACCGACTCGAGCGACAATACCGAATGATTAGTTGGAACCGCTCGAAACCGCGGAACTGTGGACACACAAGCGGGTATGAAGCGAGATACAGGTGACGTCGTACTGCTGTTTCGATCCTGCTGTCTCGTTCCTTCATCCTGAAGTGTCGGATCCCTTTGCTCTCAAATAGGCCACTACTGTTCTCACTCCTTTCATTTAGATTCTCCTTGTTTTCTCTACTCCTGACACACAATACCGAGGCGTTTGCAAAGGAAAGAAAAAAAAAAATAATTCAACTGGGTAGTAATCAAATGCACCCACCCGACCCCACCGACTCCGCTGACAAAGGCCTGCATAGGGCTGATTAGTCCCGAGCTCTCGTTGAAATACATCTTAGGTCCTCAGTCTTCCCTCTCCTGTTCCTGATCCTTTTCCTTGATTTTTTATTTTTCGCTCTGGGCTCTGGATTTATCGACTTCGGTATGAAGTCGAGTGAAGTTTGTCTTTTGAATTAACTTCGTCCTCTGCCTTGTAGGAAACTCGGTCGGTGGGACTCGTTTGCAGATATTTCTGACTCGGTCTGGTTGAGCGAACCAGGACGACGGTTGGGGTGAAGACGCCGATTTGAGGTCAGTTTGAGGAGGTCAGATCCTAGCTCCACTCGTGTCGCGGACCGAGTATGAATTAGGATGACTATCTGCAACGATTTGGTTTTTCAACACGACTTCAGCAGACTCGTCCTGCGTGACCAACTTGAGTGGATTGTTTTTTTTTTTCTTTTTTGGTTTTGTTTCTTGTAATAATTTACCTCAACGCGAGGGACTATCGGAGGCGACTACGATAATATGAAGTGAGACGCGGGTGCGGAGGTTGGGAATACGATCCGCAACTCACTTGGCGTCGTTCGACGATTCGATGCCTTTTATATGGTTCTCTCTCTTTCGTTGCTTCTGGTATCATCGGCGAGATCGCGTGTCAGCTGAGAATTTAATTCGATTTGAGGAGCAGATGAAGAAACCTTTAGTTTCGCTGAGACCAGCCTGTCACGCGATTTTATTTCAAACCCTTCCAACCCCCCGTCCACCCTCATCCCCTTGCTAAACTTGTCCCGTTTCGCTGTTTCCACTCCCCTCTGGTTCCGTTAGTTCCTTCTGCGTTTCATCGCATTGTTGCTTCGTCGCAGCTGGAAGCGACGTCGAGTGCGTCGCGTTTTCATTGCTACCCCCGCAGCGGTCATCGAGGGTGAGTCGGACAACGATGAAAGCGACAGCGATGACCGCGCTGAACGAATATTTTCCCAACGGCGAGAGATCTCGAATAAAACGGGGATTGTCGGGTAATATCTGTTTGAATCGCGAGTGCGTTGCAGCTCGATGCACCCGTCGGGGGTTCCGCAGGCCGATGACGTTTATCACCGTGATCGTAATCGCGAAAAGTCACGGGCTACCTGTTGAATGATAATTTTCGATAAATTGCGGGGTTGGTTGTCGACCGTTCCAGCCAGATGTCTATCGTGGGTTGGTGGAGGAAATTAAACGTATTGCGTTTACAAAAAAAAAACAAACAAAAAATAAAATAAAATAAAAACCCAGTTGTCTTTGTCTCAGTGTGACAACTCAAGTGTGTCTGTTTCAGTTTAAGAAGCTTCGAGGACGCCGAGCGAAGCAAAATAACGACGACACCTGCACAGCCCTAACGACGTTATTGTCACCGCCTAGCTACGGTTCGTCATATCGCTACGTTGACGAAAATTCGGGGCGTCGAAGAGTCGAGGCCTCGGCATCGACGGCGGATTCCTCGGCTGGCGGTGCAAGTGGATCGAGTCGTCGGTGGGAGTCGGAGAGGAGCTGCAGCCAGGGAGCAACCGAGAGACGAATGCGGCGAATGGCAAATGCAAAGGCTCGACGTGGCATCCGTACGGGTTTCCCGCGCGCTGCTTCCGCTGCCGCCGCTTCACCCTTCGGCATGTCGGCCCGACCGAGGGACAAAGGAATGCAGATTGCAGAGAGACGCGGATTAACGAGGATTAACGCTAATTGGTCGTCGGGAGCGGGTCTAGGCGGAACGCGAGCGCAACCCTCAACGACGACGCTCGGCGTTCAAACGTCTCAGTTGCCCCCCCCCCCCCCCCCCCCCACCCTCCTCGTCGCGAATTCCCTCCGCGCGCCTCTCGCGTTTCGCGAGAGTCGGGAAACCCTGATTATCGAAATATAGTCGCACATACATCCAACGCACGGCCGGGGCTTCGACGTCAGCCTTGGAATTCCCAATCGCGTAATTGTTTCTCGCGGCATACGCGATGCGTGCGCGCGAATCAGGGTCTGTCGTATCGTAGAGGTTGTCGAAATTGCCGTCCGACAGTCGAGTATTCCGATGGTCTGTGATCCACATTCTGAAATAATTAATTATTCGAGACATTTTTACATGATATGTCTTCATTACTAACTTTAATAGGGGATGTAGCTTATAATCTTTGCGCGTTGGTATGTTTCCATTTGTTCGAGGCTCAAGCTCCTACATTTCGCGCAATTACCCGAGAGTCTCAATGCAGCTCATTGTGTGTTCCATCATAGCTCAAATGCCATAGTTTTACCGTCGTGTCAGTTGATATTCATTCGTCACATTCATTCGTACACTTGCTAATTAGCAAATGGAACCAGACATGAAACGTCGTTGCGGAACTCACGGAAACGTATCTTGCTCGCATTTATCTCCCGTGTGTTCGAGGGTGTCGAGGACGAGCCGGGCGTTCGCGCTCGACGAGACGAAGAGCAGGTGTACCAACCGTACTAACATGACCCGTGCCTGACGTTCACGAAAAAAAAAAAAAAAAAAAAAAAAAAATACTCATAATAATAATCTGCTACAAGAAATGATTTGAACAAATCAAGCTCCGATGGTAAGTGGCATGCCAATTGTGGCAACTTTTTTCCGTGTTGCAAAGACGGTAAAAAAAGGCAAAAAAAAATATAACTTACACCCCAAATCTCCATCTTCACGGATCTCACGTCGATCCTGCGAATTACCTCGTAGGGGTGGCCCAAGCGTCCCCGGGGATCGAGATCGAGATCGCGATTGGATCACGATCGCTCGAACAATCAGGAGATCTCATCGAGGATCTCCGAGGCTACGCCTGATCCGCGTAACAGGCTCGAGATCGACAAAGCCTCGAGTCAGACGCGAAGCTGAACGCTGCGATAACTCCCTCCCCCCCCTCCCCTCAGGGGGGCGCCGAATTCGCGGAAAAACCCTTTGGAAAAATTTCCATAATTCCGCGAATTGCCTTTTGATGTACAAGATGAAAGAGCGCCCCGCAGGTTCTCGAGAGTCGTTTCGTCTCTAACCCCCCCTCACGAGCCCCCTAAGCGCCTGCTCGTTGCCAATACGTGGACGGCTCGGGATAGTCGACCGCGCGTCGCCCGTGCCAGCCGGAGCAGCGGCAGCAGCAGCAGCAGCAGCAGCAGCAGCAGCATCCTCGTTCTATCTGCGCCGCAACTGGCCCGCGCGAGCCCTGTACTCTCGCTCCACTTTTGCCGCGAAATTGAACAACTTTGGCGAGGGCCAATACCAGAGTCGGCAATTGTAGTTGCAATACACGGCGCGGGGGACCGGAGGAGGGGGACGGGGGGGGGGGGCACCGACGCAGCTCGACCGCGAGACATATAGTGTCGAAAACAGCGCGCACGTCGTACTTCAAAAAGCTCCAGTTAATTTTTTTTTGCAACCCCCTCCCCCTTTTGCCCCCGGTTGACCCGAAACGAGAGCGGAAAAGTGTCCGCAGGTTAATAATCGTGAAACGAGGTAACCGGACGAGAGAGTCAATAAAATGACAAACTGTGTCACGTATTATTGACAATTCCGTCGCTGCACAATTGAGTCTGTTTCGTGTGCTTCAAACTTGATTCTCAAAGCTCGTTTGAAATAAAGGCAATAAGCTCAAACAAATCTATTACGAACTATACTTGCGATTGTAAGAAAAAAAAATAGAGTCAAGCAGAAGCTTCCTAATTGCAGCCGCTGCTCTTGTTGCCTCGAAAAGTGGCTTTGACGAAGGACACTGCGGGAGCCTGCAACTCGTAAGCGTGTCAATAAGCGGGTAAACGTGCAGAAACAGCATCGCGAACGACGCAAAAGCGCAAACGGAAAGGGAGAGGGGGGGGGGGGGGGTGGGGGGTGAGGACAGAACGAGGCAGGATTTGCAGGTTCGAGGTTGGTAAGCGGTCGAGTGAGTATTTGAAACGATGAAGACCGGTGGCGTGGGTCGTCTCGGAAGTGCAGCGAGTACACGTAATCGGTTGTACATATAGTATATTAGGGAGGCAGCCTCCCCCCCCCCCCCCCTAATATACGTACAGCGTCGAAAATGCCTGGAGAGCATCGTACATTGGGGAGGGGGGGGGGGGGGGGGCGTCGGCCTCCCTCCACTTCCTCCATCATATATAGCTACAGACTTGGCTACAACTACATCGAAAATGCCCGCGGAGAGTGGAAGACGGTATTAGAAGCGGCAGTATAGGATTCCAGGTTTGCGGTTGTGCGTCGAGTACTGCGAGTTACCGTGCGCGCCGTGTGTGTACAACTCTGCGACAGTGCAATTTAAGCTCGAAAATGGAACGAAATAACAAAGGGTCGCGGGTCTTGCGGGCCGCACAATGAATACTATCAACTCCCGCGGCTACAAAGGTACCCGGTGGCTCGGCAGGCAGCTTTCTCCCCGCGTCGACTACGAGCAATATCTATTATCTGTGCGGGGTACAACACGCGCGGCGGATGTACACACACAAACCACGGGGGATGTATACGCAAAGCAGTCGTAAGTATATGCTCGAGTTGGTCCCACACGCGAACCGGGTTTTGACATATACAGTTGGCCGAAAGCCGCTTAGTACGTAGCGCAAAACAGTCCGACGAGCTCTCGCTGATCTGATCAAGGAGCCTCAAGGTCTCTCTCGGCACTTTGGTGGGCTGAAATTGCGGTGCTGAAATTTGTGGGAACGGAAATGATTTTTCGTAAAAATCTCGGAAACACGTTTTTTTCTTTTTTTGTTATTTTAATTTGATTTTTTTTAACTTGCATTCGGCTCGCATATGCCGATAAAGAAAATACTCGAAGAACGAAGCGAAATGTCGGTATTGCATAGACCGCGCGATCGGTGACATTCGAATTTACGCGACCTCGGGCAAATATTTACACCGAAAGCGTCGGATCCGTACAGTGTTTTGTTTGCCATCTGTTTGTCCCCGCGACGAGGGCAAACAAAAGCCGCGGTCAGTGTGTTTGGGGACACTCGGCGGGGGGATGTGAAATTGACGCGATTGACCCCGGGCACCCGGGGACCAGGGATGCAACGCGCGGGTTCTTGGTTACTTACAGGTTTTTTTCGATGGAAGCTGGAAAGTGCGGAGCTTTTACGTGTCTTTGGTGCGGCTCTGCGAATGGACTCCGAGCTTATAATTCAGCCCCCCCCCCCCCCCCCACCCGCCCCTCGAGTCGCGTATGCTCGATTATTCCGCGAGTGGTTCGGCTCGTTTTCCGTGTCTTCTGTGTTTTCTCTCACGTGGGTGAAAACGTGTCTTCTGTGTAGCCGAGCGCGAATGGTACTTCGGGCTTATAATTCAGGCCCCGTGTCGCGCCGCGTATGCAACGGTTATTCCGCGAGTGCTTCGCCCCCCCCCCCCCCCCCCCCCCCTTTCTTCCTTTCCCCGTATATGCGGGACGGTCGAATCGCCCGCCGGGGATTTCCGTCGTCTTTTGTCCTTGGAACAATGCCCGAGCGTTGCACAAAAGTGACCAAGTGCCCGTAATACCGACCATTATACACCTCTATCTCTCTATCGCTCTCTCTCTCTCCTCCTCGTCTTGACTTCTTGCCTTGTCCCTTAACTTCGCATTTTCTACTTCTCCTCATGGCAGCCCTCAGCACCCTTAATCTTACTTCTCGCTTCGCGTTTCCTTCGCCTTCGCGTTCCGATGACCTGGTTTCCGGTCTTTCTGATTTTTTGCGCAGACGCAAACGTCATCAGTCACTTCAGTTGTCCGGCCAGATGATAACTTGTCATGTTCGGAAGGTATTTGAAGGTTCAAGATGTTACAGGACTTGAAAAATACCGTCGAAAAATTCCCTCGATGCCCTCGAACGTTCCGGCATTCGAATTCAGGCAGCAAACGCGTCCCGCCGCAGTTACACTCTGAGAGATGAAACGCTCACGCGGCGAAGAATCGATTTTTACTCACCGTTTTACGTCGCGATGCATATTTAAAGAGTACCCCGCGAGGGTTGAATCGCTTCTGACGGACGTCTCTACTAATAATTCAACGGCGAGCCTACAGTCACTCCAACATGGTCCGCGGATGCCGAGATAATGGGATGAAAACTCGAAGGATCCAGCGAGCTAATCGTCGTGGATGTAACATAATATCAGGTTAACCAGCGTCGAAGCTATTTCGCATCCCCGGAACCAGAAACCAATTTGCGTCGATGACCAAAGTTCGTTAATCGTCCCGCGGAATTTTTCGCCGCGAAATGCACGTTTGCGCATTTTGCATTTTCAACGTGACATCCAGACGGCGATTCTGATTCATAACCGATGATTCCGGGGGATAATTGAAAAATCGTTCAATTATCGATTATCGATTTCGTCTTAACTCGGTTAACCGAAGGGACGGAAGGGGGAAAGTCGAAGGAGCGGGTAAGTATTGGATTAGGGTACGCCCGATCGAGGCTATTAATCCTCGATCTACTCGTCCTGATATACCAGACTCGCGGGTTTCCAGCGCGAGCGAGCCGAGCTCCCGGAGTCTTCCATGAATAATTCAGCGGCCCGCCAGACGCATTGATTTCTCACCGAGACGAAGGGATATTATCCGAATAATTCAGTGTAACGAGGCCAAGATTGTTACGCGGCTGAATCGAAAGGACGAAGGGGGTTTTCAAGCCTGCGGGGAAAACTCTCAGGAACGTAACCGTGTTTATCCTTTCGTATATCCTCGGTAACGTCATCGTATCCGTTGTGTGTTCTCGTCATCTTATGACCTCGAGTGTCGTCAAGTTCCTTACGACGTCTCCTAAAGTACGCCCGTAATTTTTTTAGATTAACCCCGGAGACCGAAGAGCCTTGCCAAGTTCGTGCGGAAAAGAGGTCGACGGGCTTTAAACTCGAAGCCTGAAGTGCCGAAGGCTCGAGGACCTGGAGAGGAGACCGGAGGACAGCGAAGGAATAATCCGTTTGACGTAATCGACTCGCGGACGTTGGACGAGATGCTTCGTGTTGTCGAATTGTGGCTCCGGGGCGACCAATTATGCGGTGACTTGCTTCCATTAATTGGGTTAAACAATTGAATGTGTTCGAACTGGACAATTCGCGCTTAGGCAATTATTCATCGTTCTCCAGGTTACTGGGCATCTGATCACAAAAAAAATGATATTTCTACCAGAGTTGTGAATCCCCATTAATTCATGAGATATAGTTTGCAGTACAATTTGTTTAAATTAATGGAGATTTACAACTCTGATTTCTATACAGACTGAAATTTGCCAAAAAATTCCCAGGCGTCGAAGTGACGCGTGAGAAAGTCTTCAAACATTTATTCAGGGCTCAGGTGCGCCTAGGCAGCAAATATAGTTCATCTCGCTTTGTCGCCCGGAGCGGAGCGAAGAGGGGAAGCGACAACGACGACAACTGTCCTGAACGTAGTCTTTCTTCGCTCTGGATTAACGAAGAACTTCGTCCCGATCGTCGAACCAGTCGGCGTGCCGCTACTTTTCTCTAATTTGAGGGGAAGTTGTTCCCTTGATTCAGCGCCGACTCGCGGCCCGTTCCAGCCCTTCGTCCCTCATCCCCCCAGGGTATATGGCTTACGGCCGTCTTTATAACTGTACACAGGACGCACGTCTAGCGTAGACAGAGGCGGCCGGGGGTTGGTCGCCGCCGCAGACTGAAAGCAGGTACCGAACGACATAGTTTCACGTTGCGAGAAGCACAGTGGCTGAGTATAACAACTGCGGGACTGTGGCGCGCGTGCCGAGTCTCCTACCCCCCATCCCCACCCCCAAGCCCAACCCCCAACCCATTGCCCAGCGTCGTGGGGGGTGGGAGGATAGGAGGAAGCTCCTATCCCCCCACCCTCTTTCACTATGGCCCGTCGTCGCTTCCCCCGACCCCCAACCCCCTTCCCACCCTTCCACCGTTCCATTAGCCACGCTCTCTTCCTCATTCATTTTCCGCATTTGTTATCCTCTTTTTGTTCTTCCTCTTCTCTTTTTGTTCCTCCTCGTCTTATTCCCTCTTCCTCGTTTCCTTCCTTTCCCCTCCAGCAGCCTTGTGGTACTTCAGCCCCACACCCCCTCTGCCCCTGAACTGTTGGTATTTATACTTAGAGATTGATCGATCTCACGATGGGGTAGGTTGCGGTAGGGTGAGGGGTCGCGGACGCGAAATTTCATCGACGTAGTTGACGAAAGTACGGAAACATCTGTCGGGAATTATTTCCTCTTCCCGCTGTGGGGGACGTTAGATTAAATTGATTGAACGCCGATGGAGCTGTTTTCGTTGAGGGCGACGGTGCGGTCTCGGGGAAACTGCGACTTCCGGTTGATACGTCGGAAGATTATCGTAGACGAAATATTGTTGTCGTCGTCCTATTTAAAATCTGTTTTTTTTTTTAGATTTAAGAGATTGAATGGTCAAAATAATTCATGGAATGATTTTAAAAATGTCATATTTTTTTTATAATCTTTGGAACGTGTTTTTTTTTCTTATTTTATTATTCCATGAGTTATTCTGACCATTCAATCTTTTCACTAGATTTGTCTAGTAACCGGAATTTTCTTCGACCTCCGCACCCTCCGCACCTACCGTGAACTCTGGCACGCGGCGCGTTCGAGGAAGCGGACTAATTAGCCGCGAAATGGCGATAAAGCGAGCACCCGGTCGTGCGCATTGGCGCGGGTAATATACGAGTTGTAACCCCGACGATAATAGATACAAAAACGTCCCGCCGCCGACGCTGCTGCTGCTGCTGCACCCTGAAACAATCGGAGGGCGCGGGTGTCGGTAATGCTCGTTAATTCCAAAAAAAAAGGAGCACGCGAGAAGCGAGACAACGCGGAATCTCCATGAGAATATTGACCAGGCTCGAAGTGGGAGGACTCCCCTCCTCCTCCACCTCCTTCCAGGAAAGTCGAATAGTTCTCAAAAGGGGAGCGCGCGAGGGAGGACATCGGGAAACAATGCTGGGCGAGTCTGGTATTGTTGCAGCGAAACGCAGAGCTGGATCCTCCGCGTGTGGATGTGTTGATGTTGCCGGTTGTGTATTAGGAACAATGCGAACATGCTAAACCAGAGCCGGAATCACTGTTAAAAATGTTATGAAATTTATGGCATTATTACTATACAAAGGTGTATGACTTTTAACAAAATAGCAGCTTCTCAAAACAAATAAAATCAATTTTCCATCAAAATGTTTAAATGCTTTAGTTCATAAAATGGAAAATATTTATCGGTGAGAAACAAACCTTCGATCAATTACTTAAAAATATATTTATAAAGCTTGTGTAGAAATTTAAGACCGACCGGTTGAATTTGAGACCTCACGGAGATCGGAGCAGCTTAAAAATGTTGAACGCAAAAAACTTTCAATACATGTATATTAAATTCAACACAGATTTTTTTAGCATAATGCCACAAACAGAGGAAGGGGAGGGCAAAGGGACACAGAGAAAGAGAGAGAGAAGCAAAGGGCGAGAGATTGGTCACGACGATCCTTCCTCTGCGACCCAACGCCGCGTGTTTTCCATAATTGATTAAAGAGCGTTGGCTGGTCCCGCGCTCTATTCGCGTCGCTGTGTCACGATTTGTGTCACCGTTGTGGAATTCCTCGTGCCGCGTTCGAGGATCCGAGGCGCTCGAGCCAGACGTCAACTTTATTTATTTACCAGGGACACACTCGCGCGTTAATGCGCGCGCCGGAAAAACTTCTGCGCTGCTGCGCTTTTATAAAGCAAGAGGTTGTCTCATGTCTAATTTGTCACCAAACTGAACTTGTTCACCATGGCTACCACGGAATTTCCTGGCAACTAATTACACCAGCCAGAATGAAACGATGTCAATGCTTTCCTTTACACTAAAATTGCAATGGCGATATGACGACTAAAATAACGATATCAATAATACGGCAGATTAATTATGGACACTTTATGCATGATAAGCGATGCACCGGATCGCTCAATCAGGGCGACGAGTCACCGACACAGACGACTGACAATGAGCGAACCAAATATTTCGCTATGTGCATCATGCAGCAGGAATACGTGTAATAAGATAATTGAATGTCGCTGCAACGCGGTTACAATGCTCAGCTGAGCACCGCGGGAAAATTATTTTCCTTTCATCTCGACAAAGCAACAGACGTTACGAAAGTTTACAGACAGAATGAAACACGGTTACACAGTTAACGTACACAGTTAATATCGCCCGACGACTCAAAGAGAATAATTTCTTAATCGAAATTATACAGAAAAATAAAAATAAAAATAAAAATAAAAATAAAAAAAAAACAATGCGACCTCGTGCAACGATAAGAAAAACCGCGTTTCTCTGGCCACGATCGTTTGGAACTTGGCGAAATAAAAATAAATGAAGTCGTATTTCAGTCGTACGTAAATAAGATGTAATAAGTCCCGACGTAAATAACGCTCAGGTCTAAGGGTTGGGTTATGGGGGGGGAAGGGAGGAAAGGGAAAGCGACTCAGGTCGAGACGCCTAGCGAATGAATAATCGTGCGTTCGCCAGGGCTGCGCGAGCCTTCCCCCCCCCCCCCCCCCCCCCCGAAACTCAAACGAGCTCTTTACTTTGAGATATTTCCGAAAGAAATTGCGGGCGTGCATCACGAAAGCCGAGCGAGCGAGTGGCGCCCGTCACCCAATCCCCGAGCGCGAGACCGACTCCACTTTGTCTTTGATCTTTTCCGCCGCTGCCTTCGCCCCCTCCCCTCCTTCGGTTCCTTCGGTTCGGCAACTCGGGCACGAGCGGCCGGTACGTCAGTCTGTTCTGGGGGTTCGCGTGGCCCGATCCACCGGATCCCGTAGGATCGTATTACCCAAACGATTACCTCGCGGTGTTATCGTTGCCGCTCGCGAAATTGCGATATATATATCTCATACACACGACTGTACATGTATACATGAAATGATATACATAAGACAACTTTGCGGAAGTCCAAGCTACTCGCCCCCCTCTCCCTTTGCCCTTCGCTCCGCCAATTACGAATCGCAAAGAGAGAATTTTTTCAAATTTTTTTCTTTGCTTTGAATTTTTTCTTTTTTTTTTCTCCATTGGAAAAATCGGTAAATTATTTACGATTTTACGAATTAAGTTTGCCTTGCGCAAAATGTGTGGAAAAAAATAGTAGTATAGGGACACGAAAAGAAAAAAAATCTGAAATTGCTAACTGCCTGGTTCCCTTAAATCATCCGACGTAGCGTGAGCTTTGAGCTGTTTGAGCTGAGGATGTAGATCAAATATTTGCGATCGGTGGAGACGAGAGATCCGTCCGTCCGTCCGGCGGGCGGCTGAGCCGACGAAAGAGGTTTCCTGTAGGTTAGCGTTCTATATAGGTGAGGCTTCCTATGGGTTAGCCACGGTACTGCGAATCCAGGCCGCGCGTGCCGATGCACCTGTCGGCTCTCTGGTCCTGTCGAGCGTGTCCGCGGGGAATGACGAAGAGCGTAACGCGTGCGGGAGAATTCCGGACTCGGGACGACGCGCAGCGCGGACGCAGCGCGCGTGCGCCCAGGTGTCGAGCAGGCGAAGCGTCGAGCGGCCGCGACGCTCGAGCCGCGTAGTCGGCATCGGCCGCTCGCGCCGCGAACTTTTCACCCTCCGGAGTCGACCGGAATCGTCACTCGTGACTGTCGCATCGCTGTTTCCGTCGACGCGAGACGCGACTTTCAGATCGGTTAACGTCCGATATAAAAAATCGAACTTCCATATTGAAGAGTATAAAAATATAAAAAAGTATAAAGAAAAAAATTATATTTGCGGGTCAGTTTACGTTGAACAGTGACGACCTAAGCACTTTGTGTCTGATGTGCCAAATGGAAAAAACGCAGCGTTTATCGATACCGATTTTTCGTCGGCGCGAAATCGAGGTCAACGAACTTGGACGAAACTGTTTCGAAGTTATCGTGAAAAACGAGCGGAGAAGCAGAGGATTATAAAGGGAATAAAACAATCAACCGATCTGCTCGATCGGTACACTGAAATAGGGGTAATAATCTTACTAATAATAACGTTCGAATTTTTTTCTTTATAATTTATGAAACTTCTCGAAAATTCAGTCAGCACAATGTCATCGTCGTTAGCACGCGAGTGATTTTCGCGCGACGACTATGCAAATTTTACGAGTATCGAATTGCGGAAGTGGAATTTCTCGAATTGGGAAATTAGTGCATTTTTTTTTAAATAATTTACAAAGTCTGTCGGAAATTCGGTCAGAGAGTTCGTTGGTATTATAATCGTTGGTGTCCTTCGCGCGACGACTATGCAAATATTATGAGTATCGAAGTTCGTCGCGCGAGGCTGAATATTACGAGTTTGAGGCCGCGTTGGAATCGCGGAATCGAGTCCACCGCGGCGCCGGCCATTAATAAGCAAGTGCAATGTTTCCGCGATCACGAAGGTGCGCAAAACGTTTTCTCCGTTTCGAGACTTTGAATTCCCGGCTGCAACGAGAGACTCGCGGCACCCGCCGGCGGGGGTTATGAATATATAGACGGGCCGCGCATTCCCGTCCGGGCTGACTCGCAACAAGTTGCATTGAAAATTTCTTCGCTGCAGCCGCGCCGCGCGTTCCGTATTGTTGCGCGTCGCGCGCGCTTCCGGTGCACACGACGAGCGGCGGAGCCGACTACTGACATCGATCGGCCCGACTGCGGATCCTTTGGTCCCCGCTCTCTCTCTCTCTCTCTCTCGCGTCGCGCGGAAACTTTACTGTACTTTACTGTACGTTAATTTAGCTATGGAAAATTAGTTTATAGCTGCTGCAGAGGAATGCAGAAAATGACGACACATTAATTTTTCACCGCTTTGAGCCTTTGAAGGACAATTATTTCAGGAATTTATTTAAAATATAAAAAGCTCACTGAGCGCTCAGGGGTTTCAAATATTTGCACTCAAATAAATTTCCCAGTGGGTTTCCGACGAAAAAAAAAAATGTAAGGTAGTATTAAACTGTAACTTTAAAATGTAATGGAACCTTACCTTGATGTTTCTCGATACCGCGAATTTTTTCGACCTTGACGATCCGCGCGCGACTCGTAGTGAAACGGCAATTTCGCAAGTGGGAGAGATAAGAATTTGCATGCAAAGAAAGGAATAAAATATCAGAGGCGAGCGTCTCGGGGCTCGGTTAAGTCGTGACGATGGGCGAGGGGGAGAGGGGATGGGGAGGAAGAGCGAAAGTAACGCGGAACTGGGTAGTCGTTAAATTTAATTGACAGTGGAATAACAATGGGCATGGCAATTAAGTCGTACCCGTCTCGGTGGAAAAGTGGGGGATAGGGTTGTGTGTTGCAGCGGTTCGCTCGGGTCGGTGTTGTTCCTTGACTCCTGTGCGATGCCCCCAGCGGGGCGAAAACAGCCCCGAGAATAAAGAGGAATAATCGATAGACATCAGCCGCCGAAGGAAAGCATCGTCGATGCCACGACGAAACGGTCGACGCGACTCGCCGGTTCCGCGACTTTGGGAAAGAAAATCAGGAACTTTGAAAATCAGATGAATTCTTCATCTGGGACACGAAAGCTCGAAAATTAATGGGGTTAACTTTCGAAGCTGAGATGCGATGATCTAACGTTGCCTGATTTTGGTGATCAGTCTGCATCAGCTACGTTGTTGGTGGAGATCCGGTCAAACTGAAGAAGAAGATTCGACGTTGCCGCGGAAATATTACCACTGAGCTTTCGGATCGCGACTGCCGGAAGGCGGGAGGCGACGGGGGCGACGACGCACTCGCGATGGATCTCGTCGCCTCGCTACTTCTGCTGATGCTGGCGCATCAGCTACGGGAAGGTAAGGATGCATTTTTTTTTCTTTCATTCGGCGAATTTACAAAAAATGGTTCGAAAAATTGGGTGGGGATCAAAATAACGCATGACCAAAAAGCGAATGGCCAAAATAACGAATTTAAAAGTAACGAACGTCTAAATCTAGAATGATCATCATTACGGAATTCGCTATTTTCGCCATTCGTTACTTTGATCATTCGGTATTTTAACCCCACATTTTACTAAAATGCAGTTAAAATAGCAAATAATCAAGATAACGAATGGATAAAATAGCGAATTCCGTAATAATGATCATTCTAGATTTAGACGTTCGTTACTTTTACATTCGTTATTTTGGCCATTCGCGTTTTGGTCATTTGTTATTTTGATCCCCTCCCGAAAAATCGACACGTACACTGTTAAAATGACTCTTATTACAAAAATTGTAAGATTCATTCAATCAGTAATTCACAAGACTGATTATCAATTGATAATCAGCCTTATGAAAAAGTTCACACTGGTAGCGTTTGGCATCGTATATTTTTAACAGCATAATTCTGTAAAAAAAAAAAAAAAAAAAAAAATCTGAAAAAAAATGGCCATAATTGGTACAGTGGCCACTGACAATTCTCCACGTTTGTCGTTGTTACATATGCACTCGACGTTTCGATGTTCCACTTCACGCCGCGCCCAATGCGACAGAACGAATTAACGAAACGGGCGCTTTTTTAAAACGAGGAATAAAAAAATTATCGGAAATGACCTCCGTACGCCCCGCGGCGAACGAAATAAAACGCTCGCTTGCTACATGAAAGGAATAAACAAATATCTGCGAAAGACATACAAATATTTTTATTACCAAAAACCGCAGCGACGCCCAACGAAACGGCAATAATAACGCAAGTGGCGAGAGGGGAAGGGGTCAGTGGGTGGCTGGAACGACCAAAAGTGTAACTGCAATTTCGACTGCATTAGGAGAGGAGAAATAAAAAGGTTTAAAGCCGCGTCCGGCTACGCATTACTCCACCGAAATAATTATTTTCTCGTTATGCGATTCATAAAACTCGCTAGCACTCCCGACCGCAACCTCGCGGCAAACGAAGTCGCGAGTCTGACGAGCAATACATTTAATTTGCCCCCCACCCCCCTTCTCCCCGAGAAACGCTTGGCGTACTCAGCGATGAAACGGGTAGGAAATCGCCGTGGGACGTTTTGATGATGCCGAGGTAAAACACACCTTGACTTTGAGAAAATGAAAAGCCCTCGAGCAGTCGCTCGCGTCTCGCTCGACGAGAAAAGTTGAGTGCATTGGTCCATTTACCGTATATACGTGTATTATATATACTACACATACAATATAGAGCCATACGGATTATGGTTCTATATACGTATATAATATACATAGAATATATTGGCATATGGATTAAGCTGTACATGGTACAATACTACATAACTACATTGGTTCATTTACTGTACATACGTATATTATATAAATCTATACATGCAATTTAGGGCCATATAAATTAAGGTGTATATGGTTCTATCAAAGTATGTAATATAAATAGAATATAGTTGCACATAGATCAACCTGTACATAGTAAAAAAACGTACTTTATTATATACTACATAAATACGTACATATATACACAATATGTATTCATATAGTATATAATGTAGTATTTTTACCGCACCCGCATAGCGAAGCGGCGAGGAGACGAGCGAGACGTATTACGGCTCTCGCCTGCAATATGCGAATGCACGAGTCCCAATATGAAATTTTAAGGTGGTGGAACTTTGTCGATAAGTTTGCCATAGGATAAATAAAACATGAGCCGGCCCGGCGCGCGCGGTAGCCAAGTGAGTAGCGAGTACCAGTGTCTAGCGGATCCTCGAGAGCCCCTCGACATAAATATATCGATGCATACGTATATATATCGACGATGTATATCTATGTCGAGAGGAGTCGCCGGGACGTCAAGGGTCATTCGGTCAACCCGACGATGAGGAAGACGGACGGGTTCGATATAGCAGACCGCGACGCCCGAAAAAATTTCCAGGTAACTGTATACACATGCGATGCATCTTTCACTCGTCGCGCGAATTATATTCCGGGTCGAGCTGCAGCTATGCACGGCGCTCGGCTCGTGTTTCTCGTCACCTGAGAGAGACGACCCCCGCGAACGAATTTCTCACGGGCGACGTGTGCATCAACGTATGTACGTCGCGGATAAATGGATCGCGGAGGGGGGGGGGGGGGGGGGGGGGTGGGAGAGCGAGCGAGAAAGAGAGAAAGGGATATATGCGGCGCATCCGCCGAGTGTCCGATTTCGCATTTGACACTATTTTTCCACCCTCATCCATCTTACGTGGTATAAGCTCTCAGGCGGCAAACTGAAAATGCAGCATTATATACTCTGCCCCGTAATTATCGATTTTTCAAGGTGGCGAGAGAAATACTTCACACTTTGCCTTGAATATACCCAACGCGTTGCGTATGCAACATTGGTCCGAAAAAAAATGATCCGGCCACTCGAAAAACGCGAATGTCTGAGCTGCACTCGCCTCGACCACTTAATCCAAATTTCTGGCTCTCGAGGAGCCGGCAGCAGTAAAATAAGTGTAATCGCAAAACGTTCTAAACGTCGACACGAAGACGATGAAGACAATTTGCAGCGTTTATTTTATTTCTTTACGTTTTTTTTTTTTCGTAACGTTAATACGTGTCTGGGGGTGGAACTCGGATAAAACGGAATAATTGTTGTGGCTATCGCGGGGGAGATATCGCTGCCAGCGGAGCGCTCGGTATAAATTTCATCGAGGCACGCGAGATCCGCACGGCGGCCGCCACCGCCGCTGCCGCATCGCGGGCGGTGCGGAAAAGATCGCCGGGGTCAAGAGTCCTCGGAGCTCGCGAGTGTGCGACGGGCAGAAAACGGCGGAGGGGGAGAAACGGGAAACGATGGTCGCTGGTTTCCCCCCTCCGATAAATAATACAAACGCACGTTTCGCGACTCGGCACGTGGCTCGTCAAAGGATACATTTCGCGGTACGAGCGGCGCAGCGACCGCTTATTGACCGTTCGACCTGTCGAGCATCCAGCGAAGTCGTGTAACATGACAATAATTACAATATTAATAATATACATAATAATTACATTATTTTTTCGCCGTTTGTATTTTTATTTACTCGTTGAAAACAAATCGGGGCAACTCACAGGAAAAAAAAAACTTTGCCATTTCGCGGGGAATAAAAAAAATAAAAAAATAAAAAATAAAAATAATCACCACACACAGACCGGAAAATCTATAAGCAATGCGATTATGCGCATCGAGCGACGCGACTAAAAAGGTACTTTGCCGAATGGCAGGTGGTGCTCGTCGGCAGTTCGTGCGCGAAATTAATGCCACTGTATATAGTGTAGCGTGCAGTGTGCATATATTTTTTTTTCTCTTTCTCGGGCGAAACAGAGTGGGGGGGGGGGGGTGTAGGAGGAGGGAGGGGCGAGCACCAGAAACCTGCATTTTCCGTGACGAACCAACGCCGTAGCCGTAACGAAACTCGAGCGAGAGCGCGGCGCTTTAATCGGGGAGTACGCGCGTCGTAATTGCAGCTCTGAATAAAATTTAACGAAGGCTACACGGTTAATTAAGTTTTTCCGTTGCTTTCCACTCGCCGCGCGAGGTTGATACGCCTTGTGCTGCTGCCGCTGCTGCTGCTGCTGCGTGCATTTTAGGTGGGTCGCTAGGGCTCCGGCACTTGAGGAAGTTTCTTTCTCCCTCCTCCCTCCCCTCACCCTTGCCCTCTTCCACCCCCCCCCTTGCTCCCTGCACTTTCTCCCTCCCACCCTCACACCCTCTCCCTCCCCCCTTGCTCCCTACACTATACAGGGAGCCAAGGAGAGCGAGAGACGAAGGGGTGAAAATTCACCCCCTCACCCCTCCGCCCCTGAACTGGTACCAATACGGAGAGTCAAGGAGTGTGAGAGACGAAAGGGTGGAAATTTACCCATTCCCCTCCTCACCCCCTCGCCCTTGCTCCCTGCACTGGTACCAATACGAAGGGGTGAAAATAAATGTTGGGGCGTATCGAGGTTTTGCACTTTTCCGCCACTCGACCGTGTACTTTTTTTTTTTTTTTTTTCGCCCCTGTCGATTCGAACCACCCAACTTGCGCCGCTCTTACGTCAATTTCCAACCGCCAACGTGTGCACCACTCGAATATACACGTGTATTATTTCCGGAGTCAGCAGCCGCGCTGTTCGACAGCCGGAAACTTTTGCGTCTCCTCCATCGAGCCGGCCAAGTGGCTTTCGGTCTGCCGAAAATATAGTCCGCGCTCCTGTAGAGCGGAAGCGGAAGTGGCGGATGTATTTTTTCGCCATTTGTATAAGAGCGAATTGGAGAATTTCGGTGAGAGGACTTTTTCACGGGCTTTTTTTTTATTAACCCCTCGCGAGGGGTTCCTCAAAATTGTGACGTAAAAAAATGGGTAAGCGGGGTGGATTTTCTTTTTAAACGAATGCGCACGACCACTGTTTCGCTCTCGTGGATCTCGCACTCGTCTCTCGGCCGGGTGAGCGCTTTTTTTATCTCAGCGCAGCGGAGCTCGTTACGACGTCTTTTTACGCGAGGGTGAAATAAATGAACATCCGTCTTCATCGCGGAAATCACAGTCCGCAGTTTTTGCCGCGTAAAAAATAATATCGACGCTTGGGGAGAGACCACCATTTTTTTTTAATTGCATTTATGTGCAAAGCACGCGGTCGCCTATTTTTATTCCACATTTGCGCATTTATGGAGAAAAAAAATCGCGTACACCGCCGGAGAGTGTAAACTGACATACCTCCTTCCTATTACCCGTGATGGTCAAGAGAATGGCCCTCTAAGCGGCGTTAAAAACATGGCTATTAGCAAAATTGCGTACCTTGCTCCATCCCCCCCACTCCCCCACTTACTTCCCCCTCGCTTCATCCCTCCCTCCCCTATTTACTCGGCGCTCGACGCGACGCCAATCACCGCGCGAGCTTAAAGTCTCGCTTTGCGCGTCTCAGATTTTTTTTTTTTTTTTTTTTTTTTTTTTTTTTCCCAGACATCTCGCGTTTGAACTCTGATCCCCAGGAAGCCGAGACTAAAATTAGCCCTACCCTCTCTCTGCTCAGTCGAGTCCGGCAATAAGCTTCCCTCCCCCTCCCCCCTCGCACCCTCTTCAACCCCCAGGATATTCTCGCAATGTTATCCTCGCATATATCTAATCAATCCGACAGCGCAGGCGCCGGTGCATAGAGCCGTATTATTTCGCGTATTTCGCGGTGTAAGAGGATTGCCCGCGGATTCCGCGCGTATTATATAATCGCGGGGGCATCGCCGGGAAAGGTATACGCGTTGATCCCGGCCCAAAGATACCTAGTTAGCGCCCCCGGCCGAGTTGTGTGTGTGTACAATGGCGCGACCCCGGCCAGAGATGCACGAGAGAACGAGCCGGACGATTTCCGGACGGACGGTCGATAATTTATTCATCCGGCGAGCCGCTCGACCGCTAAGTGGAACGTGGAACGTGGCTCGTGGCTCGCGACTCGTCGCGGTCGAGTTGCGTGCCTTACGACAATGCGTTCTCGCTTGGGGGTGGGTGTGGAGGGGGAGGGGGGAGGGGCAGGGGGGCACTCGAGGGGAAGGGAGAGGGTATCCCCCCTCGCCCTAGGGGGAGGAGGAGCTCGCCGCGAGCTCTGCGTGTGCCCCTAACCCCCGCCTCTTCATCCCCCAACACCACCCCCCCATCGCCCACCCCCACCACCCTCGCCACTGTCTTGTGTCTCCAGTATAATTCACTCGTGATTTCTGAAATCGAAACAGAAGCTCTGTACACATGCGAAATGGGGTCGAGGGGTGGGAGTTAGGCACTGGGGCTTGGGGGTGGGTTTGTGTACCGACAACCAACTCGCGAAATGTCGTCAAACGTCGATTCATCCCCCAATTACATAACCGCAGTCGCGTCGCGTTGTTACAATCGTCTGTTTACGGCCGGAATCTCTCGTATCAACCCCACCGCGAAATTGTTTGCTCCGCGATTAACGCTCGGTAAGCCATGCGGGGGTGGAGGTGGAGGGCGAAATGTCATTCGAGTTTCGAAATAAGAATTGAGGGGGGATATAGTCGCTAAAAATACGAACAAAGCTGGAGATTCAGAGGGGTAGAGGCTTCGATATCTCGCGGCTCTCGGTCCAATCAATTACCGGAAAACGAGCATCGAGTTACGCTATAATGGAGCCGGCGATTTTTTTTTTACCAGCAGCGGTGATTCGATGCGACGCTCGGGTCTTCGTTCTCATCTCGGACAACGCGCGTCGAACTCGACACTGATTGGGTAGCGTATTTGTTGATACTTTTCCCGGGCTGCCAATCACGCTGCACAAATGCGGAAGCGCTTTTTTAATCTTAACTTTAAGGGATAAAAGGCTATTTAGGATATTTCGGGATCGGCAGCTCCGCGCGTCACTCCGAGGATATAAAAAGCAACAGGGAATCAAGGAAAAGAGAAGACGGGCTAGCCACATAAATAATTGCTCCATTTAACGTTATTAAAATAACGCGGGTCAAGTTGAGCGCGAAATGCGGACTGAAATAATGATAAAAACGATGATAAAGATGGTAATAATAAAGCGTGAGGTCAGACGTGAGTCGAGATCCGGAAGACGTGACGGGAAATGGAGCGAGACACGTGCGGCAGGGAGGAGGAGGAGGAGGGAGAGGAAAAAAAACGCGTACACGCGACCACTGCGACTTCCTTGATGCCGGCGGAGACCAAATAATAGTGGAGTCGGCCTTTAAGGTAGTATGCGCGCCATGGCTGACGTCCCTATTATCTAAGTAATTTTTTAATAACATTTTTCAATTATTATGATGCCAAAATAATCTTTTCAGAATCTTCCATATGCTTGATTTTTTCCGTATTTTAGCTCATCGAGAACTGTTCGTAAATTCTGTTTTATTCTGCCTCGAACTTATGCGACGTCAGCGCATACTACCTTAAGAGGGTGGGAACCGGCCACAGTTGGCTTTGCGACCTGTATAGATATATAGGTGTGTATATTTTCGCCTATCTACAGCCGACGCACGGTACAGCAATTAATATTTATGTCGCACTGTTGCGTGCGTTTCGGCTGACTCATTGTCGGCTGGTTCGCCCTCTTTCCCTCTCGCTTGCTCGCTCCATCTCGCTCGCCTGCTCCCCTGAGGGCTGCGAGGCTACTGCTGCTGCTGCTGCTGTTGCTGCTGCCTCGGCGAGAGGTCCGCGGTGCTGATATGCGTGAGTGCGCGCTATCCCAGTGCGTGATACTGGAGAAGCGGAAGGACCATATAAGCCGCTTGAACCTAGAAGTCGATCGCCGGGGGTTGGACTCCGCGAGTCTGCTAGACTACTCGCGCTGTCTCGCTTCCTCTTCCTCTCTGTCTCACTTCGGCGACTCTCACGAGCGGACGTAAAATCGATACTCATTCCGCACACGCGATAAACCGGTCGGCGAAGCTCTCGTCGCGGGGCATCAAAAATAATGAAAAAAAAAAGAAAAAAAAAAATTGCCGATAAATAGCCGGCCAATGGCTCGAAATGTCGCACTGGGTCGTCGCACCTCGGAGGAACTTTTATGCCCGCGCGACGAGCGTCTGGCTCGGATGTGAAAATAAACTATAAAAAAAGAAAAAAAATTCGGTCAAGGAGGATCGACACCTGGATTCGCATTTTTCGAGCTGCTCTGGAATAGCGTCAGAGTTGATTGAATTGTCCAATGAATATTTATAATTGAAATTTTTTTTTTTTTTTTGCGAAAATTGTGGACTCTACTTTGAACATAAAGTCAACGATATTAACCCCAGCTGCACCGAGTGCCGCGTAATTTCGCGCGAAATTAATTCCATCGGCTAGGCGAGAGAAAAAATTGAAGGCGACATTTTTCTTCCGCAAAGTCGCCCTCCGGGTGTCGCGCCCTGTCAAAGGGTTCGCGGAATCCTACGGAGAATAATCCTGCGGAGAATTTTTCATTCGCTTCCTCGTGATTGTTAGGAGAGCGATATATTCAAAGAGTTAAACTCGATAAATTGTTATCCGACGAATTGTTTTCTATGCATTGATTTTCGACGAATTTTTGTTTTTTTCGATTAAGTATTTTAGACGAATTTTCCGTGGACCCGAGGCGCCGCTCAAAGATCCAACTTTTGCAATAATTTATTTTCAAAGAGATACAATATTATAATCGACAGCAACACGCAATTTAGGTCTCGAATTTATTGCTCATTTTTTGTATAATTGGTTTGTCCGCAAAACTGCTTTGCACACATTCCGCCTCGTTAATCGCGAACAAACATCTGCATCGTCGTCGTCCCGGCCGACGAGTCGATATACAACTCGCGCGTCAGCAGCGACGAGTTTTGAACTTAACACACTTCGCGTAGGCAGACAACGCGCGATCGAGCGAATGGAAAACAAGTCGCCGTGAGGGGTTCGCGGTTGACATTGGGTCACGAGGGTCTCGGCTGTCTCGCGCTGAACGGAGAAAACGTCGAAACTCGATTCTGTGTCGCGTCTCCACGTGAATTACTATTTTTTCGATAAACGGGGTCAAGTGCGTCACGTCGCTCAACGGAATTCGTTCCTTAAATAAAATTCGCCCTGCACCGAGAATATCTGACACACGCGAAATTCACACAAACACACCGACACACCGAGTGGCCACTCGTATTCTGGCGCACGAATGACAAATACATCAACCCTGTTACTGTATTGTATTTGGCTCGGGCGGCTTCATTGTGTCCGACGATCGATTTCCTCGCGCGTCTCTCACCCTTTTTTATTACGTCAACTCTTCTTTTTTTATGTTCCAGCGAGTGCGTTAAAGCTTCTGCATCTCAACGTCCCGGCGTATATATCGCGAGGCGAGAGAGCTCATCTCGAGTGCAGGTAAGGCCGTTACACGTCGCGCGACTTGCCCCAACCGAAAGATAAAAAATTCGAGAAGAAAAACGAGAAAAGTGATTTTTTACTTTCTTCGAAATTCTGTCGCTTCACTAAAATCGACCTAATTTTTCTTTGGATCAATATAATCGGGATTTTATTTTTGCATTCGAAAGAAGACTCTTCAACGAAGAGAATGCCGTCAGGCGGAACGTGACATCTCGATTTTTAAATTTTTCACCGAATTTTAAAGTCGAATACCCTACTGTTTGCTCGAAAAATCATTCACCTGAAAATATTCATTCACCTGTCGATTATCGCACCCCGGATAATATTTAAAAAAATTGCAATAATTCGACTCGACCGCGAAGAGTCTCGACAATGGTGCTAATTTACTCGTCGGACGCGCCGGACCAGTGTTTGCCGTTCGACGTTTGCGAAAAGCCCTTCAATTATGTCTGCGGACGACGAGGGCCGCGCGCGCGTCGACGATGATCAATATGCGTATTATACGATTTTCCCGCTCGCCTCGTTACCGGCAACGCCAGGCTGTCATTATTGAAATGCAAATATTTCCCGGGCTCGCGTAAACCCTCGTATAGCGTATGTGTCACTCGACAATGAGGCGGACGCGAACCACGCGCGTGTCACGCCCGCGGCCTGCGGCGGTCGAATCGGCGGTGAGAATCGCAGACTGCGCGGTCAGAAACTGGTCTACAAATGTGCGAACCCCGTAACCACCCCTCCTCCCTCCCCCCCGACACCCACGCACTTACCCTTTTTGCATCAACGACTCGGTGTATATTATCAGTAACCTACCTGTTTCCACCGAGGAACACGCGACGACCCCGGAGCTATTACCACGTCGGCCGCGCGCTCGTAGCTCCTCGAGCCCTTCGATTCTCGTTCATGCCAACCGGCCCCCCCCTCCCCCCGCCCCCCCCCCGCCCCCCATCCCGGTTCCCGGGGCCAACGCGCACGCCACGATCCACTCGAGCTCTCGCGTTATCACGTCCGACGTGTTTCTCCCGCAGTCCGACCCCTCGGCGCACAGCCTTTCGCTCGGATCCTCGGTTCCTCGTTCCGTCTATTAGCCCCCCCCCCCCCGAATTCCCCCAAAGCAAATCGATAACAGACTTGATACAGATAAATTAGTCCAATGGATTGTGTTGTGTTTCCGTTGCAGCTACGATTTGGAGTCCGATCGACTGTACTCGGTCACGTGGTACAAGGACAACGAGGAGTTCTACAAGTACGAGATCAAGTCGAACATACCTAACAAGACGAGCTACACCGTCGACGGTATCAAACTCAACGTGAGTAATTAACCACGATTTATCGTGAAGCAAAATGTATTGATGACTCGAGGACAATTTTTCTTCATCTATTCCAGACGGTAAAAAGAGATAGCGAAATTTTTGAAAAATGCAACGTTTCGCATAACCCGAAGCTCCGTCCAATTTTGCAAACGCTCGAAATCGATTTCTCCGCGGTTACCCGCCTTCAGCCTTCAGCCGCATAGCGCGCCGTCTTTTATCGCGTCGTAACCAACCCCCGCAACGTATCGCGCAGTTGATAACTCATGCACATCTCGAGGAGGACTCGGGGAGGGGGAAGAAAAGCCACTCGAGGAATAAAAATATTTTTCCGTACCGTCACGGATCCTCTTACGCGCAAGTTTTTTTCCACCGCGTGGCGCGAGGGGGTGAGGGGCGGGGGAGGGAAGAGAGGGGCGAGGGGAATGAAGCTATATATGGGAAGGCCATGGGGTCTTGGGAGGACGAAGATAGTAACCAAGTTGCCGAGTTGCCAAGTTGCCAAGTTGCAGTTTCCGTTAATGGCCTTTCCGCCGGGATGAAGGTGTCCTGCATCTCGACTCCCGTTTTCCTCCTCCACCTTCTCCTCACCCTTTTTCTCTCCTCGACCTCCTCCCCAAGCCTCAACCTCTTCCCCCTTCTGCCTCGAGACTTTTCCTACGCTTCTCGACTCAGGCGCAACATTAAAAAGTCCTCTAATTTCCTCAATTGTTGCAGAAAGACGCGTCCGACAATCACAAGGTGATACTGGAGAACGTGAGCCTGGAAACAAAGGGCAAATACACGTGCGAGGTCACCGCCGACGTGCAGGGCTTTCCGTCTGTGCGCAAGGAGAAGCACATGCAGGTTTACGGTGAGATTATTCGCTTTTGAATATTATCACCATTAATCGACATGACCCAAGTAGGGCAATAAAATTAGATTTATCGATAATACACTGTTAAAAATCTACGGTGTCAAACGCTGCTGGTGTGGACTTTTTCCTTGTGTTACTTATTACAGTGTTAATATTAACACTTTTTACAGTGTTAAATTAACACCAGCCGTTTCGTTAAATTTTCTCTGTGTTACCGACGAAGCATTATAAGACTTTTTGCTTCAAAGGCATGAACGCAGGTACCATGTGTGATTTTTTATTATCTCGTGAATAAATTAGTCGCTTTTCTCAGTTTTTATCGAAAAATTGAAGAAAAAAAATCGATTTTTTCATTACAGATTTCTCTACCGGGTAATTGATCTGTAATTTGTTTTTTCGAAAATCAAAGTTCTGACTAATTCATTAACGAGATTCACATTACTGGCGTCTGTATTTCAATTTTCGCTTCGATCCGTTGATAATTCGCGAAAAACGGGACTTCTGACTTTTTGAGGTGAAAGTCGGTATTTCAGACTCAGTTAACACCGCTCATTATCACCGCGATTGGTGTGGATCTATATAGACACCGACTTGGTGTTGTTTTTAACACCGGATTTTTAACAGTGTAGGGTCATAAATGAGAAATGTTGTTGAAAAGTAATCGTGCATATGCATCTCGTCGCAGTTGCGCCCGAGAAAAATCCTCGTATCACCGGCGAGGAGAAGATCTACGCCAACGGTGACGTCCTGATGATGAACTGCACCAGCGACAAGTCTTATCCCGCGGCCAACCTCACCTGGTACATCAACGGCGTCAAGGTCCGTTTAATGTCGAATCGCACCACGATTCCGCACGAATGCTGTCACCTCGTGACGAAATTTTTGTGGCATTTTGTGACGGTTTCCAGGTGAATCCGGACGGCGAAGCGACGATACAGCACGACGACCTTCTGTCCACGGTCTCGAGTCTCCGCATCGAACTGGGACCGGATCACATATCGGCCGGACGATTGACCATCAGGTAATCGAAAAGTCAAGACACGAGAGTGAGATTTTTTTAGCTACAAACGCACTACACATTTTTGTTCTTGCCAATTACGTTTCAAGATGCGAGTCACTCGTGGAAACGAGCGATCGAGCCAGCGAGCCGAAGCACCTGCGGATAACCCAGATCTTAGGTAAGCCAATCCACAATTTAAAAAAAAATCGACTTAAGGGGCTGCTGTTATTTGCGTTTTCCAGTATACAATGGATTTTTTTTATGGTGTGAACTGCAGTTGCGGGGTCTCTTATATTAGGTCCAATCTAGGAATCATGCTCTTCTTTATCGGCTGAACTAAATCTACTCCAGCAGCCCCTTAAAAACCCAAAGGGGGGCTCGTAATGCAATTTGTTTGACGAGCATGAAATTCACGCGAGTGTCATTGAAGAATTAACGTCGCGGCTCCGTCGCTTGTAAATCTCCTCCATAACCCGATTGTCTGGTTTTAGCGACTGCGCGCTAAACGCTAAAGCCGCTCGCGCGGGCGCGTTTAAATTTAGCCGCGCGAAGCGTCGATCGTCGCCGCCGGTTGATTCAATCCGCTCGCGGGGACTTTTCGGTCCGCGCTAATGGCATTATCAATTAAACACCGCGAGATCTTTGCACCTTTTTCCCTCTCTGCTTTCAATTCTCGCCTCTCGTTCCCCGCTGTCTTCTTCATTATTTAGGCGTCTCACATCCGAATCAGCGTCTTCGACCCGTCCGAATATTCACTTTTTCATTATTTAGGCACATCGAATCCCGGATCACCGACTTCAACCCGTCCCGGGAATTTATTATATCTTCTTTCTGTCCGCAGTTCAAAGCTCGGCGAGCGCGACGAGTCCCAGCAATTGGTTGATGGCGCTGCTGCTGCTTCACCGAATAGCGATTCTTCTGAGATAGAGGATTAATTATGCGAACCAGAGACGCACGACGAGGAGAAAGAGAGGAGAGGTCTTCCTCTTTCTTCACTTTGAGAGAGAAAGGGAGATAGATAGAGAGACATCGCCATCTCGCGGAGAGAGCTTATTCGGGGGGAGGAGTCAGGAACATAGATATTTAAGAGAACGTTTCGCGCGTGATCAAAGACAATCATAAGCCTGATATCGAGTGGATAACTCCCCCGTCTCTCGAGCAGTCGCGATGCTTAGCCGAGGATTAATCGTAACCGTTATAACCCTGTACAGCCGCGATAGACACGCGGGACGCGCGTGACGCTTTGTTCTCCTCGTGAAAATTTACAGTCGGGTGTGCCGAATCGTATCCCGAGGTTCCGCGATCTCCAGACGCGTAAAAAATGTGAGGCTAGTAAAACTGGTCGGTTCCCGGCCTGGGTCGAGTCCACCCGGCCGGGGCCCGGCCAGTTTCCAACTTAGTCCAGACTGCAACGCCACGAAAATTCCACCAGGAAAAAAGTTCATGTCATTCGTCAACCTCGTTCAACTCGTTCAACTCGTAGTATGAGCAACCGGCCGCTGATAACAATCGGCTATCGAAAACGTCGGTTATCACAGCTGATTGTCGCGAATCCTCAAGGTTATACCCGTAATTCTAGTCTGCATACAGCACACGATATATGTTTAGCCCGGGCCCTGAACCGGCGAATGCAGGACACGCGACTGGCCGAGTTTGGTTGTGGGGATGAGGGGACGAGGGGAGAGGGGAGGGAGGCGGGGGGATGCAGTGAACTCGCAACCGAAGCTCCCGGAGAAGCACGAAGTCAGGAGGACTTGGCGCAGCCCGTTGGAAAGTTTGCCCCGCTCCGGCGCCGAGTTAGCACGGCGATGCTCGCAGATGAGCGAAGATGCGCGAAGCCAGGTATTTCCGGTCGCGCGCGAGCCGAGTTACCCGAAGAACCGGAGCGATGCTTCCACCTTCGAGTGCCCCGGCGTGTTTAGCGAGATATTTTTGTTGCCGGGCGTTTACGCGTCTCGCAAATGAAGCAAACTGCAAACGTCGAGTTTGCGCGTAGGGAAAAGATGGTCGGTTATCCGGGTGGGGATAAAAAAAAAAGCGAATGCTAAAATAGCAAATTTCATGACGATGGCCTTTCTGGATTCAGGCTTTCATTGTTCTTAAATTGACTATTTTGCTCATTCGAAATTTGTACCCCCACCCAGGTTATTCTCCCCCGAGGAAAGTCAGACCCACGTGTTTCCCGCGTCTAGCGGATTAGATGAACCGTGTTGGAATCGCGAATCGACGTCAAACGTCTTTTCTCTCTTCTCGGTTCATTCGAAGACAAACGCGCCGAAAGGTTCCACGACATCCGAGATGTCGGATATTCTCTCGTTGCGACGGGGGAAAAAAAACACCTGGGAGAAATTCGGCGGACGCGGATATTCCTTGCTCGCCGATTTCCTATATTATAAATGGTATTATCTCGAATAAAAACGAGCTTGTGGCTTAATCCGTAGAGAATAAATGTACATACTCATGTATACGCGCGACCGTGTTTAGGCTCGATTCTCGAGGGTCGAGCGTCCGACGGTACCAACGCCTACGAAACGACGCATAAAATTTACCGAATTATGTAAACCATATGCGTATGTGTAACTATCGCTGACTTGTGTGTGGCCTAACGATGTATATAAAAAAAATTGTAAACGAGTAAACTCGGTGGCGTTTATGAGCCGCGGTTAATCGCGATAGCAGCAGCCAAAGGGAAAAAACTGAGTAATAATAAAAAATGAATTATGACGTCAACTGGTTTGTGAATTATTCGTATTTTCGTATACCTTTATTATTATTTTGTTTATTCGATACGACATCGAAATTGAAATGAAATCGTCAGCATTCACGTTCGAGCCGATTCAATTTAATCAAATGGTCCGATTGGTCCGAATGGAAAGGATGCCACCGGTGAAGAGAAAATCATGACTAATGACAAACAACGATAAGGAAGTCCACTAAATGAGGTATGTAAATTATTTCTATTCAGGGTTTTCAGCTCTAAAACCGTAACGCAAACTTCGCGGGGGGGTCGCGAAAAATATTAAGCTCCCGCCGTCGAAAACCCTCCAACGGGTTTAACGGACGGAGCTTTTGACTTCGAAACAGAATTTACACTAAGCGCTTCGGAAAATCCAGCTCCGCGGTTCGCCCGAGCGAACGAACGAACGGCGCCCATTTAAACGTTCTGCTCGTCCTTCAAACGTTCGCGACGTGTATGAATATGTTTCACGCGCGAACGTTGAACGCGCGATTTCTCTCTCTCTCTCTCTCTCTCTCTCTCTCTCGCTCGCTGTAGTCAACCGAGTCGACTACAGCGAGCAACTCGAATGCAATTTTCGCCGCTGTGTCCGGTGCCATCGGGCCGCGGACTCGAATAGTCGAATGCGCTCGCTGATGGGTCGCGCGCTGGGATTCGAAAATGCAAAGTGGTTCGAGCTTGTGCATAGCGGGTACCGGATCGCCGCGTTCATATATATCTATATATATGTATACATAACGTCGAACCGGTTGGAACTTGGCGCTTCATTCGCGGACAGTCGCACGGACTCTTTTCATCTCGATCATATAATTGGACCCGCCGAGGGTTCATTAATTTCACCATGTAATTTAATCAATTAGAGCCGGAGAGCCTGGAAATGCGTCACCGGTCGCTTCATGAAGTCCGACCCAACCGATTCAGCCGGGGGAAAAAACGTATTCAAATGCTTTGTAAACTAGATTCCCCTCTCCGCCCCTCCCCCTTATCCAGGTGCAGCAACGTCGCCAACCCAGCGCCACCCCGAGGCGACTGGGGGTATAAAATATCCCCTTAAGGTAGTATGAGCTCGTTGACTGACGTCGCATAAGTTCGAGGGGGCTTGAGAGAGAATTACGAACAATTCTCAATGAGATTACAATCCGAAAAAAAATCAAGCATAAAGCTAAAGAGATTACACTGTTAAAAATCTACGGTGTCAAACGCTGCTGGTGTGGACTTTTTCCTGGTGTTACTTATTACAGTGTTAATATTAACACTGCTTACGGTGTTAAATTAACACCAGCCGTTTCGTTAAATTTTCCCTGTGTTACCGACGAAGCATTATAACACTTTTTGCTTTAAAGGCATGAATGCAGGTATCATGTGTAATTTTTTATTATCTCGTGAATAAATTAGTCGCTTTTCTCAGTTTTTATCGAAAAATTGAAGAAAAAAATCGATTTTTTCATTACAGATTTCTCTACCGGGTAATTGATCTATAATTTATTTTTTCGAATATCAAAGTTCTGACTAATTCATTAATGAGATTCACATTACTGGCGTCTGTATTTCAATTTTCGCTTCGATCTGTTGATAATTCGCGAAAAACGGGACTTCTGACTTTTTGAGGTGAAAGTCGGTATTTCAGACTCAGTTAACACCGCTCATTATCACCGCGATTGGTGTGGACCTATATAGACACCGACTCGGTGTTGTTTTTAACACCGGATTTTTAACAGTGTATCTGAACATTTTCGTGCGAGAAGTACTTGCTGAGATATCGTGAGATATTTTTGAAAATAACGGAAAAAGCCCCAACTTCGAGATAATAAGAGTAGCGGTAGCGCCTCGTCTCACGCGTCACATTTTTTCTTTTTTTATACTTGTCGTCGAGACGCTACCGCGTCTCTTGCTATATTAAAGTTCAAAATACGAGAACATTCTGAATGAATTCGACATTAAGCGAGATACAGCTCGAGATTGATTCTACGTTAAGCCAAGAATAATTCGGCTACGCGTCACATGGTAACTTGTAATTATTATAATTATTGCACGAGTGGTAGTGGAGCTCTTTTTTTAAAGGAACGAAATTAAAGAATTAAAGAACAGGCACTCGCGGGTTTTCAACTCGATAACGCGCTCCAATTCGGGGCGATTCGATGACGATTAATTGAGGTCGCGCTCGTTGCGACTAGAGAGAACGCGATTAGCATTATCCGTCACGTAATTCGTTTCACTTGTTACAATAATGAATTACATTTGTTTCAAATAGATACAGCAACTTCGTGTGGGTTTAACTTACCTTAATTAGGAGCACAGCAATTTTTGCATTTTTACCCGAAGCTCCACTGGGAATAAAAAGCGGAGTCGAAATTGGAGAGGCATTTAATAGGCACCAGGAGGCCCAGAGGAACTTGATACAACGATAGAGATATATCTCTCGTTCCGATAAGGATCATGATCAATATTTAATTTCCCTAATTATTTTTCAACGTTCAGCGAGACAAAAAAAACCGATTAATCAAAAATTCAACGTCTGAATTATTTTATGAATTTACTGAAAAATTTAAACGCTCTCCTAAATTCAACGCCCGAGTTATTTGATGAGTTTAGTGAAAAAGTGAAACGCTCTTCTAAATTCGAACGTTAAGAATAAATAAGTAAAATTTTACACCGAGTTTAATAATGGCCGAAATAAGAATAGATAAGTTATTCCTGATATTCGTTATCAGCGACTTAATAAAAAAAAAACGCTGCCCGAGTGAAATACGACCAGGAAGCGAGGACGACGAGTACGACGACGAGGACGACGACGACGACGACGACGAAGCCGAGGCCAAAGGCGTTCGCGTTAATAACGCGCTCTCGGATATCCCAAAGCGCAGGACATTTAGCCTCGCGCGCATGGCGCTCGCGTTATTGCGAGCGGCTCTCGAGAAGCGAGGGAAAAATCTTAAAGTGACGAACTCTTTTTAATATCACGCGAGTCAGGCGCGGAGAGAGAGAGAGCCCCGGGTGCATATATAGAGCGAGCGACGCGCGTTGGCCAGAGGGTAAATTCAAATGCTGACCCGGTCTCGCGATTTCCCCGTGAAAGCTCCTTCGTCTTATTCCTTCGCGTTGAAGTCTCTCTCGGCTGCTATGGGATTCTCTCTCCTTCTCTCTCTCTCTCTCTCTCTCTCTCTCGCTTCTCCTCTCTCCTCGAGGGAGGAGGACGCCAACTCCGCGTCGCGCGCGTTATTAAAATTATTCTAATGCCGACGTAGACCCCGGAGAGAGGCGAGACCGAGGATCCTCAAGGACGTCCAAGGACGTTCAGCGCACCTTGCAGCTCCGGGGACTCGCGTTGCACTCGCTGAGATTTTCTACGCGCGTACACTGTTAAAAATCCGGTGTTAAAAACAACACCAAGTCGGTGTCTATATAGGTCCACACCAATCACGGTGATAATGAGCGGTGTTAACTGAGTCTGAAATACCGACTTTCACCTCAAAAAGTTAGAAGTGCCGTTTTTCGTGAATTATCAACGAATCGAAGCGAACATTGAAATACAGACGCCAGTAATGTGAATCTCGTTAATAAATTAGTCAGAATTTTGATTTTCGAAAAAAAAAATTACAGATCAATTACTCGGTAAAGGAATCTGTAATGAAAAAATCGATTTTTTTCTTCAATTTTTGGATAAAAACTGAGAAAAGCGACTAATTCATTCACGAGATAATAAAAAATCACACATGATACGTGCATTCATGCCTTTAAAGCAAAAAGTGTTATAATGTTTCGTCGGTAACACAGGAAAAATTTAACGAAACGGCTGATGTTAATTTAACACCGTAAAAAGTGTTAATATTAACACTGTAATAAGTAACACCAGGAAAAAGTCCACACCAGCAGCGTTTGACACCGTAGATTTTTAACAGTGTACACAGGCCGCGAATGCAGATGAAGACGCGGGAAAGAGGAAAGGGGGCGAAAGACAGAAGTCGGAAAATCGCAGTGTTCAGCCGTGAACTCGTCCCCAGGACAAACTTGGTCTTGGTCTCGATGCCCCCAGAGTGCACAGCGGGCACGACGGAAATTTAACCCTCCTGGGGAACGGGGGTTAAATTTCATTCGAGGAAGAATGGAAAATCTCCGATGGAACCGAGAGAGAGTCGAAAATCAGCGATAACTGGATCAGAGTCCCAAATGTCCTATATGTATGCGTATGTATATGTATAGTAAATATAGATGCGGTGATACACGTGGAACCAAGTTGCGTATAAACGCTGATGAGCCGGGCGAGTGGGTCATTCACGCAGGAGCGTTTCGTCATTTTCATCGAGTGACGGGTCGACGGTGCGAGCGGCGACCTTTCGGCCCCCCGACAGTCGGAGCCCTGATGAGCTCGGCGGAGGGAAGACCGAGCGGTCTCTCCGGCGAGCGCGCGACGAGCGCGGTGTGCAACCGAGATTGCGACCAGTGTGTGCCGACCGGGTCGACTGACTGCTCGTTGGACATTCGAACGCGACTGCGGTCATATAATCAGCGCTATTGACGCCATTATCGTTCTCTATACCTCGGTTCCCACCCCCTCCCACCCCCTCCCACCCTTCCTCGTCGACAGCCACAGGCCCCTCGCTCTCTCGCCGTGTGTGTATATATCTATATATGATTCTGCATCTCTTTATGCTCTGTGCCTCGTTCCTCTGCCTCTTTCTCTCTGTTCGACGCTGTCTCTCCGTTCGCTCCATCCCAATTTCATCCCCCTCGCCTATATCGCCAACTTCCGTAGCTCACGCGCGACTACCAACCGCCAGCGAGCGCCCGGACCACTCAGTCAAACGCTCGGACGTTCGTATTTCGTGCAGCGAGAGCCATGCGATCAACGAGAGACGCGGTGCGAATAAACACACGAAGTCTTCGCTGGAATATTTGTAGGCCCCGGTGCTATGCAAATTCTATGCATTATATACTGTCCGTTATATACCCATTAAGTCGCCTCGTCGCTGCTCTAATAATAACAACCCCCGCGGATTAATCGCGACAACTATATTATCAATAATCGGTGACGTGGCTGAATTTTCAACCCTCCACCCCCGCACACCCCTTCCCACCCCTAATACACACGAAGGATCTCGGGGAGGTGCATGACTCGGGGCACGATAAATATTCGTGACGCGGGGTAGTTTGCCGGGGTCTACGAGCTTGTAGGAACACAACGACAACGAGATTCGAATCGGTCGGGGGGTCCACCGACCGTCGGCGGCGGCGGCGGCGGCGGCGGCGGCGGCGGCTCGGAAAGGGTTGCGGAGAACGCGTCGAGGGAAAGCCCGGAGGTACTGAGGGGCCGTGCTGGAAGGTGAGGGGGTGGCGGAGAAGGAGCGGGAAAGGCAGGGGTGGGGGAGGGGGGGGACGGGAGGCGAACCGGCGAAGACCCCCGACCGACCCCCGCAACCGCACAAACAGCCCAAGTGGACTATCGATTTTCAATTACGGCATTCGTGACTTTGCGCAATGTGCCGAGGTATATAGCTGCAGGCAGTCTTTGCAGCCTTGGCATAAAATAAAACGTTATCTCAAGGTTCATCTGCCCCCCCCCCCCCTCCCCTCGAAACCCCCGCGCCACCCCCTTCGACACCCCCCAACAACAACCCTCCTATGCAACACCAGTTAGTCCGGCGAGCAGCAACAGCAGCAGCAGTGGCTGAAAAAGTTTCGTACCCTGCGCAAATCGCAGACCATCCCCTCCCCCCCCTCCCTCCCCTGCAACTCCTCCCCTCTCCCGCCTCACCCCTCGTTGTACACACATAAACTGAGGGAGGGGAGGCTCCTTCCTTATTCTCCTTCCACAGGTCTCCGTCCCGGTCTTATCGCTTATCGGCATTTGCTATATATAGATATTTCGCAAATGCAAATTCAATGCAACCTACGCGATCGCGATCGCCAAACATCGACGGTGAATGTTACTGACTCGAATGGACGAGGCTAACAGCCGCGCGGCGGTGGCTCTCTCGCGTCGAGCGTGAAAATCGTCTTAATGGGTTTATCGATGGTTTGTCCTCTCTCCGTCTGCGTTAACGAGAGACCCCGAGATGTTTCTCGATAAAGCGGAGACGCGGGGTAATCGACGCGTGACTCGAGTTTCTCGTGTTTGAATGAAATTTTGCAGCTGGATATGCGAAAGGTAGGAGGAATCGTTGGGGGGGCTGGGTAAACGGAGGTTGGAGTGTAAAACGATTGTTCCACTCGACGCTCAATCGTAATATCGGATTATTAGCGCACTTGGGGAGCCATAAATTTACATTTTATCGCGAACGTGATCGAGGGTCGTTTTATTTGATTTTACGGACACGTTTGTTCAAAATAAAATGTAGTTAATAAAAAAAAATTATGAAAAAACTGACACTTTGTTTTTGGAGTCGTCGATGGTCATTTGTATGTTTAAAAATAAAAATATTTTATTTTCAATTACTGTTTGGCATTGAAGTGAAATGAATTACATTGAACATAAAATAATGTTATTTTCAATGACTGTTGAAAATAATCGACCGACCGGCCGAAATGGCGATCGCGCTCTTGTTGCTCGGGATAATGAGCCACGATAAGGATAATCTGAATAATGGAGGAGAATACGGATCGATGAAGATTGAAGAGCCGGTCGTGCGGTATATAACGCGCTCGGCTTACCAGGAAATAATAAAAGGGGACGGAAGGCGCGAGCACGCGCGTCTCGCGCCCCAACCGCAGGCATAATTTTTCGTTTAGCCCGATAAGATCGGTCATGCGATTTTGCGCTACGCAATAACCGCGCGACGGTCGCGACACAACCGAGAGACCGACGCCGAGGCGTCCGCGAACAAAGGCTCAGCCGTCTCGCGGCCGTCGCAGCCGCGGCACGACAACGCCACTGCAGTCGAGAAGCGATTGCGATCGACCGATAATATAATTATTTTCATCAACGGGACCCCGACAATCTCCGAGTGCGACGAGAACGCATTCGCGACCGCGAAAGAATTTTTATCGACGGAACGTCGACCGAGACCAATTTTGTTGTCTCATTATCCGGATCATTTTTTTTTATTATTATTTTTACATATATCAGTCATTCGACTCTATCCAGATTTTTTTTATTAGCATCGTTATCAGCATTACGTTTTTTCGCGTATATTTTTTTAATTCCGCGAATATCCAATAAAAGGTGGAAAACCAATTTCCCGATGAAATTCCTAATTTTTCCGAAATATCGCAGCGATGGAAAATTAATAAATTAAATGCAAACAAATTTTTACATTCATATCAGTCATTCGATCCTATCCAGATTTTTAATTTGCATGGTTATCAGTATTACGTTTCTTCGTGTGCATTTGTTTACTACCGCAAATATTCAATAAAAGGTAGAAAACCAGTTTCCCAATAAAAGTCGGAAATTTTTGCGAAAAATTGCAGCGATGAATAATTTATAAATGAGATGCAAACAAATTTTTATCAACTTTTAGGTATCAGGGGATAAGAACTCTTGTTCAACCGGATTCGGTGTATCGAAAAGATCCGCTCGTAGCGAGGCAAACTCTCTACGGCGTCCGTGTGCATTCGTTCTCCCGGCACACCCCGCGAGCTCGATGATTGATGCATCTCGCCGGGCGTATCGTGTTGAATGCTCGTTGGGGGCGTCGGAGGGTGTAACGCGCTCGCTCGCTCGCTCGCACCGGCCAGACCAGACATCGAGCGTATGCAAAAAACCGTCGGAGGGCGAGGAGGACCGCGCAGGCAGAGGGGGGAGGGGGGGGGGGGGGAGGTTGTTGCGAATTAAACTGGGAGTGAAAATTGAGGATAGGAACCGGAAATCACGAACGCGAAAATATATCGCTCGTACAGATAATTCGCGCTCTCCGAGGGGAGCCAGGGGCAGGGGGGGGGGGGTGAGCAGGGAGGGTGGAAGGGGGTGGAAATATATATCGCGTGACCGACATCGCGAAGGATCTATCGTTGTTACGTGCAAGAAGTGCGCGCTCTGCACTCGCGGACTCTGCGGGTTTATTGCAGTAACGCGAAATAATTAATTGGCGCAATTTTTTTTTAGGCAGTTGCTTTTTTTAATTGGGGTTCGGCCAGTGTGACGCAGCGATCGTATTGTCGGCGCTGGATACATTTTTGGAGCAGGGTTTATCGTGCGGTTACTCGATATTCGGGGACCGACCGAAAGGGGATGAAAAAAGAATGGATGCAACAAAATTTTAATGCGGACACAAATGTTCGACTTTCGAGAATTTTTATTTGGTGCCCGATGACTCGACGCGAAAGAGACGTTGATTAAATGAAAATACGATACAGACGGAATATTGAGAAGTGTCATTTGTCGGATGGCAGGTTAAATGAAGCGAGGGAAATGATTGCCGATAAACTGTCGACTGATCGACGCGTCTTCGGTTGTCGGAATCCCAGCCGGGATCCCGATATCCGCACCCGCGGCTGCTTTATATACTTTCGTAATGTGGCATCCAACATCCCCGCGCGGTTGCGACCAGTCGACCGCAGACTCGACGCTTGAACTTAATTGGAGGATAATGAGCCGTTAAAACAAAAACGTTATTTTTATATTTTTCGCACTTTGAGAAAGCGATTTTAACCGCGGATCGATAATTCGCTGATTTAGTGACTTGACACGGATTTATTTATTTCGAGGCGAAGCTGGCTTCGTGTGTATATTAAAAAATATATTTATTTTTCGCTCTCTGCGATATTCGAGGATCGAAGCAGCCAATTAAATGTGTTAGTCGTAGGGTAGATATACCGTTAGTGGCCACTGTACTTATTGTGGGCATTTTTATTATTTTATTCTACAAATTATTCTTTCCCTGCAATTGCACGTTGATTTTTTTTTACAAATGCATTTCAATTCACTGAATGACCTACCGGACGATTTTTTTATTCGATTAAATGTTTCGATTTATTCCTTTGAATGTGATGGCCACAATTGACCCTAAGATGATCAAAAACGGTACGTCTACCCTATATTAATTTTCCACACTTTCTCCGAAACAGCTTACGACGTTGAGTGGATTTTTTTCAGATTCTTCGCATTATTTGAAAATTGTTTGTCTTGAAATTAATCATTTTAAGGGGGTTGCGACTCGCGTCGTTGGGATGCGAGTGACATTCGAGCCGCGCGACGGACGTAAAAAAATGTCCCCGGCGCGTAGTCCAACATTATCGCGCCTTCAATTTGCCGCGCCGTGAAACGTGGAATTCGCGCGGTTCGTGCGCCTCCGTCGCGTTACGTCTATCCGAAAGCCCAGCAGTTTACCGGCGTGGCTGCGAAAAATGTTCAATAACCCAGACGGTAAATTGAACGAACGAGAGCGAACGAACGAGAGGCGCGGCAAAAGTTTTCGCAATTAGTACCACACTCGAGAATTCCCGGTAACATTCTCAACGACGCGGCGCAAGACTGGCAGTCTCGCTTCACTGTTTTCGCGTGTGTCCCGCTATTAGTTTTCTTCTCGTGAAAATACCCCGAGCATTGGGTCAGGTCAGGAGTGCGGTGAAAATATATAAGAAACGCAAAAGGGCACCGATTTTTTATTTTTTATTTTTACTACTAACTATCGCACTTTTCATTGATCTTCATATACGCTGTTAAAAATCTACGGTGTCAAACGCTGCTGGTGTGGACTTTTTCCTGGTGTTACTTATTACAGTGTTAATATTAACACTTTTTACGGTGTTAAATTAACACCAGCCGTTTCGTTAAATTTTTCCTGTGTTACCGACGAAACATTATTATACTTTTCGCTTTAAAGGCATGAATGCAAGTATCATGTGTGATTTTTTATTCTCTCGTGAATAAATTAGTCGCTTTTTTCAGTTTTTATCGAAAAATTGATGAAATAAATGGACTTTTTCATTACAGATTCCTCTACCGGGTAATTGATCTGTAATTTTTATTTTCGAAAATCAAAATTCTGACTAATTCATTAACGAGATTCACATTACCGGCGACTGTATTTCAATTTTGGCTTCGATCCGTTGATAATTCGCGAAAAACGGCACTTCTGACTTTTTGAGGTGAAAGTCGGTATTTCATACTGCGTTAACACCGCTAATTAACACCGTGATTGGTGTGGACCTATATAGACACCGTCTTGGTGTTGTTTTTAACACCGGATTTTTAGCAGTGTAGTGAGAATCGCGAGCAATCTCGCAGCAACTGTGCTCGACAATCCGATTAATAATTCGACGCTGATCCGAAGTACCCTGCGCGATTTATACACGAATTTCCGGAGTATCTTTAACGTGACATCCGCGACACCAAATTCGATCGCTCGTTTAAAGTCGAGCACGGGACGAAAAAAGCGCGGAAGGTGCAGAAATCCTGCAAAAAAAAATCGGATCAAGCTTTTTTTTAAACCTGAAAACGAAAGCTAACGCGAAATCACGATAAAACGTCACGGTCGCCCTTTATATCGGGCTCGGCTCTCGCGCTTTCCCCAATTGTGTCGTCGTCGTCGTCGCTCTCGCGGGATCCGCACGAACGGTTACACCGCCGATTCGTTGAATCTAATTGAACCGGCTAACGAGAGGTTGTTAATGCCGCTCGCGCGGGTTCAAAGTGGAAACGCCGAGCCATCCGCCCACTCGGATCATCGGCCTTCGACTTGACTGCCGAGGGGGGAGAGGGGACCCCCCCCCCCCGCGGGATCCATGCACCGACGCTTCACGCGCGATCATTACCCACCGGCGATGCATCCGATGCGACCGGCGTGAATATTTATAGTCGCCACTCGTGACGATTCGCCTCCGCATCCGAGCTCCGAGCGCGGATCGCACGTCGAATCGGCGTTAACAGCCGAAAGCGCGCTCGCGCCGAGCTTTCGCCTATCTGTGCGCGGAGAACAAAGCTCGTTAGTCAATGAGAACGAGGCGAATAGTAAAAGCAAAAATGCATGCAAGCTTCGAGTGACGCTGCCGCCGCGATGCTTTCGAAAGGGCGACGCAAATGCCGCGGAGTCATCTCGGAAACCTCGTGAATTATTTCCGTCGATGATATGCACTGTTCCATTTATTCATGAATTACGAGGACGTCATGCATTATTGCATCTGCCGGTTGTTTCATTCGCCGTTGCATCGCGATCGCGCTGCAGATTCACCTGACTACTATTCACCTATTGTTTAACCATTATTATTTCATCACCAAAGTTTATTATTATTACTATTATTACTACTACTACTATTATTATTATCCCTCTATTCCTCTTCTAAAAAGTTGGTGGCTGTTGGTTATGTTCATGTGAAGCCGTTCTATTCGTGCTATGATTGGTCGGCGGTGTCGTCAGACACACTGATTGTGTATTGACATTTTGTCTTTTAGTTCAAATGTCGAAATTCACAGAAAGGGACACGGGCGCTTTAGCGCCCGTGCTGCTTAACCCTAGTATTATAAAAAGATCTCGCCGCCGCCGTGTAGGACTATTATTATTGTTATTATTATTTTGTTCCTCTTCTAAAAAGTTGGTGGCTGTCAGCTATGTTCATGTGAAGCCGTTCTATTCGTGCTATAATTGGTCGGCGGTGTCGTCAGACACACTGATCGTGTATTGACATTTTGTCGTTTATGTCAAATGTCAAAATTCATAGAAAGGGACACGGGAGCTTTAGCCCCCGTGCTGCTTAACCCTGGTATTATAAAAAGATCTCGCCGCCGCCGGGATTATTATTATTATCATTATTATTATTATTATTATTTTGTTACAACTTTACTGCAAAAAATTCTCAAACCCCGTAATTTTCTTTACATTTTCGGAGCCCACGACGTAAATTCTCTCCCACAGCCACGAAACGTGCGGCCGTAACGGGAGACGAGTTTGTCGAATTTGCCGCGTGGCGCGCGCGAGCTCAATGCGCGAGTGTCCGCTTCGAGGAGCTCGAGGAGCTAGAGGAGCTCGACGCGTCGTCGTCGTCGTCGTGCGGTACCAACGTAAACGCGGCTGGCACGCTCGCGCCTGATGACACGCTAATTAAGAGGACGTCTTTTAATTAAGCTGCCATCGACGGGGGAAGAAGGGCAATTGGCCGTGGATGCTCCGGGACGCCCGGAGCCCACGTAATACCAGGTGGGGGGTCCCCCCCCCCCCCCCCCCCCCCCACCAGGGGCAAAAAGGCTCGCGGTCTCTCGGCTTCGAGAGCCTTTGTCGCGGTGCTCGTGCGGTTCATCCTTTCTCTTGCCAAACGCGGAGCGCCGAGATCGATATATCCGAGCGAGATTTTGCCAAAGGTCGCCGCGAACCGAGACCTTTCGCAAAATCTCGACCCTCGAGGCTGCTCCGACGTTTCGAGACCTCGTCACTGTGAATGTGGATTGAAAGTATCGGCTGCGTCGATGGATGTGCGATTGCACGTCCTGACCTCCGGGGAAGTTGGGAAAAATATGTCCAGAGTTCCGAAGGGTGAAACCTGCCCCCTATACCCCCTCCCCCCCCCTGACCCTCTTCACCTGCCTGATGACAATCTATCGTTAATATATCCGAGTGACAGGTTGTCAAACGCCTGACTTACAAACAAACCAACCCGTTTCATCCCCCATTCGTTCTAATCCCGACAAAAACTTCCCCCGGCGGCAGAGAGACATCCCTTTGCCAACGTCGCCGCGCCGCACAGACCGTAAAGTCAATTTCGCCATCGCGACACTCGCCGCCGATTGTCTCTGCGTCCCGCGCGCGCGCGCGCGCGCGTTGCCGGGAAAATCAAATCGGTTGGCGAAGACGGGCGATGTCGATAAAACGGCCGATTGGCCGAAGCGCGCGGAATCGAAGACCGCGCGGCGGTATTTGCTCGCGGTTCGCGGAGCTTTGATAAGCAAACTACGGTTCTTTGACGACCCACGAGAATCGCGGATATCGAGGACGAGAGGGAGAGGAGGGGGGGGGGGGAAGAGTCGAGATGAGCGGTCAGCGGTGAACGGGTCATCCGTGGCCGCAGCTCTCGTGACTCGTGTATATCGACACTGTACAATATCGACCGTTTCCCGAGATTGAGCTGCCTCGGCAGATCACACGACGTGGCTGCTGCTGCTGCTGTTGCTGCTGCTGCTGTCAACGCTGCTGGCCGAATCAATTTAGTTGGGCCGCCGTAGTGACGAGGCGTTGATCCAACTCGCGTGCCGAAGCGTGCGCAAAGGGGAATGGAGTGAGCAAGGAGGGGGGGGGGGCAGCGAGATAATTGGCCGAACGCGCGCTCCGGGTATCCGACTCGTCGACTCGTCGCGACATTCCGGATCGTTGAGCGGCTCTGTCGAGCAGCTCGGGTGACTCGCGCCCAGCCCTTCACGTTCAGTCGCAGCCGCAGAATCGCGAATACCCCCCGCACTCACTCACCTCAGCCCCCCTCCCCACCTCCTCTCCTCATCCTCTTCGACTACCACTCCAACCTACCCCATCCGCCCTGCCGATATCTGCCTTTCCTCCTTACTCACCCGGGCCAAAGGTACACAACCAACATCGGCACGCATACACTGTGTGTGTGTGGGAGGGGGGAGAGGGGGGGGGAATGAGCCGCGGTAATTCGAGGACCCTCGCAATTCCACAGACTCGGTCTGTGATATCGCGCCACTCGATCGAGTTGTCCGGCTATGCGTTTGATACCGGACGATCGTCCGACAGTTTGCCACCGAGAGAAATCGTTTCATTGATTCAAGGTAAAGAGAGAATTTTTTTTTTCAGTGATTCTGATGAAATATTTTTTTAATTCTAATGAAATGAAATTTTAAAGGGAACACTTCGTTGACTTTAATAAAACATTTCCTTGATCGCTAAAAATTAAGGAGACGTTTTCATTGATTTATTGACAAAATTTCATTATTGATGATGTAGGAACGCGGCGTGCTAGTCAATAGAACATCTCAAATAAAAAATTCAAAACAAAAGCGCCGGCAGCACTCGTATATAAGTTAATATTATTACAAATTATAAAGATAATTTCTGACTCGAGAAGCATATTATTGAAACATTTGACAAGCACATTCCTTTTCTGAATTGCTGAGATTCGTGGCAGTTCGCCGCTTTATTTCAGTAATTCTTAATAAATTAGCCGATGACAAGCAAAATATAATTGGAATCTACGATATCCAATTCGTGTATTAAATAGTTTTTTTTCGGCAGCATCTAACTTCCACCCGTACGAACTTTCGACTTGAAGTACGAGCATGCCGGTTTTGCTACATGACCACTGTAAAATCCATGTAAAATGATTCATTTTTGAGAATTAATTTCTCGCCCAAATGCCCGATAAGCGGCCTTGAAATTTTACAGACACAAAAAATGGTATCTTGAGAACAAAATGCAAAATTTCCAGAACCTAATCTAACACTAAGCCTGACGCTCCAACATCCTTAAAGAAAAGAATTTGCGGTAAATTCGTTTGACAATTCGTCTAAAACACAATTCGTTTAATAAGAATTTGTCTATTATTAAATACCTCCAAAAGATCCCGAAAATAATTAAATTCATATTATCCTTCGCCCGTATTTTGTAGTCGATACGCGACGAGCACCACAACAGGAGACTCCGACTCTGGATTACGTACGGCACGACTCTGGCGCGTAGCTCTTTGGTCGCGAGGAGTCGTTAAATCAGCGTCTACGTCGCAGTCGACAACATTGTCGAATCTGCAGAGTTTATGCATATGTATATTGCATCCGGCTACCCACTTGACTGCATACGACTATCCCCCCTCCCCGTTCCCTCCGTTCCCTCGTCCTCTCTTCTTGTCACGGAACTCCCGGCGTCCCTTGTGCTGCACGAAAACGAGATCGAAGAGTCTGCAGGGCGGCGCAGGGCCGACGCGGAGCGCCGAGAGAGAACGAGGAGCAGCGAAGCTTTGTATTTGTATTCCCTGTTGCGACACATATCTCCTTACGTACTGCATTTTCCATGCTCCGCGCTCGGGCTTCAGCCCGCCCCCGCCCCCCCTCCCCTCTCCCCCACCCACTGCTCCCACAGGTACAACGGAGTCTCGCTCGCGCTTTCGACTCCGCGGAGTTTGGAATCCGCCGGGGACGTTTTTCCCGTAGACAGAGGGAACCTGGGCGGAGGGGGGAGGGGAGACCGGCAGCCGCACCACCGCGGAGGTCGCGACGCTGCCGAGTTACAAATATCTATTAACCGGCAGCACAATGCTACGAGTTTGTCGGTGGATTTTCTTGCAAGTCTTTTTTCGAGGACTTCGCCTCTCGCGAATTCGCTCGGCTGACTTTTGGGAAAAAATTATGGTAGTCTGCGTAGGAGGTTACCCCTTGCGTTTTTTTTTTTTTTTTTTTTTTGCAAAAAAAAATGTTCGATTTCGTAAAGTCTGAAAACCCCAACAATGCTTTCCCATGGACTTTTTAAAAGAGGGATTCTCATCGAAAAATAAAACCGACAGTTTTTCATCGGTCGAACAAATTGATAGAATTTCCTACAAACGCGCGTTTCGGACGTTCACTCGACGCGCGTTCGACGCCGGAGGAAACGAGCGCGGCCCCGGAAATGGCCGGCCAGTTCCGGAATTAGGCCCTCGAAATAAACTTGAAAAATTGATTCAACAAACCGAGGACTTCGTAATGCGCGCGTTTCCTCGGCTAAGGGCGACCGGGAGCGCCTACAGCGGCGAGGGTGGACGGTGGGAAGTGCGGGAAAGGGGGGCGGGAGGGGCCGAGAGGGGGTCAGGGGGAACGTCAGAGAGCTGCGTGGCCGGCGCTCCTTTCGTTCCCGGCGGTAGCCGCACACCACGTGCTCGGGGTCAACAGGACTTATTTACGAGTAGCTGCTGGGTGTGGCCCCGCCACTGCCGCGGTCCGCGCGCGGCCGGTGAGAGAAAACGAACGACCGACCCGAACGAACCGACCAACGACGTACCGAACGACTGAACGACCGAACGACCGACTTTCACACCCGCACGCTAATTCGAGAACCCTCCGCGAGCGCGAATGTTGCCTCGTTGCACCAACCGACCCCCTCCCCCCCCCCCCTGCTCCCCGACCCCTTAACGCCACCCCACCCCTGCACCTTCCATCCGACAACGATTCTTAATCAGATTAGGCTGATCGATTTTTTTTACAGCTGCCTCTCGGGCCACCTCGGTATATAGCCACTGGCACGCACCTCGTGTACACGGAATTCCCCAGTTTCCCTCGTTTCGATGATCCCACCTGGAAAAAAAAAAAAAATTTCATCGTTTTATGGTTTCTGCCGAACACTTTTCTTTTATTTCTATTTTTCAATCGTTGCAGCTCGGACCTTTCACAGAAAGAAAAAGTTTCATTGATTCGATGAAATTTCATTGAAATCTCATTGTATGAAACATTTCATAGTGACCAAAGAAAAAAAAATCAACAAGGCTCTTTTCTTCGAGTCAATGAAACGATTTTTCCCAACGTATCCACAACGAAATCTCCGGATAAAAAATTAATAATGATAATACGCTTCACAGGTCCCGGACGTCTCTGAGGCGGCGGCAAATTAGCAGGTGCAATGTCTCGTTGATTAAGCGACCGTCGCCGCGGCGCTGGCGGGGTTAGGCGACTCGCGGAAATTAGGGAGGCGCGTCGCGCGGCGCCCTCGGGGAGGGCGTCGCGCGTCTAATGACCGGCTAATTGTCGGAATGCAAATAAATATTCCCCAACCGGCCGTGTCCCGTTCCCCGGCGCTACTCCGCTCGCCCGCCGGTCCCGGGGCTAACCGGGCCCGCGCCGTGTCGGCGTGACTGCCGCTGCGGCAGGGAATGCGACTGCGAATACGTCGCCCTCCTCCGGGAGGCTCTCCCCCTCCCCCCTCCCCCGGCTCCACGCGAGCCCTCTATGAAGATTTACCTCGCACTGCGCGCCGCCCGCCGCCCCCCGACGAGCATGCATTCCTACTCGAATAGCTCTATCAAGTACAATACAACTATGTGTATATCGCGAGACGAGTTCGCTGCTCTCTTACTATCTCTCCCCTCGGCCCTCGACTACAACAGTCCTTGCTATATATATACAACCAAGACTGTATATACGTGTGTGTACGTGCGTATCTATAGATATATATACATATACGCGGTAAGGGCAGCGTCGTAAAAAGTGCTACCGTATTCGCGATCATAATGAAAAAAAAGAGGTTTCCTCGCGGAGTCGTCACGCGCCGCGCGCTTCTCGGCGAACTCCGCGAGCATCAAAAGGGATGAGAAGAAATGCGAGTCTCGCGAGTCTCCGAAGTCTCCGGCGTGCAACAGAGACAATTTTTCACTTTTTTTTTTAAAATCGATTCTGTATTGAGTTTGTTAATAGTTTTGACGAATTAGAATTTCGAGAATTCCGTTTCTCCTTGCCGTTTTTTTTGGTGAACATATTTTTTTTTTTTTTTTTTTTTTTTTTTTCGATGTGACGAAGTTTTAAACCTCATCCGATGGAAAATTTCTCGCTGATTCGAAATATCACCGGTCTTTGCCCGGAAAATAAAAAATTTGAGGAAAAAATCGCGAAAAACGATTTTTCACTTTTTCCCAATTTTGGCACTTTACTAAAATCGGTGTAATTTTTCTTTGGTTCAATATAATTGGGATTTTCTTTTTGCATTCGAAAGAAGACTTTTTAACGAAGAGAATGCCGTCAGGCGGAACGTGATATCTCGATTTTTTCAATTTTTGCAGATTTTTAAAGTTGACCCAAAAAAATCGCAAGTTTTTAGAAGGGGCGTTTTTTTGCGAAAAAAAAAATTCGATTTCGCCAAGTTTAAAAACCCTATCCGATGGCAAATTTCCCGCTGATTCGAAAAACGACAGGTGTTTGCCCGAAAAATCGGAAATTCGAGGAGAAAAACGCGAAAAACGATGTTTTTTTCTGACAAACTGCCAAATTTCGCGATATTAAACATCAAACTGCTGCCGGCTACCCAACGACCAATCAGATGCTGAATAAATCGACAATAATGGCTGCTCACGAACTTTTTAATAGAGGACTAGTGCGAAAAGTACGCACTTCTTGCACGGAGTGACATAAAAACAATTACGCGAGAAAATTGAATCGCTGCCTGTGAATTCCGGCGGGAAAATTGTTTCGCACGAATTTCGTCGAAAAGGTTGGAAAATCGGACGTCAAAACCGAAGGGCCAGGACGACTCTGTGATGACAGGACGGAGGGAGGGGATGGCTCGGGAGGTGAAACCACAACCGTCAACTTCCGCTATATAATAACAAAATTGGATTATTTCTCGGGAATCGCAAACAAGTAGAGATCCGCTCGCCCACGGTGCTCGACGAGAGACCGAAAAGATTGGCTGCGGTGAGTTCGTCAGCCTCGTCAATTTTCTTACCCTTCCGTTCGCAGCGCCGAGGCAAATTTCCAACCCTGGCGCAGAGTTTGGCCCGTGCAAATTTGACCGCAGCCACCGGGTTTGCAGAAGCAGATTGAAAAAAAAAATCCCGAACGTGTATCCCCATCGTCGCGCCGAATATTGCGATGACCGAGGATCCATCGCCGCCTGTTTCGCGCTTCCGGTTGAATACTTGAACGACCACCGCCCCGGTCAATTCGTTTCGCGCGAACGAGGCTGATGAAAAGTTGATTTGCTCACTCCAATCTCACAGCTCTCTCTAATGGAGTGCGAGTACCCTGTCGAATTCTCCCTGAAAAAAAAAAATAAAAATAAAAATAAAAATCCCAAAGACATAGCAGCTATCGAATAAAAAATTAAATAAAAAACACCGGCACAATTATCGACCTCGAAACATGAAAATGGATAAAAATTTCCAGCGCATGAAATTTCAAGTTATCTTTTTTGTCAGTGAATGAAATGGTTCATAGATTGAGATTTCAATAAAATATCATTGAATCAATGAAACGATTTTTCTCGGTGTACGCGCGAGAGTCGACGTAATGCAGGGCCGGAAACTCCGTAGAGCGAACGACGGATAGGGGGTCCAGGGGGGGGGGAGGAGTCGCTCCCTCCGACATCTCGCGACTACGTGCCATAAATTTCCGCCAGGGCGCGTCGCGCCCTCCTCGGGGCGCGCCCGATGTAGCTAAAATTCGGCTCGCGCGTGTCCGCTGCTGCGTGGAATAAACCAGCAGTTGGCGCGGCGCTCGTTACTCGCTGCGCGCACAATTCGTCCTTCTTCCAGTTACACTGTAGACCTCAGGATCAACGAAGGAGTGCGCCGAGGAGTGAATTGCGGATCACGGTTACCGATCGCATCATCATCGGTACTCGAAATACCTCTTCGAGTCGATCTTATCGTCGCGGCTATCGTTACAGATGTCGCGCAAGGACCCTTAAAAAAATCCTCCGTCATGACAATGTAAATGAGGGGCGAGGGCGTACGTAATTCCCGAAGGAACGACGATGAGTCGACGCGAGTACAAAAGTTTCGCCCGAGGTGAGCTTTCGGCGAGGGTCGCAAGAGAGGACGACGACCGAGAGCGGGTTGTGACCGTCGAGAATCGAAGACGCGGCCTTTGCGTGCCCCGAGGCGAAGTTAAGGGTGTTGGCAGCCAGGCGAGAAAAGCCAGAATCTTCTCGACAACGACGACGACGTCGCCGTCGTCGACAAGAATAAGATAAAAAGATTTGCCGCGTCATACTTGTCGAAATTCGCGGGATATTGTTGGGTCGCGGCGGCGGCGGCGGCGGCGGCTGCTTCCCGCGGCTCTTTACATGCTATATGCACGTTGGTATCCGCGATGGAACGAGAACGCTGCCGCCGCAGGTACAAGCCAAGCGCCACTCGAGCATACCAAGCGGAGGCGCTCGCCGAGAGACGACGATAGAGACGTCCGACCCGAAGCGACGAGCTTTCGCGTGTGTGTGTGTAAGACGGAGAGACACATATAGAGACGCGATCGGGTAAGGATCAGGCACGTAAGGCCAACTTCAGACCCAAAGAGGCAGAGAGCGACCGAGGAGGTGAGAGACCCGTCATCCGTAATTCACTGAAGACGAATTTCCAGCGGTGGATGAGAAGACAAGACAAGACGCTTAGGTACTGAAACTTAGAGAGTGTGGAGGTTATATGTGTATATATATTTTCAAGCACAATTCATGTGCAACACATTTGTAATAATGTCTAGTTTCACGTTCGGCAGTAAGCTGCATATTTAAGTCAAGTCAAACTAATGTCAGCTGCTATTTCGGCTGACATCTGATCGAAGTATAATGTCACAGCTACGAACCACATCCAAACTCCTCACTCTCCTTTGACTATTTCCAATAATCTTAAGCGTCTAGCGATAAATTGTAGAAATAACGAATACTTTCCCTTTGTCACCCGAGAGCCCCAGCTGCAAGCAATAAATGAACAGCGCTTGAGATGCCGAAGCGAGGACCGTCCAAATTCCGAAATAGTCATCGTTGCAAATGCACAAGCGACCCTTGTCCTTTTTTTTTGTATACAAACGTTTACGACGCGCTTATATTGCAGTTCGAGTGGACCCAAGCCGTCGCCGCAGATGACGGGCCTAGCGATAACGCGCCCTGTGTACTGGCCCTCCCCACTCCAAACATCCCTTACGAGTAGGATACTTTTAAGATTTCCTTGTTAAATTCAGTTCTTCTCGAGACGCGGCGCTGGGCACATCGCCCCAGAAAGCAGCGTCCAAAATCGAGTTGCGTCACATTTTTGTACTTCGAAATAATTTTGTTTAATAAAGCTCAAGTTACTTTACTCTGTACGCGCCTTCGTGAACCCTCCCATTACAGAGGCAAGTTGGGTTGGAAAACTGGGCTGCGGTAAAAATAACTGCAAAACCAGTCGCGCTGGGACACGATTTTTTCCCCGAGTCCGCGGAGTCAACGGAATGGCTGTCTCGGAGAGAAAGAAAGAAAAGTCCCATTGTGACTTGACCTCTCGCGCGTGTGGACAGACGAGCTGCACACATGTTTCCCCCCCTTCTTCTTAGGACACGCTGCATACCGGTCAACGGTTAGCACAGTTTGCCGAGCCCTCAAGAAAGAGAGAAAGAGAGAAGGGGAGAAAAACAAAGCGAGACACGAGATATTCCGCTTAACGAAATACAAATAGAACCGTCGACCAGACTCTGACGCATTGGGTGGCCACCATTCGCAGCCTCCTCCGATGCGAATCGTTGCGACAATAGCGCCACCGCGTGACGCGCGCGCGAAGCTCTCGCGACTAACCGCGAGTTACCGGTAAACCGACTAACAAGACAAAGCAGGCGCGACAGGTGCGAGGATTCAGTCAGCCAACTTGCGAAAGGCAGGAAGACGGAAGTCGAGCGAATGCGAGCGATCGATTGGGACGGGAGCTGAGCTCGCTGCTGTGTACGCGAATTTCGCGCCTGAGTCTAAACCCGTGAATGCGCGGAAGGGAGACGGAAACAAGACTGCCGGAGTGCTTCAAGAACGACCGTAAATGTTTGAGCAGCGCTGCCTCTTCCGACGGCGAAGGCGACGGTGGAGGGGAGGGGGGAGTCGAACCGACTCGTTCGCTCTCGGCTCACGCGGCCGAAACAATCGGTCTCTCTTTCGCTCTCTCTATCTCTTAAAATCGTAATGCCCGACCGGCGCCGCAGGTTGAGGTAGGCGACTGCTGCCGCTGCCGAGTTTCCAGGAAGTACGCGAACTACGACAATGCGAACGCCGGGAGTCAGAGTGATACGTGGTCAGTGTACGCGCGGCGGTGAATTTTTGTCTCTCTATCTGTCTCTTTCTCTTTCGTCCGAGACAACGCAAGTCACTATATGTTTCGAAATTGTAAAAGACCGAAGTTGGGTGTGCATAGAAATGTACCGAAATGATTGCAATAGTGATAAGAATTGGTTTTTTAAGGAAATATGTTGTAAATAGACAGAGCCCTAGTAATCACGACGACTTTCAAAGTGACTATAAAAATAACGTTCAACAGAAGTTGTTTTTTGCACAGAAGTAACTTTCGGAAATTGTAAAAATGACCTTCGAAATGACGAAACAAAAAAATGTGATCGTTACATTTTCGTTGCTAGAACCAATATCTTACCGTCAAAACAACCTTGCCGTCAAAAGGGTCATCTCATGACCCTTATTGGTTCTGCTGACGAAACAGCAACTGTAACATTTTTGGGTTTGGTTATTTCGACGATCATTTTGATAATTTCGAAAGTTTCTTCTGTGCAAAAAACAACTTCTATTGAGCGTTATTTTTATAGTCACTTTGACAGTTTTTTTAGGTAAAAATAAAAGTTATCGTGATTGCTAGGTTGGTAGTGTAGTAAGAAAAATGATATGCATTAACATAAGTAGCCAAGAAGTAAATAAACAGTATTATCTCTCTCCGTCTTTCTCTGTCTCTCCGTCTCTTCGTCTCTGTCTCTCTGCCTCTCTGTCTCTGCCAACGAAAGAGGGCGCGCGCGTGCTTTCACTCTCCGCGCGAGCGCGCGCGCGCGCGCCAGTTCCCCAGGGATACGTGCGGCGCCGAGAGTAGTGGCAGAGGGCGCCGCGCTGCACGCTCCGTGCTCGTCGCACCGGGCGTCTCGCGGCGCAGTCGGCTACTACCCGAGTGGAGCGGTAACGTGAATTATTAGCGCGCCCTAACACGTTTCACGCGCGCGCGCGCGCGCTGCTTCCAAGTGTTCCAAGTGCGAGAATCCCGCTCGACCGACGAGGACGACGACGACGAAGGCGAAAACCTTGTCCGAGTTTCTTTTATTTCTCGCCGTTTTACCGTTCCATCCTTCTTCGCTTCGCGCTTACGCCGGACGTGCGCGCGACATTTGCGCGCATCCTGCACGCCGAATGCATTACACATTCGCGCCGCGAGGCCTCGTTGCGCATTTCCTCGTGCGCATTGTCGTCACGCCCCGGTCACCCGCTTCTCTATTTTCTCGTCAGCAGAAATAGAGGCTCTAGGAATAACACCCGACGAGAAACCTCGTGCCCTCGAAATAATATCGAAATAACGGCATTGAAGGTTGGACGCAACGACGGGAAGTGCCGAGGCGTCTATTCGAAGTGCACTCTTCGAGGTTATCGTCTATTTGCATCTGAAATGCCTGCCCCGGCTGTGCGCGTTACCGGCGATGATAGGAATATCTTGTAATACAGGCATCGATAGCAGTTGGTTTACCGCAAGGTAAACGATGCAGTGCTACCTACTCGCTGCAGTATTTCGAAAAATGGAACCCAGTGGCGTGTTACGTGTCTGTTAAATTTATACGGTAAGTACCTTTATCGATGAACGTGTATGAAAAACGATTTTTATTGTTAATCCATTTATCTCTTCATCTCTCTTTTTGATCTTCCCAACAGTTTGTGAAACATAATTCCTGCGGCTCTGCCGCGTTTGTTTTAATTGCATCCAATTAATGATATCGCTCTTGAGACTCCGGTAAATTAATGATTGCGAAGTATCAAATTTCAGGCGTTCATTAGACCGGAAATCGACCCATTCGTCGGAATTTATTGGACTGTGCATCTACGGGCTCGTCGAGGGGAAACGAGACTTATTCATCGAGCAATAATTTCATCAATAATTTTACGAGATGGTTTGTTTTTTCTTTTGCAAGAATTTATTCCACGCTTTTTGCTGCCTCATATTTATGCTCCGTCTTCACAGCGTTTCTTGGCCCAGAAGCCGAGGAGCTTACATTTACCGAAAGACTGAGGACACTCGCAAGTCGGGTGCATGTAAACATGTGCGTCGTGTATGTAAGAGCAAACTCGCGAGAGAATATAAAGAGCTGCGCTGAGCTATTAGAATTTCTAATGCGTTGCTGGTTCGCGGCCAGATTCGATATATGTATGTAATATTTTATACATACATTGTATACACACGGATATATGCCTCGTGGACGCGCTCGTTACGAAAAAGCAGCGATCGAACGCAGCATCGATTCGTCGGTACTAAGTGCGGCGACGCCGAGGAGGACGCGGGCGTGCGACGCTGGTAACACGTTTTGCCGATAAGTTCACCGTGTTCCGGCGCATATTTTCTGCAGGACCGGCGCTTATTTCCTACCGTCCACGTCGCGGAGATAATCGAGGTTGCCTCCTCGTCTCGGAAAATACGAGGATTTTTTTTTTTACAAGAACATACACTGTTAAAAATCCGGTGTTAAAAACAACACCAAGTCGGTGTCTATATAGGTCCACACCAATCGCGGTGATAACGAGCGGTGTTAACTGAGTCCGAAATACCGACTTTCACCTCAAAAAGTCAGAAGTCCCGTCTTTCCCGAATTATCAACGGTTCGAAGCGAAAATTGAAATACAGACGCCAGTAATGTGAATCTCGTTAATGAATTAGTCAGAACTTTGATTTTCGAAAACAAAAAATACAGATCAATTACCCGGTAGAGAAATCTGTAATGAAAAAATCGATTTTTTTCTTCAATTTTTCGATAAAAACTGAGAAAAGCGACTAATTTATTCGCGAGACAATAAAAAATCACACATGATACCTGCATTCATGGCTTTAAAGCAAAAAGTGTTATAATGCTTCGTCGGTAACACAGGGAAAATTTAACGAAACGGCTGGTGTTAATTTAACACCGTAAAAAGTGTTAATATTAATACTGTAATAAGTAACACCAGGAAAAAGTCCACACCAGCAGCGTTTGAAACCGTAGATTTTTAACAGTGTATGCAAAGAACGTAGAGGGTATATAAAAGCTTACGATTATCGAAGGTCCCTCTTGAAAAACGTTCATGAGTCATCATGAAAAAAAGTGTGCGAAAAAAGGGTGCGAAAATGCTATCAATCGGCGAGTGCCGCAGTGCGAATGTCGACGTTGTCAACGCGGCCAAGTGGAATGTCGCGCGGTGGAAAAATGACGAGGAACGGACGCGGAAGTACAAAACGTCTGGCGAGGAGCGGGCGACGCGCATGGAACGACTCGTGGGTTTTCCACGCGCTCGGAGCGCCGCGAGGGCGTTCGAGAAAGCGGTGGCAGACTGCCATTGTCGCGCTTCAGAATTCAATCGCAAAGTTAGCTCCGCGCGTCCCAGCAGAAATCACATAATGTGCGGTTACCCGGGACCCTCCAGCCATAGCTTCCCCTTTTCTCTGGCTGATTCCTCGCGCGACTTCTGCTCCCCCCCCCCCCCTTCTTGCCCCCTTTACCCCCTCCGCCCACCTCAACCCCCGCCTAGCACTTTTTTCTCTTTCCCTCTCTTTTTCTCTCTCACTCCGGCGTTTCGCGCGCGCCTCTCAGTGCTAACTCATCCAAGGCTTCGTCGACTGGCGCGCAGTCCTCGGAACACGCTCGCGCCTCTCAATGCGACGCGTAACTCGCTCTCTCGACCTTCTCGCGCTGCCGCGGCCTCGCGGGAGTCAACAAATCACAAACATTCACCCTTCACCCTCTCTTCGTTGCCTTTCGAAGCGCCTCCACTCGTGGATCAGACGCGCAAGGCTTCTTACTCCGACTTCCTTGACGCGGTTTGCGTATAGAATCCAGCGTGTACGGCAAACGAGTTCGCAGGTCGTGGGGGAACCGAGTCAATTCTCTATGTAATACCCTGTTTGTAAATGCGACGGTTTTCTAATTTAAGTAACTTAATTTAAGGATCTAAGAATCATGAGTCCCATGAGTCCTAAAGAATGTTTTTCTTTTTAATTAATCTATTTATTTGACAGTGGACGAAACATGCCCTTGAAATTACGTAAGAAATGACGGCCAAAGATGTCGTCGATCTATCTACGCTGCAATTCGGTTCACGTGGCAGTGGATTAAACTGCATTCGGTCGTGTCTTGACGCACGCGGCCAGTGATCGAGTATCATCGCTTGTTAGGGTCTAAGCAGCCCCCGCGACTCGCGTAGATACGTTTGTCTATCTCTATCTCCATCTCTCTCTCCCTCTATCATTATACATTGGCATAGCGTGAGCCATGTGATGCGGCTGTCGCAGCGAGGGTGCATGCAGAAGCTCTGCAAATAGTTCGCTCGTACTGCCGAGCGTGCAATAACTATATATACTATTACGGTGCAAGGGTCATCGGTCTGGCGCTTGGCGTTAATTGGCTTAGATTAATCGCAATACACCCACCCTCCCCCACCCTGGGAGCTACGTACACAGCGCAGCTAGAAAGCCGTGCAAACGACGAATCCGATAGAGAGCCGGGGGTCAGTCGAGTACGTCAACGGGGAGGTCGACAGAGTCAACGGTTTTTTCCGCACCAACCATTTCCAAGATAGCGAACGAAGATTTCGTCTTCATGGGAGCCGCATCAAAGATTCAATTGGCACTGGCCAATTGGCACTGGACAAAATTAAACGTCGTGTCCCTTCGCTCCATTTTCCGGTCGTTCCGTTTCACGAACATAATGACGAATAAATCAGATCTCGCGAAATTTATTCTCAACGAGGATAAATTGCCACCGCTTTGTCGCTCGAGAAGAGGACGCGGAATATTCGGGAGACTCCCGCCCCGAAATATTCGAATTATACGCGCACACACACGGCTCGACGAATCCCGCTTATGCTGAGGCTCCGCGGACCGGGAGAGCGCCGCGCGGCGCAAAGCGCCAGGCGCGGGACGATAAGCGCCGCGATATTGGCCGGACGGTTTGCCTCTAGTTGAGTGTATGTTCAGTGCATATAACAGCAGTTACGGAAGCTACAGGCGCGCGGGCTGCTCTCAACTCGGGTCCCGCGCGATCGCGCCGCGCCGCGCCGTGCTGAGCGCGTCCGCGGACTCGGCCAAGTGCACGATGCCGCTTCCAAATTGCCTGGCATTTAATTACCATGAGTAGACAGAGTCGGGGAGCTGCCGCGTGTGCTGTGCGCTTCGCCCGAGTAGCAGAAGCAGCAGCAGCGCGGTATACCCGAGTAGATCCGCGTCTGTGTGTATTTAGTGTGATATATACGGTGTAGCTTCACATAGACACGCGAAACCATATATACACAGTACAGGGTCTATCGCCGTTGCACTTACCTAGCCCAACCTGGGCGATACACTCGTATATATCCGGTCTCTCACTCTCCCCCTCCCCCTTCCCCCCTTCTCACTGTGTCTATCCATCCGCACCTGTCTATATCTATATCTCCCTCTCTCTCTCTTACCTGCAGAGTCCTCGTGCGGTTTACTGCACACATTTGAAGGACAGGGGGATGGATACGGCTGGGGGATGTACGTCGAACGTACGTAGAACGTAGAATGCACGCGGATCCCTAAATTAAACAGCCAGCGCGCAGTTCGCGGCGATGTGTTCGCTTCCCGATGCGCATTGCTAGCTATAACTACGCGTGTAAAAGCGCCGGGGAGCGGCGCTTGTGAAACTAGCTTAGCCTCGTCCTACCCCCCCCCCCCCCCCCCCCTCCCGCTCTCTTCCGCCACCCGACTCCGGGTTTGACGGGGGGGACGAGAGCTTTTCCAAGCCTCCCGGCCACTTATTACGTAACGGCTGCGCCACGCAGCCGGCGCATATATCACGCGTACACACTGCGAACTACGTGAGCTCCGTACGTAGACGTAGTTCGGTGCAGTATATACGACGTATAATACCGTCGCCGCCTGACGCTGAAGCTCCGGCCGTCGCCGCCGCTCTCCGCTAATCCCCGAGTGACTTCGCGGACGAGTGCGACTCGTATTCTATTTTTTAAAAGCTCTAATTGGAGGGTGCGACTCTTCTGTCTTATGTCACTCTCTCTTCTCCTCATCGCGACGGCCTCTTGGCCTACTCGCGGCGCTATTCTTTTCCTATGGGACCCCCCGCGCGCGCGCCGCGCACTTTGTTCAGTTTTCTTCACACGAGCCTCGCAGCTCTGCAACTCTCGACGCTTCCACTTTGTTTCTTCCTCCCCTCTCGCCTCTCGCGAACTGCGCCAAAATAGCCGCGTGCGTGCGATAAGCCCGGAAAATAACCTGCAAGCTATAATCACGATTACCAACCTCCACTGGCGGGGGGGAGGGGCAGTCGCGGTTTCATTTGCACGGATTTTCGCAGCTTTTCAACGACGTAAACCATGAATTTTTGTTTTCAAGCCCACGCGGAATTTTTCGATAATGACGAAAATTCGCGGTACTTTGTACGGGGAAAAAATCGCCGCTGATTGGCCGCCCACGATAAACCGCGATTTAATTAGCCGTCGAAAATCCGACGGGCTCGTCGGCGTAATAAACCACCCAGAAGTAATCCCTCCTATGTTTGTTATTATTATTATTATCATTATTATTCATTAATTTACCATTTTTTTGTGCTAAAAACGGAAAATTTCCGCGAAGCTCCAGTGGTTGATGTTTTTTTCTCTTTTTTTTTCGTGGTCATGTATGGCTTAAAAATCGTTTATGCATTTCGTCGGTATCTGGCGCGCTTGTAAATGGGCAAAATGGTACGTACATGCAATGAACGTTTGTGGCGAGCGGGGTGAATGGTTCGCGTGCGGCTTTGGTAGCAACATAGCCGAAGCAGCGCCGCCGTCGCTGCGCCCCCTCGCGGCAGGACGAGGCGTGTGTGCATGGCCCTCGTGTTATCCTCGCGCAGCCCCGAGTTAACGAGCCAACCGAGCGCGGGCGGGTTCCCGACCCTGTGCGGCTCGGTGTCGCTTCGTTCCAGGCTTCCAGGCCAACACCATTACCGCTCTCGCTCGTCCGCGCGCCCGCGCACACACCGCGCGGGCCAACTTACATATTTCCCATCGTCCGTGGGCATGGCAATTGTACCGCGAGAGCGAGAGAGCGTTGGAAACACGGTATCCATTACCATAGCGCGGGTGGACGGACGGACACGTCCATGCCTATGCATGAGCGAATTGCCCGACGCAACGCTCGGGGAAATGAGACACGTCGATATAGCGACGACGACGGATTCGTTCTAAGTATTTGTTTCAAGGTCTGATAAGGATTTGAATGAGATTTTACGACACGCCCCGCATTAAACACTCATCATCGACTTTATGTGAAAGTTAATATATTTTTAAAAGAACATGCAACATATGGACCAAAAGTTAGATAGCACGTAACAATACCCTGATAACACCGGATGGAAGGTCATACGTAGTTACCATATGGGACTCTAAAAGTACCCTTTTCAATGATCAGTCTAACTTTTACAGGCGTAATGCTGAGTTTAGCATTCAATAACGATTGCTTTTTTGGACATCATAAGCGTGAAAATGGAAACTCCCAGTAGGGGACTTTATTGCCCTAAATGGTCACAAATGGACCCTTTGGTGTTATCAGGGATATCCTATGACGAATGATATCGAAGAAAGCTCGCTGCCGAATTGCCCAACGCAACGCTCGGGGAAATGAGACGCATCGATAACGACGACGACGGATTCGTTCTAAGTATTTGTTTCAAGGTCTGATAAGGATTTATGTGAAAGTGTATATATTGTTACGGATAGCCGAAATGAATACACGGATATTTGTTTGTGCGGCGGACATTATTGTTTATAAATGTTTCTGGTTATTCCCGATCGCGATCTTTAACACGTCAGCGCGCTGTCAATCTCTAGCCAAGACTCTCATCTGTCCCGAACGATGTGAAGTAGGTCATCTATTCGTTTGCCTATTGTCATATATCCTGTGATCTTGTAATAGTCAGCTAAATCCATTACAATATTTTTAATAGAACATGCATCATATGGACCAAAAGTTACATAGGACGTAACAATATCCTATGACGAATGATATCGCAGAAAGCTTTGCTGCCACGGACGGCCATAATATATCAATATTCTCGTTTTCATCGTCGAAACTGCATTACCGCGCGGGGCCCAAAGCCCAAGTGAAATGTCGAGGACGCATTCGCAGGTGGCAATATTGCGTTTCGCACTGTCTGCCACAGAGACGACGAGCGAGACGCGCAAAGTGCTGCGGCGATATTGGCGCGACGATAGTTCGAGGATTTAGCTCGCGATGCGCGAGATAAAAGCGGCGGGTCTCACTCTCTTCAACGTCGTAACTCAACGCGTTACACACAACTTTCGCAATCTCATCGCTCTGTTTTATTTTTTCCTCGAGCTTCCCCGAGGAGGGGTTATTAATTTCCGCAATAATCGGTGGGCAGCCCCGAGGTCCGGCTTTAAATCCGCCTTACGCGCGGAATTCCAGGGCGAAATCCCCGCGATTTTCATGTATGATTGAGCCGACGCACGAGGCGGCAGCCGCGCGGCGAGAGTTTCGTTGCAGTTTCGCGCGCGCGCGGAGTCTCATTAAAAGCGGAAGTGAGGCGATGGCAGCAGCGGGACAAAAAAAACGCCAACCGACCGACCAACGCGGACGGGAGAGTCTCGCGTCACCCCTTTCGGTGTGCGTTGCATTTTCGCGTTTTTTTTTTTTTTCGTCTCTCCTTTTTTCTTTTTAGGTTTCAACAATGAGCGTCCGCGGGCTTCGTCGCTAGTCGTCCGTGGTGTCCAGCGAACGAACAGTACGTCCGCCCGTCCGTCCAGTCCACACAGAGCGCAACGGAACGAGCGGGAGGAAGGCAGAACCACCCTTTCCCTGGTCCCCTTCCCCCCACCCACCCACCCTTTTCCATCTCCCCCCTTCCACCCACCCAATGTACTACCAACAACGAACTACACAACGGCGACGTGGAAAAAAAGGGACAATGAAAAAGCTAAAAATGAGCGAAAAATAAAGTACAGTAGCTGAGCAGGGTTGGGGGTGGGGGAGCGAGGAAGGGAGAAGGGCGGAGGAGGAGGGGGTTGGTCACGACAACGCGACGATGAGACGTCACGGCGACCAGACGCATTGTCCTCGATTCGTCGAGGCTGACGTACCTCAGTGCCTAACAATTTTTATCTCCGCCACACGCGGCGGCGGAGGCGGCTACGGCTATATGCACGATATTCTCCGTTTTTTTTTTTCGCGTGCGGCTCATTGTTACATGCACGCGCGGCTACCGCGAGCCGCACGCACCAGGGCTACGCGGCTTTTCAACGCGAGACGATAGCCGCAGCACCCGCGTCCATTGTCGGAAGGGAGAAAAAAGGAGTGAGGGAGGCTCTCGAGTGTCTCTCGACAAAGCTTAGCTTTAGGGACTGTCGCGGCACGCTTGGATGTTACGTCGCCGGGCTTTTTGACGGGATGGCTTTTTTATACATAGATACGTAGATATAGATAAATATACGCGCGTTTCGGACATTCCACTCCTCGGATTCGGAACGTATGGAAACACCGATACGAGTATTTTGTTATATTTGTATTGTAACGTTACGCGCTATAGTCACAGAGAATTTCGTTGAAGGCTTTTCAGGTGTCTGTTACAAATGTAAACAGACTCGAATCCGTTAGCCCGTCCGCGTCACCAACCGTCCAGGCTCACCCAAGCAGTCGAGCTTAGATCGTTGAAGCTTTTCGTGTGGGTTTCGGCCTATATTAAGCGCGTTGTGCAAGGACTCGGCACTTCAGTCGAAAATCAACCATTCTACCGAAAGGACCTATCTTCCACTATTGCGAGTCTCATATTCCCTGTGATACTCGCAATCCTCTATGCAAAGCCCAGGCTCATGGAGTTATAAATTTCCGATCTTGTGCCCCGTTATTCCTCTGAGCGTAGTACAGCCTCGCCTAGTAGGTAAAATTTTGTTCTGCGTCATTGCAACGCCCCGCGAAATTGTTAAAAAACGCACCCTTAAAAATATGATAGTCATCCGCAGCAAACGATACGAGTGCGGCTTCGCACGGGAAAATTAATACGAGCCGGTGGCGATGCACACGAATTGCGGCTGAGATACTCGCATCGAGTTCTCGAACCGAATAAGACCTTAAGAGTTTATTAAGCAGTCGGCCCGCGCCGAGGATTTTGTCCGGCGCTCAGCTCGCGCAGCGTTTTCGCGATCGCGTGTTTCGCCCATCAACAATGCGCGCGCGCGGCGGATCTCTCGAGGCCTTACACGATGCGCCCCCGCAGTTCTCGCGCCCGGAGAGCTTTTATCGCGAGCCCGATTAATCACCAGCCGCGCGCAGAGCGAGCGAGCGATAAGGGATTAAAGTCTACCGACGATTATCGCTCCTACGGATCTTAGCACCGAGAGCGCAATGATAAAACTGCAAGCAACGCTAATCGGCAGCGCGGGCAGAGGGAAGAGGGGGGGGGGGGGGGGAGCCCGGACCCTGTGCAGGTCCGACCTCTGGCGAACTCGCGCGCACGTGACTAACGTCACGCTGCGTCGACGAATTCGAGGAGGGAAAAAAAATGGCACGTTGCGGTTGCATCGATTACGCGGACCCGGATTGTCCTAATCAATTCCGCCAATTGTGAAAAATATCGACTCGTCTTTGACTGTCGAGAAGTCAGAGAAAATTATCAACCATTCGTTCTTCTGTATGATATAATATTTATTTAATTAATTTAATTATTTATTTATTTACTTATTTTTATTTAATTTATTAACGGATCTCTCCTTTCATGCATTTTACAAATATTTGACTGTGGAGCGACAGCATGAAAATTCCAGGTTATACAAACAATAAAAGTACATGAACTATCTTAACGATTAATTTATAAAAAAATAAAAAAAATATTCAAAGGGGACGCACCCTGAGAGAAAAATCAAATTGGATACACCAAATCATTTAGTTGAATAGAAATTTGCACTGAGCTTCCTCATTAACCCTCACTGTGCACACTGGGGTGAGTTTGACCCCAAATCAGCGTGGAGCGCGCAGGTAGTGTCGTCGGAGGTGTGCATAGTAAGGGTTAATTTTCATTTTTTTTCTATGCATCCCCAGAATCGCAACAAAATCGATACCTGTACGTCTACATCTGCAACTGGCAATGAAGCAAAAAATATCAGGGCAACTGTCGGCAAACTTGTAACATGACATTCTTGTTCAAATTTCCTAACGTGAGAATTTGCAGCGCTGTATTTTTAACGCTTTTAACAGCCGTACAATATGTCCGATTCAACATTTCGTTCGCGACCAGCCGGCACAAACCAGATGTCAGTTAACTTGTGATTTTTTTAAATAAAAATTTCTGTCTGCCACATTCCTCGGTCTACGGCGGTTCTACGGAATAAACCTTGCACTAGAATATTTTCAAACAAATGGTTTGTTTTCAAATTTAGTGTTTCCAATTATATTTTTGAAAAAGTTCCTATAGGCTATGGTCCTAACTGCTTTAGTCTTCGAGTTATTTAATTTTTAAGATTCCCATAGTTCGTCATTTCTGCGGTAGATTTGGCGGTGAAGCTTCGAAATTTCCGCTTTAGTATTATATATAGTGTTGAAAAAACCATCCAAATTCTATACTACAGCGGACAATTTCCGCTTTAGTACTATATTCAGTGTTTTTAACGGAACTTTTCAGGGATGGTCCACGCCAGGGGGTTGGAGGAATGCCCGCCGTGAACACACTATTATTGTTATTGTTATTGCTATGGTTTTTTCCAAAAATGCTAATCCACAGTCAAATCCTGGCGCTCGGAAATCGTAATACTACCCATTTTCTTACGCTATATTTAAATCTTAAAAATTAAATATCTCGGAAACTTAAATAGTTAGGACCATAGTCTATAGGACCTTTTTTGCTCTCCGCGAAAAGTTCTACAAGAAACCACCTTCAAATCTTAGCGCCACGGATATCGTAGTCGTGCCATATTTTTCTCTGAGTACAGGTACGAACGGACGTCGCGTCGCCCGGTGAGTTCGTCCGGGAGGCTGCGGATAAATTGCTCGACCTGCGGCGCGTACGACGAGGCGAAAGGGGCGCTCAATAGTAGCGAGGGAAGAGCGAGGAGCCGTAACGCGGCAGTTCCCGACAGTCTGAAGTCTGGCGGAATCGCGCGCGAGAGCCGAGGAGAGAGTCGACAGCGAGAGAGAGAGAGAGTGAGAGAGAGTCCGGACAGTGCGGAGGACGCGAAAGAAAACATTTAGGAGCCGAGCGCCAGACAGCGGGAGCCCCGAAGATTCCGGTCACGTTCTCCGCGTCGATTCAATTGTCGCTCGCTTTCTCGTCCGCTTCCATTCGGTTCCTCCGCGCGTCGCGCGTCGCGTCGCGTCGCGCTCAACCCGCAGCAGCAGCAGCAGCAGCACCAGCAGCACCAGCAGCAACAGCAGCAGCAGCAATAGCAGCACCCGAGCCGCCGGCCCAGTCGAGACACTGGGGTTTCGAGTTCTTCCGGCAACTTCCGAGCTTTTAGACCGAGCCTCGAGGGCTCTGACACGCCGACGGCGACAGCGTGTCGTCCCTTCGCCATTACAGCGATGTGTAAGTCTCTCCCCCCTTCACCCTTCCCTACAGCGCACGACTCCCACTACGCAGGTAGAATCGACCGACCGTGTATACTATACATATATTTTTTTATGTACGTAGCCAATAAAATAACGCATCTTGGGAAGACGGTGAAAGTTCGAACGTTGACGGTCACTGAAACGCGTTAGGGAAGACCGGAACGTGCGACACGAGAGTCTCGACGCGTTGAACCCACCTCCGGGACCGATGGACTCAACGATGGACACGCCGGTCAGCATTTGTAATCGAATACCGGCGAATAACATTTCGATCGCTTGGAATGAAACGGTAAAGAAATTTAAAAAAATAGAAAAATAAAATTGGGAAGCCGAATAAAAATAAAAAAATGTTTCACGAGGCGTTGCGTGTCGAAAAAAATTAAATTAGGATAACATCGGTCGTACAAGGAAGCTTATTAAAGTGTTATTATTCCCGCGCAATCGTGGAAATTACCTGAAATTCCACGATGAGGTTCTTATCGTCGCGAGGCTGACTGTCCGGTAATTAATTTACATGCTCCCTCCGTGTTCGCCGCGGGGAACACGCGGCGAACGCACAACGCCGCTGCCATGCGACGCAACAATGACGCGCTGACTCGGTGAATTTCTTTCGAGGCACGAGACGCGTTCGAGGCGTCTAGGAAGTCGTCGCCGATCCATCACGCGGCTCGCTGCCACCGGACGACGGAAATAGATCCATCTCACGGCGGAAGTCGCCGCTGCGCGCGCGCGCGCGCGGATCGAAAGAGATTGGCTCTCCCCGAAGTAAAATTGTAAACACAAATAGGTCGAGACGCGATTGCCGGATTTTTAATTACACTTTTTATTTATTTATATTCAAATTCTTTTATTTTATCGCTTTTTTCATTTTTACTTCATCGCAAGTCCGACCGATCCCCTCGAGGCTCCTCGAGAGGGTGAAAAAAATGTTTCCACCGGACGCGTTCGGGTTAAACGCGAGTGTCTGAGATTCTCGTTTTACCCTCCTCGTCGCACTCGAGACGGTCGGCGTTTAATCCCTCCCCCCACAGCGTTTCAGAGTACCGAGAGCCAGGGCGAAAAGAATCCTGCAAATATTACTCGCCGCCCCGGCTGACTGTAATCCAACACATATACACACACACACGACTCTTACCCTTTCTCTTTTTTTTTGTCAAGCCTCTTAGCAGCTTCTTAACGATACTGCGACACTGCCAAGATTCCAAAAGTCCAAAATGTGCAAAAAAAAAAAGGTGTCTTACTTATACTTATATTAAAATTCTCCAATCACTATAAATAAATCCAAAGACGCTGATCGCGCTGAGGGTTCCCTCGGCATTTCTCCTTCAAACGGTATTAAAAATAATAATAATAAAAATATACATATTCACGTTATTTGATTCACAGGATAGAGAGAGAAATCAGCGAGCATTAGCGACAACGTATAGGAGCCGGCAATCTCTCAGCACGTCGAATGCGTGGGTGGGGGAGTGGGGGGTACGGCGGGAGGGGAGGGGTGTACTTTCTCGATCGGATTGCATCTCGTGTACACGACGTGTTTCTGGTATCTCGTGCCGCCCGAAAGCATTACGCAAGTGGATGACACCCGCGTGCAAACGCGCGTCATCGCGATAATGGCTCAACCGCTTCTCCGCGCGCGCTTTCCGACTCTGCAACGGGGACTTCTCGTTTGGCGTGCGACGAGCGACGAGTCGCGTCACGGGGATTTCAGTATCGGACCGGGCGATCCTTCTCCTCGGCTGCGTCAATCCTTTTGGTGCTCTCGCTCTCTCGCTGTCTCTCTCTCTCTCTCTGTCTCGTTCTCACGAGAGAGAGAACGAGGGAGTGAGAGTGGGAGAGAGCAAGCGAGGGAGAGCGAGTGAGAATGAGAGAGAGTGAGAGTAAGAGAGAGAGAGCGATAAAGTGCGAGATCCCCCCACCCCCCTCCACTCACTCTGTCTTACTTTGTAAGCGAGCCGTATACGTGAGTTCCCAGCAAGCGAACGACGTCGAAACACGGTTGCTGCGGTTTCGAGAATAATTCATTAGTCGACATTGGAATTTGTAACTATCCGCACCGTTGAGTAATGCTCGCTACCTCTGCGATTCCCGGCGCTCTGGGCGAATAATTGCCGGCGTCCACCCCCCCCCCCCCCCCCCCCCCCGATGACCCCCCCGGCATTATGAATGTAAATTGTTGAGTAATTATTTTCAAATATTGAACTCTCTCGATTGAGTCCGACAATTGTCGGTAATGAGTAAATATATTTTTCGCATGAATTTTCGCCGGTTATACGATTCGTCATCGTCAAACGCGCTGTTGCGGTTAATATGGACCAGGGTAAACGACCCGCGCGCCCGGAATTGAAACAAATTTGTGACACACCGCGACGACCCGCGGCGAGAGTTAATATCAGCGGGGTCATTTATTAAACCACTGTCGTGATGACGTTTAACGACGTTATGGGACACGTTTTCCGGTTTTCCAATATTATACTAGGAAATTCATTTCCTCCACTTTACGTCCACTTTCTCTCTCCAAGAAAATACGAAATTTTACTAAACCAATGTAAAGGTTATTCTCACTGTGTAATGTTCCAGCGACCCACCACACTCAAACCTTACACTCTCCTTCGACCACCCTTACTATCCCCGAGTTACAGCTCTAGCGATAAACTATTTAAAATAACCAAACGTTCCTCCGTCATCCGAGAACCAGAGCTGCAAGCAATAAATAAACGGTTCTCGAGATAACGAAGCGAGGACTCCATAATTCATAAACTATAATCTTTGTAAGCGCACAAGCCACCCTTGTCCTTTTTTATCTGTACACAGAATTTCTCTAGTTTAAGGAGGCTTCAGCGCTTCATACTAGTCAAATCAGTGCTAAATTTTCAAAAGCATTTTTATAATTCTTGGTTCTTTAATAAATTGTTCCGAGGTTTTACTGATGTTTCAGCATTAGTTCTTAATAGACAAATACATTCACAGCCGTGATTTAGAAAAAATAGAAAATCGACTGATATATGCAAATTCCCGATGTCATGTTTTTCTTTTTTAAAGAATAAACCGTAATAATTGTTCAATTATGACGAGCAACAGCACATTTTTATTATTGAAAGACCCTTTATCGATTGACCGTCCAGATTTTTAATAGTCTCAGTAGTTCAAAAGTTACGACCGTTTGATCATCCTATCCTAACCTAAAAGGCGACATACAAATGGCTGTAACTTTTAAAGTACTGATACTATTAAAAAATCTGAACGGTCAATCGATCAAGCATCTTCCAATGATAAAAATGAGCTTTTTCTCGGTGTAATAGAACTATTATTACGGTTTATTCTTTCAAAAAACTGCACGAAAAATCATGACATCGGGAATTTGCATATATCAGTCGATTTTCTATTCAAATCACGGCTGTGAATGTATTTGTCTATTAAGAACTAATGCTGAAACGTCAGTAACACCTCGGAACAATTTATAAAACAAACAAGAATTATAAAAATGCTTTTGAAAATTTAGCACTGATTTGACTAGTATGAAGCCTCCTTAAATAAAAAAGTAGCTAAACTCCGGACCGCTACGCCGGAAAACTCCTGTAAAACATAGCGCTCGAATTTCAAGACGACCCAAGCCGTCGTCGCGGACGACGGACCTAGCGATAACGAGCCCTCTGCACTGGCCCCCCACTCAAAATATCCCTTATGAGTAAGAGAATACGAATAAGGAATAGGACTCAGAGACTTCTAAGATTTTACTTTAAGGAACAGTTCTTCTCGAGACTCGACGCTGGGCACATCGCCCCAGAAGGCAGCGTCCAAAATCGAGTTGCGTCACATTTTTGTACTTCGAAATCATTTTGTTTAATAAATCTCAAGTTGAACCCTCCCATTACAACTGTATCATTTTTCAGGGGTCAAAGTGCATCGAATAAACGAAAATGCATCGCGTGAGACAGTAAGCGAAATTAGCGCGGAGAGAACAGCAAAGTTCAATTAAGGGATTTCCGTCGGGCGAAATTTCGCTGCTCCGAGTGGAATTCTTGCGGGTGTCTCAACCGAATTAATGTTAATCCGCGCGACTTACGTCTTCATCGCGCGTGTCCATTGACGTTACGTACGTGTGTTACTCGCGCTTAAGTGGCAAGCGAGACTGTTTCGCTGATGTTACATCGCGAGCGGAACAGCCGCCGGTGTAACGTTGTTTCTGCTGCTGCTGCTGCTGCGACGGGAGAGCGCAGCGAGTGCTGTATACGCGGTGGGACCCGGCGAGAAGCGCGAGCTACGTCGACGCGCAATCATTATCACTTACCCTCGAGGCTCAGTGGCGGCGGCGGCAACACACACAGCCAACCGGCCCGTCCGACGCTGCATTCGCGAGTCTAATTATGACGGATAAACACAGTTCATCAGGTGAAACGCGCGCGCGGAAGCGTCGAGGGTGGCGCGCGATGCTGCCGCTGCGCCACCCTCGACTCTCACTGCGAGACAAACCCGAGGTGCGTTTTATGTAAGAAGTGCGCCGAGTCCGGTTGATATTACCCGCGGCAATTCGAACGCGACGAGGTTATTACACGGCAAAAATGTACACGAAGGCTGAAAATTGAAGCGGAGAGAAAAAATCAAAAAACAACAAAAAAATTAGACGGAAGGCCGCCGAGTCCGGTTGATATTATTGGAACGCGACGCGGTTATCACACGATAAAAATGTACACGGAAGTCTGAAAAGTGAAGCGGAGAGAAAAAAAATCGAAAAACAACAAAAATATTAGACGGAAGGCCGCCGAGTCCGGTTGATACGATTCGATCGCGACGCGGTTATTACACGGCAAAAATGTACACGGAAGTCTGAAAAGTTAAACGGAGAGAAAAAAAAGTCGAAAAAGAAAAAAATATTAGACAGAAGTCCGCCGAGTCCGGTTGATATTATTCGAACGCGACGCGGTTATTACACGGCAAAAATGTACACGGAAATCTGAAAAGTTAAACGGAGAGAAAAAAAAGTCGAAAAAGAAAAAAATATTAGACAGAAGTCCGCCGAGTCCGGTTGATATTATTCGAACGCGACGCGGTTATTACACGATCAAAATGTACACGGAAGTCTGAAAAGTGAAGCGGAGAGAAAAAAAATCGAAAAACAACAAAAATATTAGACGAAAGGCCGCCGAGTCCGGTTGATGTTATTCGAACGCGACGCGGTTATTACACGATAAAAATGTACACGGAAGTCTGAAAAGTGAAGCGGAGAGAAAAAAAATCGGAAAACAACAAAAATATAAGACAGAAGGCCGCCGAGTCCGGTTGATATTATTCGAACGCGACGCGGTTATTACGTGGCAAAAATGTACACGGAAGTCTGAAAAGTGAAACGGAGAAAAAAAATCGAAAAAAAAATTAGACGAAATTGCGAGGATTTTTGGATTGCCACCCGAGTCACGTGGATTAGATATATATTGCGGTATATATATTATTGAGATTAATGTATAGGCCGAGCGGCGCAGACTCGCGAGGGAAAGTTGCGAACGCGACGTCGGGGACCAATTTCGGCCAAACACGGAAATGCTTCCCACCTCGGCGAATTAATTTCCTGCACGGCCACCGGAACGAACCCCTCGCGGCTCTGCTCCTAATATACCGATTCCGGGAACGAGACGGGACTTGGCTCGTGTGTCGTCGCCTCTCTCCGTGACTCAATCAAAATATCCGCCGTATCGGCCCCCGAGCTCTATAATTGAATTTCAAATTCACGGGTCTCTCGAACCCGAGCGACTGATTAGGCATTTTTTGTACTTCCTTTTATTTTTCGTCGCTGAAGTTCGGACACGTCGACGCTAATGGAATTCAACTGGACATTTTTTGCTAAAAAAAAAAAACGTATTTTTTAACGGTTCACAAATTTTGCACAAACAATGAAAAAAAATTAATGCATTCATTCCTCGTTTTCCAAATGAAAAAAAAAAGCAAAAAAAAAACGACACTCAGCCGGCGATCCCGCGAAGCGCGGAAGACGTGGAACGCGGCGAGCGGAAAGCGTAGACGATGGACCGACGCGGCCGCCGTAATTAGTTCAGGCACGGCGCGTCGGATTCGACGTAAATTGCTGAGCTCGACTCGATAAAACAGCCACCGACGTCCCGCGCGTCTTAGCGCGTGGAGCGCGCTGAACGCGAGCGGGGGAGGGGGGGGGGGGGTGTGCAGGGGGAGGGGGTGGCTTTGGGGTGGCTCTGCTCGGTCGAGCGCGCGCGCGGCGCAGCCGACGAAACTGGGGTGGGTATGGCGGCAACGGCGGCGTTGGTGGTTCGCGAAGCGGAGACTCTAGAGACTCCCACTCGTCAACGCGCTCTGAGTGCCCTCACCGTTTTCTCTCTCTCTGGATTTTTTCCTCTCTCTCTCTAATAGTTTTTTTTTTATTTCTGTCTCTCTCTTTCTCTACTCGCTGTCTTTCTCGCCCTCCATTCGCTGCTTTTTTTCTCTCCCTCTCGCCATTCGTTTTTTTTTTTTCTTTTTTTTTCCTTCTTCCGCTCCTTTTGCGCTCCATCGTGGAGATTCTTTCGTCCTTAATCGCGACAGAGCTCGCTTAATTAATGGGCACGAAAGCATTTTGCAGTCGGTCTCACCCCCCCCCCTCCCCTCCCCCAACCTCCACCTCCTCCTCCTCACCCCTCAACCTCCTCTCTTCTCCCCCCCCCCCACACTTGTTAATTGACGCCGACCGACGTCGGATAATTGATGAAGTAACCCGATTATGCGCGCCCCGGCCCCGCGGATAATTCACGGGGATTGTTACGATTCGCGGGCGCATCGCGGATCGCCCCGAGGGTTATATATCCGCCTCTCTCCGGTTAATTCCGCCCGGACTGTAATTCTCCGATCCCCGCGTCATCGCGCACTCGGGGTACACGCTACACCTGCCGCTTCGGCGAATTGGGCGGGGAGGGGGGGGGAGGGGAGGGGGAGGGGAGGGGGTCGCGATCGCAGTTCCAATTACCGCGAGTGCATTACCGTTGTCACTGCAGACAGAGCGAGACGCGTCGATTGGGCGCCGCCAAAGTCGCCCAGGATCGACGCAGTCAAGTGGAAACAGCTATTTCGTGAAAAAAGAAAAAAAAAATTGTAACATTTTTACTGTAAACCGCGTCCGACTTCAAATTATTCGAAGGTAAATTAATTTTAATCGTAGCATGCGAAACTCGTTAACAAGATTTTTTATTTTTATACAAAATAAAAAAAAAATACCAACTCGTTCCGTTGACCTATTTAATTTCCGCATCAAGGGACTGAGAATTTATCAGCGATGCGAGAGAAGAAAAAAGAAATCGTTTAAGATTGAAAAATAATTAGAGGACGCGATTAAATCCCTCGTCGAGGGTGAGCGGGAAATTTTGATTGATCGCGTAATTGCCGTTCTGGCCTCCGGATCAGCGTGGCTGCGGTTGTGCCTCTGCAACGAGGTCGTCGCCGCGGCACGAATCGCGTTACGATGTAACGCGGGCCGCACTCTCGTCGAGCGCTCGCGGCTCAACCGAGGATTAAGACGGGAGACAATCCAAGAGTTTACAATGATGATGCGCGAGAAGCTCGTACGATTATTTAATCTCAGGTCGTCTGCTACCGCGGTCCGTGTGTGTGTGTGTATGTATGTGTGTGTATTTTGCAGGCGCGTGTGATGCGTATGCGTATGTCTGGGTATTTAGTCACCGTCTATGTATATGTGTGTACAAGTTTTGCAGTCGTGTAAATGTGTGTGTGTCAGTTTTGCAACCGTGCAAATGCGCGTGTGTGTATTTTGTCAGCGTGTGTGTGTTGGTTTTAAAGCCGTGTGTGTATGCGTACTTTGTTGCCGTGTGTGTGTATGTGTACTTTGTTGCCGTGTGTGTGTGTGTGTGTGTGTATGTGTATGTGTACTATGTTGCCGCGTGTGTGTCTGTATTTTGTCGCCGTGTGTGTGTGTGTGTCGACCCTTCTTCGGGTTCCGCGCTCGCCGAAGACGCCGCCGGATTAGAGGTTGAACACGCGCGAGGACTTAATCATCATCAGCTACGACAAGATCCATGTGAGAATCCGCGGCTAGCCGCTCTCTCTCTCTCCCTCTCCGGTTACTTGGAACGCTTGCTTTACGCGTCCGCGATTTTTCCAGCGAGCTCGTAAGTTTTGCCAATGTACGGGAGGAGACACCCGAGAAGATATAAATAAAATACCGCGACCGTAACTACTTGTTACCGCGTTTCGTCTCTCCGCCCGGAGAACGAGACACGCGTGTTATGTGTTACGCAAAACACCTCTGCGAGTTGCAGCGGTCTAAATTTCTCGACTGCTAGGACATCTACTGGCAAATACGACGAGAGACGCGCGGGAGCCTATGGGAAATCGATATCGCGTCCCGGTTGCGCTCTTCGGGATCTGTCTATGGTACATCATCGCCAGCTGATAAGCGACAAGATTTTTTTAATTTTTAGTGGTTCCGTCGCTTGACGCTCGCCTTTAGCAATAAGCTTTCGAAAAATGAGAAAAAATTGCAAACCCGAGAAGTGTTGAAACTTCAATGAAAAACAAAACTCAAGCATTCAAACTTCTATATTTGTATTGTTTCGTAAAAGAAAAATAAAAAAGGGAAAAAAACCGGCCTTGCTATTATAATTTAATTTTAATGAGAAAATAATTCAACTTCATTTTATGGGGTGTTACGTGTATATTTTTGACGTCGTGTCGTTACATAAGATTCTTAGGATTAAATAAAAATAAAACACTTGACTAGTATTTGCGATTTTGGGACATTCGAGCTATCACGTCCTGAGGTATCGCTTTCTCGGCGAGATTCTGGGTGCCGCGAAGTTTCGCCGGTTCGATTTGACTCCTCGCGGCGAGGTTTCCCGTGCCCGGGAGCGGCGAGTAAGATTGATAACGCGAGCCGCTCGTGGATGAAATGCGTTTCCCCGTCTCCGTCAACGGTTGCGACTTCTCCGCGAGATTCGTCGTTCCCGGCAGGTACGGCGGCAGCAGATCCTGAGTCACCACCGGCGGCTTCGACGACAGCACCGTCGGCGACGACGTCACCGCGCACACCGCGCACATCATCATTATTGCAATTACCTGCGAAACGTACGAGACCGTTATCGATTGTTTCAATGATACAAAGAAATAGAGCAGCGCGATTTTTATGATTATTCAGACTTAAGCCACAGCTTCAACGTAACAAGTTTTTTTTTTACTACGTTACGAACACGAACGAGTCCGGCAACCAAAAAAACGTGATACATTGTGTATTTTTTTTTTTTATAACAAAAAGTATGATCAATTTTGTAGGAAAAACCGAAATTATAATTTCAAAACGTCGCCAGAAATTCACAAAAATCCCGTAAATTTCACCGAAAAAAAAAAATACATTTCGCTGTTAATTTCTTGCGAAATTTGAGTTGATTGTTGCATTGTGCACTTAGGACTCCAGACAGCGGGATAAATAAAACAAGTAAAGAGATTAAACGATCAGACAATGGAATTTGTTTTGTTTCTGACGTGACGAAAAATATCATAAGCCGCGTGTTTACTGTGTATCAGTCAAAGTGAAACCGAAAAACCGACGAAAGTAAAAGTCCGTATTCTTCTCACCTTGAACATCCTCGCGCGAGTCGTTGGCTTGAGCAACTAATCGGAGGAACCTCGCGGTGACACTTTTATACCTCGATATCCGCAAATGAAAATCGGAGGGGAAAAAAAGAGGGGAATAAATATCGTGTAGCGTCACGAGAGCGTGGAGTCGGATACATCCGACTCGACGACTTATACCGGTCTGACGACAGGAGACGACATATATATATTTTTGTGCCTCGTCTTAGCTTCGGGCTATTTTTTTTTTTTTTTTCGTCCACTCCACGTTTCCTTTTCTCTCGCTCGTAACGTCGGTAAACCTGATTCCCGATAAACGTTCAATGTCCCCTGCGGCCCTTCCACTCGACTGTTAAATCCGCGACTTCCCACTCGTCGAACATGCGGTTTATTTACATCGTTGTTTATAATATCGCAAAATTTGGCAGTTTGTCAGAAAAATAAATTAGATTTTTGCGTTTTTCACCTCGAATTTTCGATTTTTCGGGCAAACACCTGTCGTTTTTGGAATCAGCGGGAAATTTTCCATCGGATAGCCTTTTTAAACTTGGCGAAATCGAAACATTTTTTTTCGCAAAAAACGCAAGAGCGTACCGGTAACGTTTTCGCGTACCTCTTCTAAAAATTTGCGATTTTTGATGGTCCAGTTTAAAAATCTGCAAAAAACAAAAAAATCGAGATACCGCGTTCCGCCTGGCGGCATTCTCTTCGTTGAATAGTTTTCTTTCGAATACGAAAAAAAAAATCCGGATTATATAGATCCGATGAAAAATTACACCGATTTTAGTAAAGTGCCAAAATTGGGAAAAAGTGAAAAATCGTTTTTCGCGTTTTTCTCCTAAAACTTTTTATTTTTCGGGCAACACCCGATCATATTTGGAATCAGCGGGAAATTTCCCATCGGATAGGGTTGTAAAATCTTCTTCGTTGAATAGAAAATTTTTTTTTCGCCAAGGAGCAAGGGGGGAGGGGACAATTGAATGTTATTATTTACGTCTGTCGTGTGTATCATTTATCTCGCTGAGTCTTATTTATTTGATTTTCTTTGTCTCGAGAGGGAATGTATAAAAATGGAACGATAATTGATATTGATAAATAATTTGAGCTTCCGGACTGCAAATTTGACGATGTAAATATTTGAAGGCAACGCGGAGGCTGCGTCCGTCACTCGACGCCGGATCGTGTGTTATTTATCGCGCGAATCGAGCGAGTGACGTCTCTGTTATTATTATAATACGTACAGCGTTACGTGCGAGCAGGATAATGCAGGACTGTGCTGAGACTGCGATAAGAGAACGTTCCTCGAATGCCCACCAGCATTAGTATAGCTATGGCCTTCGAGAGGAGAAATGTTGACATCGTGTAACATCAACGGAGGTCGTAAAGATCGGTTTACAAAATTTTGGAATCTCAGAATCTCGATGCAAATATAAAAATGGAACGATAATTGATATTGATAAATAATTTGAGCTTCCGGACTGCAAAATTGACGATGTAAATATTTGAAGGCAACGCGGAGGCTGCGTCCGTCACTCGACGCCGGATCGTGTGTTATTTATCGCGCGAATCGAGCGAGTGACGTCTCTGTTATTATTATAATATTATAATACGTACAGCGTTACGTGCGAGCGGGATAATGCAGGACTGTGCTGAGACTGCGATAAGAGAACGTTCCTCGAATGCCCATCAGCCTTAGTATAGCCGTGGCCTTCGAGAGGAGAAATGTTGACATCGTGCATCATCAACGGAGGTCGTAAAGATCGGTTTACAAAATTTTGGAATCTCAGAATCTCGATGCAAAGGGCATCCACGTGCCCCGGGGGCAGGTCGAATATTTTGCCAAGTATTCACGAAGCTGTGCGTTATTAAGTAAACGTCGTGAATAATGATTTGTGTTGCGTCACGATTTTCAAACCCGGACTGGAATATTCATGGCGATTTGTTTACACAAGTGTCGACCGATTAATCATAATCCTTTTTTTCTTTCAAATATTCCTGTTAAGCGTTTGCGTAAAATAATGTTCCGTATTGTTTCGTAATTTTTTTTTTTTTTTTTCGTGTTATTGTTAATGGAATACTGATTCGAGTGCAGCCCCGGAAGGTTAAAAATAAGCACCGCGTCGTTTTATAAATACAAACGCGCCACGCGATGCGCTCCCGCTTCGAGATAACGAGTTTGTCCGAAAAAAAGAACTGGAAAGCGCGTGGCGAGCGACGAGGACCAAGCAGAGACGTTGACTCGGTCGAGTTGATTCACCCTCGGGGTGGGCGATCGGGTTCAATCGCCTTGCAACCGATCGAGTTCCGGAACGATGACCACGCGGCCAACGAGGCTTTCGATTCGTTGTACATTTCGAATTCATGCTTTTCGTGTAAACAGTCGTCGGTAAAATTGACTCACGATACATTGTACCCATCGTCCTCTGCCGCCCACGTCGCAAAGTGGAGCCACATCCTCTCGAAGTCCGCCGAATAAGGCTCCACGTATAAACGGATGTTGGTCACGAAAATCTCGTAGTTTCCGTACAAAGCCCGCATTGGCAAGTTCGTGCTGCCGAGGAGGATGATGCTTCGATCCACCACGGCGAACTTGTGATGTATCAGGCTCGCCATGTGCTGCGGATTCATCCTGCCTTCGCTGTTGGCAATTATTATTTTTTTTAAAATTTTGTTATTGATAAATCTACGTTACTTAATGTGTCGCAGGTGAAATTTATCTGCGTACCTGCACGTCTCATACGCAGCACTTGATCATTGCGGGCCGGATGTTCGCTTATTGCCGAGTCGACTATAAACGGATGTTGGTCACGAAAATCTCGTAGTTTCCGTACAAAGCCCGCATTGGCAAGTTCGTGCTGCCGAGGAGGATGACGCTTCGGTCCACCACGGCGAACTTGTGATGTATCAGGCTCGCCATGTGCTGCGGATTCATCCTGCCTTCGCTGTTGGCAATTATTATTTTTTTTTTAATTTTGTTATTGATAAATCTACGTTACTTAATGTGTCGCAGGTGAAATTTATCTGCGTACCTGCACGTCTCATACGCAGCACTTGATCATTGCGGGCCGGATGTTCGCTTATTGCCGAGTCGACTATAAACGGATGTTGGTCACGAAAATCTCGTAGTTTCCGTACAAAGCCCGCATTGGCAAGTTCGTGCTGCCGAGGAGGATGACGCTTCGGTCCACCACGGCGAACTTGTGATGTATCAGGCTCGCCATGTGCTGCGGATTCATCCTGCCTTCGCTGTTGGCAATTATTATTTTTTTTTTAATTTTGTTATTGATAAATCTACGTTACTTAATGTGTCGCAGGTGAAATTTATCTGCGTACCTGCACGTCTCATACGCAGCACTTGATCATTGCGGGCCGGATGTTCGCTTATTGCCGAGTCGACTATAAACGGATGTTGGTCACGAAAATCTCGTAGTTTCCGTACAAAGCCCGCATTGGCAAGTTCGTGCTGCCGAGGAGGATGACGCTTCGGTCCACCACGGCGAACTTGTGATGTATCAGGCTCGCCATGTGCTGCGGATTCATCCTGCCTTCGCTGTTGGCAATTATTATTTTTTTTTAATTTTGTTATTGATAAATCTACGTTACTTAATGTGTCGCAGGTGAAATTTATCTGCGTACCTGCACGTCTCATACGCAGCACTTGATCATTGCGGGCCGGATGTTCGCTTATTGCCGAGTCGACTATAAACGGATGTTGGTCACGAAAATCTCGTAGTTTCCGTACAAAGCCCGCATTGGCAAGTTCGTGCTGCCGAGGAGGATGATGCTTCGATCCACCACGGCGAACTTGTAATGCATCAGGCTCCCCATGTGCTGCGGATTCATCCTCACTTCGCTGTTGGCAATTATTATTTTTTTTTAATTTTGTTATTGATAAATCTACGTTACTTAATGTGTCGCAGGTGAAATTTATCTGCGTACCTGCACGTCTCATACGCAGCACTTGATCATTGCGGGCCGGATGTTCGCTTATTGCCGAGTCGACTATAAACGGATGTTGGTCACGAAAATCTCGTAGTTTCCGTACAAAGCCCGCATTGGCAAGTTCGTGCTGCCGAGGAGGATGATGCTTCGATCCACCACGGCGAACTTGTAATGCATCAGGCTCCCCATGTGCTGCGGATTCATCCTCACTTCGCTGTTGGCAATTATTTTTTTTTTTTTAATTTTGTTATTGATAAATCTACGTTACTTAATGTGTCGCAGGTGAAATTTATCTGCGTACCTGCACGTCTCATACGCAGCACTTGATCGTTGCAGGCCGGATGTTCGCTTATACCCGAGTCCACTACACTGTTAAAAATCTACGGTGTCAAACGCTACTGGTGTGGACTTTTTCCCGGTGTTACTTATTACAGTGTTAATATTAACACTTTTCACGGTGTTAAATTAACACCAGCCGTTTCGTTAAATTTTTCCTGTGTTACCGACGAAGCATTATAACACTTTTTGCTTTAAAGGCATGAATGCAGGTATCATGTGTGATTTTTTATTATCTCGCGAATAAATTAGTCGCTTTTCTCAGTTTTTACCGAAAAATTGAAGAAAAAAATCGTTTTTTTCATTACAGATTTCTCTACCGGGTAATTGATCTGTAATTTTTTTTTTCGAAAATTAAAGTTCTGACTAATTCATTAACGAGATTCACATTACTGGTGTCTGTATTTCAATTTTCGCCTCGATCCGTTGATAATTCGCGAAAAACGGGACTTCTGAGTTTTTGAGGTGAAAGTCGGTATTTCAGACTCAGTTAACACCGCTCATTATCACCGCGATTGGTGTGGACCTATATAGACACCGACTTGGTGTTGTTTTTAACACCGGATTTTTAACAGTGTATCAGTCTAACACGAACTCCTTGTTGGTGCATCCTTATTACCGATTTCGTCAAATCGTTGCACGTCACCATGAACATGAAAACATTCAGGGTGCGCGATGCCCTCAACAAACACGAAACGATCCTCCTGTTTTTTTTTGTGGTCGTGAAAAATTTCAATTAATCGACGACCTGGCATCGGATCATTACCATTTACAGATGTACGGTCAGAAATGGCATCTGTACATTTCATAAGGTATCAATATTGTTCGTACTTGACGATACCAACAGGACATTCCGACTTCCCGCACGGAATCATTGTGTTCGCGTGGCCACGACAGAGATGATTGTATCGAGATAACACTATCACTTCGGCGATCATTTCCTTCTTTGTTTCAGTATACTCAGCGGTTTCGCTGTTCCCGTACAATTTCCACATCCTCCAGGCTATTTCCGTGGCCACCAATCCGACGACCGGCAGTGCTATCGCCTTGGCCATTTTTTTCATTCTTGTGTTCTACAAAGTGCTACAAAGTCGTTGATTTAAAATGTCCTGAAAGAAGATACGTTAAATCGATCGGGAATCGTTTCTTGGTCACAAATATAGTAATGTAAAATGTCCTGAAAGAAGATACGTTAAATCGATCGGGAATCGTTTCTTGGTCACAAATATAGTAACCACCGCACCGACACTGATGGGTGTGCGGTCGGAGTGCGGCTTCGGCGGTCCCACGAGTTAAGCAGCATTCTTTGCGGCCGTAACTTGGATGGGTGACCGCTTAGCCGTGCATCGACTGGCGCATCAAACAGTGAGCGGGAGGCATTTTTTCAGAGATTTGGTGTCTGCTCTTGTGTTTCTTTCGTGTATACATTGGAGAATCAGAAATACAGATATAATGCCGTCTGTACCGGCACGGGTTTTCCGAAGTTTCCCCGTGTCCTCGGCAAATGCTGTACAGTTTAGCTAAGTCAGCTGCGGACGCATTGGAAGTAGGTAGCTTAGCGAAGTGCGGGTTGGGAGTGATAGGGAGGACAGGGACGGGTTACGTAAAAACCCGAAAGGGTATACGATGGAACACAGAAATAGTAAAAATCGTAATAGTAACCACCTCGTTTGTTGGTCTAAATTAGTAAATTTATAGTAAATTAGTTGATCAGATAAATTCGATAAAAACCTTATTTGTGGACTTGTCGGAGGCGAAGCGAAGCAGCGAGACCGGCAACAGAGCCGGAAACACGTGGTAAACGCGGCGGGGTCGAACAAGCGCGCAGGCGCAGAACCGCGCGATGCGTGTCTCGCGCCAAAACAACAGCGGACGGTCGTCCTACATAACCTCGCGAGCGAGAGAATTGTTTTTATCGTGATTTTGTAAGACTCCTCTCTTATCCAGTAAAAACATCACGTTCGTAAGACTCAGCCGGTAAAAGCACCCCCGGGGCGCGTAAAACCGTCGGTAACGTCGCTCTCTTCCAGTGGGCCAATTTTGGCGGGAAATGTGTCATAGCCAGTCTGCCAGTCGCGACGGATTCGGACGAGCGAAGATCAAGACAAGACTCGTGAAAAGCCTCGAGCATGGCGAACCTCGGCGACAGGATAATCGTCCTGATTGACATGGATTGTTTCTTTTGTCAGGTGGAATCGCGATTGCAACCGGAATTGCAAGGAAAACCAGTGGCAGTCGTGCAGTACAATCAGTGGAGAAATGGAGGGTAGGTTTTTTTTGTAATACGCTTCTATTGTTATTATTTCTTATTGTTATTGTTGTTGTTATCAATGACAGGATAATAGCAGTCAATTACGAGGCCAGAGACTTTGGCGTTACGAGGCACATGCGAGGAGCCGAGGCCAAGGAAAAGTGTCCCGATATCGTCCTGGTCAGTGTGCCCAACCTGCGAGGCAAGGCCGACACTTCCAAGTGAGTTGCGAGATGTTTATTTAAAAATATATTTGATACCAATCAAATTCTCAACTATTGCAGGTATCGATCCGCCGGCAGAGAAGTCGTTGAGGTCCTGAAGAAGCATTGCAGCATAATCGAGCGTGCGAGTGTAGATGAGGCTTATTTGGATATCACAGAACTGGTGGAGAAAAGGGTTGATTCTGAGCCAGCATCTCAGAGCGATTTGATAGGCAGTCTGTCGAACACATTTGTGGTGGGATACTGCGATGACGAAAGCAACGATGAAGGTATTATTTCAGAAATTTTTTGCACGGTAAAAAAATGTGGTCATGAAAGTGGATGCGACGATTTGCAGAGCAGAGGAGAGACGGCGTGGAGAGATGGATCGCTGAAGCTCACGCGGATTTGGGCGACGTGCAAGCGAGAAAACTGGCTGTGGCTGGAGCAATCGTCGAAGAGCTCAGAGCGGAGATCTACGAGATCTCCAAGTTCAGATGTTCCGCTGGAATATCGTACAACAAAGTACGGAAAATCAGAGAAAAATGTGTAATTCGCATGAGAGATAGGTCGGCATTTTTATTTCTGCTTGCAGATCCTGGCAAAACTCGCCTGCGGACTCCACAAACCGAACAGGCAGACTATCCTGCCGTCGGCCGCGGTACCGTCCTTATACTCGACGTTGCCAGTAAAGAAGGTACGAAATCTCGGTGGAAAATTCGGAAACATCGTTATGGAGTCTTTGGGATGCAACGTTATGTCCGATTTGATGCGTTACTCGCTGGAGGATCTCCAGAAACGTTTCGACGAAAAAACTGGGTACCTCGAATTTATTTGAAAAAACATATTCTGAGGTAAAGTGAGGATATTGTTTATTGAGGAATTTTTTGATAGGTCTTGGCTTTTTAATATAGCCAGAGGCATTGATAACGAACCTGTTACCACGAGACTCGTATGCAAGTCCATTGGATCTAGCAAGAATTTTCCGGGAAAGCAGGCAATCACTAAGCTGGATGTGGTGAGTTTTTTTGTCCACAATTTTTTATGAAATTAATTTTCATCTAAGAAGATGAACGTATAATAATGATTTCAGCTCAAACATTGGGTGGGAGAACTATCGGCAGACGTAAGCGATCGATTGGAGCAGGATCTCGAGGAGAACGAACGTCGCGCCACAACATTAACAATCACTTATTCCTACTACGAAGACCGTAAAGTGATATCGCAGTCTCGATCGTGTCCGCTGAAATCGTACAAGCAAGAGAAAATAGCTTCGCAGTCGATCGATCTCATAACGCGATCGACGAAGAAACCGGTCGCGCATATAGGAATCGCTGCCTCGAAATTCGTGCAAGCGAAGGGCAGCGGCAACTTCGTCAATTTCTTCACGAGCAATGGACCATCGACATCGGACGAAACGACCGTGACGGAAAGACCTATGAATCAGGAAACCGTCAAAAAATTTGAAGAGAACTTGGCGTCCAGCGAGGATTTTTCGTCAAAAGTTACGGTACCAGAAAAGCCCGAAACTGGAAAGACGGAAACGTTCGAAAAACCGAAATCTACGGCCGAGTCATTTTTCGCGATGCAGGCGCAAAGTAGGAACGACGAAGCGAATTGTCGCGAACCGATTTCACCGAGTACAGCGATACTGGGCAGCAGTCAGTGTAAGAAAGCGTTGAATCGCGAAAATTTTAAGAATTCATTCTTTATGAATTTTCTGAAGGATTCGGCGCCGGACGTGGCGAACGAGCCGGAATTGGCTTCTTCTTCGTGCACGGAACAGCAGACTTCCAGTGCATATCACGAAACTTCAGTCGAGAGTCCCGCGAAACGAGTTGAGAAAGACCAAAGTGACGGTCTGCGAAATGGGGACAAGAAACTTGCGATTGACGACAATTTGTTAGCGCAACTCGGAGAAATCTTTCCGGATCTCGACAATATCGATCGCAGCGTCGTTCAGCTTTTGCCACCGGAATTGCAACGGGTCGCAAATGCTTATTTGAAACCCGCAGCACCTCAGAAGGCGCCTAAAAAAGAGCCTAAAAGTGCTTCGAAAATCAAATCGAAAGCGAAGAAAGCGCCGAAAAGCAACTCATCTCCGAGTTCGTTTCACAATTTTTTCGTCAAGTCTTCGAACGAGGGCGACGATCTCTCTTTACGAAAGTGCGACGACTGCAGCCAAATGATCCAGATCGACAAATTTGAGGAGCACAAGGATTTCCACGTGGCCCAGAATTTGCAGAGGACGATTAATCTCGCCGCCACGAGAGAGGCGTACAGTTCGCCAGCGAAGAGTGAAGCCTCGGATTTTGCAACAATATCGAGCTCCCTGAAACGCAAACATCCCAAGGATACTCCGAAACCGAACAAAAAGGCGAAAACTATATCCTCATTCTTCGGCGCGTAGTATCCGAATCAGTGTAAAGAAAAAGATGAATGCTGTGATATAATGTAACATTTTAATTTTTAATAATAAGCGCGAGATTATCTTTCCACATGCTGTATATTTATTCTTCGAGAGTGTAAATAGCAGTCGTTCGAAGCTACGGAAACTAAACGCGTCGTATTAGTTTTCGAAATATAATTATTTTATACAAAACCGACCTTAATTAATAATAATTAATAGTACGTAGGGTTCGCCGAAGAAAAAACGATTTTCGTCGGCAAGCCGATGAACCGCATTTTGTTGGGTTCATCGTCGAATTATAAATAAATCAGTTCATCAGTATTCACACATTACTACATTATCGGTCAGTGGAAGAGATCGCGCCCAATTAATAGTGTTGCTGACCGCCTCGGCCTCGCTGATTCCATCCACCCTGAACTCTGCCGCCTCGTCCTCGACCTCCTCCTCCTCCTCCACCTCCGCCTCTGTGATACTCGCAACCTCGATTGTCACCGTAATATCCTCCTTGGTTCGCCGGTGCCGAGTAGTGACCGCCGCGGTGGGGCTCATCGCGATTTTGGCCGAAATTCTGAGATGCGTCCTTGTGATCTCTGTATCCTCCTCCTCTTCCTCCGCCGCCACCTCCTCCGCGTCCTCCGCGACCACCTCTGTAATATTTGCATATTTAGAAGACACATCAGGATTTTTTTTTTATTTGATTATTGCTTCGTGTTTATTATACCTGGAGCCTCCATCTGGCGCCCTGTCCTTCTGCCAGGAAGGCATCTCGGGTGGCGGAGGTTCTTGATCCTGCGGTCTGCCTCCTCGATCGGGTACCGCGCCGATTATGACTTTATTGACGCCACTTCGAGTATTCTTTCGGACGGTAGCGTTGCTCGTTTTTTCGATTATCGCCAGATCGTCTCGCGCCGCTAAAAGATGCGCAATCGTCACGTTCGGTTGATTGCTCATGACATTCCTTTTGGAGTGGTAGAGAGAGTTCAACTGGTCCTCCTTGGGTTTTATCCTGTCTGACCACTGCAATCCGAGCGATGCTTCGATTAAAAGTTGCTCCGAAATTTAAGTAACTCATAAAAGAGAGTGGTTCGTATTACATACCAGAAAAGACTGCACAGTGACGTCCAGTCGTTTCAATAACATCTCCCTTCTCATTTTGTATTCTACATTCATATCCCCCTGCAATTTGTCAAGCTTTTCCCACTGGGCTGGTGATAATTCTCCGGCGAACAGAGGTTTACCCACGAGTTCTGGTGGAGCACCGGCAATGACTTCTTTTAACTTAGCTTCTAACTTATCGAAAAGCATTTTTGCCGATATGTTGTCAGGTGGCTTTTGAAAATTGAGGGCTATCACCATTTCTTTTAAACATTTGGCGGTGGCGCTCTCATGCTGCAACAAAGAAAATTTAGCGATCCAACGCTCGACTAAATAATCATCAACTTATCAAGTTTAACTCACTATAGTCAGCTCCAATTTATTCTCATCCTTTGGCTTCTTGAATTTCACTATCTTGCTGGCCATAAGTTCCGTCACAAGATAATCCAACAGCAGCAATCGCTCCTCCCTACTCGCTAGCCTCTGATTCACATTCCCGCTGGTCAACTGCTGACTTTCGCATCCCATTTCCTTCAGAAAAAGACTCAGCTCCAAAAGAAACGAGCTAGCGTCCTCCGGACTCTCCGTTGCATGAACCTTCTCATCCAATTCCTCGAAAGCGGCTAACTCATCGGCGAGCCACGACACGAGACGCGTAAAGACCACAGACTTGGGGCCCTTCTCCAGGGCTTCCGACAATTCTTTTTCCGCCAGTCTCGAAACGTCGTACCTAGAGCCAAACGAACTCGAATTACACGAATCCGAGTGAAATAATTTCAACATAACCTCAAAAAACCCACCCGACGTCCTGGAGTGCGCAATACAGTTGATCATCCATGATTTATCCGTCGAATCAATCCGGGATGTCCTCAAAATCCTCTCCTTCGCCGTTTACCGCAACACGAGGTGAATTAACGTGTCAAAAACGCGTTTACGTCGAACTCGCGACAGCCGACAGCCGGTGATACTCGCCAGTGACGTCACTGACGTCCGCCATGCGTGCAGAGCTCGTAGGGTTTTTTTTGTTCCACCCTCACTATTTCCTCATCAAATCGTCGTAGGGACATTGCAATTCTCGGGTCGTCGTCGATGTCAGTGCTGAGGCACCAGAGGAGCTCCGTCCCCGCGATGTGCGGACAATTGGCTGACTTCGGGCTTCGGGAAAAGTCAAAAATGGAATGTGACACCGTGTGACATTACATCGCTTGTAGTAGCAGGAATATCTAATTGTTAGCAGGTGCGCGACGCCCGTGTCATCGCTTAGCCCGTTTTACGGTGTCAACCCGCGACGCCGATATTTCCATGTATATAGCCACGCTTTTCGCGATATAATTAACTCACGCGCGAGACGCGAGCGACGGAGAGAAAGGGGCGAGAGTGAGAGAGGGAGAGAGGGAGAGAGAGCTCGAGACGAGACTGAGACTCGGGGATTGTTCGGGCGCGACGAGAGAGAAAAGACGAGCAACAATTTCACGCGTGACCCTGGCGAACAATTGGAATGTTCGCGACCGCGAAGCATGGAGCAGCAGGCGACGAACGTGTCCAAAGTGTTTGACACTCCGGTGTCGGCGGACGACGCGAGGCGGGTCGACGACGAGAGGAAACGGGTAAATTGCCAAAATTCCGAGCCCGCGAACGGCGCGATTTCTCCGGGGACGAATGACAGTCACTCCGGCGCGGAGTCTTCTTCGAGGAACGAGGAGACGCAGCAGGAGAATCCGCAGTCAAAGGTCATCGAGAGCGCAGAGAACTGCAGGGCCTCCGGGTGCACGGACGACTCTCGCCTGACCGATGGGAAAGCCGGTGGAGAGAATGCGGAAGAAGCTAAGGCGGCTTCTGGGCCACGCTCGCCGGCTCCTCTGGCGTTCACCATAGACTTTGGCAGCAACAAGGAAGTAGACACCGCGAGATATCAGAATTTGTTTCAACGCTACAATGCCAGACACAGAAGGAATCTCTCTACCTCTAAGGTATGTCAGACTCTTATTATTATTTTTATTTTTATTTTATAGAGCTGTTCTACAAGTCAAATAATTTTCTTGATTTAAATCCTTTTCCATGTTACTCCGAATTTCTATTGCATGAGAAATTAATTTGCTGCAACTATATCAATTTTTTTATAGATTGAAATAAAAGCAAAGAATCCAGTGGTTGCCTCAACTCCAAATTTTGTGCAGAAACACAAAGCTCCCAGCACTCACTCGGAAGGTTACTTCAGCAGCGAGGATGACACTAAACGCAAGGCCGATCAATTGTCACAGAAATTGCGGGAGCTAGGTGAGTCCAGATAGTCGAGGAATTAAAAAAAAATTCTGTAATGAATGAATGACTTGGATACTATTTTTGTATTGGGTGTGAGTCATGCCTGAGACATCCTCAGCAGCAGACCTGTACAAGGAGCTCATTAGTATTCCAGTGGCACTTTGTGTGTGAATCACATACTGTCCGAACTCTTCATATCCAAGCAGTGCCCAAACTCTTCTGTGCAGCCATAAAACATCACCAACTAGAAACAAAAAAGCTATTTGTTTATCATTGTTCATAATTTTTTCCAGGTCTGAAAACAACGGGAAAGTCGCAAGGAGCTACGAAAAAGACTGACGCGATGTCGCGATCATACACGGAAAAATCTTTCAAGGATCTCTCGCCGAGATCTTACACGGATAAGTCGGATACCGTTCAAACCTGCCGCGAGAATTTGTCCCTCGAGTTGAACGATCGAGCGAAGCCGGACGCGAGAGCCTTCCACAATCTGCAGCATTCCGCGACGATGAACGATCTCAGCGGAGTGCAGAAGAGCAGTTTCGACGACGAACGCACGAACCGCGCGCAATATTCGCCGGAGAAGAAGTACACGAAGAACATCGAGTACATCGAGATAAATCACGAATACTCGAGCGAGGAGCGACTGGAGACTCGTCGCCACGATCGCTCCGAGAAACTGTCGAACGTGAATTATCTGTCCGACGACGGCAAGTCCAACGAGTTCGTCTACTCCGAAGTTAACGAGAGTAACATGCAAATATCGAGCGCGAGTTTCACCGCGGAGACGAGCCACGACGGTGCAGGGAACATGAATCTCGATATATTCAACGTGAGCAACGCGGACGCGGGCTCGGACGGCACGGTCAGCGAAGCGGGAACATACACGATTCACAAAGACTACACGGACGAGGAGAAAGCGCGAATGGACATCGACAAAGCGTTCAGCGTCGGTGTTCTGACCGAGCAAGAGAGCGAAGAAACTTATGTTCATCATTTCAAGGTGCTGGTCGTAAGCGATAAACTCGCGAAGCGATTATCATCGAACCGTCTAATTAATCGACTTGGTCGCTTCACAGATGACGAACTCCCGCGATACGAACACGTGGATCTCGGAATGGGCGACGCAGGTCGCGGAACACAACTCTCTGCCTCCGCCCGTCGGTGGATCCACCGGTCGAACGCCGCCCATGAGCCCTTCGAAAATTCCGTCGCCCGTTTACAACAGATCTCAGAGATTACCGAGAAGTCGATATGTTCGTGTCATGCTTTTTTTTTTAAAAACGTCTCTTCTGATGTTTATCATTGAGTCAATTTGGAAAAAAATGATCTGTTTTTTTACAGGAGCAGAGCGATAGCAGTTTGGACATGGAGACTCATTTACATATAAAGGAGAGACTGGTTACTGTGCCAAATCAACACACGCCCATAGATTCCGGCGGCGAATCCGACGAGGACACTAGTAATAGTTACGTGACGCCGCCCCACAGCTCTCAGCGTACTCCGACTCACGGCGCTGCTCTTGTGCGCCGAGGCAGTTTATCCGAAGCCTTGTTCAAGCGAGCAAATGCCAACGATTGTCGGCGAAGCGTTCGCAAGTACGCGGACAGCAAGATAAGCAAAAAGGATGAAGCTGCACTGCAAAGTCCGTCCCACGCCCTGGCCAGTCTTCATCTGGAGCGAAGTAGCTCGCTAGACAGGCAATTACGCAATTTTTATTCGTGCAATTTCAACATTTAAATTTAATCGAGAATTTTTTTGTAACCGAGAATTGCTCTACTAGAAAGGAATATACGTCCGACACTGCCGAATCGAATTCGTCCAGGAAGAGTAGCTTGAAGAACTACGTCGGGGAGAACCTGAAACACACGAACAGTCCTATTCTGAGTCGCCTAAGGCCATCCACTCCAAAGCTAACCAACAGTCCGATATTAGCACATAAGGAACTCGCAACGAAAGTAATCAATTCACCGATATTGGACAAAACGAAACATCACATCAAGCCCATGGCGCAGGGACAAAACGTCGGCTACTTCACCTGCATGGAAAATAGGTAAATTATCCGGCGACATTTTTTTATTTTCCAAATTTATTTAATGGCTCTCTTTTTTTCCGCAGTCCATACATGCTCAGGAAATCAAACAGTACCAGCAATTACCACGAGGAAATTACGCTTCACAATAGAAAAGAACTGACTACGAATATCAGCAGTGTTTATCAAAATAGTCCGGTTTTTCAGCGAAACGTAAATATACAACGTTCGTCGAGCAACGCGAGCATTCGAAACGCGAAACTCAAGAGCGTTCTGACGAGACGCAGCAGTTTCAATAACAACGACATAGATCGACTCGCATCGTCAAAGGGGAAGTTCAATAACGCCGGCTCGGACAGCAGCAGCGAGGCGGGCGAGCAGCAGCCGGCGCACGCGGCACCGCCGATTTCCTCGGGTATCAAGCTCAACCGAGCCTTCAGCATACGACGAGGAAGGCTAAGCTGCGAATCCGATACGACGCCAAACACGACCCCCGAGGAGAGGAGAAGAAAAGCTCAGACTGAGATCAAATCCGCGCCGTGTTCCGCCCGGCAACCGAGTCATCATCGCGGCCGAACGAGCAGCGTCGGCGCGAGCAGCAAAGAGGTTTTTAAAAAGCCCGAACCACCGAAACCCCGAGCACCGTCGATATCGCGGACGGACACCGGAAGGTTCAGCATGAGAGCACCAAAATCATCTCACGTGAGACAAATACCAGATTTCTCCACGAATCTTTAGATCGCCGACTTATCAGACGCGTCGCTTTTCAGGGAACACCCGCGTCAAGGCCTAATCAAAAACCGAGCAAGGATCACAAAAAATCCACGAGGAGCAATTCTACGCTGACTTCGAAGGAAGTCGAGTTCCAGAATTGGAAGCGACGGAAGAGTTACGATCCTATGAAAGCTGCGGCGGAGGGAAAGAAGAAGGTCGACGGTCCGAAGAAGCAGCACAGCACCGAAAATGGCTCGTCGAGGTAATTTATACAGAGTAATTTTTGTTAATAATTTGTTCTCTACTAATTATATATTTTTAATACTTTGCAGCCGTGACAATTCGGTTCTACGATCCGCGAGTTTCCATGGGACCGGCGGAGCTCTCTCCTTAGCAGACGATTGGTCCGACAATGAGGTTGAATTTACTTGCAAAGATGTTCAAGCGCCACCACCGTGCAGTCCACAGTTGGTAAGAAACAAATTAATTGAATGAAAGCTCGAATCCACAAAAATGGGATGGCTTCAAAATCTCCAACGTTTTTTCAGGGAAGCGACAGTGATCTGGAGACTTCGTCGTACCTGCAGACAACTCACAACGTGATGTCCGCAATGTCTGCGCGAATAAACGTCTACAATCCAGTGGATTCCGGTGGCGAGAGCGACGAGGATACGAGCCACAGTTTTCGTCAAGGCGGCAACAAAATGACTCGCGACGCCAGTGATACCGAGACCAGCGACGAGCCTCAAGCGACTACGCAATCTCCTATAACTAATACAAAATATAACAGAGCTTTCAGGTACGTTTACGTTAATTAAAAAAAAATCTCACAACCACATAATCCATAATTCGTGATTATCTTTCGCAGCCTACGCAGAGGAAGACTAGAGACCCAAGAAACAAAGCCAGTTTCTGCCGCCACGACCAAGCCTAAAATTCTGCCAGCCACTAATGCTAAAGGAAAGTCAGAAGCAGTGCCAAGCATCTCTAGAACCGATTCAGGACGCTTCAGCATGCGATTGCCAAAAACTTCAGCCAGTGTAAGGTTCATCATCTTTTCACAAAAAAATCATTCTTGAAAATGTATCTAAAATGTTCACGACTTTCAGACTTCAAAGCCCAAGTCAAAAGAGACGAAGAAGCCCGTTGCCCCGAACACGAGAGAGGTCGAGATGCAGAACTGGAAGCGCCGAAAGAGCTACGACCCGATGAAGGCGGCGATGGAGGGCAAACGAAAGGCCGGACTGGTTAAACGAAGCGCCGACACAAATTCGTCTTCCAGGTGAGAAGATCGCAACGTACCGTGCAATTATCATCCTGACTTGTGACTTGCATGAAGTAACGATAGTAACAATTTCACCGTGTTGTTAGGTCTTGTAGCGATCGCAAGTAGAGATAGACTTCATCGGTCCGAGCAAGCGGTATGATTACAATTACTACATGCGCGAAGCGTGGAGTATTCTTATTTTTCAGCGGCCTCTCTCACTTTCAGTATAACATTCACATATCATTTTTTATGTTTTCGTAATGAGCTTGATGAAATTTATCGCAGCGATTCGCTTACTATCGCACCGCAGCATACAAAAAACACTTTCAGGCCCGAAGCTGCTTTCGAGACGTACAAACTCTCGCTCTGTGTGATTATCGCGTTTGCACTGCGTCGCTGCGGTCGACGTTCGCTTCGAGATGAATGATAAATATCCGTGTCGATCCATTTCAGTCACGTATCAAGATCTCAGAGCTTCCACGGACCGGCGACTCTCGGAATCAGCGAGTGGAGCGACGAGGATGTGTCGGCATCGGCGGACGAGGCTCCGCTTTACTGAAGAAACGCGATATTCGCGCGCTTCTCGCGAGCAGATAACGGAAAATAGCCTACTCTTATACATACATACTATTATACTCACCACTTAATATCTTCCATTGACATTAAAGCCCGCGCGAATTCTCTATACTATACTATACATGTGATAAATGCATTGTTTTTGCGAAAGAGAAAGCTCGAAAAGTCGAAAAGGTGCTTTTGAATTTTTGTTCTCTTTACACGAGATCGTTGACTCGATGACTTGTTACTTGGTTCGAATAGATTTAAATACATTAAATACTTGTACAAAAAAAAAGAAGAAGAAGCATTAGTTTAGCAGTAATTACCGCCAATTTGAACATAGATTTATCGATATTTGTATAAACAGAATCTTTGATTAGTTATATTTTCGTATTTTCAAATGTGAATACAAATAGATCTGTTATTCATGTAGCAAAAAAAAACACAGAGGTTCACTGAGTTTCGTTAAGCGTTAGGCATTTCTCGAAGAAATGTCCGTTTACATTTATTTATTTGCGATTTTTCAATTGATTTCGATTTTCGTTGATGCTCGACTATTTTCGATACTTGTACACTCGTTGAGAAGGCTTATTCGAAGAAAAAAAAAATTAACTTAAAAGATGAGATAAAAAGTATAAGTGCAATGCCGACTGTATGTGCAATTCTCCGATCATTCATGATGATTCTTTAATGTTCATGCTGTACTATTGAATTTTCAAATTCCGAGTACCAATAAAAAAAACCGTTGTTTTGACGAGAATAAGTGTAATTATTATTTTCGCCCGTGCATACGTTGCTGCGTTCGTTCAACGACAACACCGTCGTTACGAATATTATTTTATTAATAACATTTACCATATAAAGGAGTTCGGGATATCAACATATCAGAATTTGCGTTCAATGCTTGCGACGTTTGTCGCGATCGTCGCGACGCTGCTCGCGATCCTCCTTCCTCTTCGCGGTGGCGGTGGAGCTACTCGCGCGCTTAGCTTGCTTCAAGAACTGATCGAGACCGAAGGGATCTTCCTCGTCCTTCTCAAACTGCACCGGACCAGATCGAGTGGCTGATCTGTCGGTGCCGCTGAATTCTTTGTCAGGAACGAATCTGCAAAAAAGACAACCAAACCAATTTTAACAAATCCCAATCCGAAAATATTCTTTTGTGTAATAAATCCAAAAAAAACGTCCTGACCTGTTGGTATTTACAAGCTTCTCCAGGTCGTCGCCGTAGTTATCCTTATCGATATTTTTCCCAGGCCGATAAATGTGAGTTCCGAGGGAGCTACCGTCCCTCCAGGGTTTATCGTACACATTGTACTCGTCGTCGTGGCCGTAACCGCTGTCCATGCCCTTCGTCGTGTTGAACAGTCTCTGATCGAACTGCGCCTCGCCGGAATTGGCGACGCTCTTCGCCGGCAATCCGAGAGCTATCTGTTCGCTGATGTCCCTCTCGCGTTCGCGCTGCAATCTCGATCTCTTGTCGGGCGCGGCGCGCGCCAGATTGCGTTCTCGCGCTCGGTCCTTGTGTCTCTCCTGCCTGAGCTGATCTCGCTCTCGCGTTTCCTCGGCCTTATCCAGTGCCGCCGCGGACTTCAAACCGGCGCGCTCCTCGCGCGCCTTCTGCGCGAGGAGCCTCAGGTGATCCTCTTTCTTCTCCTTTTCCTTCTGCGCCAGCTTCTTCTCCAGCTGAGCGCGCATCTCCACGGCTTCTCGAGCCTTTCTGTCGGCGATGTAAAGCGCCTCCGCGAGTTTCGCGAATTTCTCGTTCACGTGAACCTGCTGCAAGCCACGTCCGTCGGCCGCGAGACGCTTGTCCAGCGGGATCGTGTATCCCTTCGCGTTCTTCCAGTTACTGATGCACGGCGGAATTTTCCACTCCTTCTGCTCCTTCACGGTGACCTTGCGCGTGGGCGAGTGCATCACCGGCGCGGGCGGCGACGGCGGTCCTCGAGGAATCTTCTTGTTGATGCGAAACTTCGGCGGTTCCATCGGATCGACCTGTGCCTCGACCATCCGGATCACTCGCTGCTTGGCGCCGGAATTGAACGACTGTCCCTGCTGGGACGGCGTGTATCTGATGTACTGGGCCGGGCCCTGTTTCTCGGCGCATCTCACCGGCATCGCCGCCGCGATCTTCGACTGAGTGATTTTTTCGAGAGCTCGACGGGTTTTCTCCGTGAGCTCGTTGATCTCCTCCTCGTCGGGCCTCTGGAGGCTCGGATCGTTTTCATTTGTTATCTCCGCAGGCAGAAGATCGCTGAGCTTGCTGTAAACGATTTTGTCCTTGGAATGGCCTTGTCTGGCGATCAGGTCGTACTTGATTCTACCCTGAGCGTCCAGTTGAATGGCCAGAGCATTGCTGGTGGATTCTTTGCCCTTGAAGCCCATGCCCAGCGGATATTGGGCCACGTGAATCTCCGGGAATGCTCCTCCTCCTCCGAAGTCATCTGTGTCTCGGGGAACCCAACCCTTTCGCTGTCCGTAGGGCGGAGCAGTGACGACGGCTTTGACCAGGGCAGAAACTGGCCGCTGGCGCAGCTTCTGCTCACGCGCCTCATCCTCCCTGTCCCAGACGACCTGAGTCGGAGCGGGTAGTAAACTGGAAGACAAATTTACTGTTTACAGAGGTGGGAAATAGTATTTTTGAGGTTGGTGGTCGTGCATGTTTTTTGGGGTTAACGTTGCAATTTGTAGTCGCCGAGTGAAAATTGTTCAACGTTGATATTAGCAAACAGACTTTCAGCGGCGTAATTGTCACAAATGCGTTATAATCGATGTGTATTGAATCGTTCATGATTTTATCACGCAAAATGGTGGATTTAGCGTCCGTGAGCTAAGGTATTTTGGAGTAACACGATCCACTCGAAATGTGGATGTATTGCGTTCCGATGATGAATTTTTCTCGTGGGCGGAAGGATCCCGGATGCTTTTTTCGTGGATACGAACAATATTTACCTGGACAGTGACATTTTGTTGACAATTTTAGCCCGTGGCTTCGCAGTATCCGTACTGCGCGACGGGTAACACACGAGACTGTCAGCAATGCATGATTACACGAACGCTGAACGCACACTGATTAGTCAACTGCTATGGCCGTTTCGTCAACGCTATAGTCGACGATTGTTGCGATTGGCTCCATTTTAACCGTTGACCAGCTGTGACCAATCAGCAAAGTTCTACCGACCGACTGCTCCGATGATAAAGAAAATCACAGCTCAGTCGGTAACAAATCTGTGGTTCTCGGAATAGTCGCCTGGAGCGCCACTGTAGAGTTGGCCATTTTGCGAATCCTGAGCGTTCGACCAATCACGCGGCTCGCAGCTATCGATAAGCCATCCGACTCGTCGTCTCGTCGTCGTGGTCTCCTCGTCGCTCGCCGTGGGAGTCGAACGCGACCCTTTTTGTTCGTTCGTCGTAATCCTCGCGTTGAGGTAGCAATGGAGATTTTCTGAAAATCTTCGATCGATTGGTATACAATTTGCGTTTTGCGTGTTAAAATAAAAACATGGACACGATGTCGAAGGCTGCGATGGGTCTCGCGATCGGGGTCGCCGGAATATTCGTCGGTTACTGTTATATCTTCGACCAGAGACGTCGAAGCGATCCGGACTTCAAGAAGAAGCTCAGAGAGCGTGAGTTCAACCTATGATTCCCATCTTCTTTTTTTTTCGTCACTGCATTCCACCGGTTTTGTCTCGACAATTCGGTTAATGGGCGACGACACGTCGAGCCGACGCGATCGAAACGTTCCACGAGATTCCGGGATACTTTAAAGATGATAAATCGCAAAATCGTCGAGTTCAGATTCGCCGAATGGAACCATAACCCTTGGCTCTGCGTAGCTTCGCACACCGAAGCACATGATCTTGCTTTCCCCTTTCACCTTTGTACCAGAAATGTCTCGCAATGCCGCAGAGATAATCTTGTTTGTGGCTCGCGACTGATGTTATTACTGATGAAATTTCCAGGCAGGAAAGCCAGAAAGGCGGCACAGAAGACAAGCTCGATACCATTGAACATGGATGATCAGGAAGTGGTTCAAAGATTTTTCCTGCAGGAGGTAAGATTTAAAGAAGTTGGACAGTATGTTTGAGATTTCAGGAATTTACACTTTTTTTTTGTTTATTTGCTGGGATAGGTTCAACTGGGAGAGGAGGCTTTGGCTGCAGGACAGCTGGACGGCGGAATCGAGCATTTGGGCAATGCTGTAGCTGTTTGCGGCCAGCCGCACGAGCTTCTCAAAGTTCTGCAGAAAACACTACCGCCACAAGTATTCCACCTTCTGCTACAGCGGTTGCCTTCGGTTGGCCAGGTATCTTCAATTTTAATTCAATCATTTTGCCAGTATAATAAGAAATATTTCACAGTTTAATACACGTGTTTCTTTTATCGCAGAAAATCGCCGCCCAGGCCACGATGACTGAAGAAGACGTCGAATAAGTTGCGCTCGACGGTTTCTCGTTGGTTATTTATAAATCAATAAACCGATGTTGGTAATAAACACATACTATATATTAAAAAACCAAAACGATGAAAACGGGGAGTCCCATGCACGGTTCCGCTGGTTCAAGGGAAGATAGCCAAGTGCCATGGCTGAGCCTGAAATCTCGCGTGTATCTTCTGGCAATCGAAGCTTGAATGACCTCAGCTTTCGCAATATTGTATATTGACGATGAAGCTGCGTCCGACAGAGATGTAAATACTGCATGGCAATAAAAAAAAACTCGAAAAGGAACTCCTAGAACTTCAAAAAAATAATGAAAATCCACACTAATGTGTAAACCGTTAATAATCTTTTTTTTTATTACTCAAGACCCTTCACTTTTGACGCATACACAGACGTATGTATGTACATTTTATAAATAATATCCATATTCCTTCGCTATAATACAAGCATATATATTTCTCTCTGTATACTCAGAAAAAAAACAATTGTCATCGATAGACCAACAATAAACCACTCGCGCTAGTCCGTTCAACCGACGTAGTTTTTTGTACATTTATTTATTTTTTAATAGATCTCGCTAGCGAAGCGACGTAACATAATTATCGCTCTTTAAAACTGGAAACTCTGATATTTCCGCTTCGACGCGAGTTATCTAATTTTCGATCAAAAATCGACGCTGAAAAGAATCGGAAGCTGTAGGTGGGCCGTTTGCGAAACTTTTTACAGATTAATTATTTACAGAACACGCGCGCGATCGTTGGCGGGAAAAATCGCAACGTACACAACGGATATGCGTATTTACATCGAATGTCAATTAAAAAAAAAATTGTAAGGCGGTATCGAAGATTAGTGATCGACGGCAGTGAGTCGCTACCGAGACTCCAGCCTCGTCGTTCGTTGATCGGTTCGCTTATCTAATGCCCTTTGCGGCGATTACGTTGAACTAAGTATCTCGTCTCTCGCTTTCGACATTATTTCCAGGGCGTCTCTGTTAATCAGCTTCTTGGCGATGTCCTTGCCCAGTTGCTCGGCACCCAGGAGGCTCATGCTGCTCACTTTGCCCGGCGCTATACTGCAGTAGAGGCGGGGTTCTCGATACGGGCATTTCCTGACGAAGGGAAATTACGATTATTAATAAAAACGAGCGAATCGCGTGGGAGGCAGCGATGTAGATTCAATACGGTAATTATTCTCCTCGGGTTAGCGTGACCCAGAAGTCCCCAGAGGGATAATTCATTTCTCTCATACAGTTTAATAGAAATTATGGTTTCTGTATTCACGCAACAGTTTGAGGGAAGAGACACTCGACTAGATAAGATCTTAAGTGTTCCAGAACGAAATGAACGAATTAATTAGTCAGTGAAACCCCCCAATTCACCGGAAGCGACATTTAACTACTTTCATATTTATCTGCGGACAACCGTTAATCGATGAATTAAAAATCATTGTTGCTCGATTTCCGCATGGGAAAATCGTATTTTTTTTTTTTTTTTTAAGTATATTCGGATGAAATACTCACTTCGGTGGTTCTCCATCGTCCTCAGGTATGTACAGTTTCGTTTTCAGCGTTTCCTTGACGAGAATCTGCCCGTCGAGGGACCAAACGGCGCCGGTGATGGTCAGATTCTTCTCGAGGAGGGTGGAAGCCACGGCGACGGGTGCGGAGCATCCGCCGCCGAGGGTTTTGAGAAAGGAACGTTCGCAGACGCATCTTAGGGTCGTCTCGACGTCGTAGAGCGGCTCCAGCAGCGCGAGAATTTTCCAATCCGATTCCCGGCACTCGACGCCCAAAGCGCCTTGACCCACCGCGTACAGAGTCTCTTCGGGTTCCAGTAACTGCGAGGAAAAAAAAAAGAAATAAAAAAAATAGTCGAAGAAACGCGAATACCGGTTATTACACCTCATCCGGCTCTTAAATTTTATCTCAAGGTCTCCATCGACAATCACCTGACTTATCCTGTCCTGCCAGCCCATTCTCTTCATTCCCGCAGCCGCCAATATAATCGCCGCGTACGGACCCTCCTCATCGTCCAATTTCTTCAATCTGGTGTTTAAATTGCCGCGGATGTTTTCGACTTTCAGATGCGGCATCGTTCGCGCCAATTGCGCGGATCTTCTGAGCGAGCTCGTGCCGATGACGCTGCCTTCCGGCAACGACTGCAGAGTGTGACCCTTCATCTTCTTCGACATCACCACCGCGTCTCTCGGATCTTCTCTTCTGCAATAATATTGTCTTTTTTATATCGTGACCGAATTACCGAGTCGGCCTATTTACAAACTCGACGCAGTGACGAAGACATATTGTTTTACATACTGTTATCAGGAAAGAGATAATCCCACTGCTTTCTAATTGCATCATTACCTCGGACATTTGCTTCACAAAGGACTTGAATTGATCCAGAAAAGACTCGAGTAATAATCAACGGAAAAATAATTTAAATTTCGACTAAAGTCAAAATTATTCATATTTTTGTAATAAGACCGTCTAAAAATGGGAAACATCAACAAGCTCGACCCTGATGTACTTGAAAAAGGACTTGAATTGATCCGGAAAAGACTCGAGTAATAATCAACGGAAAAATAATGTAAATTTCGACTGAAGTCAAAATTATTCATATTTTTTTAATAAGACCGTCTAAAAATGGGAAACATCAACAAGCTCGACCCTGATGTACTTGAAAAAGGATTTGAATTGATCCGGAAAAGACTCGAGTAATAATCAACGGAAAAATAATGTAAATTTCGACTGAAGTCAAAATTATTCATATTTTTTTAATAAGACCGTCTAAAAATGGGAAACATCAACAAGCTCGACCCTGATGTACTTGAAAAAGGATTTGAATTGATCTGGAAAAGACTCGAGTAATAATCAACGGAAAAATAATGTAAATTTCGACTGAAGTCAAAATTATTCATATTTTTTTAATAAGACCGTCTAAAAATGGGAAACATCAACAAGCTCGACCCTGATGTACTTGAAAAAGGACTTGAATTGATCCGGAAAAGACTCGAGTAATAATCAACGGAAAAATAATGTAAATTTCGACTGAAGTCAAAATTATTCATATTTTTTTAATAAGACCGTCTAAAAATGGGAAACATCAACAAGCTCGACCCTGATGTACTTGAAAAAGGACTTGAAATGATCCGGAAAAGTCTCGAGTAATAATCATCGGAAAAATAATGTAAATTTCGACTGAAGTCAAAATTATTCTTTTTTTTTAATAAGACCGTCTAAAAATGGGAAACATCAACAAGCTCGACCCTGATGTACTTGAAAAAGGACTTGAAATGATCCGGAAAAGACTCGAGTAATAATCAACGGAAAAATAATGTAAATTTCGACTGAAGTCAAAATTATTCATATTTTTTTAATAAGACCGTCTAAAAATGGGAAACATCAATAAGCTCGACTCTGATGGTAATTAAAAGGGGGCAAATCAACACCGAGTTTCCCACGCGTCGTCGTCGTCGTCTGAGTTTGCGAAGGTAAACAAAAAACATTTTCGCACTTTAAAATAGCCCCGAGCGCCATTCCCTCGGGCAGCGTGGTCGGCAGGTCCTTCAGCGAGTGCACGACGAAGTCGACGCCGCCGTTTTCCAGGGCCAACTCGAGTTCCTCGGTGAACAGCGACTTTTCCCCGATTTTCGGCAGACTCTTGTCCAAAATTTTGTCGCCCTTCGTGCTCATCGTGACTGCAGATGCAAAAAAAACAGATTACATAATCGGCCAATCGTCACAATCGAGAGCGAGAGAGAGAGAGACACATCCGTGTGCCTATCGATAACGCGTTATCGGCACTTGACAGTTCGCCGAAAAAAAGTGTCTTACCAATTTCGAAGACTTTCTTCGGATAAATGTCCTTCAGGGTGCTAATTACGTATCTCGTTTGGATGAGAGCCAGCTATAAAAAAATATATGTTTTAATAATCGTTATCGGATCGTCGATCGACTGGAGACGAAAAACAAAATCCGGCGTAGAGGGGAAATAATAGGAAAAGTGCCGAGTAACGATGATCGAGTGTTTTTCGAACTCGAAGATACTCGTGACAAAAATGTGATTTTTTCGCGACCAGGAAAAGTTTGACCCTTGGGTGAACGAAGTCTCCACGTGACTATCGCGGGAGGAGGAGGGGAGGGGGGTAGGGGATGACGAAAGTGATTGGCGCGCGCGAGATCGAAAGTACAGTATACGGACAAACGCACTCACCTCGCTTTTGCGTGAGCCAACGCGTATCACGTCCGGCTGCTCGACGTTCGCCATCGTTTCCTCCTTATTTTCATTCATTTATTCGCCGCGCTCCTCGTCGTCGCCTCTCAGCGTACGTCAGAGGCTCCGGTTGATCGGTCGCTCGTATCGCACTCGCGATATATGCAACACCCCGCACACACACAGCCACTTACAAAAAGGTGTAAGAAAAAAAAAACTAAGCAGGTTGAACGGCTCGGAGAGGGAAAAATTGGGTCAAAGACGCGGAGAACTTTCACCCGACAATTGTCGAGCAAAGTCGGCGCGAAGACGAAGCGAGAAGTCGGGGGTTATGCCACATCGGGGGAACGAACTGCTAATCCTTAGCTGCTGAGGGACTAGAAGAGGGTTACGTGATGCACGTTTTTTTTGCTTCAAACTCGCGACCGAAGCAACGGGGAAAGGGAAGGGGTCGACACACGGGTCGCGAATATTTCGAATATTTCACAGTCACTGTCACTGCAGCAGATTGTGAATGATTACTAGTTGAGATAGACGCGATGAACTCGCGATCTACATCGTTTTGGAGAATCGTGCGCTACCGCTCGCCATGATGACAGCAACCTACTGAAGTTGTGGCGAGCGAGACGAGAGCGAGAGCCGAGGCGCGGAGGCTTCGGGCAGTGACTGGCCGAGAACCTTTGGCCGATTGCCTCGAGCGATCCGCACGAGGGATAAGGCGGGAGTGGGGGGAGGGGGAAGGGGCGCAGGCGCGGGCCGAATATGGAGGAGGAGGGGGGTGGGGGAGGAGGGCGGCGGCGCGGGCCGAAGACGGTGGGGGAGGGGGAGACCTTGCGCATAGCGGAGGATGCATTCCGCTGTTCGCGACGCCTCAAGAATTCTTTATGGAACATTACATTTCGAGTATTAATAATTTATTGTCGTGCCGACGGTGCTTTTTTATCATTTTTTTTTATCACTAATCTACGTACCCTCGCCGAGGGTACAAATGTACAGTAAAATGCATGCGGAAAGCTACGCTCGACAAAACATTTTTTTTACGACTACACAGAGCGATAGTGAAATATTCGAAGCAAGTCCGAAGACTTCTATTTGCGTGACTCCGAGTCATTCGTTAATTTTATTTAATAATCGGCACTGATAAGGCTGATTATTGCTTTTCGGAGGAAAATGGTGGGAGTGATTTTTCGTTTACTCCAGAATCCAAGCTCCAAGTCGCGAATGCAGTCGACTGCAGATCGTGTGTAGAAAAAATTATACATTCGAGGAATTCTGGATTAGACGATGGGTCCACGTGCGACCCGTGAAAGCCATAAGAGGCGGCCGAGACCAGTATCGGTGCCGATAGAGCAGCAAGAGTAAAGCAGTTATTTCACAATTTGTACCATTGGTCAATAGCGTCAAGCTCCGTTTTACGGTTTTTAACGTTCACGCGATAACAACGTCGCACACGGTGTATAAAAATAAATTGCACATTTAGACCGAAAAAAAAAATACGGTAGGTCAGTCGATTATTCTGCGCGGCCTGACGATACGATTTGCAACCGTAACAATCGCCGCGCGGAAGGGACGATTAAATAAAAGAATTGACTAGCTCAAATGGTCGATAATACTACGAGTCTAGAGTGATAAGAATTTTCGTTGCGTCAGCCATGTTTCACGCGGTTCAGACGGTGGCTCACTGGAGACTGCAGCCGCTCTCGTTTTTCTGTTCCCGCGCCGTCTGATGTATCGTTTCCTCCTTCACGGGCGGCAGATCATGGTCCCGCTCGGGTTTGGCGGGCTTCGCGCCGATCATCGAGCGATATGTCTCCTGATTCCACGACGGATTGGCCGCCGGCATTTGGAAGTCAATCGGACTGACGAGGCCGAACGTTGCCTTCGTATCGAGACTCGGAATCTCACCGGCCACCGTATGGTGATATCTGCAACATTAAAAAAAAAAATAAATACTATCTTCCAGTCCGTTTTACGGTCACGTTCTCTCAACGACGAGAATCGTTAAACGTTGTTTTTCTCATTGTATGACCAAGAATATTTCTTCCTCTTTTTACGGTCGGAGCAGCTTTAGAAAAACATCACGTACGCAATTTCGACTGAATGTATTATTAGATTAGGATTTGAATGCTTCGCGGTAAAAAAATACTTGTTTAACGTGACGCACATTAAGCCGTTTTCTCTGTTGCACTTGTCGAGAGTTCGCTTGACCATCGGCTCCAGTCGCTTGAAAACAACGTGTTGGTCAGGTTTTACGCGCGGCGCTGGTCCCTTCGTCGTTGCGTACGTCTTGCATAGCGCTTTCGCTCTCTCCAGGCAAGCCTCGCTCTCCTGAAGCGCTCTTATCGCCTCGCCGCACTTGTCCGCCGCCAGAAGATCCTCGCCGCAGTAATTATAAGCCTAAAACACAGTTGCCTACACATTAGCGGAAATTACGACTCTCAGGATATTCGTGTGTCTTCAGCCGTCGCGATTCTTACATAGGCACGATAGAAAGAAGCCTTGAGCTCGAGATACTTGATCCACTGAGCCGAGATTTCGGGTTTGAACGGATGAAGAGTGTTCGCGGCGTCGGAGAATAATTTGCTCGTCTCATTGGCCAAGGCTGATATAAGGCTCGCGTTGTGTTTCAATTCTACAGCTCTCGCCACGGTCACTGCAATTTAAATGTCAAGAAAATAGTAAATAATCAACAGAGATCATCGATTTCTTCAAGGAAATTCACGCACCTTCCTGAGCCTCTGCTGTGCATTGATTTATGTATGCGTTTATCACACGCGGATCCAGATCGCTGCCGAGAGGCGGAGGATTGGCAAGTTGCGGCAGAAATTCCGTCTGCACGAACGTGAATATACCAGCTGCTTGTCTGAGGGTACTGTGAACAGCTTTGGCCTCGTTCATAGCCACTCTGAAAGAAGGCAAGCGAAGCAATTAAATTTCTCTGTAAATTATCCTGCGGTGTGCTCGTTACTCACTCATCCTTGGCGGCGATCATAGCTGCGTGCTTCATGAACCAGAGACCCACATTGACGCTGATGTTGGCTGCCTCGTAGACAGAGTCGTACCGAGCGCTGCAATAAAATTCAACAGATGTATCTCACGCAGATGACTGAGCTGTAAAGGCTCGTCCGTATTGAATACTCACTATGCGTTATGTCCCAGCAACGAGTGAGCCCAAGCGAATAAAAACGAATTCCTGAGCTTGCTGGGATTGGGTCTTCCGACTCTCCTCGACTGCTCCTCCGACGTCTCAATCTCCCAGATCAAACCATACAGCAGACCCAGATAAGCCGCGAACGCAGGTTCTATCGAATCACTCGTGTTGTTGGGATCTCTGATAAGAGACAACAGGCGATGCCTCGACAGCTTCAGATCGCTGCAAAGTAAATTGTTTAAAAATTCAAATAGCTGAATAAAAAAATCTTCACGTATAAACGACGAACCTGCATAGTCGCCTGGTAGCCTCGGTCGGTTTGTCGATCTTGAGCTCAAAATTCTGGTAGCCCGTCGGCTTAAGCGAGTTGCGATGAAACCAGTGAGCCATGGTCGTCGCTTATCTCTGCCAATCCTCGTCAATCGCAACAAAAAATCACAAAACCGTAATCTCGAGTTTTCCTAGTTAAGGCGCAATTGTCAGACTGACAGGTGGACACCCGGAGACGCTCGGCGGCCCCCCCGCGAACATGCGCGAACCCACTTAACCACTTTTCCGTATTTTTCTTCCGTCACTCGTGCGTAAAAACGCGTGATGCGTGAAACGCCGAAACGCGCGTGCGCGGTCTTCGGATTTGCGGAGTCGTCTGCGTCGCTCCTGTTATCAGCTGTCATCCCCATCCCCCCTCCACCCCCCGCGACGCCCCTTCACCGAAGACTTCCCCCACCCCCGGCGCCGTCGGCCGTCTGTCGCTCCGCCGATAGCGAATCGCTTCGAGTGTCCGTCGCTCTGCCGCCGCTGCTACAGTCGAAATCACTGTCCTTCTCTTGGCCGATTATCGTGCGGATAACAATTCGATCGCTCCCCTCTCCCCCTGCGACGCGCGTGTTTTTCCCGTTTATCGCGACGAGAATCCTCGCGTCGTCGCGTGTAGAACGAGAGACAGCGACGGTGTCTTCGTCGGTGAGGTGAGTCAACCCTGAGAGCTTGAAAAATTGTCGTCCGCGCCAGGCCAGCAGCTCGGCACTCGGCGCGTATTGACGTACGAGGATTTTTGCGCGATCCGCGATATCCGGGAGCGTATCCGTGGATTCGGAGACGAAGGATTTTAACGAGTGAAGCGATGCGCCGTCGTTCGCGCGATTCGAAGCTCGCGTTCCCTGTCGATCCGTTGGCTTCTCTTTTTCGCGACGATTTTTCCGAGCGACACATTCGAACACCTTTCACTTGTCATGTTCAATGTGTGCGAGGCTTTTGAATGGCTCTGGTGATTCGCTGGGGATGAATTGTCACTTTTGGAGCACTTGCCTCGAATGCCCCGCATGTTGTTATTATCGTTGCGTGGAGAAGGCAAAGCGACTGTTTCGATGGCTCGATGGCTTCGTTGGCTTCTTGGTGTTTCAGTTTTTTAAATGTATCTGCTCGTTTTCAGTAAATCGGGGATGCAGGAATGGCCACTGGTACCGGAGGAAATTTCATAAGCAAGCCAGCGAGGGGATGGCTCCATCCGGATCATTTAGTCAGCAAGGAAGGAATCACCTACGCAGTGCGAGTAAGATACATTTTTTCAGAAAATGATTGACCTATTTTTATGCACTATTCAAGATTACTGATCTTTTTTTTTTCAGTATATCGGCTGCCTGGAAGTTCACACATCCATGAAGAGTTTGGACTTTGAGACCAGATCTTGTGTCGCCAAGTAAGAACCCCAATGATCTATTCCAATCGAGCAATCGTGTCGACTCGATTGTATTAATTATTTTGTCCTTGTCTCTGTTTGCAGAGAATGTATAAATCGAGTTTGCGAAGCAGCTGGTCTGAAATCCGCAGACAAGAAGAGGCGGGTGGACAGAAAGGTGTTGCGTGCGATCGCGGACAAACCGTGCATGGATCACGCGGGAGCCAACATAAATCTGACCATCAGTAGTTGTAGTTTAGCCCTAACGACCCTGGAGACCGGCCAGATAATCGCGAGGCACGAGATGCCGCGAATATCGTTCGCTTCGGGAGGAGATACGGTACCCGTCGTCGTTTACCTTCCGCGCTCGATCGCTGAATCTCCTTTATTAACGATTCTCTCTGACCTTCAGGAGATACTGGACTTTGTCGCTTACGTAGCGAAGAATATGCAAGAATGGCGAGCGTGCTACGTGTTGGAATGCGGCGGCGGACTCGCTCAGGAAGTTATATCGACTATTGGCCAAGCGTTCGAGCTCAGGTTCAAGGAATTCCTCACGAAGCCCTCGTCCTTGCAGTGAGTCAAACACTTTACCACAGAACTCCCTTAATTTTCGAAAAATCCTTAATACTCAATCTTATGAAATGTTCAGTCCGGCGCTGAACGGAATACGAGAGCCAGACCGCGATTATTACAACGATCTGCCGGGAAAAGTGCCGCCGGACATAGGTCCGCCTCCGGTGCCTCCACTGCCGACGAACGCGTCGACTTTGCCCAATTTGAAGCATCACCATTCCTCGCAGAATCACGCGACTTCGTCAGTGGGTGGCGAAGGGGTCGGATACCAATGTTCGCCACTGCAGGATTCGTTCCCGAATGGTCGGGGAAGGCAACAGTGGACGGGTAAATATTTATCCGCACGTCTCGCACTCGCGTCAACTGATAAGAACTAATAAATCGAACTGCACTTCGCAGAAACCGGCAATCTCATCGATCTGAGTACAGACGGCTCGTCGACGTCCGGGAATCCCAGTGCTCAGGTGGAACACAATTACGTGAACGACACGGTGATAGCCGCGAGTCGAGAGAACCGTCGCGAACAAGCCTCCTTCTTCGATGCCTTCGATATGCGTAAGTATTTAATAAAAAATTAATTTTATGGAAAGAATATATAAATATTATATCTTTAAAATATATAAATACATAAACATTTAAAACATACAACACATTACATACGGGTTGGGGTCAAAATACCGAATGATCAAAATAACGAATGGCTAAAAGTAGCGAATTTAAAACTAACGAACGTCTAAATCTAGAATAATCATCATTTCGGAATTCGCTATTTTAACCATTCGTTATTTTGATCATTCGGTATTTTGACCCCACATTTTATAAAAATGCAGTTAAAATAACGAATGATCAAGAAAGCGAATGACTAAAATAGCAAATTTCGTAATGATGGTTATTCTCGATTCAGACGTCCATTATTTTTTAATTTGTTATTTTGGCCATTCGTTATTTTGATCCCCATCCTTGCATACATACACATACATATACATTTTGTGTATATATAAATACATATATATTTATTTTGTTATATTATATATTTATGTTCGCGTTTATAGAACCCCTGAGCACCGCGATATCGGAAATGACGAAGCTGAGTCCCAGAACGCAAAAGCATCAACTGAAGCAGGAGGTGTGGTTCCACGGGAGCGTGAGTCGGAGCGAGGCGGAATCGATGCTCACGAAGGACGGAGATTTCCTAGTCAGAGAATCTCAAGGCTCGCCGGGACAGTACGTGCTCACTGGCATGAACAACGGAACCCCGAAACACCTCTTACTAATAGATCCGGAAGGAGTGGTGAGTGAAAAATCCTCCTCCGTCGCAATTGTTATTTCGAAATAATATTTCAACGAATATCTATGAATTATTTCAGGTCCGAACGAAGGATCGAATATTCGACAGCGTGAGTCACTTGGTCAATCATCACTGCGACAACGCTCTGCCAATAATCTCAGCTGACAGTGCCCTCGTTCTTCGATATCCGGTTCCTAGACGCACGGAGTACTGATTCCAATCCCGCGCAAGTAGTGACACAAAATCGAGAAAACCGAAACCATACAACAAAAAATCGGCGTCCAGAGCGAGAAGGGACCGCTCGGTTCCTTCTCGTCGATATTCCAGGACGAGGAAGTGTCTCGAATCACCGACGAGCCGACGTGTTTGAGCCAAGCAAATAGTTTAAATCGCAATTAGTTCTTCCTTCTTCCTCCTCCTCCCGACATTCGCGATAATTTTATTTTTATATGAATTTTCGAATATCGTAGCGTATACAAAACTAGAGATAACTTTTAATTGCCAATTTCGCGTCTTGTCATCGCGACGCGAGCTCGCGAATTCTCGTAACGCGAATAATACCCATACTTATTCAACGTTTTATATTTTCGTACGTAGTTCTATCGACGATTACCCGATTCGCGCGGCGAAACCAACGATTCGCCGTTTAGCTTCCCGTCGAAGGGCGCAAAGGTTTTTTTACTCCAATATCAGCGCGCAATCGATTCGGTGAGCTTCCAACGGTTTTGCGCTCTTTTTCACAATCGATTTACCTTCCCGTTATTTTATTTCTTCTCATTTCGATTCTTTCTCCCTTCTCGTCTGATCCTTCCATCCGTCCATCGTATAAATTGCACGATTCCAATTGCTGGGCCCGAAATGCCTGTCTTAAATCCTGACGATGAAGCTGAGAGAAACATCGGTTTCGATGGAGCTTTGCCTTGACTAACGACACGGACATGTCGCATTGGTATCTCATTGGGCTAAGAATATATCAATTTTAGCCAAATACGGTAGTAAGGTCCCTTAAAAAAAAATCGTGCTGGATGACTGAATTTCATCGTTCACGTTGGGAGCAACGAATTTAAATCCGTGGACACGTGCATTAGTCGAGAATGACGAAGGTTTCACCGCAGTGCTGACATTTTCACATAGGCAGACCCAAGACGAAAATATATATATTTATTAAATATATTTATATTCCTAGAGTGCGAAACTCGCCGCGAGAATCCACTGTAGACGACTTATCCACGAGTACCGAAGGATTGATATTAAAAAAAACACAATTCAAACTTAAAATAAAAAACGGTAGTCTGGGCAATCGTACGATTTTCCATTCGATGTCATATTCCAAGTATTAAAGCCTTGTGTTAACAGAGGGTTTTTTTATTTCCATATCGGCCAATACTAACGAAGCATGTTGCCGTTATTTACGGATCGAGTCATTTATCAAGTCGCCAATAAATCTCTTCTTACATCGTACAGGATTTTTTATTCTCCCGTCATTTCGCCTCCGCCGAGTTCTGCGATTTGGGACAACGTCAGAGGAATATCCACATCGTCCACGGAATCCTCTCGTTGTGCGTCTGGAAACTAAAAATTATCTTAGAGCAACACTAGTGTCTAATTTTTTTTTTAAATTTAGTCCTAAGTTGCTCTGCATTTAAACGGTACCAGGATTTCAAGAGGATATCGATACTTGAATGTTCGTTTCGGCGATTGCGCGATGCTCTCGCGAGTTGTGTCTCTCTCACGAATTTTGTAAATTACAGAATTAGGCAGGAAACCAAAGAGAGGCAGTTTTGGAGACTTCAATGACTCCTCCACCTCTTCTCGATGTTCGGTGAAGCTCTGAAGACTTCGTCCTGTGCGTAGATTTTTTTAAATAAAAAAAAGAAGATTCAGTCACTTTGTCGAGGGATTGGGTTACCGTAGATCATTTGGCAAATTGCTGGCTCGTTGTAAGCCTTCCTGACGGCAGCATTTTTATCGACATGCGCCCAAAAATCATTAGGCCGAATATCCTTCGCAATTTTCGACGACAGGTCCAACAACTCATTGACGTGTCTCTCCCAAGCCTCGTGGCTGAGCACAGACTTATCGTTGACTAATCTTGTTCCTTTCAGTTCACCTTCCTTGATTTGCAAGACGTCTAAAAAAAATTAAAAAAGGTAATACGCTGATTACCTCAATTCAATCAAATGTCACCTTCGTCTCTGTACTGCAAAATTGAACATTGCTGTTCCAGCAGCAAAAGGTCCAGGCGCGGGGCGTCGGAATTTTTTATATCGAGGGCTCCAAAGGGAACGCTGCTCACAGGATGTAAAATTTTCTGGCAATCGACTTCCTCCTCGTAAATGAGAGTTTCATCGGTCCTCGGAACTTCCTCTTCGTCCAAGTCTTCGGCAATCTCGTCGACGATCAACCGAGCTCTGTACTTTGGCGACAGATCTATAAATTTTGGATTTTCGAATATCTGACATCTCAATGATTATGTTCAACGTCGCAGCTTCGCACAGTTGTCATACGGAATCCTGTAGAGATGTCTGCCCGCTCCGAAAACGATGTCTCCTCGCAGCGACGAGAATGCCACGGATCCGGCGCAGGTGTTGATTTCCAAAACCTTGAGAAGATCGTTCAGGTGATCCCAGATGCGAATCGTGTTGTCCGCCGACGAAGTGGCGCAGATTCGAAGCGACTCGGAGGAAGCTAAGGCGACGACCAAACCGGAATGATCCTTCGATGGGTGATGGTCTAATCTTACTAGTTATAAAAAATGGTCCTGTTTATTAAAATGAATAAAAAATATATTTTGATAATTAACACTCGTTCTTACTTCTTTCAGACGGTTCGTACATCAGAACCTGGTGAACTTGCACTTGGTCGTTGCTGCTTATCATGCAGACGGTGGATCTATAAAATTCAAATTTATAAAAAAAACATAAGGTTTCAAAATTATGAAAGCCTTACCCCATCAAAGCTAGTCGAGTGATTGGCACAGTGTAGTAGACGCTGCAGATCAGCGCCAAGGGGACTTTGATGTCGGGAAACATTCTCCAAACCTTGACGCAATTGTCGACGCCGACGGAAACGATTTGCCGTGAAAGCGTCGACGAGCACAAATTTGTGACGCGTCCGTCGTGAGCTGGAATAACGTTCTCGTGTTTTCCTGTCGATTCGTCGACGGTCACAAGATTTCCCGCTGTGGTACCGACCACGATCCGCGTTGCTATTGGGTTTATAGTGTCCTCTTGGTCCTCAAAGATCGCCTGGATTTTTTCGAACCACTCGTAGGCGACGATGCACGTTATCGTGCATTCGTCGTTCACCCAAACGTGTCTGCGAATCGGTCAACTGTCATAGTTCCATTTTTTTTAATGAGAAGAAAAAAATACTCACTGGGCCTTCATGGGATTGGTTTCCGTGCTGCTGACTAATATTTCTCCAGTCCTCAGAATAATTGTGTACAGCCGGTCTGAGATTCCACTGTAAGCTGCACCGATGACTTCAAGACTCGGCGGCAGGATCTGTACGTTGATATGCCTTCCCGTGCACGATGACAAAATCCTCACGTTATTATCGGCACTGCTGACGATTATTCGAGTGGGGAATAAGGGATTTGTGGTCGAGTACACATTCGTAGCAGGTGCCCTGAAAAAAATGTATTTTTGCATTTTAGTCATCGAATTTTCGATTTTTCAGGCAAACACCTGAGATTTCTGGAATCAGCGGAAAATTTCCCATCGGATAGGGTTTTAAAAGTTTGCGAAATCGAAAAAAAAATTTTCGACATTTTTTTAAGGGAAAATCTTCTGAAAATTTGCGATTTTTGAGGGTCAACTTTAAAAATCTTGAAAAAATTGGAAAATCTTGATATCGCATTCCGTCTTGCGGCATTCTCTTCGTTGAAGAATCTTCTTTCGAATGCAAGAAGAAAATCCTGATTATATTGATCAAAGGAAAAATTACACCGATGTTAGTAAAGTGCCAAAATTGGGAAAAAGTGAAAAATCATTTTTTGGGGTTTTCTCCTAATTTTTTTCATTTTTCGGGCAAAAACCGGTCATGTTTGGAATCAGCGGAAAATTTCCCATCGGATAGGGTTATAAAACTTCGTTAAATCGAAAAAAATGTCACTATCGCAAGGCATTCGAAAAAATAAAAAATGCATTTTTTCGCTGTAAAAAATTGAAAAAAATCTTACGTTAACGGAGCATAAAAATTGTACAGCTGATGCATTTGGAAGCAGCAAATTTTTGTCCCGAGAGTCGCCAAGGAGGACGCTTGCTCGTTGAGTGCAATTTGCCAGACATCCCCCAAACGATCGAAGGCCTCTATTTTCCCTCGAAGATTGCAGCTCCAGACTTGCAGCGCGCTGTCCTCGCAACAAGTGACGAATCCACAGATCGAGGGATGCGAGGAAATGATGGAAACTCGACTGGCGTGAGCGTCGGAACAGAACATCATGCGTTCCAGCTGCAAGTTCCATCCGGAAACGTTTCCTCGCTGATCTCCGCCGATGATCCACTCGCTGGTTCGAAGATAATGCAACGCTGTGATTGCTGCATCGGTAGCGGCAACTTTCCTGGCGAGAAACTCCACGGGCTGACCTTCCCTGAGGCCTTCGGCCTCCAGCGACGAAACGTACAGAGTCGTCAGGTAAGAACTCGCCAATTTCAGAGCTGCGATCATCGCACGATTATCGCCACATTATTTTATTTTTATTTTTCTTATTCACGACTCACGTGAACCTTCTATAAGCGCAGAGTATTCGATGTTCCACAGGGCTCCGAAACTGGTGTCCAGATAGGACAGAGTTTGCAAACTATTGAGCGCGTGTTCAGTGTTGATCAGTGGATAACTCTGTAAAAAAATATATGTATACATAGAATTCGAAAAAAATCCGAGTGACTCTGCACCTACAGTCAGCTTGTTGGTGCCAACGACGACGAGTTCGTTCCTCGCGACGGAATAAAAAAGCTCCTCGATCCTGAACTCGTTGCGAACTATTTGCAGAAGTTTGCAGGAAGCAGTGAGAAGCCACACGATGTCGTCGTGAGGAATATAGCAGGCGTTGACTCTGGCCTCGGGACACCAGAGCATTTTCGAGAAGAGCATCGTGGAGCTCAGTTGATAAGACGGTCGGATCGGTTTTCCCTGCATCGAATACCGATGCATAGCGACTCCAGTTTCCAGCACGAGATACTCCTGAATAAAACATTTTATTACAAAAAAGTGCATTAAAAAAAGAGAATAAAAAAAGATTCTCACCTGAGTCTCGCTGCAGTAGCATATATCCGCAAAGGTCCCGATAAGTGGCGCCGAGTGCGTCAGCTTCAATCCGTGATTCAACACATCCTCGCGAATCCCTTCGAACATGTTCGCATCCGCTCGATTTTTCAGCCGCTCTCGCATCTTGTCGACCCTGCGTCTCAGTTCCGCCTTCCGCTCCCGCAGGCTCGAAGTCTCCGAGTCAGTCATAACTCAGGCAGCGCAAAACTTTAAGTTATCCAAATGTTGACAATCGGGTATCCAATGTTCGTCCGAATGATAACTATAAGGCATCCAACGTCCAAAAGTTAACTTTTGAACACCTGATAACTTTAAGACATCTGTTATCGTGACATTGGATACCCGATTGTCAACATTTGGATAACTTATAAAGTTTTGTGCTGCCTGGGAACGTGCACGAACCCCAGACTCGTTCAAATTTGCGCTCCTTTCCCGCGCTTTTTCCCGGGGCGCATGCGCAGTAGATCCTAAAGTTCGTTCGCACTGCGCGCGGCGGGTCCGCGAATCCGAAAACTTGCAGCGAGTCTTTGTGCACCGAGATGCGATCGTTCACCCGATGTTTACACACGCTGTCCCGGAGTTAAAGGTCAGCGCGAGACGTCGGACTCGGACAACGCAGTTGATCGGGCGCTCGCGGCTCCGGATTCTCGCGCGGAGATCGCGGAATTCGCGGTTTTTCGGCAAACGCCGCGCCGCCCGCGCGGAAAACGCTGTTAAACCACAACTTTGGACGTGATTCAAGTTCGTCCGGATGACGCGTCGCCCGCCGCTCGGCCGCGGAAGGGAAAAGTTTGGCGCGCCCGCGAGAAAGATCTTGACAAGTCACACGGGCTATTTTTACAACGGGCGGGATCGATACATTTTTGCGTGTAAATTCACTCGAAATAGATGTCGTCACGTCTCGGCATCGTCGTCGTCGCTGTTCGTGTTCGTCTGCGCGCCGCGTGAGTATTTATAACGTAAATAGAGCGTCGCAGAATGGTTTTTGAGGTTATCGAGTCGGCCGAGACCGAACAGTCGGGCTGTCGTTGCTCGTGGTGACGGAACGTCCGACGTCAATCCCGTTGTGTTTCTGCTTCGCTTCTTTGCCTCGCGGCCGCAGCGGCTATCGAACCTTCCTCTCGTATTCGTTGTCCGCGCGTTGATCCACCGAGTGTCACGTTCCTGTCGACGACGACGATGGCCGAGGAAACGGATATCGAGCAGTCGCTCGTAAATCGCATCTACTACATGGCCAGGGACGGAATGGCCATGACGATGTTCTCGGTGCTCGTCGACAAAACAGCTGAGCAGATTGACAGCATCATAAACCAGGTGATTTCGGGACGCGTGATTTTTTTATCAATAAGGACTCGTTATTTCCGCGACTCACGTCAATGCGATAAATAACTCGAGCACTCTGAGTAGATAAAACTTTATTTACTCAGAGTTTTCTGTTGCAAAAAAAATGTTATACATTCTTATTTTTACTTTTTATTTAGTTGATGTCAAGTCATTGCATAGTCTGGCGTCATATTTGCTGTTCTATTAAAATAAAATTGGCGGTGGTTATCTTAGCTTATAAAATGTTGAGAAATTAAATTTGCGATATTCTGACTTTATTTTCTGAGAAGAGGATTTCAATTACGATAGCAAAGGTCTTTGTCCTTAGTTGATTTCGCAATCTGGTCGATTGCTGCAGAAATTGGCGCAGTAGGTGGAAAAAATATGCCTATCGAAGGTGAAAGAAATTGTAATTAATTGCGTCAGTACAATGTAGCAACGCGCTAGATTGTCAATCAAGTTTATAAATAGTCTGGGGTACGGTAAATCTCGAGACGATCTCGTGACTGGCAGTGGAGTGCACACACTCCTATTGACACGTGCCCAAGCACACACTTAGCCTCTGGTTTCGTTGGCTTCCAGCCAGTAATGTCTACGCATGAAGCTGGATCAAGGGGATCCGTGTGTACAAAGGAAACGAGAGCCTTTGTTCATTAACCCTTTTAGCATCCAAATTTATTTCCGCCCATGAACCTCAAACATGTTATCCACTCAAATTTACATTTATTTCTGTAACGATAATTAAACGATTTTTAAGGAATTTTTTTATTTCCAGGAAGTAATAGAGGAAGATGGACAGAGATGTACACCGTTGATAATAGCCGCGAGATATGGACACGACAATGTCGTAAAGATGCTAATCGGCAAATTTAAACCCAACTTGGAGGTGGAGGGGACTGTAAAATTTGATGGATACGTGATCGAAGGGGCGAGCGCTCTCTGGTGCGCAGCTGGTATGAAAACAGCAAATTGAATCTACGATTAAATTCGAAGATACGAGTATGATCTTATAGGCGAAGTTGTTTTCCCGCAGGTGCTGGGCACTTGAACATAGTGAAGACTCTGGTAAAGGCCGGTGCGGATATAAATCATCCGACAAAGACGAATTCGACTCCCTTGCGAGCCGCGTGTTTCGACGGACGCCTGGACATCGTCACGTACCTGACGGATCACGCGGCCGACATCCACATCGCGAACAAGTACAACAACACGTGTCTGATGATCGCCTGTTACAAGGGACACCACGATATCGCCAACTTTCTCCTCGAGAACGGCGCGAACACGAACGAGAAAGCGCTTTGCGGCGCGACGGCGTTGCACTTTGCCGCCGAGTGCGGACACTGCAACATCATCGCGGAATTACTGAAACACGGGACGGAGATAACGAAAAACGTGAGAGGAATGACGCCGATAATAACGGCGGCGGAGAGAACTCGGGCAGACGCCGTTGAGACATTCATCGCCCACGGCGCCTTAACGAAAGAGGAGATAATCGACGCGTACGAATTGCTCGGGGCGTCTTACGCCAATGACAAAGATAATTACTGCCTAACGAGCGCCTACGAATACCTGCACCATGCCATGGAACTCAGGTAAAATTAATCGTCAATTTTTCGACCGATTTTCTCGACGACTCGTTGTGTGGCAAAAACGTTTAATCCAGTTTTCGCGATTCGCTGCTCTTAGGTACAGCGATCCGGAAAATGTGATTCGCAAGACGCTCGGCGAGCCGGTGAAGGCTTACGAGTATTGGAGAGAATGCGAGACTCTGGAGAGGCTGGATAGTATTAAAAATAATCACAACGCGATTCACATGGAATCGCTGGCCATAAGGGAGAGGATATTGGGTGAGAGAATCCGGCGATTTCGCCGTCGCGTCGCTTCTTCTATTTTTAGTTCACGTTTTCCTAAACCTCGACGCTCGGTTTCGCAGGCACGCACAATCCCGAAGTGCCGCATCCGATCATTTACCGGGGAGCTGTGTTCGCGGACAACGCGAGGTTCGATAGGTGCATCGACCTCTGGCTTCACGCGTTGAAACTCCGGCAACTCACCAATATATCTGTGATGAAGGATCTCCTGCGATTCGCCCAAGTCTTCTCGCAGATGATTCACGTCGGCGTTGAACTGCAGTTCCTGCAAGTTCTGGACGTTCTGGAAGCCAGCGTCATCGAGTTGGGGAGGAATAAGGCTAAAATCGAGGTTCCCGATCCAAAAGACGATGTGGATCAATGCATTGTAAGCCCTAAGAATTTCTTTTTTGCAAAAAACACAAGCGTGGAAAAGTTTTTACAATTTGAATGTCCAATTATTTATCCCATGGTTTTTGCAGGAGGAGTGTGAGTCAAACATCACAACGACACTTTACATTCTAACGATTCTCACGAAACTCATGACCCTCAACGGTTACGAGAAAGGCTACGACGAGGCGGACGTTAGCAAAGCTCATTTCCTCGTTCACAAGCTCTGCGCTCTAAAAATGACCCTCGCGGATGGTCAGACTTTGCTGCATCTGGCTGTGAACTCCAATACGCCGGTCGATGACTTTCACACCAACGACGTATGCAAGTGCGTGTATGAAATTCACGTAAATAAGATTAAACAGTTCTTATGACGTCGGCCAGATTAAGCGCTGAGTAATCAAAGAATTTTGATGATAAATGCCATATCTGCATCCCAAAGGTTCCCCTGTGCGGCAACAGCGCAGCTGTTGATCCGATGCGGCGCCGATGTGAACGCGATGGACAACGACAGGAACACACCGCTGCACTTGATCGTCACCTATCAAAAATCCATCAGGTGTGTATTTTATACTTCCATTTTTGCATTTGCACTTTCGTGTCAACTTCTACTAATACGAAAAAAATGTCTTGTTTTTTGCAGCGACTTTATGACTTTGCACTCGATAATATCGGAGTTGATCGAAGCTGGGGCGCACGTTGATACCGTCAACTCTTTAGGAAAAACGCCATACGAAGCTGCAACTACTGGTGCGTATCACACAATGTTTTATCTCAAAAGAAAGTACAATGGGATTTTCTACTAACATTTACTCCGCATATTTAGGTGTAGCGGAAATAATATTGCGCGCCCAGATGAAGATCTCGCTGAAATGTATGGCAGCGAAGGCGGTCAAGACTTACGGACTGTCCTACAGCGGAAACGTGCCGCGCACACTGGAAAGCTTTATAGAACTTCACGGTTCCGGACTCAATCAGGGCTAGGAAAAATTCGCGTTGGAATAAAACCGCGAGGGAGAAAGATCTCGATGGAGGACCGAACGTCAGCCGATCGGGAGCTCGCAAAAAGTCCATCGAAACGTCTGGTATTTCAAATCCAACACTTCTACGCATCATCATCCGTATCTCATAGAAGCGTCGATAGATTTGCCGGAATTGGCCTCCGGGATAACCGTTTATTCCAAGCAAGTTGTAATCACATCACGTTCTGTACATAAATTGTAAGATACACGGAGAGACTTGTCGGTCGGAGAGACAAACGTCGGAGCGTCTCGCGTCTCGCGCGACGAAGGATATTTTCAAGATGTTGTTTTTGACGTACAAAGAAAGATATATATATTATATATGTGCATATTAAATGGCGTGTATATCCGTCTGTATAAGTTTCGTACGATTGTTTAACTAAAGCTAAGAGGATAAGTAGGAAGAACCGAGAATAAATTGAAAAGCGGAGCTTCTTTGTAAGTGAATTTCGAGCGGAATCGTCGGTATGATCAACGTCGCGACGAACATTCGGCGATGCTACGCAATGTTAAGTTTTTTTGTACAATTGTTAGCGCAAATATGAAATTGTTTGATTAACTGTGTCGAATAAAACATAATTCAAGAGAAGCAACGAAGTTTCGAGTTTTATGCCTGAATCCAGACAATAAAAAAAAAACCAAAAAAATGTGAAGCATCCGGTTTCGAACTCGTTCCCGGTCCCCACAATTTCCCTGCGCATCTTTGCTTGCGCAGACTTACCTCCCACCCTCAATCGCGAGCCGCGTGCGCGCGACAGCTGATAAACAGCGATGGCGGCTCGGGTCGAAACAATTCAACCTGCGGGTCTTTAAAAAAACGTCGTAAATACTCAGCCATAAACATTTTTTACACAAATTTCCGTTTCAATTCCATTTCGATGGCGTCCAAGCCGAGATTCCTCGCACCAGGTACGCGAAATTCGTTTGATCGAATTTTTAGGTTATGTGCATTTTGTTATGTTTATTCGTTTACGTATTTCTCGCATAAATAATGCCTTAAATATTTTTCTCAGGCGAGAATACATGGCAGGAGGACAAACCCGACATAGATGCCCATTCCTCAACGCAATTCGTTTACAATGCCAATCAATCCTTGGCACTTAATCTCCAGCGTCAAAGGTTACCGATTGCGAAAAATAGAAATCACATCATCTATCTGCTGGAGAAATTCCAATCCCTGGTGCTCATCGGCGAGACGGGCTGCGGCAAGAGCACCCAAGTGCCGCAGGTGACTCATTTGCATTTTCTAGATTTTACGGCGTCTGACGAGGAAAGATATCTCCACATTCACAATGAGTCGTTATTCGCGTAACGACTGGAATAATATGCTATTTTATTATCTTCCGTGTGCCATGCTATTGATGATTCTTCACTTACCGCATTCATAGATAGGCCGAGTTATGAGACATCTATGGCATTGAACATTATTTTTATGATTGGCATTAAAAAGTTTTTTTCCAGGGCTTTTTAAAACTCATCTTCAGAGGCGTAATGAGAAGACAGAAGCTATTGAAAATCCGGTCGCCGATTTTCCGACTACGATCTGTACAACCGATCGCGACGTTAGCAAATTCGCAAAAAAAAAAAATTAGTCGTTCGAGCTTCTCTTATCAGACCATCTTTTCCCAGGAAATTGTTTATCTAAGAGTTTAAAAAAAGAGCCGCCACCTGTGCGTGTTGATAAGTCGTTATTACCGCAGCCGCGTGACCGCAAGGAGCGCGTCACGATAACCAGCTCCGCTGCCTTAACGACGGTCCGCGTGGAGTGCCCGAAGAGAGTGGGAAGAAACGCCCACTAAAAATAGTCAGTAGGCGCGTGAAGTTCGAAGACGCCGCAGGTTTGACCAGCGTCTCCTCCACGAGGCCGCTTCGCAATCATCATTTTTACCCCAAGAGACCATCGAAGCAGTTTGCCCCTCGCGCGAAAATCTTCATTCAATATTCTCCTTTCCACGTGACTCGTCATAGCAATCGCTTCAACCGCGTTTCTTCGGAGAAAAATCGATCCGTTCGATACCAAAGCGGCGCGCGCGCGTGATAAGATAATGAAAACACTGGCTAAGTACAGATATGGAACTACGGTTCGTCTGACCCACCGCTGATATCGTTTGGTTTACGCAGATGATTCGAGCACGAAAGCGCCAGAGGATCGTGTCGTCCTGGAGCCTCGCGTCGCTTGACAGAAGAAAGAAGACGAGTGAAGTAAAAAAAATCCGAAGAAAAAGAAGAAACAACAGTCCAGCGGTGTCTTATCAACGACGATGTGGTCCACGTCGAGAGTGTGCGTCAACACTCTGGCGAAGCGTCTCTTCCTCGTTCTCTGCAGCCTCGCGCTGCTCTATTTCTTCCTCATGGACTGCCGCCTTCACTTCCGGATCCGCGACTACGCGATACGACCCGGAAGCAGCGCCGAGGAAGCTTACACATCGTGGATTCCCTGCCACGTCGATCCCATCTGCACGGTCACCGTCAAGGGTCTCCTTTTGGATTACCCGAATTACTATCTCCTCGGACCACTGGCGGCTCTCCTCGACGGCGCCGTCGGCCTGGCCGACTGGACCTGGATATCACCGAACGCGATCAGCGTGACGCACGTCGCCTTCGCTATCGGCGCGGCTAAGTGCATCTCCAGCAAATCGCTGTTTCAGCGTCGGGTCGGCGTTTTGCTCTTCGAGATCCGCTCGTGGATGGACGACCTGGACGGCGAGGTCGCTCGCCGCCGAACGCACGTGAAGGGCGAGCGCTCGGACGTCGGGACAACCGGTTACTACGTCGACGGCGTGTGCGACGCTCTGGGAACGATTGCCCTCTTCGTCGGCGTGTTCTACCATCTCCGAGGGAATTATCCGAAGCACGGATACGAAAAATTGCAGCCGGCGTTGCCGTCGATAAACGGGAAGCACGCGGGCGGTTGCGTCGTCTACAGGAAAAAGATACGCGCGAGGAACGTCGTCCTGGCGGTTCTGCTGGTCGGCGGCAGCGTCCTCGCGAGCAGCGTCGCCTGGAACAGATATTTGTATCTGTATCAGGATATTTTGGAGAGCGACGAGGCGGCTCCGGGAATTTCGCTGGACGAGCTTCATCAGAGGCAGACTGAGGTCTTTCGCTTCAACAGCATGTGGATCATTTCGACCTTTTGGAGACTTTGCAATCCTCACGCCGTGACGGATTATCTGCTGCTCGCTGTGTTCGTCGATCGACTCTGGGATTACGTCGACGCCGTGCGATGGATTCTTTATGGAGTCGTTCTTCTCCTTGCTTACTGCACGGAATTCCACTATCGCGAAACCGTGGCTTTCGTGACCGCGGGTTCGACCGGCGAAGTGGTCACCGGGTTTAAGGAATCACTGTCCGTGATAGCAAACACAAGCCGCACTGTCTCGTAACAGGCGAGAACGGAAGAAGACTGGAATCTTATCTACCGCGAATTTTCATACTGGAAACCATAAACGTTTATTTATTTCGTGCGCTTCGTCGTGAAAGATAAGAACGTTAATTCGCCACGCGGTTTGTTTTTAGTGAAAATACGATACGTAAAGAATGCGAATGTTTCGCTGGACGTTTCGATAAATGGTTTTTTAAATAAATTTTTTTCTTTTAATCGTGAACCGGACGTGGGAGATTCTTTTTTATTCCTGAAGATCCTTAAGGGCGCAACGTGGCTGGAGGAATTCCGGTTGAAGTGAAATGTTGGTGATGATGTTGATAACTTTGTATATTTTCAGTATCTCGTGGAAGCCGGATGGGGCAGCGATGGAAAAATGGTCGCGATCACCGAACCCCGAAGGGTCGCGGCGACTTCCTTGGCGAGTCGCGTCGCCGACGAGCGTGGCTGTATTTTGGGAACCGAAGTTGGATACACGATAAGATTCGACGACTCCACCGACGTCAGCACCAAGATAAAGGTATAATCTCCCATCGTGATGGACTTTTAATTTCTTGCACACGAAGCCCAGTGATTATTATTATTCATTTCTCTATTTTTACAGTATATGACAGAAGGAATATTGTTACGAGAGATGATGGGCGATCCGCTGCTGACCAACTATTGTGTAATCATTCTGGACGAAGTTCACGAGCGAACTCTCCTCACCGACATAATAATGGGACTTCTGAAGAAGATACTGAGAGTCGGTATCGAGTCCCTCAATCGCATCTCGTAAAAGATAACCCGATTTTTATTTATATATATATATATCTTTTTTTTTTGTTTCGTTTGATTATAGAAACGAAGGAGTCTAAAAGTCATTGTCTCCTCAGCGACGGTGGATGCCGAACAGTTGCGGGATTTTTTCAACATGAACACCTCGAAGGATCGTTTAAAAGATACGGCGACGATATTGAGCGTCGAGGGACGACTGTACCCCGTCGATATTTTCTACGTCAAAGGTAGATAAAAAAAAACCAGACCCGTATCCGACTCACCGCAATATTGTTATTCAAAAAAATGCAGCGGCTTCGTGTGAAGCAGACGTCTGGTCGGCAGCCTTGTCGGTCAATGGCCGGCTTATCAACCGGTTGAAGCCCGAGGGCCGCTCGGTTGAAGGCCCAGCGGTTCTCACGAACCGTCGATGCACTGAGTATTGCAATTTCCCCATATTAATCCCCAAAATGAAATATTTTGCAGATCCAGTCGCGGATTACGTGAAATCCGTCGTCGACACCGCGCTGAAGATTCACGAGTCTGAAGAGAACGGCGACATCCTGGCTTTTCTCACTGGAATGGAAGAAGTGGACCGAGCGGTGTCGCTGCTCAATGAATACGCGAAGCTCGTGAAAGAAGGAAAACGTGAGTGGTGACTAATGACCCACAAAAGAATTTAGAGGCTGTCGCCAGTCGGAAATTATTCGCTTTATCACTAACTGAGCCCATTTATTATATTTCGCAGAGAAACTCGTGCCCCTGGCGATGTATGGCTCCCTGCCAAACTCCGAACAACTGAAAGTATTCTGGAGAGCGCCCAAGGATTCCCGCAAAATCGTCGTTGCGACTAACATAGCGGAAACGTCTATTACCATTCCGAATATCGTTTACGGTAAAAAAGAAAAAAAATAACACGAGGACTCATATTTTTTAATTAAAAATAAATATCTAACCAGTGCTTTTCTGTTGCCGATCCTGCTCAGTGATCGACTGCGGCTTCGCCAAACTCCCATGGTTCGAGGTTGAGACTCAAACGAACAGTCTTATCGTCGCGCCGGTATCAAAGGCTTCGGCGGATCAGCGAGCGGGTCGAGCCGGTCGCGTTCAGTCCGGACGAGCTTATAGGTAACACTTTTATCATAAACTGTGTTTATCTGAAGACTCTACTACCCATTTCCTAGCAAAAAATTATTTCTTATAAAACGCAGACCTTGGGCTTTTTATTCACCAGGTGCAAAAATTTGAATCATTGGCTCTAACTCGTGTTGACCTATGTAAATGTCCTCTTGCAAAAAAAGTTCGTTTTTAATAACAGATTATACACCGAGGAGGCTTACGAGCAACTGTTCGATGCGACTCCGCCGCAGATGCAGCGATCGGATCTCGCGCCTGCGATTCTGCAGCTGAAGGCTCTGGGGATCGACAACGTGCTCAGGTTCAATTTCCCGTCTTCGCCGCCGAGCAAGAATCTTCTCGCCGGCCTCGAGTTGCTTTACGCGCTCGGAGCGATAAACGATAGCGGGGATTTGACGATTCCGTTGGGGCTGACGATGGCTGAGATGCCGTTGGAACCTGTGCTCGCGAAATGTCTCATCGAGTCGGGTAAGCGACGAATAATCGAAAAAAAAATCGGGTGGGGATCAAAATAACGAATGATTAAAAAGCGAATGGCCAAAATAACGAATTTAAAAATGATGGACGTCTGATTCTAGAATAACCATTATTATGAAATTTGCTATTTTAGTCATTCGCTATCTTGATCATTCGCTATTTTAACTGCATTTTAATAAAACGTAGGGTCAAAATACCAAATAATCAAAATAACGAATGGCTAAAATAGCGAATTCCGTAATGATGATCATTCTAGTGTTAAACGTTCGTTAGTTTTAAATTCGCTATTTTGGCCATTCGCTTTTTGGTCATTCGTTATTTTGATCCCCACCCAAAAATGCCCCTTTCCTGTCGAGTGCGAAAAATTTATTTTTTATTTTATCTGCCCGGAAAGGATAGGCGAGATGGGATGCTCCGACGAGATTTCGACAATCCTCGCGATGCTCCAAGTGCAAAACGTCCTGGTGCGTCCGGGAGGCGGTCAGGCGGCGATGAAGGCTCGCGTGGCTCACCGTAAATTCGAGGTCGAGGAGGGCGATCTCCTGACCCTCCTCAACATCTACTCGGCCTACGAGAAGAATAAAACTCCGAGCTGGAGCCAGAAGCACTTTCTCAATCACAAAGCTCTGCGAAGAGGGACGGAAATCCGATCGCAGATGCGAGGACTCATGAAGAAACTGGATATCCCGATTGTGTCCTGCGGCGGTGAGCCTAGACCGACCTTCTTTACCATCGGAGATGACGATAATAAAATATGTGACTCAATTTAATTTTCACGATGATTTCAGGTGACGTGGAAAAGATTCTGAAATGCATTTGCGCCGGACTCTTCCCGAACTCGGCTTATCTGCACCACACGGGTGTTTACAAAACGATCAGGGGAAATCGTGATTTGTACATTCACCCCAACAGCTGTTTGTACACTCTGCAGCAGCCTCAATGGTACGCCTGTCTATTTACGAAATTAATTAATACCTTTGATACGAATTTTCTCAACGAATACTTACGTCATTTTTTAAATCAACAGGTTGGTCTTCTGCGAGATACTGCAGACTAACAAGACTTATATGCGCGAGCTCACAGCAATAAAATCCGAATGGCTGGTGGAATTGGCGCCGCATTTCTTCGAGAGAACCGCGATAGACCCTGCGTAACTCCCACTCCGAATCTTATTTATTCTATTTTTTATATGTAAAAATAAAATCATTCTATATCGTAGAATTCGAATTTCCCGCCAACTAACTGATTTCCACATCGCCAGATGGCATTAAAAACGCAACAGGCGACTGCTATTAACCGTGGGATTCTAATGACCGACTGCGATAATTTTCGCGTCCGCTGCCTTATCATCTCGTCGTTATCAGAACGCGCAAATTGACGATGTGAATCGGCAAATAACAATCCGTAAACCCGGAGATACACACCACTCAAAGGTTCAATAATACCAAAGCTACTGAAATTTAACGAGGAGTAATTGCATCGCGAAGCAAACGACAAAATTATCGTTATAATTATTAAGATTTCAGCGATAATCACTCTCGCTCATTTAACTACAATTTCACACATTCCGTTATAAAATCGTAGGCTTCATTGGCGAAAGTAGCAATTAACATTTAACGACGAATCCCTAATCACGAATGCAATCGAAACTCCTAATTACAAGCACCATCGAAATATCCCTACAAACATTAGGCTCGCAAAACCAATCGAACCCGACGCTAATGCACCGCCTAAAAGTGCATCGGCACGTCGACCAATGCGATTCGCCCCGAAAACACCTGCGTCTCGGTGCTGCGCGGGTGTCGATCGCTCGAGCGCTTCGTGCCTGGTCCCGAGGAGCCGGTCTTATCCGATCGCGCAGCTCGGATCGGTCGTGGTGGGAGCTCGACCAATCAGAGCCCAGGCTGCCGATAGAAAGTCGCGCGTTGCCGTCGGCTCAGGTAAAAGAGCGAGTGAGACAGCAGCCACCGTATCTTCCGCCTCTTCCAACGCGAGCGAGCGAGAAGAATTCGCTGCTACAATGATTCTAGGGAAAAGGGGGGGGCGGTTGGAAAGGTGGAGAAGGGGGAGAGAGGGCATTCTCGACATTAGCCGCAGCAGCACCAGCAGCGGGACACAGGTAGTCGCTCAGGTATTCGCCAGTCGAGGATGAGCGGGACCGACGAGTTGTCCACTGAGATATTCACGGGTTGCGTTTTACACCTGCGTTGTAAATAGGTAAGTCCCCCCTCCCCTTAACCCCTCGCTCCTCTGCGTTTCCCTTCGCGTTTGGATCCTCCAAGTGTCTCGTGTTCTGTGTGAAGGCGAAATCGGATAGAAGCCCTCGCGGAGCGAGAGAGAAGCAAAAGCAGAACCTGCGAAAGAGGTTTTCTGTAATCTGTGCGGTGCGCGATTGTTATTATCATCGTAATCGTCGTCACGTATTGCGTTGTCGATCAGAGAATCGTGTGAGATTCCCGTGAGTTTCGAGTGCTGTGTGTGCCTCGTCGCTCTTCGTCTCCCTTCTCGCTCCGTCTCTCTCGTTCGCAAGCAGAGCTCCGTCGCCTCGTCTCTCTCTCTCCGAGACGTCGAGAGAGGGATCGAGAGATCGATGATCGGTCGAGTCGCTGCACAGGAAACGTCCACGCCCGGCCAGCAGCAGCAGCAGTAGCAGCAGTTATCACACGGATTTTGCGCGGAATCTCGCCGCGCGAGAGCGAGACTCGAGGTATTTATGGAAATGACACCGATCGTCGGGGCCTGAACGACCGACCGACGTGTATCGCGAGTGCGCGCGCAGCAAGCGACTTCCGCGCTAATGAAAAACGCGACTCGAGCGGCGAACCCCGACGCCACCGAGAAGTCGTGCGAGAGAATGATCTGTCGCTCCGCGCGTGTTGTGTCTGTGTTTGTGTGGTCAACGAAGTCATGGATTATGACTCCGAACGACGACGCCGATCGCGACGGTCATTTTGCGCGTGCGCGGAGCCTGCGACTGCTGTGACCGGTAATTTACCGGGTGAAGCGACGCGTATTTATTCACTCACTAATAATCTACGCTATATATACACTGGCTCGTTCGGCGAGCTCGTCAGGATTTATGGCTGCTACCTGTTTAAGAAATTTCCTCAGAGGTGGGGAATTAAGTTTCTTAACACAGCGCAGCAATTAGAACAAAATGCTGTGGCTTCGCGAATCCCTGTTGAAAGCGTAGAGGGGGCTTCCGTTGGATACGGAATTGTGAAGCGGGACTTTGTATATTTGTTACCCCACAAATTTTTCCAATTGACGCTGCGCGAGGAGATAGTGGAGAATGAGAATTCCGCAGATTTCGCGAGAAATCACCGCCAGACGGGATTCATGCGGCGCTGCTTAGTAGTGGGGGGGGGGGGGGAGATGTTTATGTTGTGTGGCCTGCGACCTTCCGGCGACCGCGGGGAGGGCGCTTATGCACTCGGCTTATAGACGAATCAGCAGAGTGTTTCCTAAGTCGCAAAGTACACTGTTAAAAATCCGCTGTTAAAAACAACACCAAGTCGGTGTCTATATAGGTCCACACCAATCACGGTGTTAATTAGCGGTGTTAACGCAGTCTGAAATACCGACTTTCACCTCAAAAAGTCAGAAGTGCCGTGTTTCGCGAATTATCAACGGATCGAAGCAAAAATTGAAATACAGTCGCCAGTAATGTGAATCTCGTTAATGAATTAGTCAGAATTTTGATTTTCTATAAGAAAAATTACAGATCAATTACCCGGTAGAGGAATCTGTAATGAAAAAATCGATTTTTTAAATCAATTTTTCGATAAAAACTGAGAAAAGCGACTAATTTATTCACGAGATAATAAAAAATCACACATGATACTTGCATTCATGCCTTTAAAGCGAAAAAGTATTATAATGTTTCGTCGGTAACTCAGGAAAAATTTAACGAAACGGCCGGTGTTAATTTAACACCGTAATAAGTGATAATATTAACACTGTAATAAGTAACACCAGGAAAAAGTCCACACCAGCAGCGTTTGACACCGTAGATTTTTAACAGTGTACGTAATTAACATTGCCACGAGGGCTCGTTAGAAGGGAGGAGGGGGCAGAGTGCGAGGGGGAAGGGCTAAGCCCTTCATATATTCCGCGAATTATTGTTATGAAAACTGGTGCACACATTTCGAATGCTTTCTCCTTTCGTACAAAAAGCAATATGTCTTTTGCAGAGTATAAATGATTTGTTTTTTTAATTCTCGCATAAATCAGTCAAGAATTTAAAAAAATATTAATATCGAATAAATAGCAATGCATCAATGTTATCGAAAATTGATGTTTACTCGCATTTTTCGTTTCGTTTCGTTTCGTTTCGTGTTTTCTGAACGAGAGAGCGAGGAGCCTGGAACTGTGTGTGTGTTTGTGTGTTACCTGAGGGGCCGGAGGGAGAGAGGCAGACGGAGAGAGGGAGAGAGAGTGGGAAAACAGGAATTCGTAATTTCCCCGTTCCGCCCGAATTAACGGTACCGCTACGAGGATCGAGTCGGTCGCTGCTGCTGCAGCAGCAGCAGCAGCAGCAGCAGCAGCAGCAGCAGCAGGCAGACGCATCGCGTTCCCCGAGCCCCGAGGGATTCACCACGCTTCCCAATACCGCACTGAAAAAAATTAATAGTTGTGATTACCAATCGTTGGTCAGAGCTACCAATATCTTAGTACCTGCAACCAATATTTTGGTAGATGGAACCAATGATTAGTAACCGCAACTACTAATTTTTCTCAGTGCGTCTGACGCTCGAAACCCTGTTGCGTTCGCAATTAGAAAAATTGCGAACGCAAAACGAAAGAAGAAAAAAATTGCTGTGGGACGGCGGTTACGCTTATCAGCAGACGAGGGAAGAAACAGAGGAAGCAGCGATAAGCCGCGCGTGTATTTGGTCCGCACTCTACGACCGCACTTTACGACTCCGGTAAACACACAGCGGCTGCCGATTCGCGCAGCCGCCGAGGCTTCAAACGTGACGAGGATGATGACAAAGTCAGAAAGTCTCACGTCTGAAGATTCGCTAGAAAAAAAAACACTTCTCTTATCATTCTTGTACGCGATAGGCAGGTGCGACACGACTTGGCAATTGCTTCGTCTTTGGATGTCGCAGACGATAATTCAGAAAACTCTGAGTGGGAAGGGTGGGGGTAGATATCGGCTTTTACAGTCCGGCGTTAAATTCCAGTAAACGCGATTAATCAATTTTTTTTTCTCGTCTTATCGTCTTCTATCCTTCGCGGTCTCTTCGAGATCGCGAGACTTCGATGCTAATGAAAATACTTCTGATGAAAACTCGGCGCATCCCCTGAAACTCGTTTGTCGACGCGAAAAATCGTCCAACACCTTCTCGTAAATCGCTCGAACGTATTTTCCGTTCGTCGAACGACCGAACGAGCTTCCTGCGCGAGTTAATCGGGTGTGCAGCGAGCGCTTAGTTTCCGCGTTGAAAACACGAACGCGTCGACCACGTGGAACTGGTGTGACCGCAAATCCCGCGTCCGATTATCGGGACCGTCGAGTCGCCGCTGAAACGACTAGAAAATCTCGCGACAACAATATATATATATAATAACAACTATTTTCTCCATATTCCGCGCAGAAAATTACTGAGCTTTGTACTCCAGTTTTCTATTCTGACCTTTTGATTCGACGTGCATTTATATTGCAATGCTCGTTGCACTGAGGAGAATTATTAAATTCGAAAGAAAGCGGCCGGAGAAAATGGACAACGTGCTATGAAATATCGCTGCTTTTCATTTCGCCTTATTTTTTTCTCATTCACGACGAGATTTTTTTTTTTTTCTTTCGGATGAAAGGAAGATAAAGAAATGAGGATTCAGCGCGAGAATTCCAGGCGCATTCCAGGCGAAAACGTTCGCTGCTCTCGTCCTCGGAAGGCGTCAGCAGCAGCAGCAGCAGCAGCAGCCAGCAGTCAACTAGCGCGTTGAGCGGGTTATTCGCGTTTACGGTTCGCCGGAGACCCGATGACGTTCTCTCTCGGCTCTCGGCGCTCCTGCTGCTTCGGTTCACTCGCTCCTCGTCCTCGTCCCACTCCACACGACGATGACGACGATTCTCATATTCTCCAAAGCATCGATTCTCTCCCGGCTCGTCATTTCGCTCCAGGAAAAATATTAATGATGTTGAATTTTGCATCGTTGGAATGCAACGAAAATAAAAAAAAAAATGATTCTAACGATTCTAAAATTATTTGAACGATTCTAAAAAGTTATTATGATGATTAATCGTTATAATAACATTTTGTACTCAGTACGATTTTTTGGGTTCATTAGAATAATTTTTTATTTTTATTTTCGTTGCATTCCAACAATGCAAACTTCACCATCATAAATATTACGAATTTTTTCGAGAGAGGCAGAGACGCTGCCGTCAATTACGCCCAGCGTTTTATATTCGATACTCGATTATGCAAAATAAAAACGAAAAGCGGAAAAATCGCGAGAAAAAGTCTGGGAAAGTCGCTTCGACGATCGAGACGCGCTTCGAAGAGCCGGCAAATTGCCTAACCCAACCTGCGCGCCTATAAAATAATTACGTTTGGTCTCGCGACTCGCCTAGACGGGGCCAATTGAGGGAGAGTCAAGGACCTTCGATGCTCCGGTCAGACTCACAATAATTCCTCGTCGATTTCTCGGAGAAATTTCCCCCCGTAGCATCGTCATCATTATCATGCATGATAATGTCTCCTCTTCGCATCCACGGATGCTGCTTCGTCCACTATGATAATGTCCTAAATTCCTCGACGTCCACGCGCGTCTCGCACGACCCGACGACGACGACGATCGCGACACACGCGTTTTATTCAAGGACGTTCGCGCTCCACGCGTTCACCTCGTCGCTGTTGCTGCTTTTGCTGCTGCGAGACGCGACAACACTCGCGCATTCCGTCTTCTTATTTTTCCTCTTCACGACTGAGAGGGCGTGTCACTCGCTATGTTTTCTCTCCTCGACACCTCCGCGCGTTTCTCGTCTCCTTCGGCTCGCAGAGTTATCATCAATTATCTCTGCCTCGCCGGATAATTGATCATAAGAGAAAAAAAAATTACTAGTCACGATAACGAATCGTTTTGAAATCGTCACCCAAGTTCCGTTCGTTTCCTGCGCGCGTGGAATGCGCGTTGCGCTTCCCCCTCCCCTCTCCCCTCCTCCTGGCGTCGCCTTCTCTCATAACAGTAAAGCTCTCGTTGCAATCGAAGGTGAAAACGAGCTCTCGACTTGAGCAACGAGAGAACCGAGGAGGAGTCGCCGTCGCGCTCGCTGCCGATAACAGCGATATATATATATACATATAGCTATATTGCGACGTTCAATTCCGAAATCGAAACAGCCGATTATTATTTCGCGTGTTCGCAATGCATAAACGTCTAGGGAAATGAACTGGTGGATATATAACAGTGGGAGTCGAAGCCAGTCGAAGCAACGGGAGAGAATCCCAGCTCAGGTGAACGCATAGCGAAATCCATCGGGCGCGGCGCGCGCAACGCAGGTGAATGCGGATGGCGCTCGCCGAGTGCGCGGCGAGAACCACGAGCAGCAGCAGCGTTTGCCTCCGGCTCGCCCGGTTGCTTTTCCCGCGCGCGCGCACCTATCGTACGTACAGCCGCGTGTAACGGTCGATGAACTGTGAGTGTGGTAACTTCTCTCTCTTCTCTCTCTTTCTCTCTCTTCTCTAATTATAGTCCGCTCGGACGAGTAACGCGACTGCTGCGCCAATACGCTCGTCGCCCCACTCGCTGCGCGCGCCTCGAGCTCCTCCGCATCCTTCAAACTTTCTTCGGTCCTCGGAGACCACCGGGAAATCCGTCCGATTCGCTGAAAGCAATGTGACGACCCTACGTTGCGTATAAGAGGACGATTCGAATGAGAGAAGAGCATCGGTGACATTGGCACAGTCGTTAGAGTTCTTGCTCAGTAATCCGAACGATCTGGGTTCGAATCCCGGTGATGACAACAATATTTTCGATAATTCTTCAGACCATCCGCATTACAGATTTGTACGGAAAAGAAAATTGGAAAAAGTTCACATCGTTTCAGACGAACCGATGAAAATGCAAAATGCGCCCAGGCGAAAAATTAAGATGGACTAGTCCAAGTCTCACACCCAAAAGTAGGTGTGCCCGGCGCTTGCGGGGTGTTTTATGGGTCACCGATCGGCGATGATTTCGCATTGGAAAGTCAGCGAGCGGTGCGAGACGGCGAGTCGCGCGTTTCGCGCGTTGTAAGAGCTCTCGAACGTAATCGCGGAATGTGCGGAACGCCGAGGGATCGGTAATACCTGTAACGGGGCCCCCGCGTTGCCATTACAATACATCGGCTTCCCCCCCACCAAGAACCCAGCGCTTATACACAGACACGAATGTAAAATGCGAACAGGTAGAAATGTGCTATATACAACGTTGAAGCTGCAACGAGAAGCAATTACCAGCGGTGGTATCAACGATTCTCACGTGCAGCGACTGAGAGCTGAGCAACTCCATTAAGGCCCCCCGACGAATGTGTAGCAAAAAGGAAAAGGAGCTGCGAAAAGGAGCGAGACGGAAGGTCGCAATCAGCCATCCACGACTCGTGACAATCATTAGGCTACGACTATTATGATTATCCAGATACGAGCTCGACTCTCGTATCTTGATCTACAGTTCTCCGGAGCTCTCGTCCTCACTCCGCATATTGTAATAATAATAATAGGAGTAGCAATAATAATAATAATAGGGCAGAGAAAAACCGTAACGTCTGTTGGCGCCCAGGATCGCAGATCCTTGAGCGCGGGCGTGATCCCACGGTTGTGTCGCGGTTGAGCGAGCAGCTGAGACAATCCGGAATTCGGCGGATTGTATAATTCACAGTGGAGTCTCGTTTGATTTTTGCGTTTTTCTCATCGAGTTTTATGATGTTGAAGTTTGCATCGTTGGAATGCGACGAAAATGAACCCAAAAGATCGCACTGGGTATAAAATGTTATTATAACGATCAATCCGTCATAATAACTTTATAGAATCGTTAGAATATATATATTTTTCAAAATATTTTCGTTGCATTCCAACGACGCAAACTTCAACATCATCGAATTTTTTATTTTTCGGGCAAAGAACGGGGATTTTCGGAATCATCGGAAAATTTTGTTTACCTACTCTGCGGAATCCGGAATTCGGCGGATTGTATAATACACAGTGGAGTCTCGTTTGATTTTTGCGTTTTTCTCATCGAGTTTTATGATTTTGAAGTTTGCATCGTTGGAATGCAACAAAAATGAACCCAAAAGATCGTACTGGGTATAAAATGTTATTATAACGATCAATCCGTCATAATAACTTTATAGAATCGTTAGAATATATATATTTTTTTAAATATTTTCGTTGCATTTCAACGACGCAAACTTCAACATCATTGATTTTTTTATTTTTCGGGCAAAAAATGGGGATTTTCGGAATCATCGGGAAATTTTGTTTACCTACTCTGCGGAATCCGAAATTCGGTGGATTGTATAATACACAGTGGAGTCTCGTTTGATTTTTGCGTTTTTCTCATCGAGTTTTATGATGTTGAAGTTTGCATCGTTGGAATGCAACGAAAATGAACCCAAAAAATTGTACTGGGTATAAATTGTTATTATAACGATTAATCCGTCATAATAACTTTATAGAATCGTTAGAATATATATATTTTTTAAAATATTTTCGTTGCATTTCAACGACGCAAACTTCAACATCATCGAATTTTTTATTTTTCGGGCAAAAAACGGGGATTTTCGGAATCATCGGGAAATTTTGTTTACCTACTCTGCGGAATCCGGAATTCGGCGGATTGTATAATACACAGAGGAGTCTCGTTTGATTTTTGCGTTTTTCTCATCGAGTTTTATGATGTTGAAGTTTGCATCGTTGGAATGCAACGAAAATGAACCCAAAAAATCGTACTGGGTATAAAATGTTATTATAACGATTAATCCGTCATAATAACTTTTTAGAATCGTTAGAACATATATTTTTTTTAACATGTTCGTTGCATTCCAACGACGCAAATTTCAACATCATTGATTTTTTTATTTTTCGGGCAAAAAACGGGGATTTTCGGAATCAGTGGGTAATTTTGTTTACCCACTCTGCTTTTACTGCTGCTGCTGCTGCTGCTGCTGCTTCTCGTGTTGCTACTCGCTTGATTACCCTTTCTTTGATAAGCCCAGCTATTAATAGTCGGCTCTAAGCCTCTCCTACCTTAAAGCAACCCGAAAAAAATGCATTTGCTTCCCTCGCGACAATATTGCGCCTCGTATCCTCCACAAAAGTTGCGGTGTCGTAAAGACTCCTGTAGAAAATTGTTCTCTCGATCCCTCGACTCTTCCTCTCGCTCGCTCCGCCTGCTCGTAATTCCGTTATCTCGCGGCAGTCGCGGTTCGTTGCCCGTTTGTAGATCACCCGAGTGCGATACGCGCGCGTTCCTTAATCCTCTCGTACGTTGTATTCACACGCGACAGCGTCGAGGGAAGTAAAAGGCAACATTTTTATTTTTCAAAAGTAAGGAAACAACCGGGGAATGCGCCTCATTGTAAAAACTGATAACAAGAAATGAGATGCAACGCTCGACGAGTCTGCAACTGACGTTGCAATCCGAGCTCTCAGCCTCCACTCGGACTCTGAGAGATGCGTGCCGATGCCGATCCAGAGTTTCACCTCAGCGCAGCAGCGACCGCCAGGCAATGCGCGATGATTGATCGAGCCGCCAGGCGCGCGCCGTATAGAAAGTCGAACGGGCTCTCCGTCGGCGAGACGATGAATGATTTCTCGCCTGGCGATCGCCTCGATTATTGCCGCTGCCCTCTCGGCGCGCGCGACTCGCGTCGAAGGTCGCGACTTGCCGGAGCGATTCGATCGATCTAGACCAACCCGAAGGTGTTCGCCACACGACTGATAAGCATTTATTTTTTTGCGAGAGGAAAATCCAAGGATTTTCCAAGTCGTCGCGACTCAACGACGACTTTGCGAGAGCAAAAAAACGAGCTCGTCGAAAAAAAAAGAGTCAAGTCGACTTGCCTCAGCGATTCAATCGATCTAGACCAACCCGAAGGTGTTCGCCACACGACTGATAAGCATTTATTTTTTGCGAGAGGAAAATCCAAGGATTTTCCAAGTCGTCGCGACTCAGCGACGACTTTGCGGGAGCAAAAAAACGAGCTCGTCGAAAAAAAAAGAGTCAAGTCGACTTGCCTCAGCGATTCAATCGATCTAGACCAACCCGAAGGTGTTCGCCACACGACTGATAAGCATTTATTTTTTTGCGAGAGGAAAATCCAAGGATTTTCCAAGTCGTCGCGACTCAGCGACGACTTTGCGAGAGCGAAAAAACGAGCTCGTTGAAAAAAAAAAAGAGTCAAGTCGACTTGCCTCAGCGATCCCATCGATCTAGACCAACCCGAAGGTGTTCGCCACACGACTGATAAGCATTTATTTTTTTGCGAGAGGAAAATCCAAGGATTTTCCAAGTCGTCGCAACTCAGCGACGACTTTGCGAGAGCGAAAAACGAGCTCGTCGAAAAAAAGAGTCGAGTCAACTCGACACACAAGTCGAGGCGATGACGAGAAATCGCTGTCCTAGGCGACAATATGTAGGTATTTGGGTAACTGGCACAAGTCGGACCATTCTGCAAACTCCGACTGTACACATAGATATATATTTAATTTTATTGTGCTCCTCAGTTGCTTCGATATCAATTAGCAATGATACCTGGAACTCTTGGGTCGCGAGAGATAACTAGACTATCGAGATGGCTCGCAATCATTGATAACGACGTGTCGATAAGTCTTCCTCGGGCTGAGGTGGTTCTTTCGACTATTCGCAACCTTATATTATTATTATTATTTTTTATTAGGTGAGAAACTCGGTGAAGTGAAAAGAAAATTCGTCGCTGGGGGTGTTTGTCGTTGAGGTATGCGAGGTGAATTCCACGTGGACAGGTTGGCTCAACGAATTAGGCCGATAGGAATTTCATTTCACCATGACTCGGTGTCGTGCGCACAAACACAGAGAAACACAAGACACGAAACAAGACACACAACACATATAGACACAGGTTAGACAGAGCGCAGGGCACTGCACGAGGATACGAGTAGTTGGCTTTCTTGTCGCCGTGTATGGTGGTCGTCGTCGTCGTCGCGCCGGATACGACATGTCTCGCAAGTATATATCATTTGCTCGGACATCGCCATTTATGAAATATGGTATCGACTCGTTCGGCTCATCGCAATCGCGATTTTTGCATCACTCGCTACGTAACGGAGAAATTTAAAAAATATATATATTTATTTACCTTACTTTTTGTTGCAGTTAATTCAGTGGACGAACGATGCCGTACTACAACAGTGGGCACGGTCCCTCTGGCTACGCTAAAGGTACTTATAATTTTTTTTTAATTTGGCTGAAAAGAAATTTTGTCTAAAAGTGGAGAGGAATGATTTATTGAATTTAATTCGCAGATGGAGGTCCGGGCGGTCCGTCGAATTCCTCGGGCGGCCGTAGCAGCGCCGGTGCCGAGCCGACCTACATCATGGAGCACTTGGCGACCTTTACAGTCACCAAGGAGAGTGGAATCGTTTATCCGGCTGACGGCATGAGACGACTGTTGCAGCTGGAGAAGAGCAATGGGATATGGAGCCAGAAGATGCAGCTGCGACTGGAGCGCAATTGGGTTCTTATAATGGACAACGAGACCGGGGTCAGTTCCCTTGATTCATTTTTTCCCCCAATCCCTCCGAATTTTTTAATTTAGTCTTCAATTCAGTACGACAGTTGGCATTTTTTCTGTATTTATTTAATCAATTTTTCTTCTACGGTCAGTTTCTATATTTATTTTTTTCTAATCCTTCAGAATTTTTTTATTCAGTCTTTAATTCAGTAGGAATGTTGGAATTTTGTTCTGTATTTATTTTATCAATCAATTTTTCGTCCACGGTCAGTTCCTATATTTATTTTTGCCCAATCCCTCAGTATTTTAAATTCAATCTTGAATTCAGTACGACACATGGAATTTGTTCTGTATTTATTTTATCAATCAATTTTTCGTCCACGGTCAGTTCCTATATTTATTTTTTCCCAATCCCTCAGTATTTTAAATTCAATCTTTAATTCAGTACGACACATGGAATTTGTTTTTGTATTTATTTTTTAAATCAATTTTTCGTCCACGGTCAGTTCCTATATTTATTTCTTCTCAATCCCTCCGAATTTTTAATTCAGTCTTCAATTCAGTTCGACAGTTGACATTTTTTCTTTATTCATTTTATTAATCATTTTTTTCCACGGTCAGTTCCTATACTTATTTTTTCCCAATCTCTCCGAATTTTTAATTCAGTAGAACAGTTGGATTTTTTTTTCTGTATCTATTTTATTGATTAATTTTTCTTCCACGATTTTCAGGCTGTCATGGAGAGATTCGCAGCCGCCCAGATCCAGGAACCAACGGCCTTCACATCGCGTGACCCGATGGAAATGTACAACAACATCCTGGTCTTCACCGTCGCGGACGACAGCGGCTCGGGTCAACGAGCGGAGATGCACATATTCCAGTGTCAAAGCGTGTCGGCCCAGGATCTCGTCGAGGACCTGAAGATGCTGCAGATGGGCAAACTCGTCCCAGGCGGTTCGCCCCGAGGCCCGAGAGGTCAGATCCCACCGCCGCCGGCTCTGCCGCCACCGGAACCGCCGCTCAACGGCGTCAACGTACGCGAACGAGTGTCGGTATTCAACGCCAGCAAAAGTGAGTCGCCGTTTTATCGATCGTAATTCCATCAAGCCGCTCGTTTCCTTCGTCGTTCCGTCTGCCCTCACCGACGATGATTTGCGACCCTGTAAAATTCTCCGGGCGACTCCTTTGAATTCCACCGTCCATTCTCGAATATTTTACGCTCGAGTGCGGACAGCCGTGATTTTATCCTGAGATTTTTTTTTTTCGAACTCGCGAATTGCCAATTTCCCTTCATTAATTCTCATTAAAAAATATTGTATCCTGTCTGATTGCATCCAGCGTTCTCAAAACAATTCTCAAAGTTCCAGACGACGGCCTGAACGATATCTCCCGCGAGGAGAACAACGATGAGGCGTCGTCGACGTCATCCGAGAAGTACGAGCGCGACGTGACGATCCTGAATCACTGCTTCGACGACATCGAAAAGTTTATCGCCCGGCTTCAGCACGCAGCCGCCGCGTCCAGGGAGCTCGAACGTCGACGGCGCAACAGCAAATCCAAGAAGCGAAACCTCGGCGACGGGATGCTGACGATGCGAGCGAAGCCACCTCCGGAGATGGAGTTCGTCGACATATTCCAGAAGTTCAAGCTGTCGTTCAACCTCCTCGCGAAGCTGAAGGCCCACATTCACGACCCGAACGCGCCGGAGCTCGTTCACTTCCTCTTCACGCCTCTGGCGCTCATCGTCGATGCGTCTCACGACACAAACTACGATCCGAATCTGCCGAGCAAAGTCGTATCGCCTCTTCTGACCCGCGAAGCGGTGAATCTTCTGATCAACTGCGTCACCAGCAAAGAGACGGAGCTTTGGCACTCGTTGGGCGACACTTGGCTGGTGCCGAGGGACCAATGGAAGGGCCACGTGCCTCCTTATCATCCGATATTCATGGACGGCTGGTCGCCCGATTATCCGATCCCGGAGGATCATCGGGAGCACGATCACCTGACGTCGCTGCTGAACGCCGACAAGCAGAAGAGGGACGAGATCCCGGAGCAACAGAACGATCCTTACTACGGTCACCGCGAGGTCGAGGAGTCTCACTATTCCAGCGACTATCTGGACTACGAAACTCGCGAGGAACGTGGCAACGATTACTTCGATCGTAATTACGGCCCCGGCTCGGAGCTTTATTCGCGCGAGGAGCGCGACCAGCGAGTCGATCAGACGCGAGCGCACAGCGACATCTCCGTCGACTCGATCGAGCGAGGCCCCCGAGGCGCGCCGGTGATCGACCGGGCGCAGGAAGCGTGGCTCGACGATCTTCTGTCTCGTCAAGCGAAAATCGTCCAGGTGACCTATCCGCGTACGGCGAACAACGACAAAGAGCTGACGGTCGTTCGAGGCGAGTATCTGGAGATTCTCGACGACAGCAGGAAGTGGTGGAAGGCGCGAAACTCGCGGGGCCAGGTCGCCCACGTGCCGCACACGATCGTGACGCCTCACAGCGCGGCGCAGCACGGCGGCGAGAACGACGTCTTCAACAATCCGCTGTACAGCAGGTATCAGCGACAGGGGCACGGCTACAATTACGAGGTGAGCGGTAGACGGTGGATATTGTCGCGCTTATAGCTTGAGGATATAATAGAGGGATTCTCGGAAGCGTACAATGGACAATGAGTCGTCGGGTGACGCGACACGGAGACATACAGACAAATAGAGACACACAGTATTATCGGATTACGGTGACGATGTTTTGTTTGCTGGGTTTGAGTTCGAACGGTAGCTGCGAACACAATTTTGTTTGTTTTTCGAGGCCGTTTTTGCTTAGGGATATTTTTTTTTATTTCTTGATAAACTTTGGATTATGATGGACGTGATTACGATGTTTTGTTTGCTGGGTTTGAGTGGAACAATTCGAACGGTGGCTGCGAATACAATTTTGTTTGTTTTTTGAGGCCGTTTTTGCTTAGGGATATATTTTTTTTATTTCTTGATGAACTTTGGATTATGATGGACGTGATTAGAATGTGATTTATTAATTTGTAGGATTCGGAGATCGAAGGCACGAGCACTAGTCCCGGACCGGAAGCGGCTCACAGGCCGCACGCGATTCCGCCGCCGGCGCCAGCCGATTGGGTCCGCAAAGAGCGCCTCGGAAAGAAAGGTGAATTCCGATATTTTTAAAAGCGTCGAACGAAGCCGCGAACGGAATCGTGGAATGATAATCCACTCCGGCTTCTCGCACTTACCGTCCAACGAAATTAACGCGACGGCCTCCGGGGCGAGAAACTCTCTCGGAGCCGAGGCACGCGGTGGTTTTTCACCTTCTTACCGTCTACGTGTATATACAGAGAAGGAGAGATAAAGGAAGAAGATTTTTATAGCTCGCGGCGACCGGGCAATTACCATCTCCACTGTTGGAGCGGCGACCGCTGGGTCTGCTCTTATGATATTAATAAATGATAGTCGTTTTATTCGAGAGACAGTGAAGAGAGAAAAAGGAAAGAGAGGGATCAATTTTTAACGAGAACAATAATTTAGTAAGTGGCCATTCGGTACCTTGAGCAGCTTCGTTCGTATTCCGCCTTCGTCCGTTCTTCAGTCATATTTTCCCAACACAAAACAAAACAAAAGAACAAGAAGAATAGTGAGGCCTTTTTTTTCGTTGTGGAAACCAGAAAGAACAGTCGTCAGAGCGGAGCGATAGGAACGAAGCGGCGGAGACTCGGGCAATAATTTATTCCACCAACGACGTCACTGTTGTGGATTCTTTTATCTATCATTATCGTTAAGCGTTTAGTGTATACTCGAGAGGAAGAAAAAAAGAAACATAATGAAACGGTACAGTCCAGGACCGCCTTGATTAGTGGTTCATCGCCTCGCGTATAAAAGCGATTGCCAATCGAGGGTCGTATGATATATAACTATATCGTTATAAGTCATGTATTTATCGACTAACCAAATTTTAGATTTTACGGATTTATTAACAAAGTTCTCGCTTCGCGAAGTGGGAATTTCGTTGCGGTCGGAAATCGTCACTTCTCGCTATTCGTTCGCAAACGGAAATTCGAAATAGCGAGAAGTTTCCATTACCGACTGGGATATACGCTAAAAATAATGTTATTATACTATTTTTAGTAACTGTTTTGTCCTCTGTCCTCAGTGTTTGGGGCTAATGTGTGTGTCTCTTTGTATAACTGTTGTGTTACGTTGGAATTTATATATTTAGCTTGTACAAAACAAGATGGCAAACAAAAAAGGGAGAGTGAAGAAATAGGCGAGAGAAAAAATTGCAACAGCCGCAGTCGGAGATGGATGACCGCGAGTTCCACGGTGGAACTTGGGACGGGGGGCGGGGGTGTATTACGAGAGAGGCTTACGTGTCTTCCAATTGTGTGTGGTCGAGAGTAAATTATACAATGAAACCGGCGAATAGTAGGCGTAGAACGAGGAGAGGATCCCGCACGAGAGTCGCCACACATGTCGCTTCTGACGAAATCGTCGCTATGCAATTTTCGTTAAGTGTGTACATTAGCAAAACGATAATCGTATGGTAAATATTGCCTGAACGACGCGAAGTTCACAGCGGCTATATTTATTAGTACGTGGGTTTTATGTCTTCGTTATTTTTTCTTTTCTCATAGAAAATATCGTCAGCTGTTGAAACTATTTTCCAGACTCTAGTGCCGGCCTCTCGTCGCTTATTTCTCCCTGTCATCCCCGTTTACACAATTTTATCCACCTGTCTCGTCCGCGGGTTTGAAAAAAGGACACGATCCGTCCAGTATTTCATTGTATTGTAATTTATGTAAATCTTTATTAATAAACACACTATTTGAATATTATTTATGTGTATGCCTGCGTCTGCGTGTAATTATTCGTCGCTTGGCTCGTGCATCGTCCTATTTGTCGAGATTAGAAATTATCTATTTTACTGTGGGAAGACAAACGTTATTGTGACACGGCTTTAGGTATATTTATATTTATAAGGACAGACTTGGGCATTTCTTTATCGTTCCTCAACAGAATCACGACAATTAGGCTGCAGTAATACATTATCAGAATAAAAAAATGCCCATCTCTTTCACTCGCTTAAATGTCTCGTTGAGAATATGTGCTTCGGGGTCCGCAACGACTGATAAAACCGTATAAATTACGGTAAGTGATGGCGAAAAAAAATATTAAGCATGGGTGAGGGTGCACGTATCGTATCGTCAATCTCAATTCAATTTCACTCAGATCGTCACTGTCTGATCTCCGAATTGATTTATAAGATTCCAGCATCAGCAGCGAAACGCCGAGCGAGACCAGCGTGATGTCTTCAGCCTCGGAGAGTCCGACGTCCAATCGGAGCAGCGTTCCACCGCTGACGAGGATGTCGTCGCGAGCCTCCAGCAGTTCACTGGACAGTTCCAGCACCTCTGTAAAATCATTTTACAGTCCACCTCCGCCTCCGCCTCCGCCACCGCCGCCACCGCCGCCTCCGTCGTCGGTCCCGGAGCCTCGAACGACATCCTCGCACTCCGGATCAACGTCCTCGAGTTCCAGCAGGACTGGAACGACCAAAAGCACCAAGAGCACGAAATCCCAGAGCGGCAGTCATCAGGAACATCTGCAGGAGGAGCTGAAATACGTGCTGACGATGTTCCGGGAGAAGAAGCGAAGCGTCGAGTTCGCCAAGTCGCCGGACGTCTACGTGGATCAACACTCGACGCCCCGGGAGGTTCAGCATTGGCTGGAGAACAAGGGTTTCTCGGAGAAAATCGCCAGGCAACTGAGAGGCATGAACGGTGCTGATTTGTTCAGCCTGACGAAACGTGACCTAGAGCAACATTGCGGCCAGGCCGATGGTCGGAGACTCGATGGGCAGATCACACTGTCCAGGAACGCCTCGGGTTATCACACCACCAGGTCCTGCGAGTTGAAGCAGATCCTGGAGAAGGCTCGACGTAAAGTCGAGTTCGAGGACGAAGAAGATTAATTAATTCCCAATTAATCTTCTTTCCAATTAATTAAATTCCCAGCTCGTTCCTAATCGTTTCCTCCGTGATAAGGGAGACGTTCGTTAATTTCTGCAATTGAGACTTTGCCGATTGCAGTCGGTTTTCCTTTGATCTCATGCGGAGATGATCGTCTCTGGATACTTTGACAACTAATTCTTGCATCATTATTGGTATTAATTATATAAATGAATTCATAGCAAATGACGTGCAAAGGGCACAAATTTTGTTTTCGTATCGAGAGACGCTCAGCTCTGAACTCAAATCCCCTGTTTTATTATTATCCTCGTTGCTCGTTTTATAGAAATTATTTGTTACAATTATTTTGTCGTTGCGTTATAATATATACAGATATAATATATATATATTTATTTAAAGCAATCACATATACATTGTTAACAGACATAAATAGATACTCTAGTCGGTATCAACGTTATGTGTATCGATCAACTCTATGCACTCATTTTTTTTTTTTTTTCTTCGGCAAATATCGTCGAAACGTTTATCGTCTCAAAGATCGCTGAACACAGTACGATTATTAGCGTATTTTTATTACTCAATTTTTTTTTGTATAATCGCCACACGATTAAAAAGTTATGCGGAGAGTGTAGAAAAAACCATGCGAGTCTTTGTTTTTATTTGTTATTTTGTTTTTTTTTTTTAATAGCGAGAGAATTGAAAAACACACGTTGCCATCACAGTGTTCTTCGCAGGCACCCGACACGTTTTTTTATCGGTCACTCGGAGAGAGCCGACTCGGCTTATCAGCGTAATTAACAGCGGATACTCTTCGTTAGCCGGATATTAATTAGTCTCAGGATATACTCGCGCGCTCGTTAAGCTTCCTCGCGGTCGCTTATTACTTTTATTACAAAAATTTGGTAGAAAAACTGTCGAGGGGATGTTCACGAGGGAGGGTCGTACGGGTTTTTCACGACGGCGACGGGAATCTATTATAATGTTTGATATACGTTCTTGGAGTAGAATACCCACAGTGACTGTCAGTCGACTTGGCCGACTGACAACGAATACGAGTAACGACAGCAGACAGACACTGTCCGCAAACTCAAAGCACCCGCCTCGCCGGACTCGTGCGAAAATTCACCGAGACTTCATATATTTTGTAAACGCGTAGAGTCATCGATATGTCGATTGTTTAAAAAACGTTTGCCTAAATTCGACAATACTCTTTGCCGGCTTCGAGAATTTTCTACGTTCTTTTTGTATTGAAAAAATTCCCTAAGGGACGAGGTAAAAAATGCTTTAACGCTGTTTACAAAATATCTCGAATCCTAAAAGCGTAGGCCTTGGCAGATTTTGTTTTGATTCTAAGGTCCGAAGAATATGCAATTTTTTTTTTTTAGATCTTCACGCAACAGTGCACCGTCTGCCTATAATCTTATGTGTAATTAAAGTACGATCTAGATTGTTCGTCATTATTATTATGCGACAGATTGAACGACGAGTCCTGTCCGCTTAATTCTAGTGCGGAAATGGTTGGGTAATGTTGCCTAATTCTCTCGACTATATGTACTGTCTTAAATACGGGCGTCACTATAGTACCAAAAGACTTTCCTTAGTTGCTGGTTCTCGTGATAAAATTCGTACAACAAAAAGTCAACCGACGAACGAACGAGACGTGACTGAACTCACACGTTTATACGCAACACAATTAATATCTCAGACGAATTTTCGAAAAAATTCCCTTCGCACAAACCGATTTGTACCAAAGATGGGCGACTCGAGAGGACGTACGTCTAAACACAGACTCAACAATATACTCAGTGTCTCAATAATCGGATAACGTTATAAATATATCTTCAAATGGTTACACGCGCAACTTATAATAATAATAATCGATCTAAGGCTTAGGCAAATACACTCCCGGTTGTCTAATAATACCTTAAGTATTCCGAGTAGAATTCAATTGTGCGTCGCGTTCGATTCCAATCGCAGTTATTTTTATTTTTTATTTTTCATCATCTCATCTAGTCATCGTCCTGTGAACAATAATAATCCGAGCGAGTCAAAGAAGCCGCGGTGGCGCTCAAAGTATCGCCGCTTATCTCCCGATGCGCAACGGCCATCAATTGACGCTCACGCATTATTCATTTTTCATATGTATAAACATACCCTATCCATTAATTTACTCGTTAATTAATACAATTATATCCAGGTATAATTAATCATTATTATTAATGAATCTTAAGCGTGTCGCAGGCACGCTATCGTTAACATTAAGACTCTACGTTACATCTCCCTTTCTCTTATAATGATGCAGCCTCCTGAATGTTGCTCGAGTTATTAAATAAATCGTATAAATAATCTAACAAAAAAAAACAGGGCGATATCATCGCCGATGTACGTCAATGTTATGTGTGTGTCAGTGTACTACGATCGCTAGCTCAAGCTCTAAATGCTCGATCTACACTATCGGGTGAAAAAGAGGAGAAATAATAAAAAAGAAATCGTTCAAATGCCACGTAGATCAGTTCGCTATGTTTTAAGTATTACGTTTTTTTTTCTTGTTCCCAAGCACCTTTCACGAGGCTCTTGTGTGCTTTTTTTTCTCGCAGTTTGCGACGCGCTCTCGAAGCTCGCAACACAATCGACAAAATCAAGACGTCCGCGCGCAGCCTTAGTAGCGTTGAAGCCTCGCATATTTTGTCTGCGGTCTAGTTTGACGTATTTGACGTATTTTAAGTAGACGCGAAAGCCGAGCGAATTCGCGAGGAAGCGTGATTATTAAAAAAAAAATTGCGCGTCGATCTCCTAGTGGCGCTTGGCCTCCGAATCCTCCTTGGTTGAGCCAGACCTTCGACCGATTTGAACAATTTGATGAATGATGAAACAACTTAATCATTAATATTTGGTGATTAGCGAAATATTTAAAGCGGAACTATCCCACGGGAACCTGGGGAGGATCTTTTGTTTGTGTTTGTTTTGTTAGAGGAATTGGGGGACTGTGAAGAAGGTTTTCATTGCTGTCCTCGGGGGGGATAATTGAGGGGACAGACACATATTTGTTTTCGGTACAGATTATTTTGTTATCCCGCGCAAAGCGTAGACCCCGTGACTTGGCTCAATTACCAAAAACCTCCCGCGCTGCGACCGCCCGGGGGATTGTTGACGCGGATGCACGCTCGTCGGGCCTCGTCGACGTCCTCTGCGAGCGAAAAAAAATAACCCATCAGATATTTGCAGATCCGTGCTGCGATTATTAAATATCTCTACGTTCAGTGACCGTCACGTGAATCGTGAAATGTCAGGAGTACAAGGCGAAGGAAGGGTCATTGCTCACCGCTGATGGAGAAAGTCGAGTCCTGAAGATTCCTCTGGCCTTCGAGACGCGGACCCTTCGCCGAGGGTGTAACGACCGCGGATTCCGGCAGCGTCGGTACGCAAGAAACCTGCGGCAATTTCGGCTTATGATGAACCTCGTGGGTGCCGTTCGTCTGAGTGACTCGAGCAGCTGCAGCGGCTCTCGCAGCTTCGCGAGCCTTGGCGATTGCGGCATCCTCGTCGGCGTATCGCTTCGCATCCGCTCCGGTTCTCGCCACTCCGCGCGGTCTCTGAGGAATGCATCAGAATTGACACGAATAAGAAATGACGACTTGAGTTTTAAGACCGTTTAATTAACTGGTAGCAATGGTACCTTTTCCCGGTCTTCCACCAAGTCGTAGACGTGGGGAGGATAAACCGGAGTCTCGACGAATCTTCCATAGCCGTGGACGACCTTCAGGTCGCACTCGTCGACGCAGACTCGGCCGTTTACGATGACGTATTCCGGGACTCCGTGAACTTCCATTCCCTGAAAAATTGGAACGATTTTAGGATACAAATTTGTATGAAAAGGTATCAATGAGTATTTTTTTTAGGTCTTGTTTATTTTTTACCTCGAAAATGTTGAAGTCAACAGCCTGAACGTGAGTCTCGGCGGAGATGGTCCGCTTCCTGTTGGGATCCCAGACGACGATGTCAGCGTCCGAGCCGATGGCTATTACTCCCTTTCTGGGATACAAATTGAAGATCTTGGCGGCGTTGGTGCTGGTAACCGCGACGAATCTCGTGGGATCCATAATACCGGCGTAGACACCTTTCTCCCAGACGACGGCCATGCGATCCTCGACGCCGTTGACGCCGTTGGGGATTTTCGAGAAGTCATCCTTGCCAATGGCTTTCTGGTCGGCGTTGAAGGTGCAGTTGTCACTGCCGGTTGCCTGGAGTCCGTCTCTGTATAATTAATTTTTTAATTAATAAATAATAATTATTTCTATTTGGGATAAAAAAAATGTAATACAAAATATTTTCGTTTCGATATTTCGGTATCGCTCGCAGCGCTCGAACCGTCTTAAGTCAACGCATAAAAATGATCTCGTTTCAAGATTGCTCGATAATGCAGCCATTAATCCATCAGACGTTAATTGAAACAGTTTTCCTTTGCTCGCCTCTTCGCGCCACGAGTAACAGCAGCGGCCGGCAGCTATATTCCTCGCGGCGATGTTGACACTCTACGCCGCTCTGCATATCAAGTCGACGATCTACGTATAAATTTATATGCAAATAACGCCGCGGCCAGCTGACAACTCCGTTACTTATGACATCCTTCCTGTACACTTATGTTTCATGTTTTCGAAGCATCAATTATTTTCAATTCGAGACACCAACAACACGCGTCCAACCGCTGAAACTCTTATCACTAATTTCTCTATTTTCATTCCTAAAAAAAAAAAAGAAAAAAACAAAAAAGAATACCTTATCGTCGGGTAAAAAAAATGAAGTTTGCATAAATTCCTCGGCAAGTGCAATTCTCGCTCCGATAAAACGAGACCGAGATTGCACTTGCCGAAGTTTCCTGGCACGCGAATATTTTTTTCAATTCCCCGGGCCGGATAAGCCGTTTAGATAAGCCGTCGGAATGATTGCGGTTTATCGATTGGTACGAGCGCGTATTTTCAGCCGAGGCTTCGGATAACCTTCCGAGATAATTCGCTGCGGCTCGTCGATATCGCGAAGCCTCTGAAAAAGCTCCGTTAAATTTCTCGGTGCATTGAGGCACGAAAGTCACGGGCAGTTAGCACTGCAAACCGTGACGTTTGTATAAAAAAAAATACGTCTCCGCGCTAATGCGTTTCGGTCGTTAACATATAAAAAGACAAATAAAAAATAAATGTTTCTGGTGTCCGTCTGACCGAGTCGACGGTTACTACTTACTCGGACAACTTTTCTATCAAGTAAGCGGGCGTCGTGGGATCCGGTCTCAGAGGCGGACAAGTGACGAGCCGAGCCGCCCGGTCGACGTCTTTGCCGTATTGCTCGCTACCGTCGATCCCGACGCTACTTGCCAGCGGCTCGCCGAACACGACGGCGCCTTCGGAGCGCTTTGCGCTTATCACGTCCGCCGCCGACTTGCTCATTACCGCCGTCACGTACAACGGACAATTCACCTAGACGCCGGACAGATCTCCTTCCAATTTAATAATTATCTCAGTGCTCGTTGCCCGGTGTCTTTTGCTCGTTCGATTCGACGCGACGAACTTTCAATATCGATGCAACAATGTCTTTATTTTTTATGAAATAAAAAAAATACTGTGAATCGATATCGAGGTCGTAATCGTGCAAAATGCTTAGCAAAGAACCAGCAAACAAATCCAGCGGACCAGCGGACAAATCTCCTTCGAATTTACTATTATCTCAGTCCTCGTTGCCCAGTGTCTTTTGCTCGTTCGATTCGACACGACGAACTTTCAATATCGATGCAACACGAATGTCTCTATTTTTTATGAAATATAAAAAAAAGTACTGTAAATCGATATCGAGGTCGTAATCGTGCGAACCGCTTAGCAAAGAACCAGCAAACAAATCCAGCGGACCAGCGGACAAATCTCCTTCGAATTTAATAATTATCTCAGTCCTCGTTGCCCAGTGTCTTTTGCTCGTTCGATTCGACACGACGAATTTTCAATATCGATGCAACACGAATGTCTCTATTTTTTATGAAATATAAAAAAAAGTACTGTAAATCGATATCGAGGTCGTAATCGTGCGAAACGCTTAGCAAAGAACCAGCCGGTTGGCCCACCGGGGATTTTCGCTCCAGACACGAGATTCTCGTTTAAAACTACTGAACACTACTGGTTCATAACCATAATGTGCGCCGACATGAAATGCTTGGAGCTGCGTGCTTCACGTGCCTTACGACTATAAATGCAGAGAGTGGTGCACGATAATACTTAACACTTATCTACGTCATACACAATCGTTTCGGTGGCTCTTATATCTATGTCTACGCAGGCATAATTATAATAACAAAAATCTATAAAATATATAAAAATCGAGAATATAAATGCAAGCAAAGGAAAACTGAAACGCGAGACACAAGGTGCGAGCTACATGCAGCAGAGATCCTCGAAAAAAAAGTAACAAATGGAAGTAGAGAATTGCGTTCTCGCGAGAAATCTCGTCGAGGAGAATCTGACCTATAAAAAAATAAACTGGTTGTCGCCCCCTTTTACTTAGGAAAACTGGAAATGGTCAGCCTCGACACATTGAAGACGAGTCGAAAACAATCGCCGGACGATCCTTCCTTCCGAAAACTTCTTCGGCCGCGTTTAAATTCTTCGACGCGACTCCTGTCAACACTCACGTGGCTAATTTGGTCATGAGGGCCAGCGGAGTGTCCGTGTCCGGCCGCAACGGCGGACTGAGAACGTGTCCGGCGGCGTGTCTCCAGCAGCTGTGACTATAGTTGGTGCCGTCGGTGCCGAGGGCCGCGGCGAGCGTCTCGCCCCAGACGCAAACCCCGCGCTTCCGGGCGGCCTCGAGCGCTTCCGCCGCGCTCCGGCTCATCACATGCACTACGTACAGCGGGCAGTCGACCTAAGCGTGCGAAACTTTGAGCCCATTTGACACTAATTACATCGATTCGCCATTAACGACGTCGTCAGTCTCAAACTTGGCGTATTACAAATTAAAAAAAAAGAAAAAAAAAACACATTTCTACGACAGTTTAGCAGAAGATAAAATGCAAGAAGCGTGTTTGCAGGTGAGGAGCAGACGAGCGACGATCCGGGGCAATTATGAAATTACGAGAGAACGTTTAAAGAGCAAAGTGCAAACGTCTCGGTACGTGGAAGCGTGTTTCTTGCTGGTGCTGAGGCGGCTCGAGACGCGACACGACCACGACGGATTTCCAGCAGAGCATTTTTTATTTATTTTTATTGCAGACTCCGAAGCATCCGGTCGTTATTCGCGAACGTGCGCCGATTGTCGGCAGCCCCGGGTCAATCGTGCGGGTCCCTTTATGCGCCTCGCCTGCAGTTCCGCTCTTCGAAAAAATTTCTACTGGCTACAGATAGTGTAAAACGTGTTCGGAAGGCGTCGGGCGCACAGCCAAATGCGATGGATCAGGCAACGATTGTGGGAAATGCGAGAATCAGGCGAACGCGGAGGTGCAACGACGGTGAAAGAAAAAAATCTACCTGGCTGGCGATGACGCAGGCTCTATTTACGGCTTCCGCCTCGACCTCTTCGGGACGTGACATTTCGTGGCCCTCCGGGCCGGTCACACCGGCCGCGAGTAGCTTGATCGTGTTCTGCAATAAAAGAAACGCATTAGAATCGATAAAAGGCTGAATACATTTTTTTTTTAAATTTTCTTTAGAATTTTTTCCCAGATTAAAAAATTCCAAATAATTTTTTTTTTACCTCAGCAACCAGGTCACCGTTCTCAGCGTGAACCATGGCGACGGCTCCGAGATTCTTGCAGACCCCAAAACCGGCAATGAGCTCCGGGTCCCTCAGCATGTAGAGGTCGCGATAAGCCATGAAAAATTTAAAGCTGTTGACTCCGTGTTCCTGAACGAGAGCGGCCATCTCCTCCTTCACCTGTGAAAGAGACAATAAATTGTTCGGTGAGTTATGTAAAAAAAGTTACGTGAAAATATTTCGACGGACGATCGACTCGCGGAGATTTGGGTCAAGAGTTTACGACCGATTCACAGCCGCACAAAGTCCGAGTGCCATTCGCAGTCTCAGCGTTCCTCTTTCTCGCTCACTCGGTCGAGTGGTCGAACAACGAGCGCCACGCGCGTATTTAGAAAAAGGAGAAAGCCGAGTTTGCGTTCGCGGAGATCTCGTAACTCTCCGCACGAGAGAGTTTTCACGTACGTCGCGCGAGTAACTCGCACGACGCTCAGACTTTTAAACGCGCCACTAGATTTTGCAATCGAGGCGTAGCCACTCGTTAAAATATATATATTTTTTTTCACTCAAAAAATTACGGTCTTTTTTCCACAATATTTTAATGAGCTTATTTAATCTCTAATTTATATGAAAATAAATGATTGAAGATGCGTCAATCTGAATTATTTCCCGCAGTGAAAATTATATAAAATTACGTGACGCAGTTGACAGGATGAACCGAATAGTTCGTAGGGTGCAGAGCCCACAGATACAGTGATACAGATCAAGCTGACTCCTCGATTCACCGCACCGGCCTTGACTGACATCGAGCAAACGAGAGCATCGACGCTCAGCGATCCGCGAAGCCGAATCCTATCGGAATATAATGTCAGATCCGTCGCTCTATACAGCATTTGAATCCCAAGGACGACGACAATGCTCGTGGCTCTTCCCGGTCGAGCGGTTCCCACGAATTTCCGGCTGCAATTTCCGCATTGGGCGCTTGGTTCGCCGGTACCAGCGAGTGTTACCCGGTAACCCGGTTACCATCCGAAAACAAAGTTTCCTAGCACGGAATTACGCGACTGCGAAAGGTGCGCCTGGCGGAGAATTAATTAACGTAACAATAGGAAGAACACAGTCAGCTCCGTGAGACGAAATAAGCCGTAACGAGATCAGGTTCAAGCGGACCCGGCATTCCGTGCTAAGAGTTTACTGTATTTTTTTCTTGACTCAGTTGCAGTTGCAGTTCTGCCATTGAGTGCACAATTTCCGGATTATGTACTCGACCCGTGGAGCACGAGCTGCGGCCGACCCCGTTTAGTCTCCCTGACACAACGATCCGTACGTCACGTGCTCTTCATTGTCGACCCTTTCTCTCGACTCTCGAAGGGAGAGCCAAAAAAAATCCAGGGAGTTAAAAAAAATGTTATCCCACATGTTGGATGCGTCGCAACTTCTTAAAACTTCCTAGACCCGAGTTTCATTCTCTTTATTGTCGACCCTTTCTCTCGACTCTCAAAGGGAGAGCCAAATAAAAATCCAGGGAGTGAAAAAATAACTGTTATTCCACATGTTGGATGCGTCGTAGCCTCTTAAAACTTCCTAGATCCGAGTTTCCATGACCTAAGCCGCTGTTTTTCTAATTAAGTCGTGGCTGCCGAGTGACTAAGCGAAATAGCGGAATAGAACCGTGAGAAGAGCACTTGGCATATGGCACGATGACCCCCGAGCGAGTTGAACTCGATCTGCAGAGTCCACACAGCTGAATTATGCTGAGCTCAGCAAACGGAATAAGTGGAACACCGTCGATTTCGTTGCGAATTGCAGCATCTATTTTTTTTTTCTCCACTTTGTTCCTCGGGACGACCCGCGAATTCACGAGTCTCACCTTTGGGCTCCAGCTAGTAATCGCGACGTGAAGAGCGTAATCGCAGCAGACTTTCTCGTCCGCGCTGGCTCGATATCTGTCGTAAGCCTCGAGGAGGCTCTCGCCCTTCTTCGGTATCACGAAGTCCATGATCATCGTGGTGCCGCCGGCGACGGCGGCTTTCGTGCCCTGATAGAAGTCGTCGACCGAAGTGGCGCCCATCAGGTCGAGCTCGAAGTGCGTGTGGGGGTCGATACCGCCGGGCATCACGTATCTTCCTCTGGCGTCGATGGTCCGCGTGCCACCGGGAATAATAAGGTTGCGGCCCAATTGTCTGTAATCAAATTTAAAAAATAAGTAGTCTAAAGCAGTAAATAAAAAATATCAAATCTAAAATCATGTCGATTGAAAGTACAGCTCAGAGCATAAATTTCTGGGCTGTGCGTAAATTCTTGCCAAATTAATAAAAATAAACAAAGAGGCGAGAGGTGTCTGCATCAAATAAAAAAAATAGTATAAAACAGTAAATAAAAAAAATATCAAATCCTAAATCACATCGGTGAAAAGTACAGCCCAGAGTATACATTTCTGGGCTGTAAGTAAATCCTTGCTAAATTAATAAAAATAAGCAAAGAAGCGAGAGGTGTCTGCATCAAATAAAAAAAAATAGTATAAAACAGTAAATAAAAAATATCAAGTCCCAAATCATATCGACGAAAAGTACAGCCCAGAGTATACATTTCTGGGCTGTAAGTAAATCCTTGCTAAATTAATAAAAATAAACAAAGAGGCGAGAGGTGTCTGCATCAAATTAAAAAAATAGTATAAAACAGTAAATAAAAAATATCAAGTCCCAAATCATATCGACGAAAATTACAGCCCAAAGTATAAATTTCTCGGCTGTAAGTAAATTCTTAATAAATTGATGAAAATAAACAAAGGGGCGAGAGGTGTCGATCGCTGGAGCAAGCCGAGAGTTCAAGTTCACGGCTCCCGGTGACTCAGAATATGTCCAGACGTGGCGCTCGCGGTAGCAGCAGCAGCAGCAGCAGCAGCAGCGACAGCCGAGCAGACAGCGTCGCCCGCAATATTTTTAGACCGCGAGCACGAAGCGAGTTGGAGTAATGAAAAGGCGCGCGCGCGCGCGCGGGAAGCCTCAGGGGGGCCCCGAGGCCGACCTGAATCGGCCTCGTTAAGAGGGAATCACGCGTAACGCTCTCGTCGAGTCACTCGCCACGAGGGCAGCGAATCGTGAGAGTGACGACGTTTCGAACGGTGTATCGAATGGCCCGATGAGCTCGGAGAGCTCGGACGGCTCGCGTTTCAAGAGGCGCGCCGCGAATGTCCGAGTGAAGCCTCGGTTGGCCGATTAAATGACCGGTTCAAGCCTTCGTCGATTTCCAAGCCGATTCTAGGCGTGAAAAAAAAATATACAAAAAAATGGGAGAAGAATTCTTGGGATTATGTTTTGCGTTCGCTGAGCTCTCTGAGCTCGTTGAGCTCGTGGAAAGCGAGCGACAGGCCGAGAGGGGTGCAATTTAATATCTCGCTTAATCTCGACGATATTGTAAATCATTGCTCGGCTCGAACCCAACGAGAGTCACGGGCGACTCTATGGGGGGCGAAGGGGGGATTTAAACGAAGTCCCCGCAGCCGTTTCCGGTCGACGCTCCAGTCTGGATTATCGCACCCATCGAACTGATGCTGCTGCTGCTGCTGTTCGCTGCGCTATCAGACGTTTATACTATAATCAAGAAATACCGGTTTAATAAGAAGAATTCAATAAAATTATTTTTAAATTAAATTGGGAGACATTGTTAGGTCTACTTTTTTAATGGAAATAAATTTGATATATTTTTTTAACGCTTACTTGATAATTCCATCCTCGATGTAGACGTCGCTATCGATAATCCCGTCCTCGTTGACGACTTTTCCATTTTTGATCAGCAGCCGATTCTGCGCGCTCTGAAAACCACAAAAATAAACCACATCAGCAACATTGTTAATATTCGCTGAGCGAGGAATTCGCGGATATCGCGCGGGAGAGCGCGTTCGCCTGGCTACCTGCGTTAACGATAAGTCTCTCGTCCGGGCGGCTCGCGAAGATTGTATACAATTTACCCATCAGCGAGCCGCATAACTAGCCGCCCATTAAATCGAGCACGTGCGCTGCGCGCTTTTTTGCTCCAATTCGGAGCTCGAGATAAACCGATACGTGAAAAACCAGTTTCATTCGTTTTTTTTTACTATTCTTTTATTTAGCATATCCATTATTGCCTACAAATTTTTTATTTAGCATATCCATTATTGCTTACAAATTTTTTATTTAGCATATCCATTATTACCTACAAATTTTTTATTTAGCATATCCATTATTGCCTATAAATTATTGAACTGTACCTGAATCAATTTTAATTACAGTTCGAATGTTAAAAAATAAATAAAGAAATACTTTCAACGTCAAATATCGAGTGAAAGAAAATGCCAGACGCCGAGACACTCGCAACAATCACTGAAAAAAAAATTCTAGTGAAGCATAAAGGGGGCTACAGATGCAGGAAAAAAGATAATTATGAAGGAGACAGCGGACGACGCGACGACAGAAAGGACGTTTGGCGTTCGCTCGTGTTCTCCCCAGTTGGCTGCGGGATAAAAGATTTTTCACCCTCGCAAGCGAAGAGGAAAAGGGAAAGGGTGGAAGGAGCGTCTCTCGACTCTCATGGTCGACCCTCTTCCTGGTCCGCAGCCACCGAGTCGACCGCCGCGTTGTCGCCCTTTTCCCTGCATCCTGACTCCCCTCTGACTCTCTCCGGTCGACACTCCACGTTTTCTCGGTATAGATTTTCCGGCTGGCAAAGGCTCGTGACACGCTCGCGGGTTATACGTGGCCGCCCCCCTGTGGCTACGTTTAAAAGCCAACCCTTTGGCCTCCGGGCGACGAGTCTCGTGTTACGCGATACCACAATCCCTTCCCTTTCAACCCCTAAAACGCTTGGCGATACATTCGCCTCGGGCACACTCGACAAATACGAAAGGGGAGAGTCAGTCAATCGTCGCAGGTAAATCTATTATTTCTGGAATGCTCAATTATTTTTATTGAGTGGAAAGTATTTGATTTATAATTTATTTTTTAATACAAAATTAATTATCTGCAATTGATTTTTTTTTCCATAACATTGTTGATTTTTTTAAAGGTTCTCCAAGAAAATTTCATCGCCTCAATTGTTGCAGGTAAATCTATTATTTCTGGAATGCCCAATTATTTTTATCGAATGGAGAGTACTTGATTTATAATATATTTTTTAATACAAACTTAATTATCTACAATTTATTTTTTTCTCCATAATTTTGTAGATTTTTTTTAAGGTTTTCAAAGAAAATTTTATATAGATGCAGCCACGGAGTCTCTCGACCTGAAAACGCACCTGAGCAGCCCAAGCAGACAATCAGCCAGATTTCCCTTTTATCTCGACACCTCTCACACGTGTCCGGGTCTTTACGACTCGTGAGCAAACAGTCGTGGCCACCGTCTTTATCAGCCTCGCTCCACGGCAGCACCAACAAATTTTTACGACCAACTTCCATGTGGCATCTTTTTAAACCACTGGATAAAAGTTTGCTTTACGAGCTGAGTATGGAAGGAAACTAATTTCCGAGGCGTCGAGCGTGATGACTCGACTCGGCATATTTTTCTTTCAAGGGAAAACATTTTTTTTTTTTTCGTTTTCCCGTCACTCGCACTAACGGTACACATGGTCCCTTTCTTCCTTCACTTCGCTCGAGAACTTTTGAAAATCCAAAAAGACGAGTTCACACATTTTTCGGTCGTCTCTTTCGCACCAAAGACTCGCGGTGTCTCGTCTCGTCCATCGACGAGTATTTCGAGCGGCTCTTGCTAAAAATATTTCCCGGCGAGCGGCGCACATGTCGAGAACATCGACCAGTACGCGGACCAGCCGAGGTACATCTTTCCGTCTCTTTCTCTCCGGTCTCTCGTTGTGCCTTGTCTATATAGTCTAGAGTCCTCGTGGTAATAACTCTCAGCCGGTCTCTTCGGCTGCGCTCCAGCGTGACGAGGTCTCTCACGCCCACCTCCAACGATAACGGATCCTACACACACTCGAGACACGAGCCGAAGTGCCCGAGACATTTCTGTTGCACAATTACCGAATCGATACGCGTATAAGTTCACCTTATACCGATCGTCCACGCCTTATTTGCTTCCACTGCGCTGTTGCACCGTAAATATACTCGGATCTCATTGACTATTCATCCGATCGTTATCATATTTTCGATTTTTTTTTATTTTTTTATGAATTATTCAAATTTTTGTTTGCCACGAGTGTTGAGTAATTCGCTACGCATTAAAATCCCCAAAAAATCAGTGGATAAAATATCTCGCAATTGCAGAAAAAAAAAAATTATCCGGTTAGTATCATATTTTCGATTTTTAAAAAATGAATTATTCAAATTTTTGGTTACCACCAGTATTGAGTAACTCGCTAAAATCCCCAAAATCCCCGCGCTAAAATCCCCAAATAATCAGTGGTAAAAAATCTCGCAATTGCAGAAAAAAAAATATCCGGCCACTATCACATTTTCGATTTTTTTAAAATGAATTATTCATATTTTTGGTTGCCACCAGTGTTGAGTAACTCGCTACGCATAAAAATCCCTATTCAAAAAATTGATGGATAAAATATCTCAAAATAAAAAAAAAAATCGAGGAGAAAAACGCGAAAAATCATTTTTTGCGTTTTTTTTCTCCATTTCTCAAACAGTGAAAGACGCAAGAAAGTGAAACCAGATTTCCCGCGAGAGTTGGATACGGAAATGTAAATAGGATCTGTGAAACTAGAAGAGGGAGGGGATAGGGTAGGGGGAGGAGGCAATGCAATTTAGAATGACGTCAGACGTCTCGCTATAAGTACGTGTGTTTATCGCGGCTCGGAGCTCGCAGAAAACGTGCGGCCTGAGTTCCCTCGGCGTCGAGTTGCGGGTCGCGTTCGTAGCACGCGACTCGCCGTCGACGAATCGATACCTCCCACCCCTCGTTTTCCATCGACGTCGCGTGTCTTGTCACGAATTCATCTCGCTCACTCGCTCGCTCGCTCCGAACGAGATCATCGCAGATAACGTCGACGGTTCTGTTATCTCGAGATTGCGACCGCTTATCTGTATCTTCCTCATCCACTCTGCTCCCCTTTTTGCCTCGGTGGCAGCAGTCACGAATCGTGAAAACCGATCCCAACGCCGGGCTATCGTGTAACCCGTGAGAAATCTCGGTCCGTCCTCTCGTCACGACGTCCGCTCGCGGAATTCTATTTGCAGTCGCCGGCCGCCTAATAGTAGAATCCTATGACGCCATCACCTCTATAGATCTGCTCGAAGCTGCGACGCTGCTTTGTCGTCCGAGAAATCGATGAAAGATGTTGACTGTCTCTCGCGAATCTCGTCTATTTCCCAGATTTCAGATGAAAAAAAAAAAAAACTAGTAGATTTTATCAGCTTGAGATATTTATTTTTAACCTCGTATCTAATCTCGCGTCGACTCTCCTATATTTATTTTCCTCGTTTATCGTGACAGAGAAATAAAAAATAAATAACCCGCACTAAAATATTTGTTGCCTAAAAATATTTTTCTGCCTTTTTTTCTTCTCGGCTGACCCAGAATGCTCCACGTGCAGACTCAACCACTCCATCATCCCTTCATTCGCGCTCCATATAATCACAATAGCATCGCGCATTCAGGGTGTGGTACCCTTAATCTCCCTCAGTCACCGTCACCGTCCTACATTATTGGATTGCCTCATCCGATCCTCCAGGGAATTATTATATCATCCCAGAGCCACCTAAGACCCAGGACAGGTTTCCTAAACTCGTCGTTCCTCGTTCGCGGACTTTCTCTATTTTGGTCGGACCGCTGTTTCGCGGAATGGGTCACGGCCGGCAGAAATTAGCAAGAGATGCGAGGAGGGACCGTCTGGTCAGCTTGAAACTCGATTAGCAACGGCAAAACCCGACGAGTTCCCGTCCAGTTTTGTTTCCTACGAACCAGCGACACCCGCATCGATAGAATCAACAGCAACAGCAGTGAAAACGGTGGCAAAGCCCGGAAACGACGGCGGGTGTAGGTCACACCTGGCTTCCTCAGCCGCAGTCGTCGCACCGAAGCTATTTATATATTCCGCGAGAATCAACAACCTGCAAACGCCTACTCGTCGACTCCGACTGCAGTATTAATGCACAAAACCAGGGGGGCCGCTATTATCGCATAGCGAGTGCATAAAACGCACCTGTGCATTTTATCGTCGCGATAGGAATAGCAGATACGTTCGATTTCCCTCCGAGCTGGCTTCGTGATGTAATACATTGAGCATCGTTTTACCGGAGTTCTAGTTTTCGCACGCAGATTCAGCGCTAAACTGCAGCCGACCCGAATGCATTTCTGGTTTCTGGCCCAAGTTCAATTTCAATTCTGGCTTCTGGGCTGAGGTTGGTCGTTAATTTTCGCGCGCAAGTGGAACATCTCGGTGTTTGGTCAGACACCAAATATGCGAATTTTCATGGAATTTAAATTACCTGAGCGACATTGTTCAATTTAATTCTGAGATATTAATTAGTACATTTTTAATGGATTTACAAATAAATTAATAAATTAATGTGAATTGTTGAGATCTAAAAAAAAAGTGTACGTAAATAGATTGGAAAAAAAAATATATTAATAGAAAAAAAATAGTCGAGACAACGACCGACGAAGTTGTACGTTTTTAACGATTCGCCCGCAGAGCCCAACGAGTCACGGCTGTCGGACTCATAATTTCCCAGCGAGTTTTCCGCGTCTGAGCGGGTCGAGCCCAGCGGCGCTTTACCCACTAGTGTCGACGAACTATCGATTCGCGTGGCGGCGTCGACGCCGCCGACCGGCGCTGCTTTCGAACAGCCCGAGCCTCGCGCTCCATTCGTCGCTCGTGGGCGGATTTTTTTCTCTACGATTTTTCCGTCTTCCTCCCGCGGAGCATTAAAATACAAACGAATTCACCGGTCGGGGGAATACTATTCCGTTCGGCCGCGGGAGAACCGTAAATTCTAACGGGACGCCTCGTGTTACGGCTCGCGAACTACAAAGCAGCAGCAGCAGCAGCTGACCCGACCACTTTCCACTCGTCTTTTCACGCAGCGAGAAACGTAAACATCTTGAAAAAAAAAAAAAAAAAATAGGAAAAAAAACCTGAGAGGAACGTCTCGGTCCTTATAGAGTCAGGAAACTTTCTGATAAACTGATTAGATTTCCATCGTACGCTGCAACTTTCCTGTCTGATCGAATCTCTCCGTTTTTTTCCTGGTCGCTTCTGTGTGTTTTATGGGAAAGCGAGTTTCCTCCGACGCATTCCACACGTTTGTCTGGGTTGTGGAAAATTTCTCAGATTTTTTTTCCTTTTTTTTGTCGACAAAAAAAAATTCTTGAATTTTTTTCAGATCATGGATTCGACTCGGGGAAAGCTAGTTTCCTTAGACAAACAATCCACAGGTGTCTAAGGACGTGGAAAATTACTTTGAACTTTTCCTCCGTTTGTTTATTTTTTTTTTTTCCTTGCGGGAAATAACTTAGCAATCGGAGCGCTACCAGCGAAGAGACGCAACGCGGGAGCAGCGCACACGCTGCTGGCGAGATAGACGGATCAATAAGCCACCAACCTTGCGATTGCCCGGGTGCGATAAAACTTTCGTTCCTTAGCAGCGCCGGCCGAAGTTGTTGGCCTACGAATTCTCGTCCCTCTTTTTTTTTCTACGCGGAATACATGAATTCTTAAGGCAACGACTCTATCAAATTGACTCAGGTTCACCCTGCGACATTGGGCCGCCTCTCGGTTCTCCAGGGACTCGTTTAACGCCCTTAGGGTCGAGTGAAAAAAAATTCATTTACATCCCAATTCTGAATTTTTATGGCCAACACTTTACTGACAATTCTGATAAAATAAATAAAATAAAATAATTATGTGGCCTAATAATTTGGCATAAAATGCAATGAAAAAAATTCAAGTCACGACTCAAGATCTAAAATTGAATCTGCCAATTGAATCGCATATTAAATCATTCAATAAAACTAATCGCAGCACCAGACGATGATCAGTATTCAAAGTCCGTCGACCGGTCAACCCGTATTTGACGTCCCAAGTCCAAAGGTGTTAATTGCCGCTCGGCAATTTGCACCGCGAGTTTCGAGAATGAGAAACGCGCTCGCGAAGAAAATTGAAACGGTGAATGAAGATAAATACGCGAAGAGTCTGTCGGCTGGTTATTTACCATGTTCCGGGCTCGAGAGACGATAAACCCGGGAGCGTCGATATGTCATCGCGGCGAAAGATATACAATTACCGAGAGACACGGAGAAGCTACAAATGGACTGCGGCGTCTGTTGGTGGTCTACTCGTTGGCTGCACCCGACCGCTTGACGTGTGTTTTTTTTTTTTATCGGTAGGAGAGAGACGAGCGAACGAGTTTCAAGTGGCTGCCCACTTACAGCTCCCATATAAGAAGCCTCGGCAAGCGTTGCACCTGTTATGCCGCGCGTACACGCCGCTGAGTTTCGCGGGGTAACGCCTCGGCGTTACCCGGCGTTTCTGCCACTTCGTCTCTCTTACTCCAATTTCCCCGACAATAATCCTATCGACTGGACTGAAACCGCGCGCCAATAATCCTATCAACTGGACTGAAAGGCGCTACAACAAACTAATGAACCGACTGAATTCTACAAACGCAACAAATCGGTCGACAGCATTTTTTTTCAATGCAGAATAATTATTAAAAAAAAAAGATAAATCAGTAAAAAATATGAATAGCATTCTGCGCCTCTAAAAAATACAACCAAGTAATGAACCGACTGAATTATACAAACGCAACAAATCGGCCGACAAAATTTTTTTTTTTCAAGTCCCAATTATTTAAAAAAATGATAAATTAGTAAAAAAATATATACATAGTATTCTGCACCTCAAAAAAATTCTATTTGGCTCACTTTAAGATTCAAGATGACTATTCGACTGATTGACCAGCGACTTTAAATTGGATTAAAAAAATTCGCTTTAGGCGTCCAATTAAATAATCCACAGCCGGCTGAACTGAAATGACGTATGACCGGCTCGCTGTCATCACACAGTCCGCGGATCTCGCTTACGTAACGCAATGCGGGCAACGCGGCTATTACGCATTATAGTAAATTACATTTCGCGTTGCGTTATCAACGAGATAGAAATGCGGCAAAGGGCGTGAGTGTCGCTCGGAGAGCCGACGCCGGCGGCGTCGTCGTGGTTTTCATCTCCGGCGCGTCGCACTGGTCCTCCCCCTCTGGTTCCCCTTCGGACACTCACCTGCAGGTGGATGGGAACTTTTTTCACAGGCGTGCTCATCTTCGCGGTTTTATCTGCCGGTTCGTCGGGCACCTGGCGTTCGGTCCAACGCTGCTTATTCCTCTTCGTCTTTTCCGTCGCCACTGAGAAGCTCCTATCAGCTTCTGCCCTTATCGGTTCACCCTGGAGCACCCCTCGGCTACAAAACAAATTTTCACACGCGTTAAATCTCTCGCATCAGTCGCACAATAAATAAATACAATTATCGGAGTCTTCTTTAAAGTGGAATTATTTTTTTATATATTTTTTTTCGGACCTGGATCGTCGTGAGATTTGTCGGCGGTTGCGGGGCGGGTGCGGATTTAGCGAAACGCGACACTGGTAAAATCGTCGGTGGTAAAAAGCTTCTCGGAGCTTGCGCGCGCCTGTCCGACGGTGCCAGCGATCGACTGATGTCGCGGGAGCGCCTCGCGCAGCGGCGTCGTCGTCGTCGTCCGACCGCCGCCCCCACCACGTCTCCACCTAAGCGTCGTCCTCCCCTCTTCATCCTCCTCGTCGTCCTCCACCTTCTGGTCCCCGCGGTCGTCGGCTGCGGAGAAAACAGTCGCAGCTCGCGGCCACTCTCGCTCCTCATCATCCTCGACTGTTTTTCTTCTTCCTTTTTTTTGAATCCCTCATATCCTTGGTATTGAGAAAAAATTCCTCGAGCTCCTGGATGGATTGACGAGCACGTGCCGGATAAAACGTGGATCAGACCTCGTTAACTTCACCTGCGGGAAAAAAATTCAGTGACATCAGAAAAATATTTGCATTGAAAAATTGAGGGAAAATCTGAGGGATTTTGTGCGAATTATTGAAGTTATTTTTTAGGAGGATGAATTCGTTGGCTTGGATAACTTTTTAATTTTGGTTGTTTACTCACTTTTTGATTGAAATTACTGAGCCTGGGCTTTGGGGTATTATTGTTATGTGAGCTGTTGGCGATTCTATAAAAAAATGTTAAGTGAAAATAAAAAAGGTTTCGTAAGGCGAGTTCACCTTTCTCCGGATTTGGAGACGCGAATAATTCAATTTTAATGAATAGTCAACATTTCGGGTGAAAGCCAAGAATCTTTGGAAGTTGATTTCGAACGCCACCTGTTTCTTTGGGTAAAACAACAGGCTTAAGAGGGAGATGGAACTAATTATCCGATCTCAAGTTTCTTCGCCACCGAAGCAAAACACGTTCTGCGTATTTCTCATTCCTTTCGCGATCGCTACGATCGTCGTGATCCACTTCGCCTCTAATGTGAAACGTGTTGCTGATATCTGCATATTTTGCCTATTGCATTTATTTATCCAGATTTCGAAACTCGACATCGTCTGCTTCCGAATTAAATTATCGTTAAAGGGTCAAACGTTTCTTCTAATAAATCTATACATAAAAAATTTTCACATTTATTGTTTTTCTCTTTATTATATAATATATATATACTTAACACTGTACCATCGAAGAGAATTCATATTTTGAATAATAGATTGAAAAATATAGGCGTTCACACTGTAACTTAAACGAGAGAGGAAAATGCTCTTATAATCGACGTTTCCGATCCATTTATTATTCGTTTTATAAAGGTTCAATTGCAGGGTTTGAGGGCTTTTGTAGGTTTCATTCATTTTTTTTTGTTCACTTAAATTATTCGTAATTCCTTTATTAAAATGGTAATAAGGATAGAGAATATATGCTTTTAAATGATCGTTATGAGATAATAAATCATAGAAGAAAAAAAATAGTAACCAAACGAGAAAGATGGGGAAGACGAAGCAGCTCTTCGCCCCTTTATCAATCATTATGTATACCAATTGAATAATAATCCTGTCTACTATTTTTAAACAAAAATAAAATATATCATAAAATTTAATATTTGAGATATCTTCGTCCGACCGATTGTTTCGTTTTTTTCTTTTTCTTTTTTTCATTCTTTCTTCCTTCGTTACTCTTAAATCGTCGTCATACACGCGTCGTCCACGTATCAATAACTCTTAATCATTATTCTCATCGGTGGCGAATAGCTTTTATAATAGATACTTCACAGATATACAATGTCCGTCCATTGTCGTAATTCGCGCTTCGGCGGAGACTTCGCGCCTCGTCGCCGTCCAATCATATCTCTATTCTCCGAAAGCTTCACACAATCACACCGAGGCTTCGTCGAATGCTCCGTAATTATTTCCCAATCGAATAAATCGGAGCGCACCGTTTATCTTCTTGCCGCTAGATTTTCTTTTTTTTATACAAAAACCAGATAGATCTCGAAAAATAATCTACCACTTTGACGATGCGCGTGTCTCACACGCTCACCTATGTACAATTTTCGGTGCCGCGACCCGGCCAAGTCCATTGGACTTGGACCTCGAGAGAGAATCTCGGGGTACTTAGTTAAAATCAGAAACGAGCGATGCACCAATTAACAAAAATTCAAAACACTTTTCCATTCAATCAAACGAGTAATTATAATCGTATTGTAAATCACACTATTTCTCCTCTGAGAATTATTCACGGATGTTTGAACCGAAAATTAGTTTTAAAATAGATTTAATTCGCACATCGCTGGTCCCTGGTTACGAGCACGTGGGGCATTACACAGGGATTCTAGGACAGTCCTCGGTCGCTGCTGCGTCGAAATTTCGCCTCACATTCGCAGTTTCGTTGCCCCGCGGCCTCGGTTTTTATGAGCAACGAAACGGTGAGTCAAAAGCAGCGAAAAATCTCGAGCAGGTCGCGACCGACGAACGGTTTCACGTCTAAACACAACACAAAGTATTTATATTACCGACATTCGTTGCAACGATACACAGAAGGTTCCGCGCTCGACGAAGAGGCGATCGGAAAATCCCTTCGGCGACAGCTCTCTCTCTCTCTCACTTTCTCTCATCTCTCTCGCATCACACAATTTCGATTGCCTTTTAAACAGCCATCTCACTCGTTTAGTCGGGGACGTATTGCGCAAGAATGGTACAGTCTCGAAAACACTAATCTAAGCCAGCGTCTCATCGAATCAGCTCACTTTCACGCTTTTTTTTCCGCACACGAATGCAGAAACGGATTTAACGAAATTTCAATGCGTTACAAGCAAAAAAGAGAACACACGAAGCCTCTCGATAGCGTTGTGATAGTTTTGTCATTATTTGTTCTTTTTTTTTCATTGCCAAATGTGATTTTCAACGAAAGAAAAAAATGTTCTCCCTATATCCTAGGCACTTTGATTATTTTCTTTCGGCTCACCTATGGGATACTTAGCTTAAGGCCATCGTTAAAATTGTCTTCGTCCCAAACTCAAAGTGGCAAAAATTTAGCATGACTATCAAATACGGATTAACGTTGAATGCGGTGAAGGGAACAAGTGTGTTTTTTATCGACGACGTTTCCGTGCGGCTTACGAGTCTAAGTTTCGCGTGCGGAGGGGTAACTATAAAAATTCAATAGTCGTTTGAAAAACACTGGAAGAGTCTACTTGAGGCGTGACAGCCGTTTCTCAAAACAGTGGAAGACCCGATCGAGAAACTCGCGAATAAAAATTCGGTGAAAATCATTTATAAAAATAATCGTCGAAGCCGCGTGAATACAGAAATCTTGTTTGTTTTTTTTTTCTGGCGTAAAACCGATGAAAGAGAGTTCGCGGCCTCGTCACCGAGAAATAAATTAAACCGGTAGGTGGTACCGCCTCGGACTCGCTAAACATCTCCCCCAGGACTCGTCGATCCCTCGGGAAGGGACGAGAGTCCAAATCGTCGCTTTCCCTTTCGCGTTGCGATTATTCGAACCGCGACTCGCCTTGTCAAGTTTGTTTTCAGCTACTTTTATAAAAATACCATTATTCCGAGCTACCTCCCCGTTTTTTTTATTATGCTTTTGAATCTTGCCTGTCCCAACAGCGTCGCCGAGTGAGCATTATGTTCGTTTTTATTTTTATTTTTATTTTTTTTTCGACGTTTCATCCCGCGAATTTCGCTTATCACGGCGGCCCCGGCGTGTGCACAGCACTAGCCGGGCCGCGTCGCGTCGGCCGGAGGTTGCGAGGCGCCAGACACGCGTCACCAGCGAATCACTAGTCGAAGGTAACTCCGCGATATGTATCGTAAACGTCGTGTAGAAAGCAATACAAATTTTTCGTCTTAGAAATTCACTCGACTCCGTAATAATCACCTTACTATATTTATTAACTGTTCTTGGTAGTTTTAATGTTGTGTTGTTTGTCGCTTATTTGCTTTTTTACATAAATACTCGCCGCAAAGTGCGAGCTTGGCGTACCCGCGCATCGAGTCGCAATTAATAAATCGTATTATTTTACTTTTGTTTCTTGTTCTTTTGTTTCCTTTCGACGTCATTTTAGGCGTGTGTGTACCAGCGGAAATAAAATTATATACGGTTAGCGCTGATCGGAGGCTCGGGAGTTGGGGGGTCGTTTTTTCCATTTTCTTTTCTCTTATTTTCGAGGCTCGCAGGAAGTAGCTCACGAAAAGTTGTCACCTGCCATTTCGGGTTTCACTCTCTTCTGCGGGGAGTTTGCTTGCGAACGAGCGTCGGTAACCGGTCGCTTAACTTGCGGATTACTCTTCACCGCGGTCGTGGGATCTGTGGAACAGGTAAACAAATTGTTTAAAAAAACTTAGCTAACTAAAAAAACTACAGTCAAATTTATTCTCGCTGAGAAACATTCAAACAATTCTATCGAATTAAAAGACCAAATACAAATTCATCGAATCAATGTGATTCGCTGGTCAAGATGAATAGTCATAAGCACTGATAATAGTGATAAGCTGTACTGACCTTGCAACCACCTGACTTGGGTGGCCGGTCCGTATCCTTTGTCGTTGCGCGCCGCTATTCTGAAAATAATAGCGGGCTTCGTCGTGACGTCCATATGAGCGGCGCTGAGCGAACTGTTGGGCACCGAGCAGGAGTTCGTCGGTCCGCAATAGACCCTGATGAATGCTAGCTGGGTCGGGGTCGTCGCGACGGTGGTCGCTTCGCCGGCACTGTTGGAAACGGCGCTGGCGCTGCGAACGGCCAAATAGACCGAGTACTCGAGTATTGGACCCAAATGACTGGGCGGCGGTTCCCAGGACAGCTGAGCACCTTCCGCCGACTTTGAGATTTTAATTGCGCTCGGTGCACCCGGAAATCCTGGCAGGCACGTTTTGAACGCCGAAACCTTTAAAAACCCAACAGCAAACAGATTAAAATCGTTCTCGAACGTACACCTGAATAATTCATGATCTCAGAGGCTAATTGTCAATTCCACTGACCTCGCTCCATGAGCTTCGACCGCAGCTATTAACAGCCGCGACCCTGAATTTGTAAGCCGTGCCGGATTCCAGGGGAATCTTCGTTCTGCCCTTGAATATATCCCCGGGGGCTTGAGACATGTCCAGCGGCTCGTCACCCGGAAGATAATAGTGCTGGACGGTACAGGTTGTACCTTTTATTACGCCTACGTCGTACCATTCTATCTCCTTCTTTTCCTCTTCGGTCTAAAACATTTAAAAAAATCATAAAAATTACTGGACACTCTACTATAATTAAAAAAATATAAAAAAAATATTTCAGACTTACAAGTTCTGCTTTAACTTTAACAGGTTGCTCCGCAGACCCAAGCGCAGCGGTCGCGAGAGTCGTCAGCGCGGTGGAGTCGTCACCAGCCTCGGTCCTCGCTTCGTTCTCCTTCTCCTGCTTCACGGGTTCCTTTTCCCTCTTCACAATCGTCGGATCCTCCTTCAGATCCGGTTTCACCATCGCAATGGCTTTCTGCAACGCATCGAGCTCCGTTTCCGCCGCAGCCGCACCATTCGTCACAGACGCGGGTTCCTCGGGTTTGTCCTCGTCCATCGGTTCCTCAAGAGCCTCAGCTTTGATCTGCCGCGTCGTCAGGCTCGGCGGTGGCGTCGCGACGACGGGAATTGCGATTGGCGCGCTCGCCGGCGGTTCCGTCACCATCGGTTCCTCAGTTTCTTCAGGCTTCGCGACCGCGGCGCTTTCTTCCGCTGCCTCGGGTTCAGGCTCCTTGACCTCTGTCTTGATCTTCGAAATTTCGCTCTCCTCGTCAGCTGGCTCAAGAGTCTGATCCTCCAGAGCATCCAGCAGCGCCTCGGCGTCCGATTTCTCCTGCAACGGCGGCAGATCCGCAGCTGCGATCGTATTGGTCTCCGGTTCCTCCTCCTTCACTTCCGGTTTCTCCTCCTCGCTCTCAGGCTGCGAATTTCTTTCAACCGAAGCTTCCGCAGCGGCTGCTTCACTGGCCGATGGTTCCGATTTAACCGGAGTATCCGCCGACGGTGGATCGCTGACGATTTGCATGTCTCCTTCGCTCGGCGGTTCCGTTTCGCTGGTCCCTTCCGTCGCCTGTTCGCTGGTCTGCGACTCTGCCTCGGCTTCCTTCTCCGCGGGAGCTTCTTCCGCCGGGACAGCAGTTTCTTCAGGTTTAACCTCAGCCGCATCAGCCGCATCAGTCACCTCCGCTGCTTCAGGCTCCTTCGGCTCTTCCTCCGCCTGTGGCGTCGCTTCCGCCTCCGCAGGTGGCGCCTCCTGTTCCATTTCCTGCGACTCGTCATCTCTCTCAGGCTGCGCTTCCGGCGGATTCTGCGCTTCTCCCTCGTCGTCCGACGACAGCAAATCAAAAGCTCCGTCGACCTGAGGAATCACGAAATTCCCTTCGCCGTCAACCTGCATCGGTTCTCCGGCGGATAATTGCGAAACCAGAGCAGCGGCGGCCGAGGCTTCGTTGCCATTGCAACTGTCGTCGTTCTTGTCGTCCACCGTATCATCAGCCACCATAAACGAAAGTCCGCCCGAAGGTTCTTGAACAGGATCAATGAGCCCAGCTTCCGCTGCCAAAGCCGCCAAAGCCGCGTCCGTCGTCGCCGGACCATCCGACGTCGAAGCCAACGAAGCCGATGGCTGCTTCTGCGGTACGAAAACCATCTTTGCAGCGTCTACCGAGTCCGCGGCCGTCGTGACGATCGAGCTGCTGGTTGGAACCAACGTGACCGTCTTAGCACCGAGTCCGCCGGACATCTGAAGTGTCACAGGTTTCCCTGCAACATTGACGCCGTCCTGAGCCTTTTGTATCTGCGGCATAGTGACTATCTGACTTTTTCCCGGATTAAAGAGCGTCTGCTGTCCTCCCTTCGTCGCGATCGTCACGGTCTTCGGGACGCCTCCCTGGCCGGGAACTGTGATGGTTATCGGCTTTCCGGAAGTTCCGCCTCCCATCGCGCCGGAAGAAACGACGATCATCTTCACGCCTTGCTGATTCGTCACGTGATTCGCGGCGGAGAGTGGAAGAACATTGACGGGAGTCGTGAGATTTCCGCCCTGACCAGCGCCGGCCTGGGAAGTCGTGACGGCCTGAACAGCCCTGAGACCCGATCCCGTCGTCACGACGATGATCTGATTGGTCCGGCCGACGAGGCCACCATTGCCTCCTGGTTTCGTTATCATTATCGTCTGCTTTCCGGCGATGCTTTGACCCTTGCTCATCGCCATCAGACTCGAACCCTTCATCGTCGTCAGTGTCTTCAGTCCAGCCACCGTGTTCGGATTCACCAAACGTAAAATCGTCGGTCCCTGGTTCATCGGTTTTCCGCCAGCGCCTTGGACCGTTTTTCCCGGCATCAGACTGACCTTCGGCATCGTCGCCATCATCCCCTGTCCGGTCTTCACCAGGTGAACTATCTGCGGCTGGCCGCCGATATTTTGCCCCGGTTTCTGCAGAATTATCTGCTTGCTTTGCTGCGGCGACGCTGTGCGGAGAACCGTGGCTCCTGGTGCAGCGAATCGGATTTGTTGTCCCGGTTGAACTGTCTTCATTCTTATGGCGTTGGCCGTCGCCTGGGGAAGCAACGGGACGTTGTTCATGCTGATTTTCGGGGTGGCTGCTGCAGCGGCGGCGAGAGCAGCGATTCCGGACATCGCGGCGGGAGTGCTTTGCGCAGTTGTGGTTGTATTCAAGGTCGGCGGTGGGGGTTGTTGCTGCTGCTGCTGTTGCTGCTGTTGCTGCTCGACGGGACTGGCGACTGCAACAGCCACTGGAGCCGCCGCTGCAGGCATCGTCACCGGCATCGTCGCCGACATCGTCGCAGGCATCGACGCCGTTGCCATCGTTGCGGTCGTTACCAGTGGCGAGCGAATTCTTATCAAATTTCCAGCGAGACGAGGAGCCATCGGACTCGCTGGTTTCGCAACCGCCGGCGATGAGATCGGACGCGGCGCGGGACTTTGCACGGGTGTCTGGATGCGAACTGGAGGCGTTTGAGGGATCGTCGGACGAACCGGAGTGACGGCAGCGGGAATTGGAGCAGCGATGGTCGTCACCGGCGGCGAAGTCGCGGGAATCGTCGGAGGTGGCTGTGGCTGAGGCGCCACTGCGGGTACAGCCGGTGGCGCGGGCGTCGGAGCCGGCGCCACGGCCGGAAACGCACTTGTTGCCGGCGGCATGTCGTATTTTTGTATCTGGAGGATGTAGTATTGGGCGGACGGCGTCGCCGCCCAGCTGACCTCGAGCGAGTGCGTCGAGGCGCGGACCAATTGGACTCTGGACGGCGCTGGAGGTTTGCTCACCTCGAGGTACCAAAGATCCTTGCAACATACCTGAAATGCACGCAAAAAAAAAAAGAAATGGGATTATTGAGGGGAATTTTGGGACGATCGACGAGAGGAGGTCTCGCGGTGATATAAACTGACCCTAACCTGGTTGTTCCATGCTTTACGGTAGCCGTCGCGTCCGGACCACACGTAGAGCCGGCTGTGCACCCCGACCGCACAGTGGCCAGCACGAGCTCGGGGAACGTTCTCCTCCAGGGAATCTACCGTCAGTTGCTCCCAGGTCAGTGTTTCTGAAAATTGCGAGGCAGAGGATTTTGGGTTAATCATCGATGTCGGTTTTACAGAGATGGAATAGTTGGAATGGACTTGTTGCTTACTTAGCCCCTGGGATGGGCACCATTTGACTGGAACACGATTTGAAATAATTTTGTTTAATCAATTATTACGACGTATTTTATCGTGCAGATGTTTCAAAGATCCTTTTCCAATTTTAGCAGGCATAATGCATCATCACTTAGTCCAAAAAAAAAAAAAAATCCTCAAAACAGTGAAATGGTGCCCATTCTCCGTCCCTCGTTCTGATCAGAGTCCTGAGCTTCCACATTATAAATAAAATCCATTCCTTTTAACACTTATTTTTTTATAGATTCAAAACTCCAAAAACCCTACGATTTTGAAGTTTGCATCGTTGGAATGCAACGAAAATTATGAAAAAAATTATTCTAATGAATCCAAAAGGTCGTACTGGGTACAAAATATTATTATAACGATTAAGCGTCATAACTTTTTAGAATTGTTAGAATAATTATTTTTTTAATTTTCGTTCCATTCCAACGATGCAGACTTCAACATCATAAAACCCTTCAAACTGAGAACGTAGAACAGTGGGGAAACTTACCTAAATTTAAGCACGCGAGGGTGCTTGTGCATTTCCACTCCTTCTCGTGCGTCGCGACCTTGACGTCGTCGACGACGAGGGGCACCCAGCCGCCGAAGACGTACATCCGGTGGCCAATGAGCGTGGCAGTGTGAAGCGATCGCGGTAAAGGCGTCGGACCGTGGACGACGGGTTTGTTCCAGGTCATCGTGTCGACGTCGAGGAACCAGAGGTCGCCGAGTCGACAGCCGCTCATGCCGCCGTAGATAACGAGGCACGATTTACCGGTGGTGCGATCGGTGTAAGCGACGCCGGTGTGAGATTCCCGAGGCGGCGGCGCGTGGCCGTGGGTCTGCGGCACTTCCCAGGCAGTCGCGCCGTTCGGCAGCAGCTCCAGGGTGTACAGGTCGTTTAAGTACCGCGGTATGTTGTTCTTAGGGTCGTCGCTGTCGTTGGCCAGTCCGCCGAACAGGAAGACCTTGTTGCCGATGAGCGTGAAGCTGTGACCGAGTCGCGGACACGGCGGCTGCTCGTGCTTCGGCGGCTTCGGCTTGAGCCTCTTCCATTCCCATCTGCTCGCCTGCAGCTCGTACAGCTCGTTCGAGTACTTTCCGTACTCCACCATTCCACCGAATACCAGAATTCTCGTGCCATCGACGACGAATCCGTAGGCCGCGCAGCCGGGCGGAATGTCGCCCTTCGTCGATGGGACGAACCATTGATTTGTCGCTGAAACAAAGGATATTTTTTTCGTCAATAAAGTTTTTTTTTAATATTTTTGTGTGTGTGTTTTTTCCCCCGAGAATTTTCGATTTTTCGGGCAAACACCCACGATTTTTGGGATCAGCGGGAAATTTCCCATTGGATTGGGTTTTTAAACGATCCGAAATCGGAAATTTTTTTTTCGCTGTTTTTTAGAAGGGGTACCTTCTACAAAATAGCGAGGTACCCCTTCTAAAAATTTGCGATTTTTGAGGGTCAACTTTAAAATTTGATGAAAAATCGAAAAATCGAGATATTGCGATCCGCCTTGCGGCATTCTCTTCGTTGAAGGCTTATCTTTCGAATGCAAAACTAAAATCCAGATTTCATTAATCCAAAAAAAAAAATTACATCGATGTTAGTGAAGTGCCAAAATTTGGCAAAAGTAAACAATCATTTTTCGCATTTTTCTCCCCGAATTTTTTATTTTTCGGGCAAAAAGTGGTGCTTTTTGAAAATCAGCGGGAAATATCCCATCGGATAGAGTCTTAAAAATTCGTAAAGCCGAACATTTTTTTTTTTTTTTGCCAATTATGCAGTCCCATGATGTATCGTAATTTCGTGAAGCCCGCCTAAAATACAAACAGCCCATTACTAATCCCAAACGAAAGTGCCATAAATCCGAAAACCCGTATCTACTCCATCAATCTATTTGCTCATTAGCAACAGCCCCGTTGCTCATCTCTCCCCACAGTCATTCGTAACTGCCGCCAAGAGGTGACGCATGCGCCTGTATCGTCCCGAAGTGAGCAGCACTCCTCCGCCGCGCACCGAGTCAGGGGGGAGGGAGATCAGAATCTCTGGCTCCGTAGTCGTCGAGCCCAGAGTGGGGATCTTAAGGGGGACGAGGCGCGGGGGGAGCTTGAGCGTAGAGTAAGCGCGAACGTGGAATGACGGGAAACGGCGCGATGCGGTCGCAGTGGTGGGGGGTCGAACGTGCAGCAATGGCCGCTCCCGCGCGTATAAACAGGAAAAATGTCAGACACCTCGAAATAAACCCCCGAATTTCCCATCCCGCAAACCCGCTCCTCCCGTCCCGGAAAACCCTTTAGCCCGCGATTTTTTCAGCCTCGACTCCGCGTCGCCGTCTGTTGTAATAAACCCGCCAGAGCCCCGAGTTCGCCGTCGCTCCGGCCGGTGACCGTCATGTCAACGCACGCCGCCATATTGGATCGCGGGAACCCGTGAGGCGCGCAGGCCGAAGGGACGCAGCACGCGAGAAGCGTTGCCGAGGGTAGAGAGAGAGAGAGAGAAGAATAACAGAAAAAAAAAGAATCACCTGTATTGTAGACGTGGAGTTCGTCGACGATGCCCTCGTTGCCGCCGCCGAACACGACCATGAGATCCTTGATGGCGACCGCCCTGTGTCCATGTCGGGGTCTCGGCTGGGGCCCGGTCGGATTCGTGATCCGTTTCCACTTTAACATGGGTGCCGCCATGATGATCCGTCGATCACATCATTTTTTCCATGGCCCACACGGCGCTGGTTACCCGAGCGAGCGCAAGTGCAACGCGCGCGGCGAGCGGAGGACCCGCGGGCCGCCCTCTCCCCCCACTGGGACGCCTTCGCACCAGCAACCCTTCGCACAAAATAACCCACAAACCCTATTTGTATTATTGTCTCTCTCGTTTTTTTTCCTACGCGGCACTCGCGGCGTCCTCCACAATAATCCCGTATTTTTCTTCTCTCTCTTCCGAGATCCGCGTCTCACGAAAGTTTATCTCCGCGAAGGAGATTCGAAAGTTCGCACACGAGCGCCGACACCGCTGCTAGTTGCTAAAAGTTGTCACTTTCGAAGCTACCAACTCGGACTGCCGTCTATGTAGCTAAAGAGTGTGAGAGAGAGAGAGGGAGAGTGAGCGAGCGAGACGGAGCGAGAGAGACGTCGAGACTTGTGTATCGGCCCCAGCGACTCTAACCTTCTCTCCGGTCGCCGACGATGATTCTCGCGCGCGATGTTATTCCGCTCACAAACGTCGCGCGAGTCGCGGCATCGACGGAATTTTCGCGGGCACGAGACACGAAAGACGCTCTGCACTCGAACGACACGTTTAGACGCGGCGACGACGAGAAAACCCGGCTACAAACGGGCGATGAGCGCCAACCCCGCGCGCACAGCAGTCCAAACGTCGGCGACGCACACCAGTACGCTTGTGAACAGGAGACTACGACACCGACGTAGCACTCACACCGACGCGCTGCGCGGCGCGAGAATTTCGTCGTCGCTGTCGCTGCATGCGCGCGCGCGCGCACGCGCAGGCTGCTGCTGCTGCTCGGTGTGCGCGTGCGCACGAGTGTGCGTGTTATTTACTCGCGCAATGTTTACGGCACTGGATCGGTGTCTCGGCTTCTCTCCGCTGCCGAGTGACTGCCGCGGTCGCTGCTTCAAAGACCGCCAATAGCGCGGACGAAAATATATTTTTCAACGTTGCACAACCATCCCCCGGATTATTGTCCCCCCCCCCCGGGCCGGCGCGGTTCTCCACCGTTGTGCGTTTTCGCGGTTTTCAGGTTATAACGGCGCGACTCCCCGTGATACGCGCGACTGTCGCGCGCGATGCCGGAGGGCGTTTTGTTTCCCGAGTTTCGGCGTAAACTCGGCGTCGAAACGAAGGGGAAAACGTCGCGCGGGTCGTATTGCGCGCGCTTGGCATTCGAGCAGCCCGGCGCCTCGCGCGACACGAGCGTGAGTTCTGAACGGAGAGGATACGGTTTTTTTCCAGGCGCGCGAGTACCGTGGAGCTTGAGGATGTGTTCGCGCTACGAGAGACGAGGCACTCGGCAGTTTGACGGCACGCACAGGCGGCCTCCACGATCCGCATCCACCATTGCGCACACACAACACTCGCGTCGGTAACCACAACCAGAGGCGGCGATGCTGCCAACCGATGTTATTAGGGACTTTCGGTGGCGGAGGACGCGAAGCGTGGCAATACGTGGCTGTTGGGTCTGGCGCCGACGACTGAGGTCGGAGAGAAGAGGCTACTGACCCCCCACTCCTCGGCAGTCGACATGGTAACGCACCTTACCCCACCTCTGACCCCGCGAGATTAGCGATGCGCGCTAGTCAATTGAGCGCTTCATTTTTTTTTAGAATGTCGTTCATGCAAAGCTCGTTGCGTCAATTGATAGTAGCGATCTGATAAGGACCTTGAAAAAGAAAAATTCATAGCCTTCAGAAATTTACGCAGTAAGCACAAAGAGTATTTAAAAAATAATTGATTAAAAATGCAGACAAAAATTGACTGCGTTGAGGTTTTAGTCTCGTCTACGAAATTCTATTTGTGTAGAAATGTCGCTGAGTCTAAATACTAGAGGGTTTAAAATGGGGAATAATCAGCTATTTTATTTCACGAGTTGTCATTCTGTAAACGTGCACTTCGTACGTCATTTATTCCCCACCGTCCGACTGTTGTCTATTGTGAATATTCAATATTTTTTCACTAAACAGCCGCTTCCTGGTTGACACATTTTTCCCCGGTATCTAATCGCCTGCAGGACTCTGCCTGTTTGCGGGGATTGATCGTATAACGATACGATCGCAACTCCAAAATTACTCATCCCTAGACAAGGAATGAGTAATTTAAGAACTCTACTTTGCGTTGCGAAAGCTTTTATATGTCATAAGCCTATTTTATTTCAACACAATTCTGATTCATATCAAAATGATATACATGTATCGCGGAGAATTTATATTATTCAGCCAAAAGTTATTGTTTTCTTATTCTATTGGAAAAATTCGATCTGTGTTATCAGCTGGTGAATTTTGAGATAGCGGTCGCATTTGAGCAATATTGTTATCGTTTCTATAAACTATATTCGTTCTGTATGCCGTCTCCATAATTCGCTTATACTCCTATCATGATTGGGATTTTTTTTTGGATTTTTTTTTTGGATTTATCGAAATTGCAACGAGCTTATTCTCAGCCCGATGCACTCCTTTCCGACTTGCGAAACCTCGCAAACTTTGCACACGGAATCTTTGAATTGCGGGTGATAACTCGCGCCGCACAGTGGACACTTTATCTCAGGTTTTCCGCGGTAAATCGGCGTGTACGTCGAGGCGCACAGCGAGAACGGATTGTGCTCGTCGTAGGCCAACTGATGCTCGTCCACCGGATTCTTGTCGCAGGCCTGAAAAAGAAAAAAAAATCCCGTTACAAATAATAATATTTTTTGCCCATCTGTAAATTGAATCCACAGAAATTTAAATCACCTGAAGAATCTTGCGAACTTGCTGCGCAATTTCCGCCCTCGGTCCGAGCTCCAACAATTTCCTCGCGAACGATGCGGTGGTCTTGTAATTCTTCAGCTTGAAGAACATATTCACAGCAGTCCTAAGCGTTAGAATCTGATGAACTGGTTGCAAATTGCAGTGAGTGAAATACGCAGCCATTTCGCAGACTCGTTTCTGCTCGGCCAACGTTCCCTTCGGCGAATTTTTTCTATCGGTTTCCATCTTTAATCCCAGAATATATTCCCTGCATATTTCAATGAGTTGCTGAGCCTCGGCGATGTCCTGTCTCGTGTCAACGACGAGGAGAGGAACGCTCAGCAAAATTGCCTGAAGCTTTTCAATCGCCTCGACGAATTTTCCTCCGGTCGTCAGCTGATAACAGACCTGCAATCTCTGCACCAATTCGGTGAGATGCAAACCCACAGCCGGAAGTCCCGTCTTGGGCGTCGCGTCTTTCCAATTTCTCTGCGGATAAGCGTAGAGCGACGGAATACTCGGTAGCGACGCGTAGCTGGTTCGAGATCGAGCGAAAGTGCTCAGGAAGTGATTCTGATAGACCTCGAATTCTGTGACTCCGACCTGATCATTCAGCAGGCGGAAAGCAGTTTCGAAGGACCCGGCGAGGATATGATCGACAGCGAGCTGAGAATTGTTGACCCAGTGCTGAGTGGTCGGGACTCCCTTCGTCGGAGGTGAATAATAACCATCCTCGGCGGTCGTGACGGTGGTTTCCAATTCCGGCGGAAGATCGACGTCCTCAACTTCCCAACCGGCGCCGTCTTCGCCCTCGGCTCCGACCTCGCCTTCGACACCTTCCTCGTCGTCGATTCCGAGCTCGTCATCAGCTCCCCAGCCTTCTACAGGAGTGGAGTCCTCCTCCACTGCCAAAGCTGCAGCTACTTGGCTCTTTCCTCGAGACATCATCGCTCCTTCGAAGAAGCCCTTGGAAACTGTTAGAAGTGGCCAGTTATTTTCCGCCTGTTGCACCGGAACCGGAGGACGAAGATATACTGCTCCTCGCTCCAAGTCGCCGAGCTCCTCCTTCACAGGTTCGTTGGAATCATCGTCCTCGTTGGCGATTCCGTGGATTTTTTCTGTCACGAAAGCCAGCGAATTTTGGCCGGAATTCTGCAATAAAAAATGATGTAAATTTGACTTCATACATTTTTTATATATTTTTTTAGAGTATTAAATAAATAATTCTTACTCGAAGAATCTTGGCGCGTTCGTAAATATCGCCGAGCAAAAGGCTGCCCTGATACTGTCCACAGACGTCTTTCCTGATCTCCGCGATCTTCGTCATCTTCTTGAGCTTGTCGAGATTGCCAGTGATAAGATAGAGGAAGGCGAGTTTCTCGAAGTTCTTCGTTCTCTGATAGCACATCTCGACGACTTGATGATTTCCCTGCAGCAGAGCTGCCTCGGCGAGATTCTCCCAGCAGGATTTCTGGTCGAGAGTCCTCGCGGCGTCCAGAGCGACTTCGATGTTACCGCATTCTAAGGCGAGTCCGAATCGCGTTTTCTCGTCCTTCACGAAGTGCAGAGCGACCTCGGGATATCCTTTTTGCTGCAGATACGCGATTATCGACTGACCGACGAGATTCGCGGTTCGAACCATGTGCAGAACCTCCTCGTATTTTCTATTTATCAGAGCGAGCTTGAATTTATATTCCGTGGGGTCGATTCTCAATATTCTGGGTCTGCATTCGCGATCCAGGCAGTAAACCTGATTTCCCTTGACCCGAGTGACGTAGATCGGCAGGTCGAGGGTCCTGATGATTCCGTGGTCGCCAGTGTTGATCGCGTACTTGATATGATTGCTGGTCGTGTAAATAAAGACACCAGAATCGTCCCAGGCGCCGGATTTGACTCTCGTGTTCTCGCAGATCGTGCAAAGCGTCTCGAGCTTGCGATTGCAGATCGTCACGACGTGCTTGGCGAGCAGGGCGACATGGGACATATCGCTGGACCAGACGACGTAGCGACACTTGGAGATCTTCACCTCGGCGAGCGTTCGCTTCTGCTGAACGTCGAAAAGAATCACCTGGTCAACATCGCGGAGCAGAAGCATTCCGGTTCCGGCGTAGAAGATCTCGTCGCAGTTCGGAATCTGCACTTTTTTCGTCACTTCGTTCTTCAGATTCTTGATGACGAGCTGCAATAAAAAGAAACAATATAATCTCGGATGAAAAATATTCTTAAGCGGTTTTTTATTATAATTACCGAGTAGACTCTGTCGAGGACAGCGAAACGATTCCTGGCGACCCAAATCGCAGTGACTCCTGATCCTCTCTTCGTCTCAGGATCGGTATTCGAGTCCCCATCCCGCGGAATCATGTACAGATCGTAAGTACTGTTCTCGATATTCGCCGCCAATCTTGTGCAGATAAGTACAGCATTTTCCGCCTGATTATAGGACATGCTGTACGCCGGAGTCTTTCCGCCCCCGCGAATCTGCATTACCGACGTGTCCTTCGACGTGGTGAAGTCCAATTTCCTCAAGAATCGCTCCTTAACATAATACAAAACATTTCCATGGACAGCGTAAGCCGGACGTTCCCTTTCGAGCTTGAAGATGATCATTCCGGAGTCGTGACCAGCGGCGAAGAGATTGAGAGTCGGATGAGCAGCCAGGACCCAGAATCTTTCGTGTTCCCGCCTGAAAGTATTGAGGGATGTTCTCTTAGCCATATCCCAGACGCGGATGCTCTTGTCCTCGGAATTCGAGAGGATGAGATCCTGCCGAGGGTGGAAAAGGACGCAGGAGACGTTGTTGTAATGTCCTCTGCAAGTGTCGACCTCCCAGGCCTTCAGATCGTTCATTCTCCACATTTTAATCTGACGATCATCAGCTCCGGAGACGATGAGGGGCAAAGTGGGATTGAAAGCTGCCCAATTGACTCCTCGGTCGTGTCCTTCAAGGACGTGGCGAACCACTGCGTCGGCTTGACCGAAAAGATCCGTGGCTCCTGGATTTTTCAAATGATCCTCGAGTCCTCCGGGTCCCGGAGCTACGTTCTTTTTCCTGAGCCCGGAAATGTCCCAGACTCTGACCGTCTGATCCAAAGAAGCGGACACGATCATATCTTCGGATGGATGGAATTGCGCGCACATCACGTAGTGATTGTGGCCAGTGAGAACGCAGATGCAGGTCCGGCTCTGCCAGTTCCAGATGCGAATCGTCTGATCATCCGAAGCGCTGAGAATCCACGGATACTCGTGATGGAAAACCGTTGTTCTGATGTAATCCAAGTGACCGAGGAGCGTGAAGATGCATCTTCGCTGCTTGTAGTTCCAGACTTTGATCTTGTAGTCGTCGCCGCCGGACACGAAGAGCGGCTGCTGGTTGTGGAAGCAGATTCCACGGACCGGACCGTCGTGCTCGTCGAATTTGTCGAGCAGCGTGCACATCCGGTAGTCCCAGAGTTGAATGACCCCATTGTGCAAGCTGTAAACATTTGAAAGAATTTGGTCATCGGCATTCCTTCAAAAAATCGTAGGGACGTAAAAATTCCTTTTAAAAATCGTAGGGACCTAAAAAAATCAGGTTCTATTGGCCGCATTTTTTAGGTGTGTCATCTGTTTATGGAAATTTGTGGGCGGTTCACCGAAGGTACGCCGAGCGCGCTGAGTGTATTGACCGCTAGAAATAGATCGTCGGTACTGTTAGGAAATAAAAAAACCGAAAAACCTGTTATTTCGCGTTCACGCGCGGGAGATAAGTCTCTTCGACGAAGTAACGGGTCGAATGGCAATTCAGGTGGTAAACACGGCCGGCCCGAGGCTACGAGGTCCAAAATCAGGTCATTTAGCGTGAGTTGAAAAAAAAAAGGTGGGGCCTCTGCCGGCCGGGCCCTCGAGCGCCTGTATATAGATCACGGGAACATCCGTGATCACGACAGTTCTCTCGAGGATTTCAGTTGAGTTAACTAAAGATTCAAGCATGATGAAGACTTGCATCATACCAGTGTTTGTGAGTATTTGTAAACGAAATTTATTCTGCTTCTTTAAGTGATCTAAGTGTTTTTGCTTAAATAAAATTGTGTGCTTGTTTTTTTTTTTTCTAGTTCGTTCTGGCTGTAAATGGAGCACTGGCGACGTTTCCTTTGCCCTACTTCTCGATGGGCTTGATACCTCCGGCTCAAAACTTTTTCTACAATGCTCCACCGGCGTTTGGAGCTCAGCCGCAGTTCTTTGCTTATCCGCAAGTCAGAAGAAATTTCTTCAATCCGTATCAACCCCTAAACTATGCGCAGCCTCAGCGGTACAGTTATTACGAGCCCCCACAGGCTCCAAGGTATCCGACGTATCCAACGTATCCAACGTATCCTGAATATGTTCCTGCACCTGAGACTTCTCAAAATTCTGTGGTGCAATATGTTTATCAACAAACGCCGCTGCAACCAGTGTCAAGTAGGTTTGAAGAGCCTATGAAAAGTGTGGAGCCTGTGCTGGAAGTTTTGCAGAAAGTGGCGGAAGAACCGACGCCTGACCAAGTGCCACAAGCTGCGGAAGAGTCGAAGCCTGAGCAGGTGCCACAAGCTGTGGAGAATGCCGACAACTCCGAATCTGGAGATGCGTCGACAAGTCCAGTCAATTCTGCCGACGATTCAAAACCTGAAGAAGCGGCAGAGCCAGTGATGACTCTTACCATTGTGGAATCTGAACCTGAACCCACCAAATCAATGGAATCAACACAGAACGTAGAACCAGAAGACTTCACCGCCAAACCGACGGAAGATCAGAAAAAAGACTCGACTCCCACAATAGAAGAAGCACCCATGGAACCGACTTTATAAAAACGACACAAAAATAAGGAAAAGATGCGGACATGTAACTCCAAAGTTGTGATATATTTTTAACTTTTGTAAACAAACTTTTTTGTACTATTTATTATAGCAAAAATCAAATAAACAGCAAGTATAAGACAAATGTCAATAGACCTGTCAATCGATAGAGAATAGTTCAAAACATTCCAAAATTTTGTAGATGAAGCGAAGGCTAATATTAAAATTTGAACGACGCGTTGATAGAAAGATAAATAACGTGTGGCAGATGTCAAAGGGCCAGGAGGTTAGTGCTCCAAAAGATTATTGCAAGATGTTGGCGTGTCAAACGTGGGGGTTACTCACCTGGCGAGTATCCAGGGTCGCTTCGGATGGAACGACAGTCCCTTGACCCGGGCGGACTTGGTCTCGAATTTCGTCAACATTATTTCCGCGTTGTCGTCTAAAAACGACGAACGATTAAACAATCACCACCGCCCAGGCGGTACTTTTTAATTGTGGTTAATCCACAGAGCCGAACACGGAGACACGTCACTTGTTCACGTCCGCCAACTGTGCTATCGGCGACTGGCCGCCATCTTGGATTTCCGGCGCCGCGCGAGGCGCATGCGTGGATTTTGCGCCGAAATTGCGCCAGATTCAAACGTAGCAAATATATATTCAGTCGCTAATTTTCGAACTGTAAACAAACTTGACATTCTCAAGAGCCAGAAATTACTGAGTTGGGTTAATGAGAAATGTTATGACATTTGAGATTTTTAAAAAGACCCGCCAAGCGCCAGCGCCATCTTGAGGCTAAAGACGCAATCGAACAACGAATACCGACAGAGCTGTTCGCTCAGTCGATAACATCGCATGACTGCTAAGTATGATTATTGACGATTTCGAATTTACTACTTTTTCGATGCTGCACCGATGTCCAAGAACCTTTGACCTTGAATTTTATCGTCGGAGGGTCTTATCACTTATTTCACGAGAAATTGTACAAAATTCTACGCGGTGTCGTTCAATAGGCCCGCAGCTGGCGCATGTCCGTCGCTGATTGGTCCGCGTCTTCCAGGTAGTGGAAATTGCGTCTGTCAACACCTCGACCCGTCGAATCTTTCTGCTCCGGCTACTTTGGTTTCCGCAGATTTTTCTCGATCGAAAAAGGCCTCGCAAGATTTTTAACAATCCTGTACAGAAATCCGAGATCCCTGACGAAGGCGCTTCGAAAAATATTTCTAGTTTAAGTGACGACTCGCCGAGGACGTTTGGTAATATGCTAAGAATCGCCGCTACTGTTTTCCTGCACTCCGCTTTGCTTCTGCTATTCTGCTCCGATCTGTCGGTCGAGTGCAAGAAACTCGCGCCACCGACTAAGGAACAATTGAAGACCGAGAAGCTTCCACCCTGTGCAGCTTGCAGGGTGCTCGTCGAAAGTTTCAAAAAGGTAATTCTCACTTCCTCTCTTAATTTTTTTCACAACTGAATTTTTGTATTAATTTTTATATATTTAATTTGCAGGGAATCGACAAAACCAAGAGAGGCAAGTTCGAAGGAGGTGATAGCGCATGGGAAGAAGACAAGTTAAAATCCTACGCCACGAGTGAGGTGAGACTCACAGAGATCCAGGAGAATCTCTGCAATGAAGTAGAAAGAGGAGAAACGCAGTGCCATGCTTTGGCGGAGGAACTGGAACACACGATAGAGGATTGGTGGTTCAAACACCAGGACGCTTATCCCGATATCTATATTTATGTCTGCGTGGAACAGTCAAAGCGCTGCTGCCCTAAGGATCATTTCGGTCCTGACTGTGAGAAATGCGCTGGATTCCCAGACAAAGTTTGCAATAATAATGGCAAATGCAAAGGCTCGGGGACCAGGAAGGGAAACGGCCAGTGTCAGTGTGACAAAGGCTATACCGGCGAAGCCTGTGGAGCCTGCTCGTTCGGTCATTACGAGTCCTACAGGGACGAGAACAAGATGCTGTGCTCCAGTTGCCACGAGGCCTGTGCCGGAGCTTGTAAGGGAGCTGGCCCTGTGGATTGCTTAGAAAAATGCAAGGAAGGCTGGCAAATGGTCGGAGAAAGAGGCTGCTTGGACATTAACGAATGCCTGCAGAGCGAAAAATATTGTCCTGGGAATCAATTTTGCATCAATAAGGCTGGGAATTATTCTTGTCTGGGATGCGATCGAGCTTGCAACGGATGCTCAGGCGACGGCCCCGACATGTGCATCAAATGCGCTGATGGATACGAAAAGAAAGACAATATTTGCATAAGTCAGTATATTTTTTTTTAATTTTTTCGATAATTTTTTCGAGATAATTAATTTGGTAATTTATTTTTCAGATCCGGATGTCCTCGGTAGGAAGAAGACCGAAAATTGGGCTCGATACTTCACGTACTTTGGTCTCTGCGTCGCGACTTGCATAATTCTTTACCAACGCAATCTATATGCAGCGAGTGCGATTGGAATATTGGTCGGCGTTTATATATCAGCGTCGGAATATATGATAGCGACCACCGACGTCCAGAGTGCCAAGCCAAACATGGATATTCTAGGACCAGTGGAATAGATAAATCAATTCTCGATTATTGGAACCAAATTTCCACACCGATTATTGTCTCCGTTAATTTTCGCAAAATTTGAGACAAGTGATAATAAACACGGACAGGATATGATTGATAAGACCGGAGATTCGCGACTCGCGAATCTTCTGAACCAATCAGCCAGCCAGTAGAGACCATCCGGTTTCCGGAAATTCCATTACAAAGATTTGTGTGCATGTGTTAGTCACGTATCGTAAGAAAGCGAGGCCGAGGGAATGGAGCTCGTTTTGCAGCCGGTATTTTACATTTTTGTAAGAATTACGGGATAAGCATGGAATGATTCCAAGTGCGCTCATAAACAGTCCATGTATAAATTATGTAAATTGTGAGAACGCAGCTCTATCACCGATAGAAGTGTTGATTGTCTGTGAATGAATGCTGAATTATACGCAACAATTATTATTAAACAAACACGATTCCAAGATGAGTTTATTAATTTTTTTCCCGTTCTACAAAAATAAAAAATGCCCGATATTAAGGGTGTTCGTCATAAGGCTACTCCCAAGGGTATAAAAAAAACGTAGCCAATTCTCTGTGACGTAGCAGAATGAAACTTTGTCTCCGCAGAACGACAAAAAAAATCCCAAAAAATCGAGTCTGTGAAACGCAACGATAATTCCTGAACCAAAGGCTCGTGTGGCTTCCACGGTGTGAAATACAATGCGCCTCTATTCTCTTCCCCCTTCTACGTCCCTCTGCTGCTCAGTTCTATTATCTATCGCGCTCGCTCGTTTTTCCGTATTAGCGGGGTCGAAATGTGCGCGCGATTTTAGGGGTAAAAATCATCCGGGACACTTTTGTCACGGCAGAGAAGCGAAAAGCAAAATCCTTCCGCCGTTCCGGAGATATTTCTCGTCGATAGGGTGAGTCGGACGGTGAATAGGATTTTTAGGATTTTTTTTTACCAGGGGAGCGCTGAGACCGGTGCAGCCGGTTACTCCCTCTCACCCCTGATTTTTTTTTCAGTTCTCGCACCGCGTGTACAGTTCTTCGGTGCGTTCAACCCTCGTGCAAGTTCAGCCGGTTACCCCTTACCCCCCCCCCGGGCTTGCTCGAATTTTTATAAAGAGCGGGAGACTCCGCTGTGCGTCGAAGCTGCGACCCCCTTTTCCCGAAAACGGGGTTAATATTAGGCTGCTTGCCGAGCACGAGTGCGTGCATCCCTTCGACAGGGCCAATCGGTGAATGAAAAAAGGGGCGCGAACACCTCTCCGCCCTTCGCTCGCTCGGCGCGACACATTTTTTAACGGTTTTTTTTCCCCGTTTTTGGAAATCCGATCGCGAGATGATCGAGACGTGTCTAGGATTACTTGGCAATTAAATATTCAGAAGGAATATTGTAGACTGGACTCTTGGGGAAGGTCAGCACGACCCTCGGACCTGCAGGTCAGTTTGACCTGCGGATTCGTGTTCATCGTCCTGCCGATAGGTGGCTGCAGGGCAGAAGACTTTCTCGCAAGCGAAAGGAGACGCTGCGGCCTATAAGTACCCGGGAAGACCTTCGTTCGATGCAATACTCAGTATATATATCCATATACAAATTTTTGTGGAAAAGCTGCGGAAGTCGTTGGGCTTTCAATCAAATAAATCAAACACAATTAATTTCCAGTCTCTGAACGAACAAAGTTCTGTCAGAAATACGCCCTGCGCTGCAATTTTCGCTGCACAAGATTTTTTTTACCAAGTAATACGGAAAAAAATTCTAAGTTCCAAACTACCGACTGACCCGCCCGGGAGAAACTACAGGAGGAGAAAATAGAAGCTAAGAAAACTTGGGTAGGGACGACGACGTCTTGGGCCAGCGGAGGCGGCAGGTTCCCCCTGCGCTCGGACCTGAGTCCAGGGCGAAAGTGGTTACTCCACCTGCCGCTAGGTGGCTAACGACCCTTCGGCTTTCTCGCAAGCGAAAGCACCCGCTGCAGCCCTTATAAGCGGCAGGGGGACGAGTGACCGCATGCAATACTCAGTATAATATATCCATATTATATCAATTTTTGCGATGCTTTGTTACACAAACAGCGCCACAAATAAATCTAAACATAAAAATCGATCGTTCTAGACGAAATCGTCCACGATCCCCGAAACCAGCGATTTCACAATCCCTAAAAAACCAGAAATCCTCAACCCTTCACCTCAATAAATTCCTAAAAATATTTATATCGCTCACGCGTGAAAAATCGCGTAGCTCGTCGTTCGAGGCAATTTCTCTGGCAAATGAATCGAGTTATTCTTCTGATTGGACGCGAGCTGTTTATTACGAATGCCGAGGTGGCTGCCGAGTGCGTTTGGATTGTTAGGAAATTATTTCTTCGCCGTGCGTGAGACAAGGATAGAGCGAAGCGTCGAGCGAGCTAAGGGAGAGAGACGGACGAGGCGACTAGGGACGTCGGCCGTTCCCTCTCTCTCGCTCTCACAGCGACTGAGCCTCGGCGTCTCCGTCGGCAGCGACGGAGACGCAGCGGCCGCGCGAGGACTCGGACTACCTGCTGCGCCAGGCGCGACTCCTTGAGAAATGCATTTCGAGCTTCCGCCACCTGACGCCAGGTGGCTACGCGGTTGAAGGTTTCTCGCAAGCGAAAGGGTTCCGGGCCGCGTATATATAGTCGAGCGGGGTGAGGGGAAGGTATGCAATACTCAGTGTAATATATATCCATATTATACCAATTTTTGGGCGGCGGGTCTTATGATCGTCCTCACATATAAATACAAACATAATTTTCAGATCGACTGAGGGAAATCTGGTCCAATCAATTTTCTGCAGATTTTCCTCTGCAAAAATTGTTGGCTCACAGAGCAATCGAATAAATTCTGAGCAACAAGTTATTGTTAGCAATGATAATTATTTGTGGCTCTGCAATTTTTGTACAGAACCGTCTGCCACGTCGTTTACCTCGCGACTGCTGATCCGTATCGCCGCGTTCGAGGTTCCTTTCTCCAAATCTCGATGTGGAAGTAAAAATAAAAAAACACGACCCCTTCTCGTACCCCCTTAACAAAAGTGCCCGGAGGCTGCGTCACCTGGACCCGGACCACGTGCCAGTTTGTTCACCCTTCCTCCCCGACTTGCCCCAACTTTTTAAAAATCGTCCCCCACTACCCAAGTCCACCCCGTGCAGTACACGCGACCCTCAGATTCGTAGGCTCAGCCCCCCTGCTCGCTATCGCTCGAAGGGTTGTTTTAAATAATAATACCCGAGGCCTCGAATCGAGAAGAGGGAGAGAGAGAGACCCGAACTCCCTTGCGACGGACTTAGGCCCCGCAGTATGTTACCGGCGAGGGCACGTGCCTTTTCTCCTCCCGACTCGCTGGGGGTTTTTCAGTCGTGGCAACTCTTTCACAAAGCTCGCGAGTCTCCTCGTCAATTTCTGTATCAAACGCGATCTGATTCAGGGGCTTCGTTATCGCTCGAATAAAAAACTAGTCAAATTTCCATCACGAATTAATTAATTATAAATTCATTAAAAATTCCATCATCGCGGCGACGATAATTATTACTCTAAAAAAATGAACAGTGAAAATAATTGCAATAAAAACAAAATAAAAGACCCAGTGTCCCAAAAAAAAAAAAAAAAAAATTGTGAAATTAATTAGTGAGATTACAAAGTGAAAAAAAATTACGTTTCAGTGCACGAAGTGATTTTCCAAGCCAGAATAATTTTCGCCAGGTTTTGAGAACCGTAACAATTCTTCCGTTTCACAGAATCGATATCAAAGTGGTCGATTTCCTTTCTATACTTTTTTTTTTGTATTTTTCTCTCCACGGTGATCGCGTTTTTCTTGCGGCTGCTAACGGTACCAAAGTCTTTGAAGAAACGTAACCGAGCTCGAACTCGGTTTGACGACGTCGACGACGCTTCGAGGGCGAAGCTGCGGTGTAGGACCCGAGAAAGAGAGAGAGAGAGAGGCCAATTGCAGGACAGGAGAGATGGAGAGAGAGAGAGGCCAATCTCGTCTCGAATGCGATGCGCCTCTCGCTGTAATTTTCTCGGTGTTTCTCGGTGTTTCTCTCGGTCGGCGCGTCAGCAGGAAGAGAAGAAGCTGAGGAGCAGAGCGAAGGAGCGACGGGGCCCACCGCGTCGCGTCGGTTCTACCGGATAGATAAGTGCCGAGCGCTTCGCCGATCGGTTCGGTTGCTCAGTCGAGCAGAGAGCGGAGCGGAATCGATGATGCACGCCGGCGTGAATTCGTGATCTTGCCGCTGCGAGTCTCTCGCTTCCCGAGACCCGAGAACACAGAGCTCCTTCCTTCTTGTTGCCAGCGACTCGCTCTCCGCACTAACCACAATATTGAAATCCCTCTCGTTCCGAACGTGAAACGCATCGAACTACGTGCTCGATTTCTTTCTCTCTTCTCGTGGATATTAATTTTTTCCTCGACCGCGGCTCGCAGATCTCGCATTTTCTTGCTTTCTTTTATCGCGAGTTTACAATGTTGGTATTCTCATGGGTTTCGTTTTTACCAGAAAAAAATCTCGTGGTTGAGTGAAATCGGGTTTAAAAAAAAATCATTCTCGTGTCTATTGACACTCGAAGGCAATTTGGTCCACAGTTCCGAGTCCTGAATGAATAAAAATAAATAAAAAATGACTCCTGTCTATTATTATCAAAAATAAAAATTAGTCAACTCCGTCCTGAATAACAAAAAAATATATAATAATCTATAAAAACGAAGGAGTTAAATACGTAAAATCTTCCCATCTATATTCTGACTGTATAAAAAAATTAAAAAAATTCCCCCAACATTTTTTTTCCACTGCGGGACCAGTGCAATAGTCATCGGTGGAAAAGTGGCGAGTTTTGCTCGACTCATTACCCACAGTTGGAAGCCTGACGCAGTCACCGGGCTGGACCCTTCGCGTGAATTCAGTCAACTCTTGCTGGGGTCCCAAAAACGCACCGGCAGCCGCGTCATACCTTCATATATATATACGTATATAGTATACATAGTACATAGGAGAGCAAAGCGCGTGGCTAAAAAACGCAGCGGGTCACCCGAAGCTGCTGGCGCGATGGGGAGAGTTAAAAAAGAAAGGGGGATCGCCAGGTTCTCCTGGGGATCAGGGGTGGCTCTCCCCCCTCCCTCCCCTCTCCACCCTACAACGTGTCATCGTGCCCTTCGGGTCCCGTCTGATGTTCTAACAGCGCCAGAAGCCCAGCAGCCTTTCTCCTCTTTTTCTCGTCAACCCCCAAATTGCGCGAGCGTGAGTTAACGAAAAAAGGGGGTGAAAATTAAAAAATAACGGTCAATCCGATCGGCGACTGCAAAAAAAAAAATCGATCCTCTCGTCGCTTCGCCGTATGTCAGAATTTCAACCGCGACGAAATGGAAAAAAAAAAATTCAATTTTTTTTTTCAAGCGTGTATCGGTTTTTCTTTTATGTTCGGCCACGATTACGGTTTCGATTTTCACACTCAAAGCGCGAAGCTGGAAATTATCGCTAATCATCCCCGTTTGCCTTTTGGCTTCCCGGGGGAAAAGGTTCCGGCGCCTCTCGGAATAGACAATGGCGCAGTTTTTTCGCTTCCTATTCTTTGGCTTTTCTGTTGGGTGGATTTTTTCTTTTGTGGAGTCTGATTTTTTTGTTTATTGTTTGGGATGAGAAGAGTCAATCTTGGAAATACCATTTTCTCAAAATAAAAAAAATTGAAATTTCTCTACACTGTACAGATCCAGCCGGAAATATATTTACGACTCGATACGCTATGTAAAAGATGACCAAAGACGGAAGGCGAACGCGTAAAAAAACCGAGCCTCGAATCGATCACTTCGGGTATTGCTTCACGTTCGTCCATCACGATTCATCGAGCACGAACTGTATAAAATCGCGTCGCGTTTCCTCGCGGTTCGAGTAATTACGAGAGCGGGACTTAGAGGGGAAGGGAGGGGAGGCAAAGTGGTGCAAAGCCCAGAGAAAGAGAAAGAAAGGGACAGACAATCCTTCGAGAAAGAAAGAGACAGAAAATCCTCGGAGAAAGAGATAGAAAGCGAAAAATAAACGACAGCAAGAATAATACCCGGACAGTCCAGGCATCCAGTTTTCTTCTTCCTCCTCAGACCGTAAAACTTTTTATTAATGCAACGGGGAAACCGCTTCTCTGGAGTTTCTCGAAAACCGCGTGCCTCGTTTTATAATACGTTTCAGTATTTTTCTATATATATAAAAATCGCGATATAACTCTGGCGCAGTATATAACCGAGCACGAGCTGCCGGCTGCGCAGTGCGCAGTGCGCAAGGCGCACTAACTCACGCAATGCGCATTAAATTCGTTTCTCCGAATGAGACTGCAGCACCGGTCGTTCCTGCTGCCTTCGAGAGCAGCGGAACTCGATTTTCTCTCTCGATTCCTTCGCGGTCCTCGCGCAGCGGCCTCGAGACACTCGAAGAAGCAGCAGGAGCCTCGGTGCCGATAGCCGCTACGTGAATTACCGGTTGTTTCCTCGCGCCGCGCGGTTTATGACACACTCGATCAGCCGCCAGTCATTATCGTCATTAGAGAAGCGCCGAGAAACTCGTCGGAGGCAAAGGGAAGAGAGACAGAAATAGAGGCAAAGGGAAAGAGGAAGAGAGACAGGAAGAGGGAAAGAGAGAGAAATATAGACACGTACAATGCGACGTATAATTTGAAATCAATAGAAAGTCCTATCTTGGTCATGTGGAGAATTCTCGTTAAATATTCAGCATTTCAACCCGGCTCGTCCTGACTCCCGGAGATCAACCGGCAGGTCGAAGGGCTTTTTCCGTGGAAATTATTCACGTCGAGGCGCCGGACTGAATTATTCGTCGCGGTTTAGAAATAGACGGACACCGGAGATGTGTTAACTGTGAGCGACGGATTGAGGAAAAAAACGGAAGCGGTTCGATCTGAGAAGCTTTTAGGTGGGAAAAAATGCGGAATTATCGGCCGGGATCAAGTGCCAATTATTTTTCATTTTTTCTTATTATATATTTATAAAATTCTTATTTAGTCCTAAGCCGAATTTTCGACAAAAAATAAATGATTAATCCGACGCGTTCGCTGGACCTTAAAAAAGTGCCCACGCGTCGAATATTCGTGAAAAAATAAATGATTACTCCGACACATACGGCGGATCTAAATAAAATTCTTATTTAGTCCATGCGTTGAATATTTCTTGAAAAAATAAATTATTATTCCGACACGTTCAGTGGATCCAAAAAAAATCTTATTTAGTCCACGCGTCGAATATTCGTGGAAAAATAAATTATTAATCCGACATATTCGGTGGATCAGTCTCCACAGGTGTCGGATGGTTCCGAGTCGCGAATAATTCACGTCAGGACGAGTGTCTGAATAATTAATCAAAGCTCGGGAATAGATGTCCCAAGGAGAGATAATTGTAAGCGCCATTTTGCCGAAGAGCTTGAGGTGTTTCTGCGGGGTGGCCGCTTGGCCGAGGGGGAGGGGAGGGGGAAACGACAGTGGGGAAAAGTGGCCGAGAGGGACAACAGTTTTTCCATTCGCTCGCCGTTCGTTGGGGGTCGTTTGATGCTTTTGATGCTTCAGCTTCTGCTGCTGCTGCTGATGGGGAAGCGAAGGGATCGGCCGCCCTTCCCACTGACCTTATGCCCATTGGTGGATATCGAGCAGCCGAGCTATCGATTATTTGTCGCTGATTCCCGACAACGATAATAAGCCCGTCGAGGCCTCGACGTTCAGCCACCGGTCAGCTAGGGGGGAGGATTCCGGCTTTTCGGAAAATTCGGGGTAGGTGTGGTCTACACCGAAGGGCGAAAATTATCCGGGGTCCAGGAGAACCTCCCACTGTTGGACCATGCAAATGGCAGCTTAATTAACCCTTCTACAAATTTAATTCAACTCCCGCTGATTCCAAAAATTACGGTTGTATGTGGTTCCCTTGCGTTTATTTTGACGAGAAAAAAAAACATTGAATTTTGCGAAGTTTAAAAAGCCTATCCGATGGGAAATTGCCCGCACATTCCAAAAATCACGAGTGTTTGCCCGAAAATTCGAGGAGGAAAATGCGAAAAATGATTTTTCACGTTTTTCGAATTTTGACACCTCAGTAAAATCGATGCAATTTTTTTTTGGCCGGATGAAATCTGGATTTTTTTGTTGCATTCGAAAGAAGACCCTTCAACGAAGAGAACGCCGCAAGGCAGAACGCGATATCTCGATTTTCCAATTTTTCATCGAATTTTAAAGTTGACACTCAAAAATCGCAAATTTTAGAAGGGGTACCCCGTCGAAAAATGTCGAAAAAAAAACTTCGATTTCACAAAATTTAAAAACCCTATCCGATGGGAAATTTTCCGCTGATTCCAAAAATCTCGGTTGTTTACCCGAAAAATAAAAAACTCAAGGAGAAAAATGCAAAAATCGATTTTTTTTTCCGCCAAGTTGCGAATATCGCATCAAAAATCGCAAAATTAATATTTACCCGCAAAAGTCGCCAATCAACATGCTATAAAATCATATCGACACAAATCCACGTTCATCAAATGACGCGTGCGGTATTATCAGCCCGAAAGTCGGATTCGAAATGATCGAAGTCGCGAAGTGCTCGTTAAATTCGAGCCCATCGAGGCCTGGGCCCTTCGCCCGCAAACCAATATTGCTCGTGTGTAGCAGGAGCATCGATGGAAGGAGGGTTTATTGTTGATGGAACGCGAGAGGCCATCAATCCCCCGCAAACTCTCATCACCGGTGAAACCCGCACCGAGCACCACAGCTTTTACCCTCTCCCTCTCCCTCTCCTCCCTCCCATCATCCCTCTCTCTCTCTCGTTTTCACCCCGCTTTGAATATCAACGCGCGTTGAGCCACGCATCGTATCATACGCTCGGCCACTTTGTGAACGCCGGCAATAAAATCAAATCGACCCTGCAAACTCTCCTCGCGAACTTTCAGGGAAAAAAAACACCGCCGTGTGCGTGTGACGTGTGGAATAATTAAAAAAATGATGTGAAACTTTCGTCACCCCCCGTGGAGCATATTTCGTTTTTTTTTAAGGGACGTCTACGAGTGTTTATGGTTTTCGCTTTTGCATGTCGTCACCGTCACCCGAAAAAAAGAGACTCGAGGCTTCGCTGTTGAATTCTCAGTACATAAGTTACATATGTACTACATATGTAAAACTCTTTCTCTCTGGTTCCACTTTTAGCAATGTCAGAACTCTTTCCAACCCTCATCCCTTTCGTTGATCTGTCAACCCTGACAATTGCTGGTTCAAAAGTTTTTAATGTGCAATTTTGTTGCAAATATTTTATTTCATAATTCTTAGTTTCAATCCGCTCGAAATTTCCGCGAGTGTAATCTCCCTTATCTTCTCCAATCGATAAGACAATTATAATCGAGCCTCACTCCCTCCCCCCGACCCATCGCGAATTCTCCATTTTGTTCGTCGAGCCATATCCATCAACCGTCCCACATATTCCAAGCAAAATTTCCCCCTCCCTCCCCCTCCGACACAGACACAGGAATCCCAATCCCCTGAGTGTCAGTGTATGTGTGGGCTGAGTCCGTTACGCACGTGCGAGCGATCGGTCCACGTGTGTCGCTCGCGCGACAGGAAAAAACGACCGTAAGACTCTTCGCTCTCTCGTCTCTCTTACGGAAGCCCCATTGGCTGGGTCGTCGTTGGCGTGACGTAACCCACGTCGCCCCGCCGACTGGTCCAGCATGACGAGGGGGGAAATATATCCCGAGCGTAAGCGTGGAATCCTGCGGGGGTGGGCTGCCCAAAGTCTCCCCACCCTATCGCTCCCTCTCTCTCCTTTCCTCCCACTCCTACTCTCCCCCCACTCCAACTCCTGGGTACCCCAGTCGAAAAAGCTCCGAATTCTCGATACACGCGCCACAGTAAAACTATAGTAGTAACATTGCAGTTGGTTTAATTAAGGAGTAGCAAATGAGCCCAGATGTCTCAAGGAAGATTTTTAGGAGTGATGGGAGGGGGAGGAGGAAGTGACAGGAGTCTCAGTCGTCTCAGTCATCTCAGTTCAAACCACATGGAGAGAAAAATATGGGAAAAATCACTATACTTGTGTGACAATTCAGGAACATTCCGGAATTTTGGTGATTTTTTCCTACTCGTGGACATATACAATAAATTTTCTATCGCATATTCCTACAAGTATGGGAAAAATTGCCAGAATTCCGGAATGTTTCTCAATTGCCACAAAAGTATAGTGATTTTTCCCGTATGTTTCTGTCCGTGCACCGAGGAGCTGCACTGAGAAAAATTAATAGTTGTGATTACCGATCGTTGATCAGAGCTACCAATATTTTAGTAGATCGAACCAATGATTGGTAATCGCAACTACTAATTTTTCTCAGTGTGGAAAGAAGCAGTTGGGGAAGGAATTAGAATTAGAATTATTGTTCTTTAGGCAAAAAAAAAATTAACACTATAAAACATAAATAAGCGAAATTCGCAAAATCTGCAAAATGCAACAGAAAGATTAGAAAGAATAGGAGGAAGGGGAGCTGTGTGGGGGGGGGGGGGGATGTGGCAGGAGTATCAGTCGTCTCAGTCGTCTCAGTTCTACCCACTGAGAAGCTGTGAGGAAGCAGGATCAGGAGGAGGGGGGAGCAGCGTAGGCGGGGAGGGAGAGAGGGAGGGGGAGGCGCGTCGGAAAAGCGAGAGGGAATCAGGCGCGCGCGCGCGATTCCCTCTCGCGTGCGGGGGCCGCGCGAGACTGCGAGCCGCGAGCCGCCCGGCACTCCGTCACGGAGACTCGAGGCCGGTGGACGCGCGTTTTGTCATCTCTCGTTCTCGCTTTTTTTTTTTCTTCGCCGCTCTTCCTCCTCCTTCCGCTCCTCTGGTCGGGAGGAGGGGGAATTTTTTTTTCGTTGACGCTCTCCGTCTTCGTCGAACTGGGTCCGGAAGGGAGGAGCGAGGGCCGAGCGAGGACCCGAGGTCCTCGCGCCGGACGAGGCCCCGGCCAGTGGCTCTCGGGATCGTTGATCTCGCGTCTCGCCGGACGATCGGGACCCTCTTTACTTCCGGCACCACCCGGCACGATCGGAAAATCGAACGATCGGACGACGATTTATCTTCGGACTCCTCTTGTTCCGCGAAGAGAGGATTTTTTGGACTTGAGTCACGAGGAGCAGAATTGTCATCGACGTCAAAGTGCTCGACGAATTTGGAATTTCGAGGAGGACTCGCAGATTCATCGACTCGACAGGTATTTAATTTTGGAAACATTATTACATTTTTATTGAGATGGGAAATTAATTTTTAGTCAATTCAATGAAAAAGAATTTTTTTGTTTCGCTTACTAAATACGTGAATTTCCAATTCCACAAATTGACGATTGAATGACTAAAATATTAATAAACATCAATAATATTTCTCCCCGAGTTGCAATGAATATCGAGTCGCCGTACGAAAAGCCAATCAAAACGCTCCGCGCGTTCAGCCATCGAAACCGCGCGATTATTAATCAAATCGTCGGACGATTGTCGAATTAATTTCCGGTCGAACTAAATTTATTCGCGATTGTCATCGAACACACGCGAGATACTTCGGTCGTATTTGTGTCACTCGTACGGTCAGCGTTTCGCGGGTTTATAGTCGGTAATCCTCTTTGATTAATAAAGATAATGCGCGGTCGTCGCCACGCGCGCGTGGTTCGCTTTTCGGATTAATCGATATACGGGTTCGAGCTGTCGCTCGTCAATGCCGTTTCAATAGAGACATTAAGAGCGCATCCAATGCTACATATATTCACTGTATGTATATCACAGAGTGGCCGGTAGTTTGTACTGTGCGGTACATGTGCGCGTTTCGGTTCGTCGAGAATTGTTGGACGGCTGGCCGTAACTATTTCCTGGTAATGTACCACTATACGGCTGCTGCTGCTGCTTCTGCTGCTTCTGCTGTAGCTGCTGCTGCTTCTGCTGCTTCTGCTGTTGCTATAGTTGCTGCTGTAGCTGCTGAAGCTATAGTTGATGCTGTAACTTCTGCTGTTGCTATAGTTATTGTTGCTGCTGCTTCTACTGATGATTCTGCTAATACTGCAGCTGCTGCTAAAGCTGAAGTTGATGCTGTGGCTGCTGCTGTTGCTGCATTATTGTTGCTGCTGCTTCTACTCCTGCAGCTTGTGCTGTAGCTGTTGCTGCTTCTGCTGCTTCTGCTGTTGCTATAGTTGCTGCTGTAGCTGCTGCTGTTCCTGAAGCTGCTGAAGCTGTAGTTGATGCTGTGACTTCTGCTGTTGCTATAGTATTTTTTGCTGCTGCTTCTGCTGATGATTCTGCTAATACTGCAGCTGCTGCTAATGCTGAAGTTGATAATTATTGTTGCTGCTGCTTCTGCTCCCGCTGCTTGTTCTTCTGCTGCTTCTGCTGTAGCTGCTGCTGCTTTTGCTGCTTCTGCTGTTGCTATAGTTGCTGCTGTAGCTGCAGCTGTTCCTGAAGCTGCTGAAGCTGTAGTTGATGCTGTAACTTCTGCTGTTGCTATAGTTATTTTTGCTGCTGCTTCTGCTGATGATTCTGCTAATACTGCAGCTGCTGCTAATGCTGAAGTAGCTGTAATTGTTGTTTCTGCTGCTTCTACTCCTGCTGCTTCTTCTGCCGATGCTGTTGCTGATGCTATAGCTGCAACACTGCTTCTGCTGTACAGCCGACGCTCCTCTTTCCTCGGAGCACAAGGCTTCTGCCTCACTTCTCGGCCCAACTCTGTCTATAGAAGCAGCGATACATGGCATATAGTCGTGCGGTGTACGTAGCTGGATCTGTGTACAGCATCAGATACATAGCGTACAGTCGGTACGTAGCACGTAGTACATAACATGCTCGGCCGGCCGGCGTTTGAGATATTCCGCTAGGCAAGGCGCGCGCGAACCGAAGGATACGCGAGCTCGCCAGCGCGCGCTCGCTCGCGCTTCGCTATAGGTCGATACCCCCAGTTTGAAGCCCCGTGGCGGTCGCCCGGTGCTTTCCCCGGCTACACTCGAGGAATCTGTGTTAAATTCTCTCGCCCGCCGTCGCGATTCCAGATCATTTCGCCAGCAGGCGCAAACGCTCGGGATTCTCGATCGAGTCTCTCGCGGATCTCAACATTCGTCGGTTATGCGGCTCCGTCTGAATTTTCCTGTGGAAAATTCGTCCTCGGGAATTTTGGGTGGTCCTTTCGATTCCGGAAAACCAGAAAAACATCCCTGATAACATCTAAAAATGAAAAAAAAAATTAATTAATATAAATTTTGTGTAGTTAACATAGCAAAATATTTTTTTCATAGAAAATAAACTTTCGCCAAAGGCTGTAAAAAAATTACTGTGAAAGTGTCGGACTCGGCGAGGCTCGCACTGCGCTCTACTTAACCGCAGGAGGCGCCAAAACGCCAATTAACGCGTCCGTCCTTTACGCTTTGTTGATTCGAAACCGAGAAGCCTCGCGATTTTATCTCTCCACGGCCCCATTCTTTTTTTTTCCTCGACTAAAAATATTATTACACTTGCGGACCATCAAACCGTGAAAAAAAATCTCAATTCTCAAGTCGGCCAATTTTTGAATTGTTGCAGGCAAGTAGAGTCGAGGAGTCAGCTCGTCGTCTCGTCGACTCGGTGAATTCTCTCGAGAGGAGCAACGAGAAGCAGCAACGAGCGAGCATTGTGCTCGCTGCTCTGTCAGCCGAAGGACCAGAAAGGAAGAGACCGAGAGACAGAGACGAAAGGAGCGAGAGAACCAAAGGGCAAGAGAGAGAGAAAGGGAGAGAGAAATAGAACCAGAGGGAGAAAGAGAGCACGCAGCATTACCTCATTAGTGAGTATTTATTTTCAAGGCCGCGAAGCCACGCAGCCGCTGCCGCGTAATCCAATGGTTAACGACCATTTAACTCGGAGCCCGAGAGCCACTAGAATCTCGCCGACGAGATTCGCCTTGTAAACCTTGACAGTAGATACAAACACAGTCGGACGACTCGCGTCTATTGAAATTCGTTTCGCGACTCGCGTTAATTGACTCGAAATTCCCGAGGATATTGACCGACAGCTTCGCGGATCGAGATTCGACCGTTCTGCGGTTATCAGGATTCGTGATTAACGAGCGAAATTTGTGAAACTGGTTCTTGGCAATTAATCATTATTTTCTTTTACGTTTCATTTCTTTGTAAATATATCTCGAGCCTTCTGGCGGCAGAAATGACAGCGGATCCGCTGGCCCGATGCCATTGGTGGATGGAATAAAATAAAAACAGCTCCGAGGCATCGGGACAGAAGAATACCAGGAGAAGGAACAGGCGAGTCCTGTGAACTGTAACGATATTGTAGCGCCCGAGGCGCGTGCTCTATATCCAGGAAAGCTATACCTATAGATATGTACAAGTTATAAGTACTCGAAGTACTTTGTAGCGAGCTTTTATTTTTACCGCGATGCATTTGCCGCTCGGCGCGTACCGTGAAAATCTTTAAGACTTCGGGGAAGCAATTGGACACGGTTTGCCCGTTTTCCCCTGGTTTCATATTTTTATTTCCCGCGCCGCTGAGGAACCTTCGACACGCCTCGACGATTCTCGCGCGGTGTCATAACGCGTTGGCGAACGGCAGGAAAGGCAGGTCCTTTCCGTATCGCTAATCGACGCTGGCTTTTTTTTCCTCGCTTTGCTGACGCTGGAAAAAACAGAAATAAATGTTCAGGGTCAGAAATAATTTTCACGGTATCACTAAAAAAAAACCTGGAGCCACAAAAAAAAATACCCCCTTGTCTGTGACCTTTTAAAGATCACGAAGCCAAATCACCTGAGATTAAAAATCCCAGCCTCGATCTCCCCGAAAATTCGGGGGATAATTCACTTATTTCGCCGAGGTCAAGGTTCAATCTCGCTGAGATGATCGAGGCGGCCTTATCTCGTCTCCGCTTCTCGTTTAAAAAATTGTTCCCACGTAAACGCGGCCTCGGTGTTTATCGCTTGATTTTTCACGGAACGCGCGAGCAGCGCCTCTGTAATTTACCTCGAAGAGACGGTCGCGCAAAGAAGTTCGAAACTTTTGTTCACCTGCGGACGTCCCCCGGGACGTCCTTTTATTTTTATTTTTCCCTCTCGCCGTGCGCACGACCACGAGGAGTCCGACGTTATGCATCGGTTGCGTCACGTACTCGCGGCCGCGAGCTGCACCGCTGCTGCTGCTGCAGCAGCGCAGCTCAGGCTGCAGCTCCACGCGGCCAAGGCGAACGTCGTAACGGAACGCGCGCGCGTTTTTATCTCCGGCGCGGCGCTCTCCTTATTCGCGGATCGCACAGCGGTTCAAAAAACGCGAACGACGTTGTAACCCTCCGCTCCTTTTTGCACGACATTCCGGACTCTTGTTCGGACGCGATAATTTTTTTATCAGGACTCTTCCCGTCCACGCCCAGTTGGGACGATCCTAGGAAAACTGGAACAGGGTAATCTCCGCGAGGCAAAACATCTTTCAATCTCGATGCTCAATCGTGGCTGGCGAAGCGCTGAAATAGTAATAAATTATTTATGGCTTTTTAAACAGCGAATGAGGCATTAAAATTGTAGGTAACGGTAATTGTTTTATCGGTGGAATAAATTTATTTATTGAATCAATTAACCGACGGATAATAAAATAATAAAAAAAATCCTGGGACTGTGGATTTATTATTATTATCTATAAAATTACTGCGTCGAGGATTTTCCATTTATTCCGAAGAGAGGATAATTTGTTGCGGAGAGATAAATCAGCTGGTAATTAATATTCAATCGCTATACGATTTACTTAATTTCCAGAGAAATAATTAATAAAAACGAGGTCTTGAAAGATGCGTCCAGAAATAGGGTAAAGTGGCAATTAAAAAAAAAAGTTTGCCTGGTACTGCAACTTTTTTAAAGAAGTCAAGCCGATAAGCTCCGTCATTACGTGGGTGTTTCTCAAGATGGTGCCCGTTGGGCGAGTGGGAGTCGGTTGGTTCCGTCCTCAGCTCCTCGGTGTTCCAGGGCGAAGGGGGAAGGAAAAAAGCGAAAGGGCGCGCTTTACTTTTGCCGTCGCTCGGGGTTCCCGAAATCCCTACGAGTTGCCATGACGACCCGGCTGGGACGAAACCCTGACCCTCGTTTTTCCCGGGCCCGGAGGGGCCGAGTGAGAGAGAGCGAGAGAGAAACAAAAAGAGAGAGAGATTTTCTCGAGCTTTCGAATAAAACTCGATTCGATGTATAAAATAAATATAGACCGCACGTCGACGGCCAATCACTCGTTATTCTTCGCAGTTCATAAATTCAGTGTAATTGCTCCCGAGTATCAGAAAATTGATGGTTGGATATCCCTCGATTTTTCGATCAGATTTTTTATCAATATTCCTGCAGACTAAATAAAAGTTAAAAAAAATATCAAATAAATTTGTTTTTTTCGAGATAAAAACCGGAGTGCGAAATAAAAATGTTTTACATGCGTTGAGTCGATAGTGGAAGTTGCACTCAGCACGCGCGAGAATTTTCTTGCCGAGTCGAAACTTGTAAAACCGCATCTTGAGTGACAAAAACCGCTGACGCTCCTATCGCATTACCGAGACGTGTGTCCCGCTGCGATACTAGTAGGTAATAGTAGGTAGGAGTAGGTAGTGCGAGTCTCCCAGCTGGTATCACTCGCGTTAACGGAAACTCCTCCCTGGAAACTTGGAAATCAAAGTACTCGGTGACCCCGAAGCCGAATCGCAGCCACGCACACATTTTCCCACACTGCTCTCCCAGCTCTCAACGAAACTTGGCGACTTACGTCTCGCGAACTTTGAGCTACTTGGCTCGGCGAACGGGTCAAAGATAAGATAAAAAAAAAAATTAACTTCGTATCTCGAGATGAGGAATATTTTCGCTGTCCAGTCTCGTCCGGAATTCGTTCAATCTCTGTCTCACCGCTGATGCCTCCAAAAGGGCCATGGAATTTTCGTCGATTTTTTCGTGGACAGAAGAAAGAAAACGAGAACAGTTTCCGGGAGGATGGAAACCGCGAGGTCGATTGTATCGCGATGATCAAGGGTAAGAGTGAGAGAGACAGATAAATGGAGAGAGAGGGAGAAAAGGGCTACGAGCGGAAATCGAGGACCGAGGCTTCCACAGTCGGAGAGACGATGGCTGGCGATACACGGAAAGAGAGAAAGGGAACGGGGGATTAAAATCGTGGGGAGAAGGGGGGAAGGGGAAGGGAGTGAATGGTAGATCGAGGATGATGGGGGTTCGGAGGTATCGGATTATAACCTTCCAACGGGATATAATTGAATTTTAAACTCCCTCCATCCTATGTACACACGATATCTTTCGAGTTATCGTGCCTTCGTCCTTCTTCCCTCGATCCTCCGGTCGTCCAACCCAAACCGGAGATCGCCCGCTCGGAGAAATTAATTTTACACGATAAAAAACACGCGAAATTCCTCGACTCGAATTATTGTCCAAGGGTCAATCCATTATCATTAGCATCATTATTATTACTATTAAAAAAAATTCCCTCAATTTTCAAAAATATTTTTTCGTTTGATTCCCTCATTCACGTTTCGATGTTTCAATACAAAAAGCTGAGATTATCCGCCTGAATTGAAAGCGGAGCCACAAACGAGAGACGTATCGAAAGTCAAACTATTCACTACGAAAAATATAATCATTTATCGAATCAGATTTTTTTTTTTCGAATCCTTCAGCGGGAAAGGGAGCAGCTGCAGCTGCAGCTCGAGCTTTGAAGTTCAATTCCTGTATTTGGTCATGTGCGTGTACCCTCTCCCCCTACTCCTACGCCCACTCCTCCCACCTCGCTGTACTCTCTTCGATTAATTCGCTAGCCAGAAAGCCAGAAGTCCCGGGAGCCTTCAGTTTCGGCTTTTATCTCCCTCTCTCTCTTTTATTTTTTTTTCTCTCCCTCTCGCTTCTCATTCGTACACAAAAATGTACACGACTAATAACGAGAGATACGCGCTCGCGGGGGGCGTCGGGGGAGGGCACCGGGAGGGGGGTCAGCAGTGTTGCTGCTAGACGCGTTGCCGATTTCAACGCAGAGAGTCAGGCGCGTCTGCCGTTTGCGCGTGTTTCTCGCAGACGTGCCAATATTTTATATCGACAGGCGAGCCCGGCCCGGCCTCGCTCTAGTCGCCTCCGCACCGCCGCCGCCGCCAGAGTCGGCCATGCGAAAAGTGGATAACACGAGCACAACCTTCGCGGAGTTCATTATAGAAGCTGAAAATGTTCGACACTCGCCTCGGGCTCTTTATTAAAAAATAAAAATACTATTTTTAAATCAGACGCGCTTTAATTTTCGAGCGAAAAATATCGAGCGGAAAAAAATAGAAAAATAGAACCCAATTTAATCAACGAAAAAAAAAAGTAAAAATTGTATTTTCGATAGAGACTGAAAATGGCCAAATTTCGCGAGCGTCTTTTGCGTAGAACATTTCACCGAGAATTCACCCCGCGGCGGTCGAAGTCTCGAGTCCCAACTGGAGCACTCGAGGACCGAAATGTACCCGCAATATCAGGAGCTCTCAATCAAAGCGTCTCGACCTTCCGGGGCTGCCACCCAGGGGGAGGGGTGGGGAGGGGGGCGAGGGCAGCCCCCGTGTGCGCAATATACGACACGAAACCGCTGGTCCCGCGACGATCGTCTCCTCTCGGAAATAACGAAGGGATCGACGGCGAAGCTCCGCGGGCCGCTTCGTCAGTCGTCACGGCGAACTGGGTCAGTTCCGAGTCGAGTCGAGTCGAGGGACAACGAGATATCGCTCGAGTGGTCCTCGGGTCGGGCGACGCTTTGAGCTTCGAAGACCAAAAAAAAAAGAAAAAAAATACGAGTAAACAGATTTTCCACGTTTTCCCTGGAGAATAATAATAACCATGAATTATTCATTCGCCTATTTTATGTAGGAAACTGGAGAACCAAAGCTCCCTTTGCCGGCTCTTCGAGAGAAGCGAGACTAGTCTCTCGAATCGAATCTCCGGCGCGAGTCTCGAGTATGATTCGTTTAAAATTTGAGATGATAAAAATCCGGCTTTGGCGTTCATTCGGAGTCTCTTAGCGTCGCTTCTTCGTCGCGGCGGAGGAAGAAGAGACGCCGGAGAACCTCTGGCACCGAAGAATGCGCGCTTCGAGCATGACTCGTACTTACCGGGGCTACAACGAGGCGCCCAGCGCGGTTTCTCCCGGTCGGCGTTGCCCCCGCCGCCGACGACGACGTCGCGAGGATTCCCTCGGAGCCAGCGAGCGAGCGCGCCGGCGTTATATACCTCGCGGCTGCAGATCGAGTGAAGGGTCCGCGGCAGGAGATTCCGAATTGAGCGGCTCCAGCATCGGCTGCGAGAAACTCTCGGCGATGTTGCTGCCGCTGCGATAAAAAAACCCTTGCGATTTCTGTAAAAAAAAAAAAAATCGATTTAGTAAAGTTTGAAAACCCTATCCGATGGAAAAATTCCTGCAGATTCCAGAAAGCACCATTTTTCCCCGAAAAATCGAAAATTCGAGGAGAAAAACGCGAAAAATGATTTTTCACTTTTCCAAATCTTGACACTTCTGTAAAATCGATGTAATTTTTTTTTGGATTAATGAAGTCGGGATTTTCATTTCGCATTCGAAAGAAGATCCTTCAACGAAGAGAATGCTGTCAAGCGGAAGGCGATATCTCGATTTTTCAATTTTTTGCAGATTTTTAAAGTTGACCCTCAAAAATCGCAAGTTTTTAGAAGGGGTACCCCTTGCGTTTTTTGCGAAAAAAAAATTTCGTTTTAACGAAGTTTTAAAACCCTATCTGATGGGAACTTTCCCACTGATTCCAAAAATCACAGGTAATTGTTCGAAAAATAAAAAAAATCGAGAAGAAAAACGCGAAAAATGATTTTTTTTCAAGTCCAGGCGAGTCCTGCGCTGCTGTCGGTGTCCAAAGTCGCCTCGCGGTTGCAACGGGCGGGTTCGTGGCCCGAGGACTTTGAGCGCTGCGCGCTGGGCGCTCAAAGTCCTCTATACTCGAGGCTCGGCTGAGTCTCATTACATGCCCAGCAGCAGCAGCAGCAGCGAGCGAAGCGAGAGAGAAAAGGAGATAAAGACTGCGAGGGGGCCTAATGCTCTCTCGGTGCCTTAGGCAACGAGACAAGAGAGAATGTCGAGTTGCGCGAGAGCCTCGCGAGCAGTGAGAGCATCGAGCAGCAGCAGCAGCGAACACCGAGCGCGCACGACTCGGTCAGCCCGCAGCAATGTTTCTCTCTGCTACAGGTAAACGCAAACGCAGACCTCGAAACGAAAACACGTTCCTTTTCGCTGGCTGAAGCAACTGAAAACTATTTACCTACAGCCGAAGCTGCCGGCTAGAAGCTTCAGGAGCCGCTGTTGCACCTATTCGCAGTGCGAGCACCGGTTTATACCGTTTCCGGATCGCCCGGAGCCGCTCGTTTGGATTAATTAGCCCTGGCGCTAATTGAAAAGTTGCGGAGATTGAAATTTTCGCCACGTTACAAGTTATATTTTTAAAAATGCCCTCGTGTCTCTCTTAATTAAATACGAGACGCTTATTTAATTAACGCATTTTGCAGTACTGATAAAAAAATAGTAATATTTTTCGAATGCTTTTGTAATGCTGTGAAACTCGGGTCGAGAGCTGCGATTGAATCATTCTGCATTCTGCTTTGAAGGGTCCGCTGATAATCTTTTCCTCTCGCAGCGACGTCTTTATGGTGACACACGCGACTCGTAAATCCTCCCGGCGGGTGTCTGTCTCTCGGCGGTGTTGGCAATTCGCTGGCGCTGATATTACCTGGTGCCGCACGACGACGACGACGACAACCCAGCGGCAGCACCGGCAGCCACGGCGCGTTTATTGCATCGAAGCGCAGAGTCGTTCTGTGACTCGGCCGAGTCGCCTCTTGGCTCGCCGAGCATCCTTCCCCTCTGGCTTGTCGTCCTAGTCGCGGTCGTCGTCGTCGTCGTCGTCTTTGGTGTCTATATAAATATATATACGCTCTCTCGGATTTGCAACTGGCTCTTCGTTCCCATTTCCTCCGCTGCTTCAGCCGAGCAGCTTCCACCCTGTAAACTGCAGCTTCTGTGCTTCGGTATTCTCGATCCATCCGTCTCTCTCTCTCGGCTTCCCATGAAAAGCAGCCACTCGCCCGTTTCGAAAGCTCCGCGAGTGCTTTCTCCTTGAATTTCTCTTTCAGCCGAAGAGTAATTGCTAAAAAGATCTAATCCCGCGGTGCTCTCGTTGTATACGAATAATCTGGAATAAAAAAAGGAAACCTTGAGATCTTTCGGATCATTACAGACTTTTTTTTCTGATTTTCGAGGGACACGTTTGAGTATCAGAAATTTCGAGGACGCGACGGTGACGAATTTCACTGGGTACGAAACGAGCGATTCCCGCCCGGGACTCAATATTTGCTCAACGTGTGTGGCTGGGATTCGATCAAATGTGAATTCAAGATTTCGCACGTATTTCGGACTCTGTCTCTGTCTGTCTGCTCTCGAAGAGCAGGTTTGAATTAATCTTCGTGCAATTACGAGGATCTCAAAATTTAGTCTGCAAAAAAAAATTAATAAAAAAATTCAATGAGAATTTCGTTCCTAAATTTGTTATCGAGAGCCTACGAAAAACTCATTAATAATTCAGGCAACGAATGAATAAATATTGAATAATTTACAATTAGCTGGAAACCAGAAAAAATTTAATTTACTGCTGAATTCTACTCAAGGTATAAAATAATCTAATTATAAATTAATTACGCAGCTATAATAGTCCAATAAAATAAGCTAATTTCATTCGTACCAACGCGATTCATTTGCCTGGAGCGTCGAGAATCGTAAGCCGCGAGATTTCCAGCGGCGAAGAAGCGGAGGAATCGATTAAGGATGATGACTCGGCCGGATCGTTTGAGAAAAATGTTCCCGAGTTCTTTCACCTGTCCGGGAATTCCGGTCGGTGGCTTCAATTTCCTGTTTCGCTCTTCTTCTTCACTTTTTTCTGTTCGACAAAAAAAAAGAATAAAAAGAGTGAGTAACTGGGACGTTGGAACTCGAAGCGTCAACTCGGCCCTCGGCTGACCCGCTTTAATTTATTAATTGGAAGTCTTGGCTGCCGCATCGATACATTGCTTCGCCGTAACAAACGCAAATCAACGTGAAATGATTAAAAAAATATTATAAAAAGAAAAAATCTGGTGCAATTGAACTTTCGACGCGGATTTATTTACCCGAGACAATTGACCGGTTAATTGATTTTCGTTATTGCGTCGTCGAACTTCCGGTCATTTTTTTCATACATAAAAAAATATAGATATATTTTGTTACCAGGATCGTCGAGGACGATTGAGACTCGTGCATTTGAACGTTTAGCAGTCGCTGCTCTCTTCCCATTTTTCTCTTTCTCTCTCTCGATGCTCGGAACACTTGTACCAACAAAGCTGAGCTCTGCGGCTAAAAATACATTTGGAATTTGCTTCTTCGCGAATGCTCGCGAGTATTTTGCGTCTGTTATTTCCTCGCGTGTCGCGCGAGGAGACCGAAAGGATGCGCGTCACTCCAATTAGGAAAAATCGTCGTTGCACTATTATATCCCCTTCCCCCAACAATAGGCGACGTGATGCAACTTTCGTGCGCAGAAAAAAGCTCAATTAAAAATAAATTAAAAAATGTATTAAAAATTTTTATATTAATAAAATCGAGTCTCGCTCAATTTTGTTAATGAACAGAAAAGCTATTAGCAGCGAAATAAAAAAAAAAAAAACAAAAAAAACACATTCACCACCGCAAATAATTGCGCCGCAAATAATCGCGAGGCGCCGGCGCCAGTCTCATTTTTCCGCTGCAGAAAATTTCATCCTCCGAAGGTTGCAATTACCGTGGCATATTTTTTCCACGGTTTCCAAGAAAAAAAAATCCTGTCGATGGCTGCGAGGATCGAACTCACACGAAGCAGCAGCAGCAGCAGAGCCGTGAGAGAGTCTGACAATTTCCTCGAACACATCTTGACTCCTGCTTCGTGTCTCGTGTTAAATTCCTCGATTTTCTCGCGAGCTAAGAGAGATAAATCTTCACGCTTACGAATCACATCAGTTCAGTTTCATGTGCTTCATAAAGGCCTCATAAATGCTTGACACGAAAATTTCTTTCCTTGGACGAAGTTTTCCTTCCCCTTTGCACTTCTCCTCCTTCTCCTCGTCGTCGTCGTCGGGAGCCCCGAGGAAATCACGTTTGAAACGCCCGCGTCTGGCCCGTGGCTCGTCTCTGCCGATTATTTCTCAAAGATAATGGAAGCCGACTCTGATTTCTGCCGCATCACCGGGAATAGACCGTGAGAGATCTCCGGGCGCTGCGAGAGGCGAGTCGCCTTCGCGTGGAGGCAGAAAATGCTCCTGAAATTCTTCTCCCTATCCTCCCCCTCCCTCCCTCCTCACCAGAACCCTTCGAGGTCTCCCTCGATGCAACAGACTCGCGAAATATCGACGTCCGTCAATAATCACCCGCCAAGTTTCCCTGACGGCCGCAACAGTTCGCTAAAGTACCGAGCGTAATTCTAGATTTTATCCCGACCTTGGAAAACCAAGTTACGACCTCTCCTCGTCCCAAAAGATCGATACTGCATCTAAAACAAAAATCAAACACAACATTATGACGATAAATACAAATTACTCGGTCGGTAAAGGCGACTGCGATAAATCCAACTGAATGCGCCGCTTGTAAATTTGTAAATGGGTATAGCTTCGGTCACTTAACACGCGCATTACCAGAGATAGCAGCCTCACCGCGCGAGATAAGATTAAGGTGTCGCTCGTCGTCGTCGTCGTCGTCGTCGTCGTCGTCGTCGTGCGAACTCGACTTGTATTACGTAAATCCAGTGCGACCGAGGAGACTCTACGCGAGACACAGGTGCAATTTCTCAGAGAACAAGTTTTATTATTCCTTTTTTTTTATTCTGTCTCTATCTCTCTCTGATTTTTACGTGCTCTCTTCGCGCGACTAGTTTGCGCTCGGTATTTATGTGTCACTTTCAGTAGCACAGAGAATTCTCGCGCAACCGGTTGACTGTCATATATCTATGAAATATATATAGATATATATTCATTTCATGGGTTCTCCACAGTTCACGAGCCACGCGCAGGACGTTTAAAGCACGTTTCTCCTCAGCTCCGCGGAATCCGCTGATCCGCGAATTTTTTTTTCTTTTTTTTTCGCTCTCGTGAATCGTAGACGCGTGCGCTCGGAGCGCGGATAGTGAGTCATTGAGCAAAAGTTACCGCAGTTGAGTGTCGGAATAGCCTTCCGAGCTGTCCTACTTTATATATCTCATTAAACATTGCTCTAAAAAAAAAATCTCGGCTGCCCGTGAGGCCGAAGCGCGCCGAGACGAGACGAGGCATTTGCGCTGGGATAAAGAAGCGAGAAAAGCAATTTCACAGTTACAGGGGGGCGAGAAGGGGAGGGGGGATCGGCGTGTCGAAAATGACGAGGCGATCGAGCGTGTCCGAGTCCGGTGGCGGCGAAACAGGAGCCGCTTGGGAGGAGAGAGAGAAATGAAGCGAGAAGGACAGAAAGAGATGGACAATCGACACGACACCTTTTCACTTGTTCTCGCGTTTTTCCGCGCAAAATGAGGCGTAAAATGACCGAAGAAAACGACGAATTCTCGGTGTCGTGTATAGACAAAAAAAAGAGAGAGAGAGAGAGTCAGAGAGAGTCAGAGAGGCCTGGTTTATTACCTCCCCCGGGCGAACCTGGAATTTCGATCGCGCTCTGCCCTAAAAAAAATATTGACAATATTTAAGCGGATATGGAATTTTTTGTACATTTTTTTTCGACAAATTTTTATGTTTTTGTCGATTTCATCGAGTCTGAACTTTCACCGTAGCAGCCGGGATTCCCGCTCTATTTTTTTCTTCCCTCTTTTTGCGACACGTGTTCGGTTCTCAGGTCGTCGATTGCCGGCGACTGATCCGCCGTTGAGTGGCGGACGAAAAAAACAGCGAATTCAGAGCTCGTGTCTCACCCGCGGCCGATGATGGCGAATCTGAGAGCGGAACGAGGGGATTAGAAGCTCCTCGAGAGGATTTTGTGGGGCGATCCGCGTTAATGCAGTATCGCTTCTTTTTATTTTCGACGCCGAGAGAAAAATGTTGCTTAGCTCCTCACGTTTCCCAATTTTTGTCTCGCGGTTAAATCTTTTCTTAATAAATTTGAGAAGCAGTCGCGAAGCTGTTTTTTAATATCTCTGTCGTCCGTCAACGTCAGCGGGGAAAAATTGTATTTTTATTCACGACTGGCGAGTGTTTTACGAGAGGCGATTTGTATCGTCGGTGCCCGAATGGTTAATGTATATCCGGAGACGATCCGCCGAACTATCGTGATCTTCGCTCTCAGCGCTCGACATTTATACAGTCGTGGATGGCATTTGAATCGAGACCCGCGGAGATCACGACGGGACCGACGATTTTGCATACGTATGATCGGTTCTTCTGGATCTAAAATTCGTTGGTGGAAAAAACCGACCGAAGGGTCACCGCGTGTCACAGCCGAGATCGATGGGATCGATGCGATCTCGTTGGAAAATCCGAAATCAATTCACGAACCGTGTTCCAAACGTCAAGCCGGAAAAATGTCAGTGGCTACTTTTTTATTTAGCTATTCAGAGATAAATGACACCCGGAGAACCGTCGCCAAATTAAATGAACCCCAAATTGACAGAAATTAAAAATCGTTCTTCCACTGCAAAAAAAATCTCAGACGATTTGCGAAATTTGCCGGACACTTAATTTCTATAAAGTCCATTTCTCCCGATCGCTATATTTACTTTACCCATCAATATCAATCACCAAATTTCCAACACCGCGACTCCCATTAATAGACATCCCGAGTATCCAGCAAATGAACCGCAGGACAGACGGTCCCGAAAAAAAGAAAAAAGAAAAAAAAATCCCAGCCAGAAATTTTCCAGCGTCAAGTGTCGCAAAGTCAGCGACACTTGACGCTAGAAAATAAATTAATCATCGAAATCCGCGAAGCGTTGCGTGACGCAAGAACAGCGAAGGGGATGAAGGGGGTCAAAGGGGGGTTCGATCTCGCGATTCTGCCGACTGCGACTGGTGCGGATCGATCCGTAGTCTCGCGCATAATACATCGAGGGTGAATATATCTCCTCGTTCTCCCAGCGTCTCGCCTCCTCTCCTCCCCCGCCAGAGGGAGGGGAGTCGGCGAGGGGTGATGCGAGTAACCTGTACGATCGCGCGCGTGATTGACGGCGATTCCGTCGGGCCGTCGTCGTCGTCCAGGGTGAACGCTAGGTCGCCTCTCTCGCTTCTCTAGCGGCGACCGAAGCTAATTGTCAAATTAGAGAGATTAGAGCGCCTTAATGGACAGACGAACGCGCCGATGTCGCCCGCCCGTTGCAATAAACGCGCTCGGTCTGTATATATAGCTAAAGCTAAAGCTATATAGCTATAGCTATAGCTATAGCGAACAATCGGAATACACAGAGAGAAACCTGCAGCCCTCGACATGGCCTGTAGCACATTCAAGAGTCTCGGCATCGAGAGCCCCGTGTCCTGGTGCACGGCGCACACGCGCCGTGCGTGTCCGGTGCATCACGGAGCCGCCGACGCTGCCGCTGCCGAATTCGCCAGTTGCATCCCCCGTTGCATATACGAAGAACGCGGCTGGAGAGTCGCCTGGTGGGGGGGCGGATTCTGCGCGAACACCTGGCGGTCGCTTACCGCGTTATCACCGCGAATCCGCGCGACCCCCCACCAACAATTCGGCGGTGGCGGCGCGCGCTTCAACCCCTTTGACTGGGGGTTGCGGCGACGGCGGCGTTCGGCGAGGCTTCCCGCGAGACGCAGCCGCTGGTCGGTATCACTCGCGTCCGCGACGAGCTCCGGGGATCATCGCATCCCCCTCGAGCTCTCACTCCGGTCTCTTGTGCTGCTTCCGGCTCCCGCGGCGCTTCCGGACTTCGGTTTCGCGTTCGGTTCGCTTCACCTGTTCGAGTTGGCTGATAAAGTCGACTTTGGGAGTTGGACTTTGGCGTTGGGTCTCTGGTTTTCACCTGAAGCCTGTTGACTCTTCGGTTCTCGGTTCTTGGGATTCGAGTTCGGCTCTCGTTTCATTTTGTTTTTGGATTCGTTCTTTGGCTTCGTTAATTTTGTTCGGGTTTGTCTTTTGTTTTCGATTTTTATGGTTTTAACATTTTGCTTTGAGAGGTTTTTGGTGATCCAACTTCGTGCTTCTAATATTTTTTCATATTTTTTCTGTCTGTTGCAGAGATACCAGTGACACCGGTCGAGTGGAGAAGAGACACACAACGCGCTCTTTATGCTTTTGATTGTTGCTCAGAAAGCCGTGTTTATCCGACGGGCTTTCGGGCAATAATCATAATCACGGAAGAGCGGTGATTCGACGAGCGCAGCGAGTGGACAGCTGAGCGTTTGAAAATCCGCATCGCGCGCATCATCCCCCGGCGATTCCCCGACGCATCATCGGCTCCAGTGACTCGCGTTATTCGGCCGACGAAAAATCATGTACGCTCCATTTTGTGCCATTTTCATCTGTGTGATAATTTTCTATGTGTGAGGAATAAAATAAAAAATAAAATCAAAGAAATACTCACGGTTTGGTGATTTATTTCCCATCCTCAATGTTCAGTTGAATTTTTTTCTGCCGACTCAAACCGATTCCGCCGACGATTCGTCACGTTCTCCAGTCGACGATCAGACGCAACAGTAATATTCTCGCTCCAGTGGCGAACGTCGCCGAGTCCGGTTGTTCTCCACGTCACAAAATCTCAATCGTTCCACTGAAAAGCCATGGTCACCGTTCAACGAGCAGCAAAATCGTCCTCCAACTCTGCAGCGATTTCTTCTCGAAGCTGAAACTCTCGTCGACCGCGTCAACTCGATTCTCGTCGCTGGAACGACACTCGCCTTCCCGGAAAATTTCTATTTTCTCCCTGAAATAATTCCAGCGGCTCCGATTATATCCTTGCAGCTCCGCATCGTCGAACTCGTCGCTATTTTTCCTTCCAGGAAAATTCTTTTCAGGTTCCTCGAGTCCCGGCTTTTCCTGCAAAAAAAAAGAGAACCAAGTTACCAGGAGGAAATAGAAAATAGAAAATAAAAATAAAAACTCGGGATTCGCCGAGCAGATCTCTCTCCGTTTTCTCGCTCGTTTCTCCGCAGTCGCGTTGAGTACTGTTAGCAAACAAGGTCGTCACTTGTTGACGTCCGATAATTCCTGGCGCGGAGCGACTCCAGCCCACAGCGATGGAATGGAACACCCTCCCCTCCCCCATCCCTCCTTCCACCCTCCGCACAACCCAGGCTCTATATCTATATATAATATACAGCTTTCTGTCTCTTTCTCTCTGTGACGGAGACTGCAACATGTTTCTGTGCACCGATTCCGATGCAATTTAATAGGAAGCGAGCGTGTCACACAATATCAGCCCTGACTGCGTCTATCTCTTTTTCCCTTTTTTTATCTCGAAAAAAAAGAGAGAGAGAGACTCTCTCACCCCCAGATTCCCAAACTTATATCCAACCGCAAAATTCCCAGGTCGCTGCACCCGCCGCTCGCTCATTAATAATCAACATCATCCATTCCCGAATTAGCCACCCCCGCGTGTCGTAGAAATCCGCTGTAAATTCATTAGCCGAATAAATTCGCAAACTAACTGACATACCCGGAAAAAAAAATATTCACCCGGCGAGATCGTTGACGCCGCGCAAAGTGCCTGAAACTGCGCGGACGGCCGAACTGCAGCCGGAGACGCAGCAGCATCAACGTCCGCGCGCTTCGCTGTCACTTAATAGTGGCAGCGCCGCTTCTGTCCCGTGCAACGACCGAAAATTCGTTCGCCCCGCGTCCTGTGTCCAATGACCTCATCCCCCTGACTGCCTCGCCGGGGGGATGAGGTCGATGTGGGTCAGACGTGCAATATTTAAATTTTAAAAGCATTCCAAAGTTTCGCGTTAATTCGGGGGTCGGTAGAAGGGGGTGGAAGGGGGTGTAGAAGTGCGGTGGGGGGGGGGGGGGGGGGGGGGGGTGTCTAGTCACTGGATTGGATGTACACAACAGGATAAGCGCCTCGCTTATCCTGTTGTGTATCCTCGGTTCCCCCGCCCCCTGCCCCCCTCCCCCCATCAGGGGGACCGGGAGTCGACGTTGTCTCGGTCGCCGCTTGAAACGCGTGAAAGCCGACGTTACTCTCGATGTCGCTACGCAAGCGACGAAGAGAGAGACAAAGATAGAAGAGTGAGAGAGAGGGACAGAGAGAAGAGACACAGGGATCGGCAGACACGGCGCTGCTTTATGGTTGACAGATTGACAGCCGGTCGCGCGAAACCCGAATGAATATTTCAGCTCGTTTCAAGCCTGTCAGGAGAGGCGAGACTCTATGTATAGTTTGCCCTGGCGAACTTTCGACCTGAAATGACCCCGCAAGCTCTGCCTCTATCTCTGTCTCTCTCTGTTGGCTCGAGCAACGTCTCATCCACAGCGACTGATCCTCGTGGCTTTTCTGATGCACAAGACGCATCCAGACGTATTATATATCCCAGCTTCGCGACGCTTCGCACGGCGCGACGATCATCCTTCGATCGGACGCCTCGCGCGGCCGTCGAACGAGCTTAATTCGGGAGCTCAGTGTCTGTGTATTATTATATATAACGGTACTATGTGTGTGTGTGTGTGTGTGTGTGTTATAGGTATGTGTGGGCGCAGGATCTCGCAGGAGCTTCGAATCGTCGCGCATTCCTCGTGGCCATCAATTATTAGCCCCCTCCGTGTGTCTCTTCTCTCGCCCAACCCGATCGGTGCCACCGGCCGGGGGAATCGCTAATTGTCTCTGCACTTTGCGTATTCAGAGGCAAAATATCGGCGGCTACTTTTAGACTCAATTCTCGCTCAGCGCGAGGATCGAATTTTGCGTTATTTTTATTGTCCAACGAGACTGGAAGAAAAAAAAACTCGTGTTGCAGATTGAAAATGCGATTTTGAGGGTTGATTTTAGAGGATCGTAGATGCATCCGCGAGTTGCATAATTTGAGAGACGCGAGACGCTTACATTCAGAGGCAAAATATCGGCGGCTACTTTTAGTCTCGGTTCGCGCGAGGATCAAATTTTGCGTTAATTTTTTTGCCAACGAGACAGGAAAAAAGATGATGCGGCGCGTGTTGCAGATTGAAAACGCGATTTCGAGGGTTGATTTTGCGGGATCGAAGATGCACCCGCGAGTTGCATAATTTGGGGAACGCGAGACGCGAGACGTCACAGGATTCGCTCGGCGATGGAGGAAGAGGATCGTGAATATTGGATCCTTCTGTCTCCGGTGCATCGGCATCGTTTTTATTTAATGAGAAATGTTCCTGAGTAATTATGAAATTTCGACGATGAATCTGCATTGAAAATTATATTGAGGCTTTTTTGATTTCGTGATTTATAAATTATGCGAAAGTGCAGAAGCAGCAAAGTTCCGGTCATATTCTGTCCAACACGTAACGACACGCAAATAGCCTCAGGTTTTACCTCGCGTTTGGCTACTTTTAGTTCCCCGAACGCTCGTCACCTTTCGCAAAGAATAGAATTTCCTCGTTAGCACGATCGTGAGAATCGTTTAATTAATTAAGACTGACATGGGTTCCTTCTGCCTTAAAATAAATCATGGATTATCCAATCGAATCACTCGTTACCTGCATTTTTTCTTCAATTCCCCGTCGTCGATAATACCATTGAATGAACCCAATAAAACAAATCCATACATTTTTAGCAGCTTGCTAACAGCCCGAGCAATTTTTTCTCAATGGCCGCCATTTTTTTCCCGCTGCTAACCGATTGACCGCTTTGTTCCGCCTGGCGATGCACAATATTAACGGTTTTACAAATCCGAATCTCCTTTCTTTCTCTCTCTCTCTCCGTTCTCGGCGGGTGTTGACTGCAGGAGAGATCGAGGGGGGGAGGGGAGGGGGCAGCCCGGTCGACTCGCGTCGACAATCCTTCATCCTCTCGCAGCGAGCGCAGGGATAACAGGTTTTTGAAATAAAACTACGCGTAGAGTGACGCGAAGCTTTACGATGCCGGAGAGAGAGATAGATATATAGATACGAGAGAAAGAAAGAGGAAGGGGAAAGAGCCGGAGGCTTTGCTTTTATATCTCACGAGATGAGCGACGACTCCGACGACGACGACGTGAATCGGCTGGTTTTCTCGAGTCCCGAGTTACTGACCTCCCGTTCCACAGACCACCTGTAAATTATCATCGTGTCATTAATCAGCGGGAATTGTTTCGAGGAATTTATCCAACGGAGAACAATTACGCGTTATTATGAAGTCAGCGAGGTCCTCGAGGCTCATTCGCCGGTTCGCCGGTTCGCGCTGCCCCTCGCTGCATTATCGTTGCGATCGATTGGTGGACACTCGGCGGTGTCTCCGTCCGCTGCGACGGTGGCGCTGGCATAGAAACTGGGAAGCCGTCGTGGAGGCTCCGAGGAAACGACGCCGCTGCACGGGAGAATCTTCTGTCAGACACACGTGCTTTTTTGTACTGAAAATATATTTTTTCATTGTTAACAGTAATACAGAAAACCGGTGAGATGTACAATTGTTTTGGCTCATTGTTTCTGAGCTGCTGATACTTTTTTTTACGGATTTTCTCAGATCTGTAACTGCTTTTAGCAATTTTTTTGGCTCACCGATTTGTTTACTCAGGTTATTCCTGTTTAACTGATATCATGATTTAATATATTTGTTTCTGTGTTTTCAGGAGGTAAGATGAGCTCCCAAAAGGGAAACGCTGCTCGTTCCAGACCGCAGAAGTACCAAAACACTCATGCGTTTAAGAACGACATGCACGACAAGTCGCACAAGACCAAGATGATCAACAACATAACGGTGGTCAATGTCTGCGAGAGATGCAAGAAGATCATCGAGTGGAAGATCAAGTACAAGAAGTACAAACCTTTGAAAGCACCGGCCAAGTGCGTCAAGTGCGAGCAGAAGGTCATCAAGCACGCTTATCACATAATGTGCGGACGCTGCGCACTGGACAACGAGTGCTGCCCAAAATGCGGCGAGAGGGGAGACATCGTCAAGGAGGAACCCAAAGACGAGGCGCCGAAACTGGACAGAGAGCTCAGGCTGATGCTGAAAAAGTTGCCCGAGAGGAAGAGAAGGACGTTCATGCGATACATGAACAGAAAAAGTTAGTCACTTGTATACATTTTTACTTCAGACCGAATTGTTAAATTCTCAGGGATTCAATTATTAAAATTCATTTGTGCTTTGCAGCTGCAGAGAAAGAAAAATCTGCAACAGCAGAGGGTTCAAAGAAACCTGAGGAGGATGAAGAGGAGGAGCAGGACGACGATTCGGAGAGCGAAGGAGATTCACAAGAGAGAACAGAGCCACTGACCAGAGAAGATTTGCTGGAAAAACTGAAAGCTCTGATGATCTCCTGCAAGAAGGATCACGACGACGACTTTGGCAGCGACTCGGATGACCCAGAAGACGACGACGACGACGATGACGATTGAGTTTTGTAAAATAGACGAGTTAATAAACCTAAGAGTGTAAATAATCCTCGACCGAATCTCTACGCCCTGAACACTGACCACAGTCTTCAGCTTTTTTAACCCATTTTCTCGCACATCTCGCTCGTTGAGATTTTTTTTTATTACGCCGTTTTGCGTATTTTTTGTAGCATTTTTACTCAATTCCGCGGATTAAATCGTCGATTGCGATGGAGGACAAGGAGAACAGACCGAGGCAGCTGAGCTGCATGAACCGGGGACCCGGACCAGCGTACAGATTGCCGACGCTCGTCGGTTATCAGGGCCACGATCCTTCGCGTTACAGAAACCCGGCTTACACACTTCGATTTCGACCTGGTGGGAAGGAGTACGACACCCCGGGACCTGGACCCTTATACAACGTCGGGAAGCTCACGAAACATGGACCGGACAATCCGCCCGCTTACACTTTAGCTGGACGTGAAAAATTCAAAGGTTCTCCCAAGCCTCTCGCTTCAATATTACCCAGTAAATTAATTTTTACAATTGCAACAATCTTTTGCATTCTTCTCTGTTCTTCAGCAATCGGTACTGGACCTGGACCAGGCGCTTATCACCCCGAAATTTGCCCGCCGATGAATCACAGCCTCAGGCCTCCGGCTTACACGATAAAGCGAAGATCCGACCAAAAACTTTCGGGCCACGGTCCAGGACCCAACGCTTACATGGTCCCCAGTTGTCTGGGTCCGAAGGTTCCCGACAAAACAGCACAAGGAGCGTTCACTATGTGAGTGTTAGTCAGTTTTTTTTAGTTCACTAGGGTAGACGTACCGTTTTTGGCCACTTTAGGGCCGATTGTGGCCATCACGTTCAAAGGAATAAAACAATACATTAAATGGCATAAAAAAAACCGCAGGTCAATCGGTGAATTTATATGAATTTGTTCGAAAAGTCAACACGTTTTTATGGGGAAAAAATAATTTCAAGAATAAATTAATAAAAATGGCCACAATTGGTACAGTGGCCACTAACGGTACATCTACCCTATGTGAGTGATTGCTATCCATACAAATTTGAAATTATTTAATTTCTGATTTTTCTTTTTTTTTTTTTTAATCAGAATCGGTCGTCACGGTGCGCCAGAAAGAACGATAGGACCGGGACCAGCGGCGTACGCTCAGAAAAATTACGACCTCGTGAAGAAGAGATATCCGGCGTACACGCTGAAATCGCGACAGAGATTGTTCGGCGAGCCGATAGGTCCGGGTCCGGTTTACTATCCCAAACTGACCACCCTTAAGAGTCCGCCGATGTATACGTTCGGTATCCGGCACAGCGAATGCGCGCCGCCAGCAATCACAGACCTCGACAACGAGTGACTCGTCGTTGGCTCCAATATTCCATTGTCACACGTCCGATCCGAATAAACGTGCTGTCCTAAAAAAAAATGAATGTGCTACAAATTTTATCTGTAAGCCACGAAGTTGGCTTATAAACAAAAAATCAGCCATGAAGTAGGGATACACTTTTTTTTATAATTTAGACAACCCAAACTTTTCGTTATCAAAATTAGCAAAATTATCAAGTATTCGCGATGCCACCGAAGAAGAAACGTGGCAAGCAGGCCGACGACTCGAAGAAGTCGGCCGTTCAGAAACCCGGAGCAACCTGCTTGACTCGAGGTGACGAAAATCACAAACCGAGGCTGATGAAAATTTTGTTTTAAATTGAAAAATCTCTCAAACAGCTCCGGGACCGAAATACAAACTGAAACCGTTGGTCGGATACAACGATCATTGCGCGTCGAGGAACCGAAACCCGGCGTACTCGATAGCGGCTAGACAGACCGGAGGAGCGTGCAGCGAGGGACCCGGACCGATATATTACGCCAAATTACCGGAGGCCGAGGGATTCAGCTTCGGCAGAGCTCTGAGAGGAGCAGGTGAGCTCATAATTTGCTTCAACATCGCCACAACTATTTCTCGAAATTTCGCACCGTTGAAATTGCCAAAAATGCTATTAATTATTAAATTACAGTTCCGGCCTGCGGACCCGGACCCTATCTGCTTCCGGACCCGCCGCGAGGACCCGAGTTCTCAATGAAATGGAGAACCGGACCGAGATGCGGTGACCCAAGTCCCGGACCTTACGCTCTGCCCAGTAAACCAAACGGACCATTTTTCAAAATGTAAAAATCCCATTTTCCTCGTCAACCGATATTTCTGCCTCCCAATTTTCTCCCAGCATTAAAAAATGATTTTTTTTTCAGAGGAGAGAGACCGGAAGGCGAACGTTGCGCCGGAGGACCGGGACCCTCGCCGCCTTACAGCATCGACGTGATCAAGCCCAAAGCTCCGGAATTCAGTATCGGCTACCGGCAAACCGACTCCGGCAAGTGCGGAACTCCCGGACCCTACGACCCCTTCGAGTTCCCGAAAACGCCGAAATACAGTTTCGGAATAAGGCACGGTCCCTGCGCTCCGCCCTACATAACCGAATGCGACGACATGTGTTAATCAATTTGTGACTGATAACGTGACAATAAAATTGCTGCTCGATTAAAACATACGACTGTCGCCAAACATTGACTGCCAACGCAGAGACGTCAGATCTTCGTCAAATTCATAGCGGTGAACGGGCGAGACGCGACGTTTTCGGCGAGACATGTCATAAATTTCCAAACGCGTTTTTGTCCCGTTGACGTTAAATTTCGTCGACTCTAAGAATCCCGGGGAAAGTCCTGGAACTCGCAGGAAGCGAGATATGGATAATCTGATCGGCATTTATCATCTATTTCGGATCATCGTCCATCCAATTTTTGCGTACCTACGAGTGAGTTTTTTTTTTAAATTAGTCTATGATTGAGATACGATGTTGAAGATAAAAAATGCAGGAATCTTACGTCAACCAAATCAGGAGATAATTCTGCGCGAGTTCTTCTGGTTCGCCGAGGAGATCGAAGATGTCGATCCCGCAGTGACGAAGCATCGAACTTCTCCCTTCACGATGCGAGCGATCGCCAACATCGTCGCCTTCGTCGTCAGCTGCGCTTCCTTCGGCAGCATCGTCGTCCTGTCCGCCGAGTGCACGAAAAAGGAGCCGGGTTTCCGTCCACCGCCGAGACCTGCAACACCGGACAGCGAAGGGTTTTTATTCACATTTTTTCACTGAGAATTGAATGCGATTTTATATTAATTCTACGAATAATTAGTGAGCCTCTAGAATTGCTGGCCGACGACGACGACGACGACTGTACGATCCTGTCGCCGGCGAGAACAGCGAGAAGAAATCCCTGGGGCGACGCGACGGCGGCTGACTCCGAACTCTTCGCGAGGCGAAAGCTGAACCCTGGGAACCGCCGCAGAGTCGAATGCTCGCCGGAAATTCGTCGATCGAGCTCCTCGATATTCGAGCTACGTACGAGTCAGTCTCAACATTCTCAGAGCACCCAGACTAGCGAAAAAATTCTTCAGCGAGCCTCGAAAAATCGGGAGTGGCTCATAAGAAAAACCAGAAGTGGCCACGTGTACGGAAAGTATCCGATGTAAATTCCCGAGGCGAACAATTTGCGAGTGGCGAAAAAAAAATGATCTTGGAATGACGTACGATCTCAGTGCCGAGGCGATCACTGACCTTTCCAACAGAAACCTCGTTGAGAAAGTGCATCACACTCGGTGCACGCGGTGCACTTGCCTCCGCCTCGGGGGTCGGCGAACCCGAGAACCGAGATAAACGATAATTCCCCGCGTCGTGAATTATCCGCCGGTGAAAAGTCGATCATATGCATAAGTGAGCTGCTCTTTCTCCTCTCACTCCGGTTCGTTATCCGAGCAAAGATTATGCAACATCTTTTCTTAGCTCAGCTTCCTCCTTTTTTACATTACTTTTGAATCGTTTTTTTTATACGTCCCCCATCGTATTGATTATTGATTTGTACTGTGAATATAATTTTATCTCGCGAAGATAATTCCGATTTATTTTTAATCGACGAGCGCGACGACAAAATAAAGGAAGACACAAGCGAAGGAGAAGCCGAGTTCGTTGGACGAATTTTCAGTGTTCCTGGCAATTTTTGCGTTGGCTATGATTTTCAGGACTTCGAAGGTGCCGTTCATGTGGTCCATCAAATGCTGGAACCTCAGCTCCCGTCGATCTTTTGCTGTGGGGCCGAGATGGAAAGCAAAACTCTTTTCCACTCCCAGATGAATTTTCGCCCAGTCTTCGATGTAACCCGCGCGAGTATCCATCAGTCTACTGCTCTGCCCGTGATCGTAAAAGCTCTCGACGTGTTTGGCGAACGATTCCGCAGCTTCTTTGGCAACTTTGTCCTTAGACGAATAATTCCTGTGTTAAATCAGCTGCAGGCGAAGAAAAATTAACTTACGATGCTTTGGAGGTGACGAGGACTCTCCAAAGTGTCTGAGAAGGGATAAACCAACGATTGGCTTCCCTCTTTGAGAGCCACAAAGGAGTCCAGGTGATCGCTGAAAGCTTCCAACGTGTCCCGCAATCCTAGAGCCTCGGGAACCGTGAATGGAGCTTCTCCAGGGAAATTCGAATCGCAGAACGATTCGTTGCCTGTCAGAAGAAATTAAATCAGCTTAAATCGTTCCTTACATTTTTTAGTAAAATAATTTTACTAACACGAGAGCCATTGGTACTCAAAGGCGAAATCCAAATCAACTCCGAAACACCTGCTGTCTCCTATCTTATCAGTTCCCTGCAGATTTTTCTTCCAATTTCGCCACTGAAGGCAAAAAAAGATTATAAATAATTCAGAATACAAATGCTGAAATGACTTTTCAATAATTACCTCGGGTTTAGATTGGCTGAGGTCGTAGCCGTCGGGATTGAGAACGGGAACGATCCACCAGTCGAACGGTGCGTCAACGTCGACGTTATCATCGAGTATTAATCGCTCCGCCAGGAAAATCGCAGACTGAATGGCGTACCAGTCGCTCCCATGAATTCCTAAAAAGACGTATAAATGTTCCGCAATGTGAAGTCTATCCACCGTGGAAACTTGATGCGACGCGTTGATTTGATTAACTAATTTACCCGCCACCACGACGATTATCGGATTTTCCTCGCGAGCTCGCACGGAATTAGTTGAGATGCGAATGGAGAGAATTTCATTCCCGAAATTCGTGTGCGATATGATCCACCTGGAATTACGATGCTGAAGTGGCGTCACCGCTGCTCTGCCTTCGCTCAGCGACTCCAAAACCCTGAGGTACTCGTAAATCTGCAAAATATTCACGTTGATTATAATCAAGTTTGCGAAAAATAAATATGAAGAAATTTGCGTTTAGTTCTATTAAAAAAGAAATTAAAAAAAAAAAGCGTTTACCTCGTTGAGGTTGGGAAAAGCGGCAAAATCGTAGTCAGAAGTTTTGAAATTTCTTCTCTCCGGAACAAATAAAGTTTCACCGACGTCCTTGAATATTTCGGAATAATTTTTTAACCCCTCCGCATAACTTTGATCGAAAGTTTTTCGGTACGTCGATGTCACGACGTTGGGGATCTTTTCGACCACGCGTCGAACTTTCGCCGGCTTTTCAGTCAATAAATACGCCGTTGGGTCGGTCATCCAATTTTCAGATGCTTTCGGTAATTCAGTCGTCGTTTCCGGTGGAGCAGACTCGAAGCTGAGTCCGAGAGGATCGGGTACGAATTGTTCGGTGTAAAAAACTGCGGTGTAAGGTTCGGTGAACTCGTCGTAGTCGCTGGAATATGCTGTCTCCGTTTCTGCACTTAAACGGCTCATTCCAATCGATGGAAGTATCAATTTAAATAGCAGGAAGTGGGCCCAGCGTTTGCTATTTTTCGCATACATTATTTTATTAATACTAGAAACAATGGCGAGTGCGGACGAAGGTTAGCCAGCGTTGGAGGTAAGTCCCTTCCGTATTATTACGAAAAAAAATCGATTTCGCAATTAGACTTTAAAAATCAAGATGATCGTATCTGCTCTCTTTCTTATCGTTCGTCAACTCCATCGGCATTTCTAATTCGACTCCTCTATGTATTTTATCGCGAAGATTTTCGTGCACCAATTCCCTGCCCCAAGGCTTCGGTCTTCCTCTCCGAGTCTTCGAAGCCTCAGTGATCCTCGTCCGGTTGATTAATTGCTTGAAGCTCTCCGCGAAACGTTCGACTCGTCTCGAAGTCGCCAATACTCGGACAACTTTTAGAGTCCCCTTTCCGTACTCGTCCAGTCTGTCCGCAGACTCGTGTCTCCGTCCCTCGCGATCGGTGATGTAAAACGCAAAACTTCGAGCGATTCCCATGTGCCTCTTCGCCCAATCCTCGATGAGGCCGCTGCTCAGACCTGCAAGCAATTAAAAAATAATAATTTTCCCAAAAACACAAAATTGTATCATTTACCGAAAATGCTGCCGCTGTTTCCAAAGCGAAAAAGATTCTTCCTCCCTCGGTGAGACTGATCGAACGCTTCCAGCGCTTCCACGCAGATCAGATCCTGAAGAGTCGTGTAAGCTCCGGGCGGCGATGTGGAAGCGGAAGCGAAGGGATAAACCAGAGCCTGACGAAAAATTACGATTAGCATTTTTTTACCCCCGCTCATTTAATTTCCCTTCAACGACGAATTATACTTTAGCTCCCTCCTTTACGGCGACGAACAATTTGCAATCTTCAGCTCGAGCCGAGACAAAATCCCTCAGCGCTCGGCTCTCGACTTCGGAAAACGGAAATTCACCTGGATGACGTCGACAGTCGAGCGTCCTCCTTCCGTCGCGACCTCGGGTCAAAAATAACCGTTTTCGCGTCATCCCCTCGGCAATTACGTTTACCTGTGGGCAGCATCGACGAGCGGAACTCACAGGAAATTCTCTGAACCAGGAAGTTTCCGTCCAAATTGACACCCGAGCATCCACCCGTCGGATTTACGTTCGCTTTGTAATATCGTCGAATCTAAAACAACAACAAAAAATTCGATAAAACGTTTATCCAATTTCCACGGCTGTTTCCGGTTCATCGCGCCGATTCGCCAACGGTTTGCGGGGCAATAACGATAATGGAAAAGCGTCTAACTTTATTATCCATCGAGTTTACGTAGCCGTCCGGATTTAGGAGCGGAATTATCCACCAGTCGTGGCCAGACAATTTTTCCTTCTCGTAACTCGTCGCCAGTTCCGTGGCAACTTGCATCGTCGCGTGCACCGCGGTCCAGTCGCTTCCTCCGATCCCTGGAAAATCGAATTACACGGTTTTTATATCTCAGTTTCATATCTCGGTCGGAGGATGATTGATCGCTGCGCGAGAAGGACCGAACCTGCCACTAGCAACGCGATTGGCCTCGCCGATGTTTTTCCTTCCGTCCGCTGATCTCGAACCGTCTCGTCGGCTTCACTTATCTTCACGTAGAGAATTCCCTGCCCGGCGAGAGTCCGATGTATTGAATTTACGCGCGACGCGTCCCTCACGTATCCCACTTCGACTCCGACAGGATCGAACATTGCCAATAATTCCAGCCTCCTGCGTATCTGCAAATTGCAAATGAAAATTAGTAGGATAGATGCACCGGTTGTGGCCACTGTACCATTTGTGGCCATTTTCACTATAATTTATTTCAAATTATTGCTTTCCTGTATGTTCATGTTAAAATTTGGAAAGTATCCATACAAATTAACAAAATGATCTATACAATTTTGTTTCTTTTCAACAATACAGATAATTCTGTCCTTTCGAAGACGGTGGCCGCAACTGGACCAAAGGTGGCCAAAACCGGCATTAATAAAAAAAAAATCGTCTCCTCGGACACAAAAAAAATCTCACGTGTTTCAGGGAGAAGTAGGGATAAAATTTCTCGGTGAGGACCCTCGACCTTATCGTCTTCTTCATCCTGAAAAAAAATCAGAAGAAAAATAATTCGATCTTATATTCTATCGATTACAGAATAATTGCAAAGTATTCGATATAAATTAAGAGGCTCGTTAAAAAGTCGTAGACAATGGAGGGTTCGAATCGCCCGGTAAAGTGCCGAGGACAGCTGACGCGCTCATCGACCCGCAACGACGCTGCCATAGAAACCAGCGAGGCTCCTGATTCAAACAAACTGCGGCTCATTGCAACCGGATTACTCGGTCAGTCGAGTCATAATTCCGTCAATGATGACTTTCGGGTCACGTGACAATTGTTATTATTTCGCGATCCGGTCGGTTGTTGCGGAAACAATACGCGCGGTGACCCAGTGACTATTGTCTCATTGTAGTCGATTATATCTAAAAAACTATATAATTATTTTTTAATTAAAAAAAATCATGAAGCGTTATAACGAACGGACAATCGACAGCAGCGAGGAAGAAGAGGAAACGCACAACATATCAGCGTTCAGTAAATTCGACGAGACGATCGAGGTCCGAAATGCCGAGGAAATCAAAAGCCCGGTGACGAGCCGCCCGCCGACGACGAAACGCAGCTCGAAGACCTCGACGAGCGACAACGGCGACGAGAGCCTGGCGATCAACTCGCCGCGCGGAAAGCGCGAGTTCGGAAGATACGCGGGCAGCGATCATTCGTTCGAAAAGGTGATGGCGATCGGCAGCGACCCGTCGGACAGCGAGGAGACCGACGACGACGACATTCAGGGAACGGCTACAAGGAGGAACGTCGATCTCTACGATCCCCGCAAGTTCGACGATCTCGAGGTTTCCGCTGAGGTGAAGGAACTTTTTCACAATATTATGAGGTGAGTCGTTTCTTCTCAATATTAAAAAAAAAATGATTTCACTTTTTAGTAGAACTGAAACATTTTTTCTTCCCTGTGTTAATTTTTGTGCGAATCTGAATTTTTTTTTTTAATAATCTGAGCGAAGGGAAATTGTGTAAAAATTCCATATTAAAAAAAAAATCATTTGACTTTTTAGTAGGACTGAAACGTTTTTTCTTCCCTGTGTTAATTTTTTTTCGACTCAGAATTTTTTTGATAAATCTGAGCGAAGGGAAATTGTGTAATAATTTCATATTTAAGGAACTCATTTAACTTTTTAGTAGGACTGAAACGTTTTTTTCCCTGTGTTAATTTTGTTGCAAATCTGATTTTTTAAAAAGAATCTGAGCGAAGGAAAATTGTGTAAAAATTCCATATTAAAAAAAAACTCATTTCACTTTTTAGTAGGACTGAAACGTTTTTCTTCCCTGTGTTCAATTTTTTTCGTATCTGAATTTTTTTGAAGAATCTGAGCGAAGGGAAATTGTGTAAAAAATCTTTAAAAATATATTTAACAAAAAATCATTTCACTTTTTAGTAGGACTGAAAAGTTTTTCTTCCCTGTATTAATTTTGTTTCGAATCTGAATGACGAATCTGAGCGAAGGGAAATTGTGTAAAAATTCCAGATACACCCCGCAAAAAATCGAGCCGACGTACAAGCTCATCCCTTTTCTACCGGACTTCATACCGGCGGTCGGCGACATAGACGCCTTCATCAAAGTCCCGCGGCCCGACGGCGCGGCCGATAAGATAGGTCTCGCGGTTCTCGACGAGCCGTGCGCCGGTCAATCGGATCCGGCGGTGCTGCACCTGCAGCTGCGTAGCCGCAGCAGGAGCGCGGATCCGCGTAAGCACGCGCTGATAAAGCGTATCGAGAACGCGGAGAAGCATCCGCGCTCGATCGACAGGTGGATCGAGGACATGAGCCAGTTGCACCGCAGCAAACATTTGCCGTCGGTAAATCTCACGAAAGCGATGCCGGATATCGACGCGTTGATGCAACAATGGCCGGCGGAGGTGGAGGACCGACTAAACGAGGCTCAGCTGGATCTCTCGAAGCTAGACTGCGACCTTCCGCAGCTCGTCGACGTCGTCTGCGGACTCCTGGACATCCCGGTGCACGAGGACTCGCGACTCGAGGCTCTGCACACGCTTTTCACGCTTTATCTCGAAGTCCGAGAGATGAAGGACGGGAGATTCTGAATTTCCTACGAAAAAAAAATGCCGCTCGGGCGTAGATAAGCAACGGAACCGCGTACTCGTGTAATTTGAGTCTCCTCAACTGATTAAGATATCGCTGCCAGCTGCGATCGGGCGATTCGTCGATTCCGCGAAGTCGGCTATCCGCCTTCGCAAAAATCCGCGACGTCGAGTTCGTCGAACCTGTGTACATAAAACAATGAAAAAGCTGTGAATTACCTGAATAATATTTGTTACTCGTTGCAATAATAAAATCGTTACGCATTACCGCCAGCCTCGTTCATTCTCAGGAAAAAAACCATCAGGCCGACGAGGTGCCAAATGAAAATCATCTCTATAATCAGAAAATTGCGCCGACTCGTAATCGTAATCAAAGGAACCAAGTCGTTGCTCTCGTCGAAATTGAATGAATGACAAATGGATGGACAAAGTGGAGCCAATCACGCGTAACCGTCGCGTCTCGCTAGCGACGCTGTTGCCATGGCGACGCGATCGCAGCGCCAGCTGACGCTTCGCTGTTTACGGATAACAATAACAGTCTACTGCCACCCGTTGATTACCCACTTATCCCATATTACGGGGTTCCCTTCCCATAGACAACAAAGCCCGTATTATTCTTTTCATGCTTTCAGGGATCCCCCAACAAAATATATCGATTTTTCAAAATCGCTCTGATATCGTCATAAGCAAGTGACAGCTGCTGACTTGTTGCACTTGTTGCATATTCGCCGAGTGCATTTCCCTGCGTAGCAATTCCGATAAAAACCTATGGAAACCGATCAAATGAACGAAATTCCGATTGAAAAACAATCGGTTCTAATAGGATTCAATTGGATTTTCATCCGATTCATTGGTTTAAATCGGATCGTTTAACCAGGGTTTTGTACTTGACATTACTGTGCACTTCCTACCGACGCAATTGCATTTCGCTGCAGCCTGCGATTTACATTGACCGAGCTGCGGCGCGAATTCGATGAATCAGCGTGGCGAACCACGTGACAACGACTTTTGCGTCGATCGCTTTTACGGTTCCGCGTGTGTCATGCGTGCGCGCTCGTCAGTCTATGTTGCGCCATCGTAGAGAGAGGAGGTCCGAGCTCGCTCGCTCCTTTCCTCTCGTCCAGCATTTTCCTGCGGCGGAAAACCCGAAAGTGCCAACCTATATACAAATAAATAAGCAGCTGCCACGTGGGCGGTGATAACGAGCGCTGACAATAACAATAACACAGCTCTGGTCATGTGATATGTATATATATAAATAAGGGCGACCTCGAAGCTCGACTGCATTTCCGAAATGACGGAGGAAGCGGAAGTCATCGTATCAGCGGAGAATCACGTAAATGTTTTGATAAACTCGTCGATCGACGAGTCGTCGCGGGAACCCGAGGAACCGACGGGATATCACGAAAGACTTTTGAGGCCGAGGAACAACTTCGCTTCGTATTCGAACGAAGACGTCAGCGTCCGATTTCGGGTGAGTCGATCCCGTCGAACGTCATTTTTTTCGTGACGGAAGTGACAACTGCGCTCGCCACATCCGCCTTTGTTGTCACTCGGATGTCGAGTGGCTAACCTCGTTGACGCTGTCAGCTGTCAAAGTCGGCAGGTGTTTTCAAATAAGTTTCCGGATTGCAGAACATCAGTTACAATGAGAGGCGACACAGCAATCTCATCGAGAGCCTCTCCAATCGGCAGAGCAGCAGGATTAATTCCAGGCAGGTTGAACCCGGAGACACAAATTTTCTGTCCACCAACTATGAGGTATGTTTTTTTTTAATCCATGTGGCGGAGTCTTATACGGAAGTGTCTTATGTCGAAGCCGCTGTCTCAACTGACCCCAATGACAATCTTTCACTAAAACGCTTCACTGATAACAAAGCTTAAGCGGACAAATGGATTTTTTTTCTCTTATCACTGCACGTGACTAATTAGCCAAAACAGCCAGGGGTTCTCCGCTCGTTGTTGCTAGACGTGGGAGATAGCAAATTATCTGCAGTTTATGTAATTCGCTAATCATATGACTGGTTGAGCGAGCCTGACAAGAAATGTTTGTTGCAGAGCCTGGATTATGATCCCTGCGAGAATCACCTTCTCCAGGATGAGGAGAGAAGAAAAGGATACAAATACGTAGTTAGAAAAAATTGCGCGAGATGGTTTATATTCCTATTGATAGGAATTTTCACCGCTTTGATAGCGTGCTTCGCGAATATATCTATAGAACAGCTGTCCGACCTCAAATACAGCTGGCTCAAATCATGTATCCTTTTTTTATGTCAAGACCACATGATTTTTTTATTTTTTATATATTAAAATAGAGGATATTTTTCTTACATTATAAATTCCAGTGCTGGACCAGAGTATAGCGGGTAATAGCCTATGGCTTCCATATCTAGCATGGCTACTGTTAAATATAGGGCCAGTGTTCATAGGAGCCGTGCTAGTTGCCTATGTCGAACCAGTTGCTGCTGGTAGCGGCATTCCCCAAGTAAAATGCTATCTGAACGGCATAAAGATGCCTCGGGTAGTGAGAATCAAGACTCTGGTGGTGAAAATCCTCGGGGTCATCAGCACTGTCGTGGGAGGCCTAGCCGGAGGAAAGGTAAGAGCTCTGTTCACGAATAGCAGTAAGAATTATATGAGAAAGTATCTAGAAAATTTATTTAATCATTTTTACGGCAGGAAGGGCCTATGATTCACGCAGGAGCGGTCGTCGCTGCTGGAATATCGCAGGGAAAGAGCACGACCTTCAGGAGGGATCTGAAGGTATTTCAATACTTCAGAGAGGATCACGAGAAAAGAGATTTCGTTTCGGGCGGAGCTGCTGCCGGAGTTTCGGCTGCTTTTGGGGCACCGATTGGTAACATCTTTAAAATATAAAATAAAAAATTATTCGATTTGAATCGTTCTAATTTTTTGTATGAAAAAACAGGTGGAGTGCTATTCAGTATAGAAGAAGGGACGAGTTTCTTCAACCAGAGTCTGACGTGGAGAACCTTCTTCGCGTCTATGATGTCGACCTTCACGCTGAACATAGTCCTGAGTGCTTATCACGGGCGCCCAGGCGACTTGTCGTATCCGGGCCTCCTCAATCTCGGAAAATTCGATACGATCGTCTACCAAGTCTACGAGATTCCTCTGTTCATGATGGTCGGAGCGATCGGAGGCTTGCTCGGCGCTCTGTGGAATCACATAAATTACAAGATCACGTGTTTCCGAATGAAGTACATAAGACCGAGGTGGCTGAAAGTGATCGAAGCCCTGTCGGTCGCAGCGCTCGCAGCCACCATGGGTTCCCTCATGATCTACTTCTTCAACGACTGCAAGCCACTCAGCGATTTCCCGACGAAATATCCGGTCCAGATGCACTGCAAGGACGGAGAATACAGCGCTGTCGCAGCTTTCTGGTTCCAGACGCCCGAGAGTACGGTGCGATCCCTGTTTCACGATCCAAAAGGTTCGCACAACGACCTGACCCTCGCAATATTCGTTATATTGTACTTTGTCCTGGCTGTCTTGACCTTCGGCCTCACGATGTCCAGCGGCCTCTTCATTCCCTCGCTTCTAATCGGCTCGGCCTGGGGCAGACTCTTCGGTTCCGCCATCACGAAAATCATCCCATCCTGTGTGAGTTACCCCATAAAAAAATTCTCAAAAATTATGTCCCTCTATTGTCATCTGTTTTATATTGCAGGAGTATTTCGATCCCGGAAAATACGCTCTGCTCGGAGCGGCAGCTCAACTCGGCGGTGTCGTCAGAATGACGATAAGTCTGACCGCGATTTTGATAGAAGCCACGCAGGGTATTTCCGTCGGTCTGCCGGTGATAATCGTGCTCATAATGGCCAAGTGGGTCGGAGATTTTTTCAACGAGGTTCGATAAAATCATCAAACGCATGGGATGAGCTTTCGCGATTGGTTTTCTCAACGTTTCCGTTTTTACAGGGCATATACGACATACACACGCAGATGGCGGGAGTTCCCCTGCTCGCGTGGGAGGCCCCGCCGCTATCTAACAACATTTACGTCAGCGAGATAATGAGTCATCCCGTAGTCGCTCTGAAAACCACCGATAACGTGGGACACATTGTGGGGCTTCTGAAATGCGTCACTTTCAATGGATTTCCCGTGGTGGATCCGCCGAGCGCAGATCAGGTACATTTGCGTTACGAATTTTCCAAACGAATCCCGTATACATGATTTTAGAGTAAGAACAAAATTATTTGCAGAATGAAATAAATTCCTACGGAAGATTCCGAGGGCTCATTCTACGCTCTCAACTCATCGTTCTGATTAAGAATAAAATATTCAACGAATGCAGCGAGAATTGGGAGAGAGCTCTGAGCACAAAGATGTTCAGAGATGCGTACCCGCGTTATCCGGATATCGATGAGATCGACATTACCGACGACGAGAAAACGTATTCGATGGACCTTCGGCCTTTCATGAACCCATCGCCCTACACGTTGCAGCATGTCAGTCGATTTTCTTGGCTCTCCAATTTTTTTTTACGATTTTTTAAATGTTTATTAATCTGTTTCTTTTTCATTGCAGTCCGCGACTCTTCCACGAGCCTTCAGACTCTTCCGAGCGTTAGGCCTCCGACACTTGCCAGTCGTGAACGATAACAACGAGGTAAAGCAGCGGCTCGCAGCCTGTTTAAATCGCCTGTTTAAACAGCTGGATAGCAAAAAGCCTAATGCCGTAATTAAAATTCCAGGTTATCGGCATGATCACGCGAAAAGACGTCGCCAGGTACAGAATATGGAGGCACCAAGGAAGAATGGGTCTCGACGAGCTTCTCATATCCGATAAAATGTGACGGGTCCGCGTTAGTTCGATTTTAGTCAATTGCATCCGAATTCGTTTCATTAGTTGTACGCAAAGTCGTTGCCTGTAAATTTTGTATATTTTGAGGCCAACTTGAGGCTAGTCGTTACGTACAAATTATTCCAACCCATCGACATCACATTTTACAAAATAACCCGTTGACCCGTCTCGCGTTGACTGCCTCTACGATTCTTTTTATACGAAAAAATCGAAAGATAAAAAAAAAACGCAAAATAAATGAATGATGAATGCTTTATTATCCGAGGATCTTCCTGTCTAATTATTGACGAACAGCTCCCACCCGAGCCACGACCAGAGCCTGAAGAACAGGTAGACCGGAACGATCACCAACGATAGCAGGAAATAGTACTCGTAGGTCGACAGATACATCGCGACCGATAATTTCCAATATCAACCGAAGAGTCCCCTGTTCAACATTATTTTTTGGAGCACGTTGTATAGCCCCAATCAACGCTTCAGTGCAGACCTAGAATCTGAAATACCAAAGATACTCAAAATTAATTATCGGAAGAATCCGCGATAACTTCTAATCTCAATTCTGAGTACGAAGAATGTTCAAAGTTTATTGTCACCGAAAAATTCTAAAGCAACGAACGACCCGATGATCCTCGATTGATAACCATCGACGAGAGGAAAGAAACGGTAATGAAAATTCGTACGCGAATCACGTCAGCAATCAATCGCGCGCCTGCCTCTATTTCGGGCGTGAATCACCTTGACGGCGGGTTAACCCGCGTATACGTGCCTCGCGGAAGACGCGACGACGCGCTATCTCTCTCTAATCTCCAATAAACCAGGACCTTAGAATTTTTTTTCGTCGCCAAACTGTCCCAGTGTTAAAGAGTGGCACGGGCCAAAAAGTCTCTTACGTCCGAATCCCAACGATCCGCGGAGTTCGCGTCGTGAACCGTGGATCGACAGCAGCGGAGTCTCTCGAAAAATCCGCTCGGACGATCGTCTCGCTCGATCGTCACGTCGACTCGCAGCCGATCTCAGCTTCGTCGACGAGCAGCAGCGGCTCGTCCCTCGTCGCGCGTGATTCGCAATTTCCACGACGTCGGCCCGCAGTCGTCCGCCATTATCGCGATTGGTTCGTCTCGACGAGATGATCGTCGGGTGAATCTCGGCGCATGCTCTCGGCTTTATCACCGCCGAGCGGGAAAATTCGAGGCGGATAACGTCACCTGACGACGCGATGATATCGACGAAGAACTGGGATCCCTGGGACGGTCCTGGCGCTCCGAACTGGTGACTCGTATTTCTTCCTTCGCACGTCGACCTTATGAAGAAATATCCAGGTTCCCGGATTGGAGTCGAATCCTGAGGGAAATAAAAATTAATAAAAAACCCATCGTTTCTCCGAGCGAAAAATAATGAACGGACAGATTCGGTGGACGAGGAGCAAGGAATGCCAGCGGCAAACGAGTCGGGAGAGCGTCTCACCGGTGGAGAAGAGAAAAGGCGCGAGGCGACCGGTGCCGCGTCCCCACGAAACCGAAGAAGAGGCGATAATCCGACGATTCCACGACGCCCAGAGGATGGCGAGATTCCGGGCGAAGAAGAAGAAGGCGATGGAGGAGGCGAAGGCTCTGGAAGCGGCAAAGCTATCCGAGATAGCGATGATCACCGAGCTGAAGCGACGGAACGTCGTCTTTCACATAACGACGCCAGCTGCTCCTCAAGTTCGAGACAATCCTAGAGTCAATCAAAACAAACGTGAAAATTTCAACTCAGTTTCCACCTCGATTACCGCGGTCGGTAAGAGCAAATACTCGCAGCTGCTGTCGGTAATAGAGGAACTCGGTCGCGACGTGAGACTGACTTACGGGGGAAGCCGAAGCTCGGTCGAGAGACTGAAGACCGGGATCGTGCAGGCGCGAGCGCTGGTCCGCGATTGCCTCCTGGAAACCGAGATGAACGCGCGACAATGAAGTCCTCTCACTTTCCTCCTGCGAACAGCGGAGAAAGTCGGCACGAGTTACTTATAAGAAATTTATGTATATTTCGCCGAAGTCTCCAAGTACAAAGTGCACAGACGTGCGATCTGCTCAATTAACATCAGTTTTAAGTAACGTTGAATAATTTTGTTAGACACTCAGTATAAATAAAAAAAACGAATGCAGCCGAGTGACCTTGAGTCTTTTCGTCGGAAGACATTGTTAGCGTTTGACGCCCCGATTATTGTGACGAATAAACGGTTTTACGAATAAAAAAAAATTGTATGTATCATATTTCGCGAAGTCTCCAAGTATAAAGTGCACAAAACGTGCGATCTGCTCAATTAACATCAGTTTTAAGTAACGTTGAATAATTTTGTTAGACCCTCAGTATAAATAAAAAAAAAAACGAATGCAGCCGAGTGACCTTGAGTCTTTTCGTCGGAAGACATTGTTAGCGTTTGACGCCCCGATTATTGTGACGAATAAACGGTTTTACGAATAAAAGAAATTTGTATGTATTGTATAATTCGCGAAGTCTCCAAGTATACAGTGCACAAGACGTGCGATCTGCTCAATTAACATCTGTTTTAAGTAACGTTGAATAATTTTGTTAGACCCTCAGTATAAAAATAAAAAACGAATGCAGCCGAGTGACCTTGAGTCTTTTCGTCGGAAGACATTGTTAGCGTTTGACGCCCCGATTATTGTGACGAATAAACGGTTTTACGAATAAAAAAAAATTGTATGTATTATATTTCGCGAAGTCTCCAAGTATAAAGTGCACAAGACGTGCGATCTGCTCAATTAACATCAGTTTTAAGTAACGTTGAATAATTTTGTTAGACCCTCAGTATAAATAAAAAAACGAATGCAGCCGAGTGACCTTGAGTCTTTTTGTCGGAAGACATTGTTAGCGTTTGACGCCCCGATTACTGTGACGAATAAACGGTTTTACGAATAAAAGAAAATTATATGTATTGTATATTTTGCGAAGTCTCCAAGTATAAAGTGCACAAGAAGTGCGATCTGCTCAATTAACATCTGTCTTAAGTAACGTTGAATAATTTTGTTAGACCCTCAGTATAAAAATAAAAAACGAATGCAGCCGAGTGACCTTGAGTCTTTTCGTCGGAAGACATTGTTAGCGTTTGACGTCCCGATTAGTGTGACGAATAAACGGTTTTACGAATAAATTACCGCAATATTTATTTCGATGAATTTTTCGTACCCGAAAAATTAAAAGGCTAATGCGAGATTTTCCGCATGGCGACGAGCCGCTAATCGATACGCGAAGAAAAAATAAATAAAATGAGCTATACACAGATAAGTCGAAGGTAAGACGACGTAAAAAAAAGAGTCGTTGCATCGCATCGTCGTTCGCCCGTCGCAAGGCTAATTAAGATCCCGTCTAGGGTCCAGTTGCTGAGGGCAGTGCGCTGCCTTTATGCGGAATCGAAGCTTCTTAGGTGGGAGACGTCTGTCCCGCGGGAAAAGAAGGGTAGAGGGGCGGGAGGAGGAGGAGGAGGAGCCCGACGATAATCGTACGACGTTGCGCTCAAGACAACGACGAATAATACACAGAGAGGCGAACGGTTCTTCACCTGTCGGTCGTTCAACAGCCGCGTGAAGTTGCAGCCGCCGCGCCGCGCCGCGAAGGCGAAAACCCCGAAGGAAGGGGTTATGGTCAATAAACGCGACCACGTCACGCGAGGCAGCCTATCGGCGACCCCGCGCGCGCTCTCCGGCCCCTTAAAGTGGCTGGCTCGTCCGCCTGACGAAAATCTTACATGTCCGCCGATATCGCGTCCGTCCGCCGCGCGTTTCTCCGCCGTATAAATCCGGTCTTATCGGCGTCCACGTGTCGCAATCGCGTCCCAACGTACGCCCGACGCCCGAGGATTCTCACGGACGTGAAACGGTACGTGTCGAGCGTTCGATTGCTCCGCGATTCGAGGCTATCTTGCGTTTCGGTGAAACGACCGAATTGCGTCGGCCATTGTTGTGATTGGCGATAGAGCCCCGCGAGCCGCTGGGTGGAAGACGGCGTTCTTACGTCCACGCGCGCGCACGCGCAGAAGCCGCGCGTTCATTTTCTTGATTCGAAATTCCGTGAAATAAAAACAACAACGCGTCAACCGCTCGATGGTTCGATTGTTTAAATCTTTGGTGAAGTTTGTGTCGCGTTATTTAAAAACAATCGGAATTGCAAAGTGTCTGTGTCAATCCTGATTTAATTTTAATATTATTATTTTTTTTTATTTGATAAATAATTTGATAAATATAACATGATCAATTATACAGTGTCTGTTGGCGTTTAATTGAGTTTAATTTTTTGCTCTTAGCTCTCAATAGACGTAGGAATCAAATTAGATAAGATTGCGTAGCAGATTTTTTTTTGTTGGCCCGACTGACAATTAATTGTCAAATTTATCGTTGCAGCGAATGAACACAACGCCACGGATGCTGTTGGAAGTTACAGAATAGGGGAACAGAAGGAGATCTTGGATTGTGATACACGCTGAAAAAAAACACTTCACGCAGAGGAATTTCCATCGACAAGTCAAAGATGGGAGGCTCCGGAGACGGCGCCTTTTGCACCAAGAGCCAGAGCGTGTTGTGCCCGAGATTAAGAAGAAATCTTACCTGTGGAAGGTAAGGGAAATGCGAGATAACAGAAGACTGGGACTAATGTCAGAAACAGCGGAGGAACGCGCGTTGAGACTGTACACGGCGGCGGAGAGGATGAAGAACGTGAGGGCCAAGGAGACAGAGGAGCAGGCAGCACTCAGGAGAATGCAGGAGGCTCAGAGAATGGCGAGGCACAGAGCCAAGAAGAAGCGTTGCCTGGACGAGAATCTGGCTCGCGAAATTTCCAAGATCGCCGAGCTCTCGAAGATGCCGGACGCCGCGACGATAGCCCAAATGTCGGAGATGAACATGAACAAAATTTCGGCTGAGCTGAAGCAGATGATGGAGCGAGGAAAGGTACCCGAGCACATCGTGCAAATGGCCCAACTGGCGGAGTTCAGCAAAATGACGGAGCTCAACAAGATGAGCCAGGACATGGCGAAGCGTTACGAGATGGAAAAAATGGCGGAATACGCAAAATCCACAACGGAATACATGAAGATGCAGGAGATCGCGAAGATGTCGGAAATCGCGAAGATGAACGAGATGGTGAAGCTCTCGGAAATGGCCAAGTACAACGACATCAACAAAATGAACGAAATCGCGAAGATGAACGAGATGATGAAGATGTCGCAGATGGCGAAGATAAACGAGGTGCAGCGCATGAACGAGATAGCGAAGCTCAACGAGATGGTGAAGATGACGGAAATGGCGAAGTACAACTCGGACATCGCGCAGATCAACGAGATGGCGAAGGAAATCGCGAAAATGAACGAGAAGACGAAGATGAACGAGATGATTAAAATGGCAAATATGCAGAACGACATCACGAAGATGCCGGAGTACTCGAAGATGGCGGAGATGGCGAAGCTCACGGAGCTCGCGAAGCTGAACGAGATAACGATCACGAAGCTGAACGATCCACCGCCGCCGCCGCCGCCACCGCCGCCGCAGAAGGTCCAGGAGATACCGAGAATCCCGGAGCCCGTTATCACCGTGCCAAATCCGCGGAATCTTCAGAATGTTCAGACGGTTCAGGTCGCTCAGGCGAGTCCGTCGAGCACCATCAACTTCCCGACGGTTCCCGGTCAGGGAAAATACGCCCAGCTGCTGGTGATCATCGAGGAACTCGGCCGGGACATTCGTCTCTCTTACGCCGGCAGCCGGAGCGCCGCCGAACGGCTCAAGATGGGAATACAACACGCGAGGATCCTCGTTCGCGAGTGCCTCCTCGAAACCGAGCACAACGCTCGGCAATGAGATCTGTCGATACAAAAAAAAACTTAGATATCTAGACTATTATTCCTTCATAGCCGACTATAATTTTTCACACACACATACTACACACTACCCACCCACCCACACACACACGACACACACAACACACAGTCGCCGAGGTATACTGCTAAACTGATGTAAAACGTTTTTGCGGCGCTGTCTATTTTCCTAAAAAAAAAAAATTAAGAGCGTGGCCTGTATCGATTAAGCTGTACAACGGTTTAAGAGCTTGCCATTATTTTCCCGCTCCGAGCATTTCTACGGAAAGATCAGTCGTATCGATTATTATAGACTAGTTCTCGATACCGATTTTGGGATTTCTGTAGAATATTTCGAGAATTCGTGGCGCATTTACCGATTTATAATTTCTACACGGAAAGTTATCTCGAAGAAAGCTCCTTTTGGTAGAGAAATAAATGAGAGGATTCCAGATATACCGGAATTTCGAATTTTTTGTTTCAGAGCGTTTGATTCCAGGATTCTGCAGTACTTATTATAGAATAAAAAGCGGATAACGGAATTTAATTGTCTCACGAATATTATGAACTCTCTGGCTGGAGAAATGACGCAGAACTGAATCTTTTTTACAACGTTTTTCCGAATATTCCGAGTGAATTCAGAAGTTTAGGTGCGTTATCGATGAATTATTGTTTCGATATTTAAATACCCAAATAAGCACCATTGCTATTATTTACCAGTGTACCTAGTTGATTATTCCTGCAAAAAGAATTGATCAAACAAATAATAGAAACATAATTACTAAATAAAATACCGGTTTTCTAAACGTGTTACTTATTTATTCCTATCGTGGAAAAATCTCATCATCAATAATTTGCATAAAACCCGAAATACTCTAGAAGAAGAAAAAAAAAAAAAGTTCTAGGACCAAACGACAGCTGTGACGGAGGAACGCGAGCGATGCGCCGGCAATATCGACTTCCCCCGAGGTCGGTATGATTCACGCCGCCTCCTGCCACGACTTTTTCCCCTTCTCCCGCGTTGTCTCCGCCACGAAAACAAGCGGACACGCGTTACAAACATAGCCTATCCGGCCGGAAAGCCCGCTGAAACCTCGGCCCAACTGTGATAATACAAATCCCGGATTTACCAATCGACCCGTAAGTCTTATTTTTCGCAATTATCGCTGCTAATGATTTTCCTCCGCGACGCACGAATATTTAATTCACGAGCCCCGAAAAAAAAATCGACGCTGCGAGGAGAGAAAAAAAAAACCCAAATTTGCCTTCTTTCGTCAGGGCGTTTGAGTAAATAAATAATAAAAGATGGAGGGAAAGAACGGAAGCACCGAGGTGGCGACGAAGGTCCTGGAGTCGCCGATAACGGTGCCGAATCCGCGAGCCTTCCAGTCGCCGGCCGTGGCCCAGGCGAACGTAGCCCAGCCGCCCGGTCAGTCCAAGTACATCCAGCTGCTCAGCGTCATCGAGGAGCTGGGCCGTGATATCCGACCGACCTACGCCGGGAGTCGGAGCTCCGCCGAGAGGATCAAGCGCGGCATCGTTCACGCGAGAATTCTAGTCAGGGAATGTTTGGTCGAGACTGAGAGAAGCGCGCGTCAGTAATATGTTTTTTTAAATCAGGGAAAATCGCCTCGAAGACACACAAAAGAGCCAAAGTTAAAGCCGTGACTCTTGAACGGCCTTGAAAACATATCTCAGAACCAACAGGCTACCTCATTCTAGTGAAAGATATATTTTACCAAACGCGACTAACGATCCGATATTCCATTTCATACGATGCGTCGCCTTGCCAAATGAATTACTTAACGATATTTTTAAAAAACATTAGTTTTAAGACTGTTTCGATGCGTGTCAGTAAATTATTGATGAATCCGAGCCGGAAGCGGTTGAAACGAATGGGAAAATCATAGCTCTTAAGGAAAAAACAAAACGCCTTACCTACTGCTGCATTTGAGAGACAAAGGGAGAGAGAAGAAGAGTACAAATAATCTTATTCCGTGTAACTCGCGAGACAATTGATATTTGCAGTGGCGATAGACTGTAAGAGAGCTAAAGATCTGGGGATATATCACCAGAGGCATTTTTGCGTCTGGATTTATCGAACGAGGGAGGATAATGTTCCTACGTGAATTTATTAGCGTGCCAGTGAGACCTACTCGCCTATTTGTACATAGATATATCGAGCATTCCTAGCTTAGGGCACTTGGAGATAAACTAGAAATGATAAATAGAAATTACGACTGCGGCGCACCAAAGTATTTTCTCATACCAAATCACTTTGTATCTGTTTATAAAGAATCTCGCGGCGTGCTTTTACTCGCCGGTTACTCGCTGTAGTGCTCTTAGTTTTAATAAATGAAATTTACAGACAAAATGATTTTGTATTGATTGATCAAAAGCAAAGATATAAATATCCTCTCCTAATATTTCTGGACCTGTGGAACGAATGATAATGTCTGTATTTATGTTTCAGGCAATGTTTTCTACTCTGGACACGTTCGACACTGAATACTCAGGCGATTCTGTGGAATGGTGTCCCATAGAGGGATTCAGAGATTTGTTTGTCTGCGGAGCTTATCAACTGCTTCCCAGAGAGGAGGGAGGAGAAAGCACCAATTCTAGCAGTAGTCAAAAACGACTTGGAAGAATTTATTTGTTTCGAGTGATTGATAATGGGAAAGTGCATTTGCTGACAACTCTGGACACAGCTGCAGTGCTGGATATGAAATGGGCTCACACAGAGGTTCATGGCAAAGCTTTGCTCGGCGTTGTTAATTCCATTGGATACCTGCAGATCTATTGCCTACAGAACAAAGCAGATCCTCAACTAAAGCTACTATCGGAAGTGAGAGTTAATCAAGATGAAGAAGAGGTCCTGGTTCTTTCCCTCGATTGGAATACTGGCAGAGGGCAAACTGAATCTGCCTCGGAAGTACAGATTGCAGTGAGCGACTCCAAAGGCTCCATATCGCTATGCAAATTCAACGGCGAATCTCTGGAAATCCTATCGAAGAACAAGTTGCACGATTTCGAAGCCTGGATTACAGCTTTCGACTACTGGACTCCGAACATTATTTACTCAGGTACCAACGATAAAAGATACTTAAAACATAACATTTTACGAATTTTTTTCACATAATAATTTTTCAGGTGGTGATGACTGCAAGTTTCACAGACTCGATGCAAGAATGGGACTCGAGTCGATAGCTGCAAACAGAGTTCACGGTGCCGGAGTGACGAGTCTACATTCCAATGCGGAAAAAGAATTTTCCCTGGCCTCGGGAAGGTGACTGCAGATTCGATATTGCATCGTGAACTGATCTTTTACTGGATTAATTGAAAAATATTTACAGTTACGACGAAGTGCTGAGGCTTTGGGACACTCGAAGCCTGCGGCGACCGGTTTCCGAGACGAATCTCGGCGGTGGAATCTGGCGCCTCAAGTGGGATCCGTTCGACCACGAGAAGCTCCTCGCCGCCTGCATGTACGGCGGTTTTCGCCTGATCGACTGCAAGGACGACGCGAATCCGCGAATTCTCGAAGAATACAACGAGCACAAAAGCATCGCTTACGGCTGCGACTGGTCGTTGTTACCCAGCGCTTTTGTCGAGTCAAAAATACTCCACGAATGCCCGAACACTCTTCGCCTGGTCGCTACGTGCTCGTTTTACGACCATACATTAAAATTATCGAGCCTGGAGCTTCCCCGCGACTGATTTTAGGTCAGTTCGCTTGAAATTAAAAGATAAACTGATATTTACTCACCTCTCGATTACCTCTCGAATCCAACAATTTTTGGCGCAAAAATTTCGACAATTCAAACATTCAGTTTTCAAGATTGCCGCGAGAATGCGCGTCGATCGTTTTCCGTTAGAGGTTAGGACTGCGCGTATTCCAGCTCTCCGATTGGTTCGCGCAGTTGAGTGAGCCAATCAGAAACGCTAGTTAAGGTGCGTTTTCACACTAGCGACAGCGACCGTGCGAATCCAGGGACCCCAGATTTTCGCGTCGTGATCCCCGGACGCGTTCAGTCGGCCTAGTGGATGAAAATAATTATCGCGAATCGCGTATTATTCGCAAATGCAACGCCGACGACGATTAATCGTCGAGCGATGCAGAGACGAAGCGACGATAATTCGCGCTCGGTGCGCCGATCGTGAATCGAGCCGCGGGTGAACGCTGGATGGGAAGCGGTCGGGGTAAGTTGTTCGCGAATCGTTCGGGATCCCCCCGGCAGGCCCCCCATCACACCCCCGCGCACCGATTTTTAAAGGGGGCGGTGGCTCGCCGCGCGAGTGCTTTGTTATTTTTTATTTCCGCGAATTGACACGACTCCCCCACCACCCTTCGGCTCCATCCCCCCACCTCCTCGTCCTGGAGCCGCGCTCGAACTTTCCCGGCGTGAAAGAGTGAGAGAGAGAGAGAGAGGGAGATAGAGAGTAAGATAGCAGCCGGGGTCCATCTCCGAACAACAACAATGGCCGAAATCGAATTCCGGATAGACAGATATGATTAACGGCCGCGTTAACAGGCTTTTCGCGACGTTCCGCCGAACCAACGACGATGCCGCGTCTCGCCGAGCTCGAAAAGTACAGTGCGGCTAATTTCGCGAGTTCCCCGCTGAAAACGGAGTGTTTTTAATCTGTCCGTTAACATGGTGATTACTCAACTTGTTCAGACGCCTTTTTTTTGTTTTCAACATTACCTTCGCATTTTTCCGTCTTTAATCGAACGTTTTGTTCAAATAAATTTTCCAGAATGGACCTGGCGGAAACTATGAAGAACATCGTTGGTAAGGGTATGCAAACGGAGATGGGATCGCCCGGCGGTGGATCTGGCTATCCGGGCTCTGCCAGCGGAGCCGGATACGTCACCGAAAACATGTACGTGCTGCTGCAGCTCTATCTGCAGAACAAGGGATGGAATCCGAACATGGAGATGCTGCAGCGCTTCGCCGAGATGAAGGAGGCTTCCATGCTCCCCAGCGGAGCATATTTGCAGTAAGACTATAGATACAAATATCTCTGCACAAATTCTAAAGGTAACAGTGGAATAACTCAGCCAAACTTGTGATTTCAGAATGATGGCATCGAGAGTAGCGTTGGACAACGAGGGGAGACTTGTGCTCCGCGAGAACGGCAAGATAATACTGCCGTACGAGCATTTCGCGAACGCAGTGATGCTGAAGCACATGGGAGCGCCGGGGATGCACGGAATGCATCTCGGCCTCGAGGGTACGATACGCGCGGTCATGGACTCGTACACGATCGGCCGCGAGTGCTTCGGAATGGAGAAGGAGTTCATAATCGAGGTTGTGCAGAATTGTCCGAATCCGGCGTGTCGTTACTACAAGAATCAGCTGGAGCTCACGCAGAAGATGGGACACATGGGACCGACGTACATTCAGGACAACGAGGCCGCCGCCGCGTCGCTGTTGCGCTCGAGCTTTCAGCACAATCCGGCTGACTTTCAGGGTGCCCTGAGCGGTGGTCCCACGGCGAACGCCCACATGGGCGCGCCGTCCAACGACATGAGTAACCTGCGGGTTGGCGGTGGTGGCGGCGGCGGCGGTGGCGGCGGCGGCGGAGTCGTCGCCGGTGGCGGCGGAAATCAGATAAATCTTCAGCAACGTCCACCGAGCCGTCCGTCCCTGAATATTCCTCATCGGCCTAGCAACCAGGAGAAGAAGCCGAGCGTCAAGCAGCACTACGAGTCGCTGGTATCGCCGATACCGATAAACGAGCACAAGCTGACGGACTTTTTGCGCTCGAATATTGATAATCTGGAAGGACTCAGCGGCCTCGGGCTCGGGAGTCTTCAGAGCCTCGGCAACGCGAATAAGGATCTTCTTGCTTTGCACAACGGCGCTTGGACCCTCGACAACGACAAATCCTCGCGCTCGACGGGCTCGAATACTGAAGGTAGAGCTGAGTTTTCGTCGGAGACGAAGACGATAGTATCTGCAGATTCTAAAACAGAATTTTTTCGTGTTTCAGGGGGACAAGAGAAGGTCGTTCGTGCGTTCGCCGAAGTGATGAAGAACATGGCGAGAATGAAGGCCTGCGTACGGCCCGCAATGTGCAAGCCGTACGGGAAGCAATCGGAGGCGTTACAAAAAAGTATTTATAATTTCACTATCATTCGCGACTGAACCGTTTCGCGTAAGATTCTTATTCGAGCATTCCGTTGCCCCCAGCTCTGGTCGATACGATACAACTCGTGCAATCGTTGAGAAGTTTTCTTCCGCCGCCTCACATTCCGGTGTCGAGCTGGAAAAACGAAGATAAACTCAGATTAGACCACACCACATCTCCGTACCTACCAACGCTGTGAGTACATCTTTTACTAAAGTAAAGCATTTTTTTTTACCACGGGGATATTTTTGTAGTTTGGTCGGCTTCCACGTAGCTTGAATGAAGGCTTCTACGTAGAGATTCATTGATCCTAACGTAGTCGAAATTTCGTTTATCTGCTACAGAAAAGCCGGTGGTATGGAGGACATGTGCGAGCAGCGTAAGCTGGACTGAGCGCTCGCGGTACAATAATCGCGAATTTACCGTGCTACACAGTGTTCTAGTCAGAAGAAGTCATTTGGATAAATGGAATGGAAATTAGGTCGAGAGAGGACCAGACTGTTTGCTCAAAAAAGAAAAAAAAAAGTAAAAAGTGTTGGCGTTTAGGACTTTGGACGTAGTGGGAGGCAAAACTGAGTCATGCGTGGACTGTGATAAATGTGGGTAGTGAAAAAAAAAGCAAAAACGAGAAAAAAACGTAAACGAGATTAAAATTATATGTAGGTCCGGATAAAACACACAAGACGTGATTATAAATTTAAGATCTGGTTTCTCTACGCCTAGGGGAAATAATTCCTATGCGAAATCGCATAACCAGCCGGTGGTGCTTATTAGAGCGTTCGCGATCTTTGATTGACGTCCACCCATTGTCAATGTACTGAGGAATTTTTACACACAGTATTAAACGAAGAAAAACAACAAAAAAAAGAATCTATTTTTTAAACGAAAGAAAAGAAAAAAAATAGAATAAAATAAAAATTAAAAATAAAACGAAATATCAATGAGTCTCGGTATGTATCTGGTGTTTTTTAAATAAGCGATGAACGAAAGAAAAAAAAACGTAGGAAAGGAAAACGGAATTTTCTAGTCTTGGCCAATGAATTTTATAATTGTTTCTTATGACCAATGTAATATGTATATTTTTCGTTATGACATTCGTATTTGATATTTAAATATTTAAACACGACTGTGATTACGTGAGAAAAAAGAAAAACGAAAAACGGTAAAAAAAAACGAACAAAATTGAAGGAATAAGCTCCACGGGCGGGTTATATATCAATAATCGATGGTCGGTCGGGTTGAAAGTTAATCAGCGAATTAACGAACGTCCTTCCGTCTTGTGCAATACTGTTGTGCGGTGAATCTTAATTCCGATTGACTTTTGTCCCCACCCCCCCTAGACCTCTCGCAACTATTATCGTCGGATTAAACAAATGACGGCATTTGAAAAATATCGTTTGTTTCCTTTTTCTTTATTTTATTTATAATTTTTTTAAACGATAGAACTGCGTCTGTCCGAAAGAATGCGAGTTTTACGTCGGCTATGAAATAGCGAATGTTCGAAGAAGAAAAAAAAAACGAATGTATGTGGAAGTTGTTTGAAAAAGAAAGTTTTTATGTATATATTATAAACATTATTTATTTGTTGCGTTACGCAGCGGCCTCGCTGTTCTTTTTTGATAATATATTTGTTGGTGAATGTCGCGTTCTTCCGCGACGCCGAAAATGCTGCAATATTTATAAGTCGTCGATTCTTTTTTTAAATTCAGATTATTTCGTCTTATCTATAATTATTACCTGTTATCTTACACTCTCACCTGTGTATCAATCATCGTAAACACTCGATGAGACTCGTCATCGTAAATAATCATATGTATTGAATAAACTCAAAGCGTACAGAGGTTTGTCGCGTTATCGAAGAGCCGTACTGAATGTGCAATGACAAAAAAAAATTAAAATAATCATCACGACTCTGCGTAGCCCGACAACGATAATAATTGTACTCCGGTAAAGATTCCAATCCTTAAACACGATAAAAAAAATAAACGTCTCGCCCCCTGGAACAAGCAACGGGCGCAAAAACTTGCGGAAAACATACACTTGAAAGTTCGTATTTCCGAACAATCGACGAAATATTTGCTAATAGACCAATGGCGAGACGTTGCGCTGTTCCAACGGTGTGAGACAAAAACATAATAATGATAATTGTACACCAAACGCTACTGCTGTGTCTGCACTGCTAAAACTTGACGTCGCTTGCCAGTATTACTCTCCTGTATTCCTGCACAATTAATTCAACGTATCGATTATTAAAGTTTTTACAAGTGTGAATTCGACTTCTCTTTCTCGACCTCTCCTCATGCATTTGTCGCGTCTTTCCTTCCCATCGATATTACAAAGAAAATAAGACATGAACACATGTTTCATTTCTACATCGAAAATGTGGTATTTAAAAAAAATTTCGAAAGTCCCGCCTTCGATCGATAATCGAATGCGACACAATCGATTATCGAATAGTTTTGGCGCGCTTCCGCTGATCACGCACGACAAACAAAGGGATTCAAAACACACGTTGGCCGAAACGTTTTATACAACCAGTGGCCAGATTGGAGTACCCCTTCGGTGGAGGGGCCCAATCAAATTGGAAGAAGAAGAAGAAGAAGAAGAAGAAGAAGAAGAAGAAGAAGAAGGATTCAAAACACAAAGACACAAAGCAACACAAAGAGTGATAAATACGATTATGTTGGACGTGGAATAGATCGGCGATTCCGAAAGTATTTCTGAAATAGCGAGGAGCCCGGACGAAACGATGTGGGAGGACTTCGGAGGGTCCCGAAAACCCGGAGGTTTTCATAACAAACGTTTCAACAGTAAGTTAATTGCGTTATCGATACATAACCTTCTCTCCATCGATCCGAATGATCTGTTTAACGTAAAAAAATAATGCAGATAACAGAGACGCAATGCCGTGGAGCGCGAACGATCCGAACAGGCCGAAACTGTCGTTCACCATGAAAAGCCTTTGCAAAGGAAGAGGTCAACCCCTGAGCTCTGCGATCAGAAGAATGTCTGACGAGAATCTGATAATGTCAGTGGGTTCGGACGACGATTCTCGACCAAGAATCGTCAGAACGCTTCGCTCGAGATGGAACAGTCCATTGCTTCGCCGAGCGGTCAGCGAGCTCAGTGGAAGTGAACGTAACGCAGCTTTCAATCCGTCCCACGGATACAAAATCACTGTGAGTGTTGCCAAGGCCTTTCGACAATTGCAAGCAGTCCCTTTGAGCGGCAGTTCTAAGTAGAACCACCAATTTTTGCGGAATGAAAGTACTTTGCATCTATTTTCCACAGGTTTCCAGTAGTCGCATGTGTGACAAGGAATTTCTACTGAACACTTTGCGCATCTTGACAGCGCCAGATTCCTTTGTACCAATAAAGGCCAGTATGGTGATAGCATTATTGGGAAATTTGTGTCTCTTTGCACTGATTCCATTGGTGCAACATATGTTTACTAAAAAAAAAAATTGGGCATACAAAGTCTTTGTTTCAAGGTAGTATTCATGATTGCAGTACGAGCAAAATGCTCACTTCGCGTGGTTCTACGTGGACGATGAAAAAATCTCGGAAAAGCTCGAATACTGCGACAAAACAATCTCGGATATCGCTGGTTTTAACATGCGAGTACGCGTCAAGCCGGGCTTCCCGCGTTACGAGCTGGACGACACGTTGAAGGAGCGGATGACGAACGCAATCGCGAGCAAATATCTCCCGGAGCAAAACGCACTGGATCTGTCGCGTTTCCACCACAATCCGAACCTCGTGGACGACTATTACTGCTCGCTAACGCGGGTGCCGATCCTCATCGCGGCGTTGAAAATTCTCATAAACGCACTGCCGAATTTGGTGGAGATAAGTCTGGACAACAATCAGATATACAGCCTCGACAATCTGAATCTGTTGACGAAATTGCCGAACTTGAAGATTCTCGGTATATGTGACAATAAAGTGAGTCATTGGCAGGATTCTCAGCCTCAGTTGCAGAGTTTCTCTAACTGAACGCGTCTTTCGCCCGCAGATCAACGACATGGATCAACTGTACGCGCTGCAGGACTTGAACCTCGAGGAACTGCGTATGGCTGGGAATCCCGTTTGCCAAAAGTACAACGGACGGCATCGCGAGTTCGTCAGGTAACGTAAATGACTAAAAAAAAAAAAGGCGAAGGTACGAGCGGTTTAAAAAATTAAAAAATGCGTCTTGCGTTGGAATCGTGATAAAAGGCGTATAAAAGCGAGATAATATAATTGTTGATGAGGCGCATCGATATGCCGAACTGTTAACGGGAAAACGAACGTAGCTTGTGGTCTGTGAACGTAAGTGTAATCGAATAATTGCATGATTCTTTCTAATTCCTCCATTAATGAAGAAAAAAAACTTTTGTCTATGTTTGCAACGATTCACACGGATCTTCCATACGCCTGGCTTTTGATTCTTCACAGCGACGTCCGGAAGATATTTCCCCATTTGTTGCGATTGGTGAGTATGCAAAGTGATATCCATTCTATAATCGGCGACTCTGTTTCACTGAGCTTTTTGTTTTTAATTTCAGGACGGCGTCGTAATGCCAGCGGGGATTGGTTTCGACCTCGCAAGCGAACGAGTCGCGGTGCCTGCGGCTCAGAATGTCTTCTCGCCGAACGACAAGGCCAGAGAAATTGCCGCTGGATTTCTCCACGAATACTTTCGGGTCTTCGATAGCGAAGATCGTCAGCCGTTGCTGAACGCGTACGACGAGCTCGCGTGTTTCAGCATGGCGGTTTCCCTGTTGAGCCTCAAGAACATGTAAGTGGTAATACTACCACTCGATTTCATTCGCATCTCGAACAACATTTTTCACTCGAACAAAAACTAATTTAGCCGTCGCTTAACAGGCCGGAGACTTATTTGCCGAACAGTCGCAACTTGGTCAAAGTTCTTGACGACACGAGGCGAAGAAAGATGCTTAAGCAAGGACGACTGTCGGTTGTCGCGTTCATTACGAAGCTGCCGCGAGTGCAACACGATCTCAGCAGTTTCACGATGGACGTTTGTCTCGTTACGGTGAGCGGCATCGTTGTGAAATTTATTATTCCTATTATTTATTGCAGAAGACAATTGACGTTCCCTGTTTTCAGGAAGCGATGATGTTGGTCACGGTCACGGGAATCTTCAGGGAAATTGAGACTGCGGGACAGCCGATTCGGTACTTCACTCGGACCTTCATAATCACGCCGAAAGGCACCGGTTACTGCATCATCAACGAGATGCTTCATATCACCAGGGCGACGAGGACTCAAGTGAAAGAAGCCTTTCAATCAACGACGACGACTGAGACGACTGCAGAGGCGACCACGTCGACACCAGCTGCGATAGAACTGGACGACGACGTGAGAGCGCAAATGATATCTGCGCTTCGTGATCGCACCAAAATGACCCTCGAATGGACTATCAAGTGTCTGAACGACGTACGATGGGATTTTGATACTGCGTTAGCCGCGTTTCAGGAGTGCCAGGCACGCGGTGCGATTCCCTCTGATGCCTTTGAGAAGTAACGATCGCCTGCTCGTAAGGCGTAAAAGTATCATTATCATTTTCATTTAATAGTCGGAAATTTCGTCGGCTCGCGCATAGCGACTCGCGATTCATAGACCGACGTTTGAGCTTAAACGCAGGTGGAGACCTTAAACTTTAGAGCTCTTAACGTAAGCGAGATGCGACGAATATTCAAGAGCTTCCAGCCAAAAACATCCACTGCCACAAATTGCGTGGACTTTATTTAATTTCTGTTTTGTTATTTTTGCATTTTATTTTATTTCTGTTTTCATTTTTTTTTATTTTAAAGAATTCAACTCAGTGCAGTTGATATATTTGTGATTCTTGTTCTTGACTATTAATTCTCCCCGGTAATGCAAATTCGTCGGGAACGACCCGTTCATTTAGCTTTTAGTTGACTCGGGAGAGCTAATAGAAAAATTTAATCGCGACTGGACCTTCATCGCATTAGCCTTCGTTGGTAATCGCGACTGGGCCTTCATCGTATTAGCTCGTGACTATCCGACGCATACGACGAAAAAAGGGCAGAGCCCACGGGAATTGTGTACGGCGGACACGAGTAGCATAAGTTTATATAAAAAAAGGATCTGACTTTTTTACATACTCGTTTTGAATTGATGTATTTACAAACAGGAAAGAAGTAATTCAGACTCGTTTCATCGAGCAAAGCGTCAAGCAGAGTTGAAATTATTACAATTTTATTTACGTGTAGCGAAAAGTTCTGTTCTTCCTACGAAAAGTGTTACCACTTAGTATCGGTTCTACATACGGATTAATCGTGATATGCCTAATAATCCGTAGCGCCACTTTGGTCGTTTTTTAGTTCCTTTTTCAGATAAATTACTGTTAGGTTTTATTTATAAAGAAATTCTCGAGAACGCGATCTCGATTGGTCTCCTCAGTTAATATAAGGACATTATTTTTGTATTGGCTTACGAATGCGGAAGGGTATATAATACTTGTTATACCGTTGATAGTACAAAATACCGAATGAAGACAAAAGCGTCAAGTTACAGTATCAAAGTGTAAGTTTAAGAAGGAAAGAGCCTTCTAAGGAATAAAAAGTTCTGTTGAATATCCATCATCTTGCCCGTTCCACATTTATTAAACTCACGAATCTGGTATAAAAATTAATCTTTACGTAAAATCGGTAGTTATAATACAATTGGACTCAAACGTAGGCGCGTCTCCGCAGAGTATCAACAATGAAAATGCATTAAAATGCTTATTTCTCCAGCGTCTCATTTAACACCTCGTAAAAAATTAGACAGAATCACCGGACGACGTTGGATTTAAACTAAAAAAAGAAAGAGTTAAATGCCACACGCGCTGTAAATATTAATGGACGAATAATCTTCTGCGTTGCGTTCCAGGATAATTTCGTATCTCGGTGAATCCAACCGTTTCCGATGATCTTCCTCAAATTCCGTTAAATCTGTTTGATGAATCTTTCGTCTCGTTGGTGTCGCTTGATCTATTGTAAGGTTCCTCCTACAACAAAATTCGAAACAATTGACGTTGCAGCTGATATTAATTCTTGTTTATTTTTTCCAGAAGCACCGTACCTGATGGGCCTCCAGGACGAAGATGACGTCGTCAAGGAAGTAATAAGCCTGGCCAAGATCGCCTTCGCACAGATACGGAAGTTTGCTCCAGGCGAGACAGCGCAGCCCAACTGGCGCGAAGACTCGGTCAATGAGACCGGCAATCTGGCCCTCGAGGCCGTTGCCCTTGATGGGCAGATACTCCGAGGGTTTGTGATCGCCCCTCTGTCCAACCTCGACGTACGGATCGAACGGAAGCACCAGTGCCACGACGAGACGTCCACCAGGAGCCAGCGTCGTCCTCAGCTGTCGCAGAAGCGTGTCGGGACGGTCGCAGCGATCCAGAAGATTGAGACACAGCACAACATTGAAGGGACCAGCCTCCTTGTGCCACTTGTCGATATCCAGGACCCTGGAAACATCAGAAACAAATTATCTCGTCGTCTCGTCTCTAGGGAAAATAATTGGAAGCTTTATCACCGGCGATAACCAACCGGGCGACGTCGCCGAAGAGGAAACCGGATAGGGACGATAATATAAAACCCGAAGACGCCCGAACTGACGGGAGTCGGGAAATGCCGGGAAACGCGGTAATGGCGCGAGTGAGCCGAGCCGAGTTCGGCATAAAAGCCTCGTAAACTTGTACTCCAATCAATCGGTCTCGCGTTCCGGTGAAGTCGTTGCGCCGGCGAAGCGCGTTGTACATCTATACGCGCGGTCTTTACTCGCTCGCGATATGGCTAAAGGGGATGGATGTTCGGTGGGTCGGTTAGCGAACGTCTTCTTCTTGAGTGATTGAGCACGAGACCTTTATTGCCCCGGGGCCCTTTGCGCTGACTGCGACAAAAGTCCTCGGACAACCTAAGTTCGTTTGACCATCCGGCGAACGCGGTAAAGCGCGTGTCGAGCGCTATTCGAAGCTCCTCAATTAGTTAATCAATTAATTAATGAATTAATGAATCAATCGATGAATCAATTAATTAATCACTTAATGAATGAATTAATTCATCAATTGACGAATCAATTAATTAAGCAATGAGTTAAGGAGAGAATGCATCCGCCTCACCGAACATTCACCTCGCGTTTAATTATCTTCACCAACGACTCACGTGTACTTGCGCTTCGCCAGCGCCCATCTCATAGGGGTGGAAATATCCGTAGCATAGACGCGCTCGAAGAGATGAGCGATGTGCGCGGTGATAGCCCCGTCACCGGCGCCGAGATCAACCACCGAGTGCCACGGCCCGGCGAATCGACTCGCCTCCATCAGCTTCTGAAACTGCTCGCCGGAGAACACGTGCATCGAGCCTCGCCCGAGGAGCCTGCAACCAGAAAGCAAGGAGCAATCGTTTTATACAGAGAATTTCGCACAGTTGGTCGCAAGAAAAAAAAAACAAGAAAATTGCCATTCTCCAGAATCATTTGGGATCGCTGAAAAAAGCTTGAGGGCTTCGTTGAAAATATCAGCGATGAGCGGAGGAGCGAAGGGACAGCAGCGGAGGGGAGAAGGGAGGGGTTGGACTGCTTAGAGAACGAGGATGGGGTGCATAAGGTGATCGCGGCGTTACCAAGATCGCGCGGTGGCGATCCATCAATGCCGGCGCGGTGAACGCGGTGTATTTTGATCGTGAATTCAGTTAGTGAACACAGCCGCGATATAAATAAGGCGCGGTGTCTCTCTTCGTCGGTGTGGGTCGTCGTCTCCTTTCCCCTCCTTCTTCGCCTTCCGCGGCGGTTTACCTCGCGAACCGCGGTGCCATCAATTAAGGAGCACCTCTCCCGGCGTCCCCCGTTGAATAATAAACGAAAATACGAGCAATCCGAGTGGAAGAAGAGAGAGGAGAGAGAGAGAGAGGGCAAAGTATTCGGTGACGGAAGAAGCGGCAGTAAACGAGTATAGAGGAGCACCGAGAGAGAGAGAAAGGCAAGAGAAAAAAAAAGGAGAGATGAGGAGATAAAAAGAGGGAGGAAAATAAGAACATAAACAAAAGCAAAATAAGAGCAGTACGAGGAGCCTCCGGATTTTGAGCATTGTTCGCCGTTCCTCTCGCGCGCCTCTTCCCACCTTTCTCCTCTTCATTTCACCCCCTTCGCGCTATCCACTGCGTCCCCCGTGGATTTCATTCTGGACGCTGCTCTCTCTCTATCTTTCTCTCTCTCGCCTCGCGGTTGGTCGGCAGGACTGGACCGTCCACCGAGGGATTTTTTTTTTCGTCAGACCTGCCGATGGGGACGCGAAGCAACACCGCTCGTCTTTAATTTGGAGGCTGCTGCTGCTGCTTCTGCTGCTTTAGCTGGCCCCCGGAGCTGGCGGCACGCGGTCTGCGGAGAAAGAGCGGCGTGGCACAAGAAGGCAAAAGCCTCTCCGATCGTGGCGGGCATCGCGACGGCCTCTCGCTTCCTCGATCGGTTCCCTCTTCGCTGTATCCTTCGGCGATGGATATTACCGTCTTCCCGGTCTACCTTCGGACTACACTTTTCCGCTAATTATCACGATAATTCGCTTATCACAGATTAAGGTCTGAAGCTATTAAACAAAAAATGAATTGTACGTGGATTTGGGTAAAACGGATGCTGTAAAAATTCACAGGTCTGAGGTCTGAAACCATAAAAAAATAATTTTTAATGGATATTGTGGTTGTGGATATTGATAATATAAATGCTATAAAAATTTACTGATCTGAGGTCTGAAGCCAGAAAGAAAATGTAATTAATTTAGGCAGTATCAATGCTATAAAAATTAACTGGTTTGAAGCCAGAAAAAAAAATTCTGTGGATTTGGGTACTTTCGATGCTATCAAAAGCTGCAGCCTACGAATAATCAGATACTAAAGCGTGAAAACTCAGAGCCTTGGGGGACAGCAAATCGTCGGGCAAGCAATAATTAATCAATAAAGTACAATTCGCTCGATGCTAGTTGGCACGAGTGAAGCCTAAAGGTGACACACAATCTCGCTCTCGCTTCCCGCGCTCTCGTCGGTCTGCACGCGCGCTCATACTACTGGCGCGCATAACGAGCGAGCGGGAGGACGCTACGTAGGCAACACACCACCGCTACTCGCTGCTGCCGCTGCTACTGCTATCCGCTAGTACTACTGTTATTATAGCTTTTTTGTAACTCATGCACGTAATGTCGCACATTTCGTGCCCGCAAAGCGTGCGTGAGATCGCGTATTATGCTTATGTCAACGTAGATAATTTCACGTACGCCATCTGGTGCGTGAAGTTATCTACATTACTTCACGCACACATTGGCGTGCGTGAAACTATCTACAAGATGATCTCACGCACGCTTTGCAGGCACGAAGATGTGCGACATCACGTTGACATTCGTTACAAAAAGTAGTATGTGATAACATGGGCGACAAAGCGGCCGTCCCGCGGAGGTTAGGAAGCAGTGCACTCGATTTGGCGAGTGCGCCGCTTCCTAACCTCCGCGCGTAAAGGCCGCTTTCTCGCCCTTGTATCACAAAGTACTATTATACGGCGGCACGCTGTCTGTCTATTTCGCTCACGTTCCACTGGTCCTTCCTCCTCTTCGTCATCGTCGTCGTTGGTGCTCGCGAGTCTCGTCAAGCCCGGTCCTTTTCCACTGACTCTTCTCGTGGCTTCTCCTCGTCTCTCCGGGAGAAAGAGAAAAAAATATGAGAAAGGGGGAGGGGAGGAGAGAAAAGGGATTCCCTTCGGGTCTCCAGAATCTCGGAGAATCCGTGGGGGCAGAAGCGGGGAAAACCTGGCGGTACATAAATATATACGCAAACGCTGCGATACACACGCGAATCGACACTTATCGTCGCGAATCTCTCGGCAAGAGCGCGTTTACGATCATTCGCTCATTCCCGTTCCGCCACCCACGCGCGGTCGCCACGTCGCCCTCCCCTCCTCCTCCTTCTTCGGTTCTTCGTCGCTGAATAAACTCGCGCGCGATTCCCGCGATTTTTTTTCGAGTCCGCTCGGACTCCGCGGTTTATCGCTCTGCACCGAGACTTTTTTCTCTCGCTCTCTTCTCTCCGTTTCCCTTCCCCCTATCGCCGACTCGTGTACTACCGAAGCTCGTAAAGTAGCGCGCGCGGGGGCGCGAAATTCTTCTCTTTTATTCCTCCGTGAATGTTCAGAAAGAGAGGAAGAGAGACAGATGTACAGAGCGGGTGAGGGGAGGGGGGACAGGAGGGAGGAGAGGAACCGTTTACCTAATAATAGCAATAATATGTTAATCGGATGCGCGGCTATCAATGTTTCGCCATCTAAAGAATTCCCGAAGAACGGGAGAACCGAAGAGTCTGAACGAAGGAGAGAAAGAGAGAGGGAGCGAGAGAAGCGCACGCGCGCTGCTATCGAATGGACTCCGGGTCTCTATTGTTTGCAAATTTCCGTGTTCCACGGGCGAACGCGTTGCGAGCGCTGGATCGTCTCGATGCTCGCGCGTCGGATTCCGCGCGGTGAAGCTGACCGCGTTGCGACGGACAATTCTTGTAATACGTGCGATTATCGCTATCACCGCGCATGCGCGGTTGATCAGTTTCACCGAACGGTAAGGGTACTACGGCTATCCGCGATAGTTGCGCGCGCAGCCGGCTGCTCATTGTGTCCGAGGCGCAGAAGGCCTCAGGGTGATATCGCTGGAATCTGTATTCGCGAGGCCGGGCGTGAAACACAAGTGTTTCACGATCTGCGCGTCGCGTATTCCAATTGAAAATAACGCTCGGATATATCGCGTTTCATGATCGCGATAATTGATCGGTTGTACTGAACGGTACATCCGACCGGTTGATCGGTTTTGATGAATTCGCCGGACGAAAAAATTTCTATTTTATTTTATTGTCAGTGGATATGGTCTTCAAAAATATAATTAAAAAATCATCTATTATCGATACTATTATTAAATCTATTATCGATTTATTGTTTTACCAACGTCAACGATTGGTTTTATCCTCTTATTGATATCGCTTTACCAACACTGACCGTATCTGCAGTAATATGAGATAAGAAAGTGCGAGGGAAAAGTGTGCACAGAAGATGAATAGATTATATTATACAGAAGAGAGGGTGATTGATCCAGGGGTCAAAGAATCGCAAAGAGCACCCCCGGAGTCCAAAGCCGCACGCGCTGCGGGTTCTACGTTCGCCCCGTGTGTCCCTTCGACCTCGCCCGTCAACTCCGCCGGAATAATCATTAAACGGCTTCGAAAGTCCATGGCGACGACGACGGCTACATCAAGCAGTTGGGAAAAAAAAAAGAAAAAAATCCGTAAGAGAACCCATCTACTTAAACAGGCGAGAGCGAGCCCGATAACGAGAAAGCCACCCCTCGACTCGGGCTCGAAGGGCTGTAACTAATCTCTCTCGTTTAAAGGAAGAACGAAAGGAAAGAAAGTGGAGGAAGGAGAAGAAGTAGAAAAAAAAAAAAATCCTTTTACCCCCCGACTGGAAACCGAGTCAACTCGCGAGTCCGTGTACATTATACAAATACACAGGGAGGAGAAGAGGGGAGAGGACGCCTTGGTCCCCGGGGGGAGGCGGGGGGAGGAGGGGTGAAGGGGGGACCCTAACTCCGCGGGGTTCGGCGGAGAATCGAGCTGCCGTAGTCGTGAAGGAAATGTGGAGGGGATGAGGGGTGAGGGCTGCGAGTGAGTACGGGAGGGGAGGGGAGGGGGTGAGTTAGTTCACGCGGCGGAAGGACAGAAGCCTACGGGGCGACGGACGTGCAGTAGGCACCGGTAATAGTGGAACAGAATGAGAGGAGGAAGAAACAACGACGGGGAGGGAAGGGGGAGGGATGGAGGAAGAGAGGAAGAAGGAGCCGGAATAATGGTGGGAGTCAGAGTGGAGACTGCTCTCGGTGGAGGACGAAGGAGAGAAGGGGGGGGGGGGGGGGAGAGGAGGAGAGGTAAGCGAGAAGGTATGGGAAGTCGTGGGGAGAAAAAAGGGAGATAGCGCGTATTTAGCATTCTCCCTACTGGGCGGCGGCGGTGGCGGCGGAGCGTCGTCTCGTTAGCCGCGTTCGCCTCGTCGCCGCGCAGTTTCGTCGCGGCCGCGAGTCTAGGGAGAGCGAGAAAGAGATAGAAAGAGAGACCGATAAGCGAGAAAGAGGAGAGTACAGCGCGCGGCGACGGAGTGGGAAACGGCGTCGCGAAGGGAGAACCGACGGCCGCTGCGTCCTCAGAGTAAAAGAGGAGAGAGTGAGAGAGAGAGAGAGACCAAAGCGCCTCGCGCTTCTCGGGTAGGGATATACACACACGTCGAAACGAGAGACACAGGCGGCAGAGTCGCGTCGCGTCCTGCTGCGACGGCGGGGGTTAAGTGGATCGCCGTGTGGAACTTAAGCAGCGCGACAGGGAGGAGGAGGGGAGGAGGGGAGAGTCGAGTTTTCGGATCTGTGAATTCCGAGGAAGATGCTGGATGTGGGCGTGCACGCTGGACCGTCGATCGAGGGGGGGTCAGTGGGGAGAGCGGTGAGGGAGAGGGGGGGATGAGAAAGTGGAAGAGGAGGGGGTGAGGCCACGCCCCGCGGGCGAGGTGGAGGGGGGCACAGGCGGACGAGGGGGCAGATGAGGGGCATAGTCGAGGGGAGGGGAGCGAAGTCTCGCCCGCGGCGGTGCGGCGACTCGGGCGGACAATTATACACACGAGTTTGCAAATGCGCCGTGTCCTCGCGCTCGCGAAGCCGGGGAGCAGGGAGGAGGGGAGGGGGGATTGGTGGGAGGCGCACGGGGGTCGGGTTATAAGCGCGGACGCGGGTGGGTGGTCGGGCGGCGTCTCGTGGCTCGGGCGGAGAGACAACTGAGAAGAGGAACCGGGAGGAGGGGGAGGAGGAAGAAGGAGAAGGAGGAGGAGGAGGAGGAAGAAGAAGATAAGGAAGAAGAGGAAGAAGAAGATGAAGAAGAAGAAGAAGAGAGCAAAGTGTGCGCGTTGGTGGAGCAGAGAGGAGGAGGAGGAGGGGGGTGGGGAGGGGGGAGCCTGTTATTTCGTTCGGTCGGGAAGGCGCGAGGGAGGCACTACACACGCCGTGCGCTGGCCGGGGTGCCGGGGGTTAAGAGACAGGAGCGAGAGGGGAAACAGATTCTTAAACGGGATCGTTATGCGTTCGCATTCTCTCGCTCTCTCCTCCCTTCCCTCTCCACCCCATGCATCGCTCTCTCTCACTCTCGCGATCCTCTCTTTCCCCCTCCTCCTCCCGGCTTCGCTCTACGAAGCTACTACGCTCTTTGGAAGCTCCTTTATATGCCGTATATATACACACACGGATATGTGTATATATACGTCGCGCTCACTCGGACAACTCGACAGTTTCCCCGACTTGTTTTCCTTCTCCCTCCCCCTTCTCTCTTTCTCCATCTTTCCTCTTTCCTCCTTCGTCGCGAATTCTCTTTTTACTTGTTTCTTCTTTATCTCCGTCGTGCCAGGACTCTCGTGATTGCCGCCGGAGACTCTCTTGTTCGACTCTCTTCCTCTCCCTCCTCCCCCTCCTTCTCCTCCTCCCTTCCTCTCTGTCTTCGGTCTCCTCCTTCGAGTGCTTCAACCTATTCTTATTCTTAGCCTTCGATCGTTCCTCCTTCCGCGCCTCCTCCCACTCCTCCTTCTCCTTCTTCTCCTTCTTCTTCTCAGGGTTGGCGCAGTTTGTCTCTCGCGCAGCGCCTACATCGGTATATGTGAATGCGAGCGCACGCCGCCAGGGCAAACGTGATCACGCATCGCACATCGCGTCACCTATCGGCTCGAGCTGTGCCCGAGAAGCATATACGACGCGAGTGGTGTACAAAGGGAGCGTATGAATCCATATACATAACCTATACGTACGCTTCGGCATCAAGGGGACGAAGGGGCAGAAAGGAGGGCGAGGGAGGAAGGAGGACAGAAGAGGTGATGTGCGCTCGAGCGACAGATCAGAAGGACAAGCGAAGGCGAGTGATGGAATCGCAACTTCACGTCACCTTTATTCCCGCATTCGTAGCACTTCCATTTTTACACATAGTGTTTCCCTTACTCATCCGAAGAACCAAATTTCCCAAATAAAAAATAATTGCAAATTCCAATAACGTTCCCTAATTTAACGTTCAGAGACTACAGCGTTCCGATGGCTGTTTTAATCGGAGTGGCATCGACGCCGCGATTCGCCGACTCGGACGATAATAACAATAAGAAAGTCCGGGACAGTCGGGGGAAAGAAAAGACGAAACAAGAAAAAAGCTCGGGCAACACCCAGTTTTGGCTGGGCGTGTACGAACAGAGCCAACGGGTTTAATGAGTAATTAGCGGGGCGAGTGTTCTCGCAGGGCGCAAACTCGCGCAGCAGCAGCAGCAGCATCAGCAGCCCGGAGGGGAGGCGACCCTCCCGGGCGGGCGGTTCACGCCCCTCCCTTATAATTACTGGACGGTGCTGTATAGACTCGGGCGAAGGAGTCCGGAGCAGACGTAATACGGGACACGTATATATATGTCTGTAGATATATAGATACATATATACAAGTCGAGAGGAAGCTTTTGCTATATATATAGAAGAAGCTTGAGACGTATTCCCAGGGTTCGGGGAAGCAGGTCGCCTTTCCCTCCGAGTATCCGGATGGTGAGAACTGGCGCATGCGCAGATCTTAATTACGAGAGGAGCGGGTTGCCAATCGGGAGAAACACACCCTACGCTCTTTGCGATAAAGCAGCAGCAGCAGCGAGGACGCGCGTTGGCTGGGTGCGCAAACGCCCTAATGATAATTACTGACCAACGAGCCGGGGCCAGCGGCGAGCGGCCAATCAGGAGTTGCGGATCTCGCCCCGTCCACCCCCGCCGCGGGACGAGGGAGGAAAAGAACGCCTGGAGCGCCTGGAGTCTCTCTCTCTCGACCCTCGAGGAAAAAGGGGAAAAACTGTGAGGACTGTGAGACTGTGTCCGGGCTTCCAGGGTTCGTTCGCCGCTGGGTGAGACGAGCTGGGAAAGCAGAACCCTGCATTATCGCTCTTCTATCAGTGCATACACTGATAAAAATTGTATGATTTTTTTTCGCGTTAAAATAGTTTTGGAATTTTTTTTAATTTTCTCACTGATCCATTTTTGGACAATGCGAGTTTTTTCTACTTCGCTGCATTATCGCTCTTCTTAGACGTACACTGATACAAATTGTATGACTTTATTTTTGCGTCAAAATAGTTGTGGTATTTTTTCAAATTTTCTCACTGATCCATTTTTGGAGAATGCGAGTTTTTCTACGTCGCTGCATTATCGCTCTCCTTAGACGTACACTGATAATAATTTTATAACATTTTTTTTTCGCGTTAATATAGTCGTGGTATTTTTTTTAATTTCCTCACTGATCCATTTTTGGAGACTGCGAGTGTTTCTACGTCGTTGCATTTATCGCTCTTCTCAGACGCACACCGATAAAAATTGTTTGACATTTTTTCTCGTCAAAATAGTTTTGGCCATTTTTTTTTTATTTTCTCAGTGATCCATTCTTGGCGAATGCGAGTGTTTCTGGGTCGTGTCGAGGAGTCGAGGAGATAGGACGAGTCTATGCTCGATGAGAAGCCGATGCAGTGGCCGGGGGATAAAATAAAGGGCCGGAGAATCTCGCACTCGAGAACTCAGTATCGACGGGGTCCAGTCCAGGGAGAGGTAACAGGTGGCGCGCGGAACTAAACATCCCCCTTCTTCTTCTTCATCTTCTCCCACTTGAATTCTGTGTCTTCGAGACGTCCATATACGGGGCCTCATACGGACCCCGTCGTCGTATCTTCCGAGCTTTCTCTCTCGCACTCAGCTCCCCTCAGCTCCTTACCGCTCCGCTGACGATTACAAAAACTGGCTACCGGCTTCCGTCTGTTCGATCTCGCACACTCGGCGCTCTCTTTCGACCGCCATTTTCCACCCCCTTCCCTCCCGTCTTTGGTCCATTATTTCTATCAGCCTATTCGAGAGAAATAATATCATTGAATCAAATGTCGAATCAAAAGCAAATATCAATAAATTCTGGGCTTGCGAAAAAAAAATTCCTTCTCGCCAGATGAAATAATATATATTTACAATTCAATGCCAAATTCTATCTTTTTATTTGTCCTCGAACGTTTAATCGTCGCGGCTCAGACTCGGAACACACATTTTCCCGGCGGCAAATAAATTATTTGTCAGTCTGATAAATTACACGTCGATGTAAACGTTTGTTCGAATCAACGTGAGCGGCTTCGCGGTCAGTAATTTACGAATTTTGCGTGGCGACAAGAAAGGGCGAACGTGTACCTCCTCCTCCTCCTTCACGAAGAAGGGGGAGGAGGAGGAGGAGGAGGAACGAGGCAGACTTCGAGTGAGTGGTTGATTTTGTTTGGCTCGCATTTTGCAGGCCGGGAGACTAATTATGATTAATCTGCGAGGCCGCGGTGAGCGATAACCGGGAGCTCGAGACCCGAGAAGCAGAGGAGGAGAAGAGGCGAGCGCGTAATTAATATTCTCGGCAGGGCGACGCGAGAGCGATTTCAACGTCATCCAGGTGACTCACGAGAGGATCTTGCTCAGCTCTACTTGGAATTATTTCTAGCGCACCTCGCGAGGCTCGCGCCACATGCATTTTTAATAAGCATCTGCGACATCAAGACGTGAGAAATAAAAAATAAATAATAAATAGTGAAATAATAGTAATACGCTTTGCTGACAGGATAATTGTTAGGCTCTTCCCGATAGAATCTTCCCAACGACGACGACGGAAGACAGACTCGAGGCGAGAAAAGTGACGAATCCTACTTGATTATGTTTTACGCTGATGTGATAATTCCATGGGCGGGCAGATATAAAATCCATCATCATTTGGAGTTGTTCCCCATGCTCTCTCCTCTTTCTTACTCTCTCGACAACGACCTCCGCCTCCGAGTCTCGCCTCTCAGGTGCTTACTGCACATCCAAGGTGATGCGTGTTGACTGCGACTCTCGTCTCTCGCTTTTATCGTGACTCGCGAGAATTCGCCAGGCGTCGACGTCGCTGAGAGAAAGTCGAGTCGACGGTGTAACAACCGTCGACTCCAAATTCGTTAATAAGCGTCCAAATCATCGCCGACGAGATTGGAATTATTCGCGGAGGAAGACGAATGTCAGGTAAAAGTGGTCAACCACTTTTCTCACCCAAGAAACGTGCCCTGTATTTTCTGGGGATGAATCTCGCTGCGGGACTCCTCTCCTCTAATTTCAATCGGTGAACCAAAATGCAAAAGACGCCGATGTCCTCGACGCCGCCTCCGTTGGATTTTAATAAACGGCTCGACGACATAGAAGTGCAGATCCCGAAGCCAGGGCAGAATTTCAACGGAGCAGAGACACAGGACTTGAACTCGGAGCAAACAAAGCTGGCCATCAATAACCTGGGCTGCTGCTGGCCAGTAGTCTCTCTGCTGGACACATCGAAGCAGCTGTGTGTGTGTGTTCCATGTGTGCGTTGCCTATCTGTTTGTGCGTTAGCGTGTCGCGCGGGGCCCAACCTTTAGTCCCGGTGAAGATGAGCTGAGGGAGAAGGACCCGAGAGCCTCTGGCGAGGAGATCTCGGGTTCTCGCTGCCCGGGAGGTTGCCCGCTGTCGGGAAGAGGCGCTCCCGACGTGGTGAACACACACAAACACACACACGGAGAGACTGCGAAGGTGCAGGGCAGGCAACCGGGGAGGGAGCCGGACAGAGAGAAGCTCCGAGAGATAGGCGGAGATCGTATCTCGCGTGGTTATTAATTAACCGGCGAGAAGGGAAGGCCCCCTTTCATCACCTTGCAAACGATCTTGTGCGCCTCGGTTGCTGCCGCCGCTGTTGCTGCTGCTTCTGCTGCTGCTTCTTGCTTCTCTGCCTCTCGGTCTCCGGGGAGTTTTCTGCAGCTCTGAGCCGCTCGCTTCATCTCGCGGGGGAAGTTCGCGTTCGGGTTTTCACGGTGGCCTTTCGAATGATTTTTCGCGAGACAAATGACGACGACGCTTCTTGAGCCTCTCACTTACTGGAAAAAAATTTGCATCTGTATAAATTAAATTTTGTTGGGCGGCACTCGAGGCCCCAAAGTCGACGTGAGACAAATAAAAAATAATAAAGCGATTAAAAATTCATAATGAATCATTTTAGTACGAAAAAATTTAATTCAATTTGAATGAGTAGGAAAAAAATGGTATTCACCCGTTGATGGAAGTCTGACTGACGAACCAGGAGAGGGCCGAGCGTGCGATCGAGTGCCAAGCCTGAAGCGGCAGGGAATCCGATCGTCCGACCGAGCGGCCGATAAAATTCTCGGCAATTTTGTCGGGCTGATCGTGACGCGGTCCGACGCCCAGGGGGATCCACAGCCTGAGGATGTCATCGCGGATTTTCGTCTTGTCCACGGTGTACCACTGCAATTAAAAGAGTAACAACGATTAACGACTGGTATTCGATAAAAAGAAATAAAAACTGAAAAACAAAAAATAATAAATCGAAAATAAAAATTGAACGGTCACGCACGTCCGTCGTCGTAATATGAACATTGACAATGGGACGGCGACTTGACGAGGGTCGAAATAATTATCCAATTAAGAGAATGTGTCGAGGAAAAAGAAAAAAAAATAGCAGCACCCTCAATAATCCGCGGTATGCGAAGAGCCGTGGCGTCGCTAATATAACAAGCAATTAACCCAAGTGCATCGGCGAAATCGATTTAATTTACGTCACGCGCGGCCTCTGATTGCGTCTCGCCTCGCGACGACGACGATGGAGAATTATTATTACGAAAATGCAATCAAGCGGCTTTTTGTCCCGCGTTTCGCTTGAGGGAGGCTGCCTCGCTTCTCTCTTTGGTCGCTGCTGCTGCTGCTGCTGCTGCTGCTGGTGCTGCTTCTGCGTACACCTATTACGCCGCGAGGAAGGGGCGGCCGAGGCGCTAAAAGGGTTGGGGGATAATTAGGAATGCTTTTGCTCGACTCTCGACGGGGGACACTTGTTGCTGTGTACGTTCATCTCACTCTCTCTGTCTCTCTGTTCCTCTCTTCTAGTTCCTCGCATCTTCCTTCTTCCTCGGCATTCACCGGCACTTTTTTGCTCGCTCCATCTCTTCGCCGTTGATCGCGACTCTCGTCCCCCCCCCCCCCCCCCCTCCCCCGGTACATCACCGTTCGTCGCGCTGGGAAACAGAGTTCGAGAAATTGCAACAAAAAAAAAGGAAGGAAGGGAGTTGACTCGGCTACTGTGCTTCACAGCGGTTGATTACTGCCATTTCTGCAAAATTTTATACAAATAACTGATATTCGGGCAGAAAAAATTGGATTTTTCTCCTCGAATTTTTTATTATTCGAGCCAACACTCGTGATTTTTAGAATCAGCGAGAAATTTCCTATCGGATAGGATTTTTAAACTTTGTAAAATCGAATGGCAAAGCGACGAAATTAAAAAAAAGGGAACATTAAGAAATGTCATAAACTTCGTGGAGCCGGCTAAACGGGTGTCGACATTGTATCCTACCGATAAATACGAGCCACCGGGGAGCCGGGGGGCCCCCCGAAGAAGAGGTACCAATCCCAGAGGAGGAATAATAGAGAGTGTGCGGACGCGGATTCCACAGCACCATAAAAAAAAACAAAACGTATAAAACCAAACAAAAAAAAAAGAAAGTAGGTGTCGGCCGAGCGGCATTTTCTCGTGTGTGTCGAACTGGCTGCCGTTGGCGGCTGTGGGTACCAACGTCGCGCGTCGTTGGTACCCGGCGTCAGACAATTTTAATTATACAGCTTCGCCCGGTTCGCCACAGGTTGCGGCTCGCAGAGCCCTGGCGGGCAAATCTCCGCATCTGTGTGCGCGGTCCTCCTATCCATGATGCCTCTCCTCTGTGTCCGTGCGTCTGTGTGTGTCACTAATTGCACCGCCGCAGTTCCTGCATCATTGCTTCGGTAGTTACACTGTCTCGTGTCTTACGTATAAACTTCTCGGTCCCCGACGACGACGACGACGACGACGATGACGACGACCAGGTCTCTGCACACAGAGATTTCTCTCCTTCTCTCTCTATCTTCCTCTCTCTCTCGCTCCCCATCATCACACTTTGATTCCCCTTTTTCTCGAGTTTTTCATCGGGAATTACAAATGGCTACTACTGGCGGCTACCGCGTGTACGCGAGAGGTGGCGAAGCGGCGTCGTCGCGTCGTCCGGAGCGGTAACAGCGCACGAAGATGGCAGTGTAGCGTGCGGCGTCGGGGGACAGCATTCCTCTTCGTGTCATTAGTGGCGACTTCTGTGGCGCTCGGGGGCTTCAGTCCCCCCTTTCTCTCTCTCTTTCTCTCCGCTGCACCGAGTCTGTCGGTGCCCCCAACGGCCCTCGGTGCACTCTCCTTTATCTCCTTTTCGCCTCTCGTCATCGTGGGCTCCGTGGATCAGCAGCAGCAGCAGCAGCAACATCAGGAATAGCAACAGTAGCAGCAATGCTGCTGCTACTGTTGCTGCTGCTGCTGCTGCTGCTATTGCTGCATTAGCCGCATACCGGGGCACCAGGAGTGCGAGCTCGCGACAGGTAGCCGACTCGGAAATCGCAGCCACCTAAATCAACGTCTCTTCTCGCGGACGACGAGCGAAATGACTATGCGCACCCGGCGCGTTCGCCAACTATTGCCACGTTTCGTATCAGCAGCCACATTTTTATTCCCTCGCTCCCCTTCCTTCTTTCCCTCGACGAGATCGTCGGCCTTCCTCCATATTTCTCGTCGCGCTTCCGTTTTCCCGGTACGATTTTCCAAATTGCGCAATGAATTCACTGCTGCTGCTGCTTCCGTTGATTTCTTCTTGCTCCATTTTTTCCCCTCTTCGATTCCTTTTTTTCAGATTTCTTTGCAGGGCGACAAGCCGCAGGGATGGCGGCGAAGATTCGCAGGACGATAAACAACGTGGCGACGAGCTGAAGCAGAGAGAAAGAGAGAGTGAGCAGAGGCGACGACGGCCAGAGGAGGTTTATACATTGAAGGCGGAGTGTATAGGAATACTGGGGATGTTTGGGGCGCCTACGGTACCCGCGCGAGGCTCTTCGAATTCCTGAGGCGTGTCGGATCGCGAGTCAAACGCATTCTCTTCCTGTGCCATTATGTTATTGCGCGGCACGCGGGGACGAAGCGCGTGCGAGCATCGACCAGCAGCAGCGTCGAGTGTGCACGCGGTTGTCGCGACGATGCAGTTGGAGAGAAGCTGCTGCTGCTGCTGCTGCTGCTGCTGCTGCTGCTGCTACTGGCTACTCATTGAAGCTCATCGACCATCGCATCCACGCACTTAAACGTCTCATCTTTCCCAAAAATATACACTTTTTCTGTTGGTATCTGGAAAACAAGAGAAAGATCGTTCAACAAATTAGCAACGGTTCCGATGGTGGTTTTCAACAGCGTTTTCTCTCTCCGGGCTGCTGCTGCTGCTATTGGCTGCTCATTAAAGCTCATCGACCATCGCATCCACATGAACGTCTCATCTTTCCCAAAAATATAATTCTTTCTGTCGGTATCTGGAAAACCAGAGAAAAATCGTTCAACAAATTAGCAACGGGTACGATAGTGGTTTTCGACGGGGTTTTCTCTCTCCAGGCTGCTGCTGCTGCTATTGGCTGCTCGTTGAAGCTCATCGACCATCGCATCCATATAAACGTCTCATCTTTCCCAAAAATATAATTCTTTCTGTCGGTATCTGGAAAACCAGAGAAAAATCGTTCAACAAATTAGCAACGGGTACGATAGTGGTTTTCGGCGGGGTTTTCTCTCTCCAGGCTGCTGCTGCTGCTATTGGCTGCTCATTGAAGCTCATCGACCATCGCATCCACATGAACGTCTCATCTTTTCCAATAATATACATTTTTTATGTCGGTATCTGAAAAACAAGAAAAAAGATCGTTCAACAAATTAGGGACGATTACGATGGTGGTTTTCGACAGTGTTTTCCCTCTCCGAGCTGCTGCTGCTGCTGCTCTTGGCTGTTCATTAAAGCTCATAGACCATCGCATCCATATAAACGTCTCATCTTTCCCAAAAATATACATTTTTTCTGTCGGTATCTGGAAAACAAGCGAAAAATCGTTCAACAAATTAGCGACGGTTACGATGGTGGTTTTCGACAGCGTTTTCTCTCTCCGGGCGAATCGGCTCGGCACGTTTAACGCGCGCAGTTGCCGCGGCTGCGGCTCGGCAGCAGAGAGACCCGCGGGACCGGAAGAGCGCGTGCGGATTTTCCTGATTGGAAAAAGGCGTCGGGTTTAACTAACCGTGAGCTCGCGCGGCGCGCGCTCCGCGCTTTTTACCCAAAGCGATCGGCTAACGAACGCCTCGCGACTGGAATATCCACGCAGAGGAATTCGCTTTGCCTCTCGCACATTCACCTCGTCTCGGTGCATCTCTCCCGACGAGGCCGCGAATCACCTCTTTTGCACCTGGGCTAACACGTTTCCCCCCGTGAATTCCGGGAAATTTTTCTCAGTGCAACGAAAATGATAAAACTGAAATAAACAAAAAATTACAATTTTTCCCATTTTATCCATCTTTTAAAACAATTTCTCAGTCAAATTTCACATTTTTGCAAAGTGATACATTAAATTAAAAAAAAATGTAATACGCAATAAAAATAAATAAAATAAAATAAGGAAATAAACTTTGCCTACAAAGTCGCGAGATATTAGCGGAAATTTGGTTGTCGCAGGGAAGATCCGAAGAGACAACGACGACGACGACGACGACGACGACGACGTCGCGAGAGTCGGGGGTCTCGTTGAGCTCCGCGACTTTTACCCTCTTGCTGCTTTTTTTTCCATATTCTTCGTTATTCTCTTTCCTCGGCCTCTCGTCTCTCATCTCTCTCTCTCTCTTTCTCTTCCCCCCTCAGGAGCCTCATCCATCAGTCACTTAATATTTCAAAGCAGCCGGGGAAGCGACCTCCTCTCCCTTCTGCCTCCCTCGCCGGGAGACGGCAGCAGCTCCGAGGCTCTCGCGACGTATCGCGCGGTTCTCGGCCGCCCTTTTTTTATTATTATTTTCAAACCTTAAAACATCGCACGGTCCTTTCTTCTGGCGCACTCGAGAGTCGCGACCCGCGGCTCTCTAAAAGTAAAGTTCCTTTTTGCCTCGCAATCTCGGCGGATACTTTGCATCGACACACCAGCGAGGAGTCGACGAGTCCGCCGAGACGAGACGTCGATTTTTCGGGCGACGAGAAAAAAAGTAAAAAAAAAAAAAAGGTTGCGACCCCAAAGACGTCGCCCGCGTCTCTCGCGACGACGAAACGCGTAGAGATCGACGAAATTTTACGAAAATGTATAATAATAACAATCCATAATAATAATGGATCCATTATTAAAAATAATTCATAATACACATTTTAATAATGATTCATATAAAATGATTATGAATTATTATTATTAATATTCCGATTTTTTCTTATCATTTGACGGCAAGTAATAAGCGTCTTTTTCATTATCATTTGTCCAATGTCCTTTTTATCGTTCTGTTAATAAATAAACGTAATAAATAAAATAAATGAATAATCGCTGAAAATTTTCTCTCGCAAATATTTGCACTCGGTGCAAGTTCGTACGATGATTTAGGGTAGCGAGGAGGCGCGGCAATTATAAATATAAATAGGGAGGCGAACCAGTTTAACGTGCGAACGGTTGGCGAGCGTTGGTCCAGCGTTCGAAGAGAGCGAGAGGCTGCAGGAGGGTGATTATCGGTCCCGGGGGTAACGTCCCAGGGCTGAGGCACAGCCCGCCGCGGTTGATGTTTTCAGGAATATCGAGGACGTAATTATCCGTAATTACCGAGCACGCGGTCTTGAAATCCCGAGGAGCTCTCCGCTCTCCGCTGCGCGCGGCAACAGCTTCGGCGGTATCTTCGCGTTGCAGGCGATATAGCCTGCAGTGGTTGGCCTTGCGCGGTAATTGTACTAATTATTACTGGCCCCCGAGATCTTCCCCGCCCTCTCGCTCTCGCTCTCCCCCCTCCCCGCCCTGTGGCCCACGTACCCAGGGCCTTTCGGAGACTTCGGCAAACTCTCTCTCGCAAATCCTCCGCCGTTGCACGATTTCAGCGCTCGTTCGTACTCGAAAAAAAAAAAATCGCATTTTTACTGGTAATGCGATCATAATTCACGTGGTCTCCCAATTAAAAACGCTTTATATCCTCGACGTGAGGCTGAGGCCTGCATCGTTAGACGCTTTGTTGCTTGTTTTCAGCAATTAATTAGTCTGATCGCTAAATCGACATTGGTTGAATATTAAAAAAATAAAATCAAAAATCAAAAATAAGAAATAAAAATCAAAAAATTAAATTTGTAATTAAAAGAATTATTCTTAAGGGGGGGTAGGGTATTTTCAGCGAAAAAAAGGCATAAATTTGAGAATTTTTTGTGGCGATATAAATAGTGATAATCAATTAAATCTTTTTCCACATAATAGTGGCACATTTCAAGAATATTCTGTAAAATTTTTATGGAAAAAAATAAATAATCAAGTGATTGGCAGAGAATCTCCGGAGGCGTCTCGAAAAAAAGTTGATTTGCGGTGCACACGATTTCTCGAAGTAGGATTGCCCGAATCCAAAAATTCAAACGGCATTCATTAGAGGAGATGTTTCTCGAGGTAACGCCGAAGAGTTTTTCTTTTTTTGACCATTTTTGAATTTTTGGCATCACCTTGAAGTCAAAAACGCGATTTTTGCTGGAAAAATCAGCCTATTTGTTATTGTAAAATTGATAATTTTAATAAAAATCGAAAAACGCCTTCGGCGTTACCTGACGAATTATATGGAGAAGCACTGTGCCAAATTTCAGAACGATCGGCCAATTAGTTTTTGAGTAATCGTGTGCACCGACTTTCAAAATGATGATTTTCAGGAGAACGCTTTAAAGTCGCGCTCGGGCCGCGTAGGTACAGCAATCCGCGAGTATAAAAATATTCATAACGTCGTCAATTTTGCTCCGATTGACTTGAAAATTTGACACAATATTCTTGAGTTATTATGCATTCAGTAAAAAATATAAAATAATAATGCAAAAAAAGAAAATTTAATACCCTACCCCCCCCTTAAACTAAAAATAATCGCAGGTATAATGATACTGCGTAGATTAAAAATTAAAAAAAAATTGTAAGATTTTCCAGTATGTACAAAAAATTAGCGCGGGGCTCCAGCGTCGCAGGCGACGGTCCTGAGGCGATTGCGGCTGTGACCCCGCGCGGCGCGCGGTTACACGCGAAACGGAGCCCGTCGTCCGCTGTGCGTAAGTCGCGCGACGCTGGAGCCTCGCGATTGATTGCTCGAATTAGTAACGCGCGCGCCCGCGACAAACAATGGACTCTGCGCTTAGATTGATTAATTGAAATCTATGGGACGCTGGCCAGTGTCCCGTCAGCCCGACTCGCAGCGTTTTGCCACGCTAAAATATTCCAAATTACCTATAGTCACGTGATCCCCGCCTTTCTCTCTCACACTCGGGGATTATCACGTTGAATCGTGATAACGACTGGCCACGACAACTGAACGCGTGACCCGTCTGCATTGCGATTAAAAAACGAGTCTGGTCATCGTAAACACAAACATTAATATCTATTTGTCGATAATATACCATGCATTAAATTGCGTAAAAGCTGTAAAAAAAAAATATATATATATATATATATATATATATATATATATATGTATATATCATATATCATCCAGACGACGAAATTAAGCATTGAGAGTCCGATAAGGACACTCGACATTCATCGTTTCCTTATCATCCGTCATTTCTCCTTCTCGCTCTTACACGCAATCAGTCGCATCGCACATTATCAGTATTCATGCCTGGTAAAGCTCTCGGGCGCGGTACATTAATTGCCAGATCTTAGTATTCAACGATAGCGTCTCGCGGAAGACGAAGACGCTAAGCGTATGCACGAAAGACTCTGCTCAGCTGTTGCGACGAGCCGCCGCCGCCGCCGCTGTGTGTATCCAGCGAAGAGGCGCTTGTCGATTCACGTCGAGCGCGTCTCTAATTGGTCGATTTAAAGCCGAGGCACGACGGGGGCCGCGGACGTGCGGTGCGCGCGCCGCTGCCGCCGCCGCCGCCGCCGCAACCCGACGACGACGACGACGACGTTGGTGCGATACACGCGGTGGAAATTCATCGATATCATTCGCGCAGGCGGCTCGGACTCACCCGGGTCTTGTCGTAAGCCTCGAGGCGCTCGTCGGCTCTCTGCTTGTCCCAGAGAAGTCTCGCTAGATTTCCATGAGGTCGATAACTCTTCATAACGCATTCGCCGCGCGCGCCGTCCTCGCCCGTTGCGCAGGTATTCGCGTCCGTCGATTTTGCCGCGACGGAGGCTCCGGGTGCGCGGCAGGAACAGCTGCACTTGGTGACAGTGGAAACCGAGGCCATGCCTGCTGCTGCTGTTGCAGTCGACAACGCGACGACGACCACGACGAGCAGCGCACTGATAACTGAACACCGTTTAAATCCCGATACGCCCGGCGCGTATCGCATTCATAGTCCCACGTCCCGCGCGCCGCGTCCCTCGCAGCGTCGTCGAATGTGTCAAACCCGGAATCAGCGAGACCACTGCCCGTTAGCTCTGCTGAATCATCGCACGCGCGCCCGTTACACGGCGGCTAAAGGCCGCGGCGCTCGTCGATGCGAGACTCGCGACGATCGACGAGGCGACACCGGGGGGGACACCTTTTTCGCCTCCGCGGTTACGTTTTTTTTCGAGATGGACGGGCGCGAAACGCGGCACGAGACACACGACGACGCGACAGGCGTAAACACGGCACCGAGGCGACGTTTCTCGGCACACGTGGCCATGTTGGCGACGGTGGCGCGCTCTGCCGGCGGCGGCGGCGGCGCCGCCCTCGGTCGGTAACTGATGCTAATGTCGGTAATGCAGGTCGCGAGGATATCGCGCGGGCGGTTGGAGAGAAGAGAGAACGCAGAGGAGCGATGAGATATCGCAGCGCGCGCCGCTGCTGCTCCAGCAGTAGCGTAACTTGCGAGCGAGAATTGTGCTTTGCTTACCGAGTGAGAAGTACATTTTGTCCTACGCGAGTTGCCTTTGTTTTCGCTTGTTTCACACTTTCTCATTGTAGCTGCAGACGCGTCACGTTCCAAACGTTCCGGTTCTGCGATATCGCGAAGGTAATTATATCGCCGGGGCGAAAATGGTGGTCGCAGGTGAAGGAAAGAAGGAAGAGTCGCGTAACCTGCGAGCTGCGATGATTTGAAACCGTTGATTTTGACCGATGCACAGATTGGCTTTGTTTTCGTTTTTTCTCAGTTCCCATTGTAGCTGCAGATGCGTCAAGTTGCGGTTCTGCGATATCGGGAAGGTAATTATGTCGCCGAGCCAAAAATGGCGGTCGCAGGGCGAGGAAAGTAAGGAAAAGTCGCGTAATCTGCGAGCTGCGATAATTTGAAATCGTTGATTTTAACCGTTGCACAAATTGTTGTTGTTTTCGTTTTTTTCTCAGTTTCCATTGTAGCTGCAGATGCGTTGCGTTCCAGTTCTGCGATAGCACGAAGGTAATTATGTCGCCGAGGCGAAAATGGCGGATGCAAGGAAAGGAGGAGAAAAGTCGCGTGCATGAGGCGAAACGGACGAGTGTCCCGCGAGGGGACTATGAATATTTGACGCGACGCATTGACGCGGCCGGGCCACCGGTTTTTTGTCCTCGCCGTCGACTCGCTGCGCCCGATAATTCATTAATTTATCACGAGCCACCGCGGTGCGCCATGGAGGAGGGGAAAGGAGGGGGGCGATCCCGGCGGGAACGAAAATCCGCACCCCCGCGACTCGTAAATCATTTTCGGCCGTGACGTTAATTGCGCGGGCCCCCGCCCCCTCGTTATACGGAGAAATGAGATTTTTTCTTTTTAATTGGCGAATTTTTCACCGCCCCCGCTTCAAACCATCGCCCCCCTCCCCCCCCCCCCCTCCGTTCGGCTAGAAGCACTCGAGATTTTTCCTGGCGATGCCAGGAGGACACTTTTGTGTCTCATGAATTAAAAATGTCCTCCCGTTCGCGAATAATCGAGGCGGCGAGGCGTGGGACGAAATTAAGGAGGCGATTCATCGATTTCCGCAGCGCGAAGGCATCGTTCAATTTTTTTTTTTCCATTTGTCATTTAAATAACGGGAATGTCGTAAAAATTGCAAAAATCATTCGTCAGCGACGAGACGGGCGAAATTAGGTGGCCGACACCCGGAGCTACGTGGTTGGTGGGGAGGGGGTTGGGAGGGGGGAGGCGCGACCGTACGGCCCTGAAGGCCTCGTCTGCGAGACGTGTTTGGGCTGCCGAGCCCCGACACTCACAGCCTAAACATGTGGGACCGCACGTGCCCCACCTCACAAAGCGCGCGCGCGCGCGTTCCAACGCATTCCTCGTCCGCGACTCCTTAAGTCTCTTTTTCCTCGCCCACCTCGGGCTCGCTGAGCCTGGTGACAAACCTTAATGCACATTACCAATCCGTAATCATATTTCTCCTTTCATTTTTTTGCAGGTCTCACCACGACGTCATTAAAAAAAGGTGCCCCCCACGTAATTATTAATTTAACATATTCGTTCAATTAACAAAAAAAGTTTTTTTTTTATTCATATTGTTAAACAATTTTTTTTATTTTATATAACGTTGAACTGCATCAGTAATGATTCATCTCGTTTTATTTATTTATTTTTTGCAGGTCTCACCACAACATCGTTATGAAAAGGTGCAACACGTGATTCTTAATTTAATTTATTCGTTCGATTAAAAAAATAGTTTTTTATTCATTATATTTATTAAACAATTTTTTTTGTTTTATTTTTCGTTGAACTGCAGGTCGAGACGGACGCTTGGTGGAAAAGGGTCAAAGCACAATTCAGCCGGGCGATGTTGGTTCGCCGTTTGATTGCACGTCTCCGAGGGGGCGAAGAAGACGGAGGAGGAGGAGGTCCAAGGGCTATGTGGATGCGCGCGAGGTGCTCGTCGATTGGCGAGATTCCTGCTGTTATTTGGCTGTTGCGGTGCGCAGCGGCGCGCCGGAGATGCTCCTCTCGTTGCCCCGCGGCAACTCTCTCGTGGTAATAATAATTACTGAGAGACACAGTCAGACGGAGAAACGCAGGAGCAGCAGCAGCAGCAGCAGCAGAAGCAGCAGGCGAAGAAGGAGTCGAGGCATCCGTGCGTGCACGAACGATCCACGGGTGCCGGGTTTCACGCCGCTCCACACGTGTGAGCTACGCTCCGTACGTATGCGATGCTGTAAATATATCTAGTGGCTGCGGCGGCGGCGGCGGCGGCGCGCGAGCCGAGAGGAAGGAGAGTGATGTATATGCTCGGTGTGCCGCGAGCCTCGGGATGCGTAAGACTGGGAGCCTATACGTCTTATATGCCCTCGGGCCGGCCCAACTCCACAGGGCCTTCGCCTCCTTTTTTACTTATATAATATACACGCCTATACGTATATATTATATGCGTTAAAAAAATATTTGCGGATTTAATACACTTGGCCGAATCTTTTTTTTTCACTCTGTTATCACGTGTCGAGTTAATTCTATATACAGATATATTGCAAAATTGATATATGCGTTAGGCATGGATTTTGCTGTTTTTTTCTGATTTTATGCGAATTTTTTTTTTTTGTTGTTTTTTTAAGTCACATTATTATTTTTTTCCTCGCGCACCAATCGCAGTACACTGATTGCGTTTCGACTGAGATGAGGCGGTGCAGTACAACGCTAATTCGCTAAGTGTAATAAGAGTGAACATCAGCGGGCGGTCCGCTCGGTGCATCTCAACTGTGCGTTTTCTTTATCTCGCGCGGCTCTCGGTTGGCTCTCCGGCGCTAATGTCCCGTTTTTGTCTTCATTCTATCCTCGTTTCTCTTCATCTTCCGCTTCGTCTTATTCTTCTTCTTCTTTTCAGATGCGGTAGCCGCAGAGTCAGCGCTCGTTCGGCGAGTCCGCGCTCTTTTCATCACTCGGAAAGTGCGAGCGGAAGGGGGATGGAAACGAAGGACGCGGTCGACGCGCTGCCGCGTATGCGCAAGGTGACATAATGACGCTCGCAGACCTCAAACCTCAAATTGTAACTGAATCGCGAGTCGCCGGGAGCGAGTCCGCCGTGTCGTCCTTATGCTCGTCGCTCTGTGATGTCTTATCCGCAGGTTCGTCTCCTCCCTCTTCATATATTTTTGTTTTTCAGAAAAAAAAAAATTGTTTTTTGCGTTTTCTCATCAACATTTCGATTTTTCGGGCAAATACCCGTGATTTTTGGAATCAGCGGGCAATTTCCCATCGAATAGGGTTTTTAAACCATGAGAAATCCAATTTTTTTTTTCGAAATTTTGTCCCCTTCTAAAAATTTGCAATTTTTGAGGGTCAACTTTAAAAATCTGCGAAAAATCGAAAAATCGAGATATCGCGTTTCGCTTTGCGGCGTTCTCTTCCTTGCAGGGTTATCTTTTAAATGTAAAAAGAAAATCGAGATTTCAACGAGCCAAAAAAAAAAATTGCATTGATTTTAGTGAAGTGCTAAAATTCGAAAAAAGTGAAAAATCATTTTTCGCGTTTTTCTCCTCGAATTTTCGATTTTTCGGGCAAACACCGATGCTTTTCGGAATCGGCGGGAAATTTTCCATCGGATAGGGTTAAAAAACTTCGTAAAATCGAAAAAAAAAAAATTTCACCCTGCGTCTTAATCGAAATTCCCGAAATCCGTGCGAAATGTCATCGATTCAAACTTCCGAATCCATAGAGATTCTCGTTCTCGATTACAAATTCATTGTCTCGTCCCCGTGTATCGAATTTATCCGTGTGGGACTCGCCCCGCGAGTAGCACGCCCGCCGGGCTTCACGCTTCGCGTGAGTCCTGCGCGCTTCACGGCGGCCAAGCGTTTCGCCTTCGTCAAAGAGAACTTTCCCCGAAAAAAAAAACCTTTGTAATGGCTTCGATAAAAAGGCAGCCCCAGCGGGACGCGTATGTCGCATATATATTTATACGTACATATGGTGGCTCCATATATATACACATACAAATGCCGTATTCACAGCACAGACTTTTCCGTCTCCCACTAAAAAATCCATTCGTTTCTAGGCCCTCGTTCAATTCCCGCCTGACGAATAATCGACAATTGCCTTATCGCCCTCATTTCTTTTTTCTCTATGCGTTTCAACTGCATCAGCGGCGCTGCACTCAAACTGGCAGCATTCCCAACTTCGTCGCCGCGAGATGAGCGTCGAAACGAGTGTAAATTCTCGGGGCGAGGCAATCGGCAATCTCGGCACCGCGACGAACGTGTCAATCGTCGTCGACGCGCCGCCGACGTTTTTTTTCCCTCTCCCCGAGATCGTCGCTGCGCTCGATCGGCGAACATGTGCCGGACTCGTCAGCTGTTCGCGGGCCGAGCGACGAGGGTCACACGACGCACGCGCGCGTTCGACAAGCTCGCGACACGAGGAGACACGATATAGTAACAACAACAACAACATAACATCAACAGCAGCAGTTCGTATGCAGCTTGGCGCTCAAAAAACGAGGAGGAGGAGGACGCGCGATGCCGAATAAACGAGTGGTGGAAGAAGCCGAAGCCGAAGGAAGACAGCTCCTCATCGAACCATGACGAGGCGCATACCTTCCTGGATATGGCGCATACCACGACGCGGGGAACGCGATCCGCCGATGCTCCGGGAATACACAGCAGCCACCTTGACTCTTCGCTTCGAAACGACGCCGACGACGACGACATCGCGGTCGATGGCAGAGGAAGAAATTGATGCTCATCGCCAACGCGCAGATGGAACGCGAAGTCCGAGCCGACGGAGGCGACAAAGAAGCGGCGAAGCCGACGACGACAATGAAGAGGATCGTGATCGCAAATTGAAAACGCGACTGCAGCGCCGCGAGGAAATTATCTGCGGCCGAGTGATTAACGAAGGAGCGAAAAACGCGCGCACCAATCCAATATCTCGACTCGAGCAAACCGACACCGAGCCGAACCGAACCGAATTTCCCGCGCGTATCGCAAAATAATTCAAGGCAACGATGTAACGATGCCTGAGCGAGAGAAGGCTAAGCAAAAAAAAAAAAGAATAAAAAAAAAGCTTCGCAACGTGCGGAGAGAATGTAAAAAGAATCTCCGTCGTGGCTCTATCTCGTTCCGCGGAGCATAAAGGGCGAGGAGATATAATGGCGGGCGCGAGTCGGGGGTGGCGATGCCGGTGCACGTAACGGAACGCGGCCGAGGGGATGAGATCCGAGAGAAAGCGAGACCGATGTACCGACGCTCGGAAAGGGCGGCAGGGGTGCAGTAGAGGTAGAGGGGGTTGGTCAGGCGCAGAGGGAATAAGAAGCTAAAGGTATATAACCAGCATATCTCGGTTGTGCAAAGCGTCGATGCACCTATAAGATGCACCAGCTTCATATCTATATACATCCGTATCTATATCTATATCCACGTGTATATATATACACGAGAGCATCGACGGATATCGAGTAGGCGAAGTAGAGGTACGTGAGATAATAAGGCGTGCTCGGGCATCAGCATCAGGCACATCTCCCGATGGAAACCGCACGCGGCATTATTCAAATTGAATCCGGTAAGAATTATTATTGGCACGGCGGCTCCGCGGCCGAAGAAGTGGGAGAGAGAGGGAGACAGAGGTTTATTTCGTCGAGAGCGAGAGAGACAAGGCGAGCGAACGCGGGCAGAGAGGCTCTTCCATGGCTTCGGCTCGTCTCTCTCTCTCTCTCTCTGTTCTTCTCTGTCTTTCTCTCCCCACTCGGCGACTCATTTCTTCGGCGCGCATTTGCGCCCGCGAATACGAGGTGCGCGCGCGTCGAGCGGTTTCCGCTCTGCGCGCAGCGCGCATAGCGCACACACAGCGTGCACAGTGAGTGAGAGGGGGGAGGGGGATGCGCGGCCGCGGCCACTCAGCGAGCGACGCTGCGAGGCTCGACGTGATGCTGAGCGGCACACACAACATTTTGCCGTGGCACATCAAGAGCGGGAGAAAAACGGGGGGAGAGAGAGAGAGAGAGAGAGGAGAGAGAGAGAAGACGTCACGATCTCGACGTGTGGTGTGTACGTACCACGCGGTCCGGTATCGCTCGATGACCCTGCAGTCATTATGACCCTCTCTGGATGTCATTACGCTAATGCCTCGCAGAATGTTCCCTCCCAGGCCTCCTTATTTTTTTTCTGCTTATACGTGTATATCCACAGATATATGTATATATGTAGATATACAGATGTATATTGTTGCTGTGGGTCTCTGATCGTAGCTTCCACCATCATTCCCATAGGTTTTCTGTTTTTCTTTGTCTCCGTCTCTGAGTCCACTCGCGAATTTAGTGCGATTTGCGCCGCGAGACAAAATTGCCGAGGGGTGAGAACGGAAAGAAGCAGGTGTCACTGCACCGGCGTCGTCGTCGTCATCGTTGCGCAACTCGATACGCGCGACCCTCCCGATCGGCTCCACTCGCGAGTGCAGCGCATAGAACGCGGGAGGCATAATGCACGGTAGTTGCGTGCCTTCGATTATGGGATTTCATGAATTATCGTGAGAACCGCGGGAGAACTTTCCTCGCCGATACGTGGAATTGTAGAAAAAAATAATAATAAATAGGAGAGGAGAGCTAGAAAAAGAAAAAAAAGAAAAAAAAAAATGACTCAACTGACGATCGCGAATCGTTAAATATTCATCGCGAGCGCTGCGCGAGGATGATGAATGACTGGCGGTGTAATTTGTCGTGACTTATTCAACAGCGCGTTTTGCACCTCGCAGTCATGAATCCCGTTGTGTGTATTTACACCGGGCGTCATCGTTTGTCTTGCGAATATCGATCGGAAAAAGTCCGAGGAAAGTAACAATAACAATAATTTCCCAGAGGAAAAAAAATTTATATCAACACAGCTGCAATAGCGGGATCGCAAAATTTCAATCAGCTGCATCCGCAGATCAACAGCGACTAATCGCGGCGTGGAGCTTCGCACGCTGATCTCTCAGCCGTTTTTCCGTGTCGCGAATCAGCGCCGGTGGCGATGCTCGCGTCGCTGTTTCCACGTCCGTTTAGTCGGCACTGTCAGTCTCCTCGCGCATTTCGCTCTCCGCTCTCCTCGGTCACGGTTATATTCCGCGTGCCGCCCGCCGGGGTCAGAGTTCACGCTGGCTGCGCGAAACGAGACGGCGTTAACGAGACCCTTCCCCCCCTCCCACCCTCCACCTCTCCAGTCGCCAGCCTCGCTGCTCGGCCACTCGAATATTAGAGGTTCGAGGAGTGAGCGCGTCGAGGCCTCATCGCGATATTTCTCTCATTCTCTCTCCCCTCCACTCACTCTGTCCATCTCTCTCTCCCTCACACTCTTCCCTTTCTTTTTCCCCGCGTCTCTCCTCTCACTCTCTTTCGCGCATTTCGACTCTGTTTCGCTCGAGCCTCGCCGGGCAAACTCGTGCAGGCATTCCAATAGCGAGAAGGAAGAAACACGGAGTCGAAGAGAGAAAGCGCAGCGGGCGTTTGGACCGCAGACCACACTGAGACCCCGGCACGCACGATAATAACCCTCGCGCAACTCTCTTCTCTCTCTCTTCTTCGTGTCTTTCCTTCTCTTTCTCTTGCGCGAGGGTGAAACACGGTTACCGTACGGTTACACGCGTTATATGCGCGGGTCCGCGCGCGCGCGCGGCGCCCCGTAAGTTGCCCGCACTCCGAAACTTTTTACGGTTCATAATTCAGTCGAGTGTATTTCAAACGCCTGCCAATGCCCGGATTTCGCTCTGCGCGCGCAGCTCGGGCAGCCGATCGGCGGCGCTCTGCACTACAATACCGACCGAGCGTTCGCTCGCTCCCCGCGCCTGCGCCGCGTCGCCCCGATCGTGTCTCTCGACTTCGCCGGTTTCTCTGCCCATTACCGCGTCTCCTCACCGTCTTTTGTTTTCTCGCCCGGCGACGACTCGCGCCATTGTATTTTTTTACGCAACGATCGCGCGCGCGGTGCACCGCCGTTTTTCGTTCCCGAAACTCGTGGCACTCGTCGCGAGACTTGACGATCGGTACGCGATTCTGTTTATCTTCGAAACAACCTAAAAAATTCATTTCGAAACTGAGTCTCCTCTCTGTCTTTTGTTTTCTCGCCCGGCGTCGACTCGCGCCATATTTTTTTTTTTCGCAAGACACTTAGGGTGATTCGCGGCGTGATTTTCAGATAATTTTCGTTCCCGAAATTCTTGGCACTCGTCGTGGGACTCGACGATCGGTACATGGTTCCGTTTATCTCCGAAATTAACCTAAAAAACTCACCGCGAAACTAATATTCGAAACCACGGGGACGTCGCGTCGAAAGTAATTAGAGTGAAATTATCGATCAGCGCGGATCGAGTTCCGAGGTAACAAAGCAACGCTGCAGACGTCGCGGCAAATGTCCGAGCGAAAGGATACAACCGAGCGAACAAATGATTCCGCGTCCGATGCGGGACAAAGAGAATCTCGCGAGAGAGAGAGAGAGCGAGAGGGACAGAGAATTAGGCCGCATTCTCATATATTAGCCGCGCGCCGCGCTTGCTCTGCTATACATGTATTTCAGCGATCGAGTCCGGCGTCTCTTGGAAGGCTAATCGAGGGTAGAGTCCGAGACGCATCGATATATCCAATCGTGGAATTGATTTCCTCCTCATCTGAATATAATTTTCCATCGGGGCACGATCGTGCCGGTCCGACCGATCCGTGCGCAATGGGCGGCGGAGGGTCGGCGAGGGGGGAGGGGGGACGAGTGCAAGAGAGAGGTCCGATCGACCCGGGAGAGTTTCGCGAGTACAGAGAACTCGGAGCCGACGAGCGCGGCCAGTCGAGGGGGCGGTCGGCTCGGGGATATACACACGTAATGACTGAGTTATGCCGTAACACCTCGAAGGCATCGACGCCTTCGATCGAGCCTTCAATGCGCCGTCTCCGTTACTGTTTTTTTTTTCTGCCTTTCTTTCTCTCTCTGTCTCTCTTTCGCTTTTTTTACCGGGTATCCGTGCAGCCTGCAATACGTCCCATTGTAAAATAGTGTAAGTCACTTCGGTGCTTCGGTGTATATACTTACACTCGGCGCGCGGCCCCGTTGCACCGCTTAAAAGAGGCGCGCGCACACACGCCCACCGACCGAGGCGCGATTCGAGCGCAATTTTTTTTTAAGTACTTTTACCCTCTTTTTTTGCTTTCAGATGGACAGAAGTTCGCTAGAGGAAAAAGAGAAGGATGACGTAGATGTTTCATCAATAATTTCGCTGTTATCTCGTCTGCCCTTAACGAGCGAAAGCGAGTGAAAAAAAAAGCAATGAGAAAGTGGTAAGCTCGACACGAAAAAATGTGTATAAAACGCGGATTATCACCTTCACCTGTCGTAAAAGTACCTTCGGTGGTTTCGATTCAAGCGCATATATATATTTTCTTTTAAAGTACTTTACCCTTCTTATTTTTACTTTCACATGGACAGAAGTTCGCTAGAGAAAAAAGATAAGGACGGCGGAGATGTTTCATCAATAATATCGCTGTTATCTCGTCTGCCCTTAATGAGCGAAAGCGAGTGAAAAAAAAGCAATAAGAAAGTGGTAAGCTCGACACGAAAAAATGTGTATAAAACGCGGATTATCACCTTCACCTGTCGTAAAAGTACCTTCGGTGGTTTCGATTCAAGCGCATATATATTTTTTCTTTTAAAGTACTTTACCCTTCTATTTTTACTTTCACATGGACAGAAGTTCGCTAGAGGAAAAAGATAAGGACGACGGAGATGTTTCATCAATAATTTCGCTGTTATCTCGTCTGCCCTTAAAGAGCGAAAGCGAGTGAAAAAAAAGCAACAAGAAGGTGGTAAGCTCGATACGAAAAAATGTGTATAAAATGCGGATTATCTCCTTCACCCGTCGTAAAAGTACCTTTGGAGGTTTCGATTCGAGCGCATATTTTTTTTTTTTTCAAGTACTTTTACCCTCTTTTTTGGTTTCAGGCGGACAGAAGTTCGCTAGAGGAAAAAGAGAAGGACGACGGAGATGTTTCATCAATAATTTCGCTGTTATCTCGTTTGCCCTTAACGAGCGAAAGCGAGTGAACAAAAAAAAGCAACAAGAAAGTGGTAAGCTTGACACGAAAAAATGTGTATAAAATGCGGATTATCACCTTCACCCGTCGTAAAAGTTCCTTCGGTGGTTTTTCATTTTTTTTTCTTTTCTTTACTAGGATGGCGCGCGTCTCTGGAATTACAGCGTGGACACATATGCGGAGACGAGGAACTAAGGAGATGGGTAAGGTGGTAAATATAGGAGGACGAGGATATAACGACAGATCCTCAGTCTCTCGCTTCTTCTTCTTCTTCCTCCTCTTCTTCGCCTGCAACGTTCGAGGTGTCGGACGTAGACGCATTCTTCGGTCAGTTCCTTTCCCGGGCGATCGGGCCGCGTCTATACGCGGCTCCCTCTCTCTCTCTCTCTCTCGCGCCGCGCCTCGAGAGAGCCCGTTAAGCCTTCGCGCCAACTTTAATTGGCGATAAAAACGGCCGCTCGTGCTGGACTCGTAAAAAAAACCATCCCAGTTTCCTACCCGCACATTGTATTAATTAGGGGCCCCTCTTTCGCGGGCCTCGCATCGTAATACCTTAAATACTTTGAGGAGCTCCGAGGGCGGAGGGAGAGAGAGAGAGAGGCAGCCGCTGTATTCCGAGGAACGCCGATCCTACGCTGTACAACCGATACTTACAAGCGTTGGTGCCCGCTGCGGCTATATTATTGGGCTCGGGGAGAGAATCGCTCGCGGAGATTCCGCGAAATCGGGTAAAGCACGCGCAAGCGTTTGCTTCAAATTTTTCTCCCTGCGTCGCGTTTCAAGGAGACGCGAATCATTCGAAGCATTTACCATCATTTCGGCAACTTCATTTTTCATATCAATTTTTTGCGACCGTTTTTCGACCATTTGAAAAAATTTTCAGTCACTATAATTTTGCGAAACTCTGGTTAATATTTTTTACGTGATTAAAAAAAAATCGAGCGAATGCTCGATGCGCACGGACGTTACTCGAGCAGCGAGCAATTATCGTTCGGGGCATCATCGCCCCGGCCCACTTCGTCATTTCTTTCAACCGCCGTTTCAACCGCGGATTAATCGTAATCGCGGTTCGGAGATCCGCGGCGCGCGAGAGACCGAGACCCTCTCTTCGGCGCACGACCTCGGCCGAACAGAAAACGAGCCTCGGGGGCGGCTGCGCTCGGATCTAGGCGAGAGACGGCCTCTCTCGCTGTTGTAGTACAGGCAAATCGCGTCTACGAAGTCTCGAAGGAAGCGCCGACCGAGGAGATGCCGACTTTGATTTCGATATTCATCCGCGCGCGCGCGCGGCTAACGGATACGTCCGACCGCGGCGAGTAATAAACTCCGCGGAAGATATTGACCGGTCGATCGGTGGTAAAAAATCGCAGCGGCACGTCCGGAGAGACGAGAGAAAATACGGTGGAACAATGTTGAAAGGTGAATTTCATTGCTGATGATGAATCCCCGAGTCGACGCCACCGCAGTGAGAATCATCTTACTGGAAATATAAAATCATAAGAAATAAAAATTCAGATCAGACGACGTTGGTCAAAGTCGAGTAACAATAAGCGCTCGATTCTCAAGTTCACGCCTGGTGCTCGCCTCGTGTCCGGAGTCGTTTTGCGCGGAGAGCCTCCTGGTCCTGGGCGTAAACGGCACGCGCTTGGGTGGGACTCCTCGCGCTCGCGTTCCGCGTGCTTCTCGTGGCTTTCGCCCCCTCCCTCCCCTCCCTTCCACCCGCCTCTCCGGCGATCCTTATCGGATCCGGGACTGCATATAATTATAATTAAAAGTGATGAAGCCGATAGCGCGCCGTGGTCCGGCTCTGCTCGACCGGATTCGAGGGGCTTTAACGTACCTTTCGCCCAGCGCAGCGCACATCTCGCCTCTCGCGTTCGCCTCTTCGACTCCCCCGATCGAAGCCTCACTGGTCGCTGCCTACCTGTGGTTACAGAGAGCGCGCATTATGGAAGGCAGGATATAAGAATGGTGGCATAATATCCGCTTGAACTTAAGCTACACGTATGTATATTTCGCCTCGGTGCGCGGCAAAACCCGAGCGCCGCTTGCTTGCTTGCTTGCTCCTCGGAACCGTCCAGCCCGAGCGAGCAGCGAGCGCGGCGCGGAGGTGGAGTCACTCTCGGAGGCGCGCACCGCGCGCGCAGGCTATATGCTAATTCCGGCCTCGGGCCACCACGCAGCCCTTAATGGTCCAGCTGAGACTCTCCTCTCTCAGCTCTTATACGGCAACTAGTCCTCATCTCCGGGCTCTCCGTACACCGCCGCATCGTCGTTGGGCATTCCGCGCTCTTTCGCCTCTTTGTCCGGATTCTACTGCGTCTATACAGACGCAACACAGACACAAACACAGCTCATGCAACATTTGTACCCTCGTACGCTTTTAGTTTTAGTTTTAAACTTTGGGAAATCGAATATTTTTTTCCGCAAAAAAGCGGAATCATAATCCGCTTTGCTTTGCGCGTCTGTGAAAAAAAAAAGACGTGGAAAAATCTATGATCGCGATCGACGTCCGATTTACCGAAACGCAGAGAGAATTATAACCAAAATATCGATGGTTCTCGATTGGCTGTCTGGAATTATTGGGATTCCTTTTTCCCAGCTCACGCGGGCGAGAATCGCGCGGCGCAGGTGCGAACGGCATCGCCGCACGGGCCACGACTTATCCCGCGCGGAGCGCAGACTCGTTATTCATTGACTAATTCGCGAGCGTTTAGGCAAAAACATCTGCCGGTCGGGCCGATTCTCGCGGCTCGTGTAACGACGTACTCCCCCCCTCCCCTTTGCCCCTGCCGTTAATGTCCCACCCCTTCCCCTTGATTCTCATATTATAGTCACCACCTCGGGGTACGAATCAATGAGAACTCCTCTTCTTCCTCCTCGTCGTCGTCGTTTTTTCGTCTTCTTATTCCTCCAGCGAGGAAGCGAGACGAGCTGACGTCTCGGGTCGAGGAGAGGAGGAGGAGGCGAGGAAGCATCGGCGGCAGCAGCAACCCCGGTCGATTCGCGCCGAGAGGGCCCGTCGATTTCTGCCTCATAGGCAGATAATCGCCTTTGATTTCTCTCTTCGATTCCTCGGGGGCCCCGTTCGATCTCGCGGGCGCGAGAGAACGGCTCGTACCACACGATTCCACTTCGTCCTCCCCTCCCCTCTCCTCCCCCCGTTGCGACGAGCTACCCCCTTCTCGCAGAGGCTTCCCGCTTCTCCCGCCCCCTCGCCTCGCTCGGTATCGAAGATCACTCCCTTCTTATATAATTACCTTATTTCCGAATAATTGGCCAATTTATACTCGAGTCCCAGCTGAAAACAATCCAGTGCTTCTCTCTTTCTCTCCTCCTTCTTTCCCTCTCTCTCTTTCTTGGCCTCTGTCTCCGTCTTCCTCTCACTCGGGATTACCGTGATGGGCGGATGGTGTGTGATGCCCCCATAGGGCCCCGGTGTAGAGCGCTTATTTTATGTATATGGCAGTGTGATTAGATCGAGCAACGCCGAGACAGAGAGGCAAAGATACTCAGGCCTTGTATCGGTGTTATACGCGCGATCCACGCGTACGACTGTGTGGTAGGTATGATAATTCTGCCCCGCGGGCCCTCGCGGGGAGAAGTCTCCACCCACGCGACGCACACTCCGAGAGAAACATCGGTGCTGGAGTCCCGGCGGTGAAGGTGGACCCTCGGCATCACCTTTCGCTGCTCTGCACTTGGCTCAAACCTTCGTGCCGGGTCTCTTCCTTATCCTGGAATATAATGCAGATCCGGCGATTTCGTTCCTCGCGTCTGCTAATTTTTCACAATTTTTTTATTTGTTCACAGAACCGAAACGAAAAATCGTTGGAATTGATGAAGTCTTGTCCAACTTAGGCAAAGCATTCCTTCATTTCTTTTTCTCCTTCCAGACGAACGTTCTTCGTTCCAGAGGATGACAATCGAGATGGAGAAACAGCAAAATGGTGGAAAAGAGACGATGGCATCGACAGGCGTCAGCTTTCTCCTCGCGCTTTTTCCTCCAACGCGAATATCTGGACCGATGGGTATCCGCGAGTTAGTGGAGGGCGTCGAGTAAAAAACCCGGAATACCTCGGCGAGCCGCCAGGTTACCATTGGATATAGCCACCGGGGAATCACGATGAGAGCCCCGTGAATAGGTGGACGAGTCTCTCTCGTTGGTGTACCCCTCTCGGCCTGGCGAAGTAACTCACGACCGGCTACTTGGGGGCCCCGAACCGAGTGAAACGAACGTTGTGCCCAGAATGCTCGGGCAAAACTCGTCGGTGTGTGTTTATGCGCCACATATATATCCGGGCAGCGTCATGAGAGGCTGCGCAGAAGCGAGCACGAGTGATCAGAAGGCAGAGAAGCGCGCGCAAGAGGAGTAGTACATCCGAGTGGGTAAGGAGCATAAACGGCGTCGAAGCGCCGCAGTGTCTCGACCTTCCTTTGCATAGGACCCCGTGAGCGTCTCGCTGTTTCCCTCGCGTTCCCCTGGCTACGAGGAACGTATATACACCTCGGTGTTTCACGGCAGAGTGGGTGCCGGGCAAAGTCCCACGTTACACTTTGGCCGCTTCTACCGACGAGGCTTCCACACTTCCTCTTCGTCTTATTTCCCTCGTCTCGGTCGTCGCGGATCGGTCTCTCGTTGCCGATCGCGAGTTCCCCCGCAGGTAAACGCCTCCCTCTCTCTCTTACTGCGCAGCGAGAGGAGGAGGAGGAGGAGGAGGAGGTGGTGGAGAATCACGAGTGAGCCTAGCCACCAGAGAAACCGAGGGTCGAAGAGAGGGAACTCCTGATCCTGGAGCAGACATTGTGCGCAAGGGTATAACCATGTATATTGCCCCGGTGTTGCTCTCGGCCTGAGCGAGGCGCCGAGAGCTCGGGACCCTCGAGAGAGCCGCGGCAATTAAGTTCGATGCTTACGACGGATAATTAGCAGAGGATCGAATGAGGCAGCTGGCCAGCGCGGTCCGGTCAGGCTCTCCGTGCGTTCGCCGAGAATTCTCCTGCCTTCCTGCGCTCGTCTCGCGCATTTACCTACATAATTATCGTTATGATGATTATGACTCTCTCGGCTCGGCTTTCCTGCATCCTGCCTCCTTGGCATCGGTCAGAGGCAGAGCAATACGTCTCCCTGAGAGATAAAGAGAGAGAGAGAAAGAGAAGGACCAAGAGACTCTGAGGAATCTCAGTTGGTACCAGTCGGGACCATCGCGCGACAACCGGTCGAGTGGTCACCCTTCCGATACAAAGAAGGAGATGAGAACGAGGGCTTTTAATGCTGGCACAATCATTCCTTCTGCTCGTCGCATAAGGCTCCACGTATAAGACTCATATGCATGCACGAAACACACACAGGAGTCAGGGGCACATAACGACATCCAAAGGAAAAGGGGACGAAGGAGGTGGTCGGGGGAGTCGGTCTCCTCGGCCTCGTTGCCCGATGATAGTGACGCTGGGTGGTGGTACCCAAGCCTCGGAGGCTCTAAGATGACGAAGGAGCCTCCGCTGGGGATGTGCGGAGGGTTTTCTTCCCGGATCGATGTGTGCATTTTCCCCGTTCTTCCCTCCCCTGTGGAATAACCGAGAGAGAGAGAGAGCAAGAGAGAAAAAGATAGAGGGAAGGAGACAGAGACCGAGAGCTGGCAGGACTGACTGAGAAATGAACGCGCTAAGAACGGCGAGGCAAAGGAAAGGTGGAGGGGAGATACAGGAACCTCATGCAAGGAAGAAGAACCCATTCCACCGTCCCGGCCCGGCACACACATCCCTGCAACCCCCATTTCCACTCGCGTCGACGAGGCCACTGCCGTTCCCGTCGCCGCTGGGGGTAGTTATACAAATTTCCAAGAGTGTCTGCCTCCCTCGCCCCGCGTTCCCTCCCTCCCCTCCCACTTCCGTCTCTGCTTCTAGCGGCAGCCGGTCCTCCGATTCGAAGCTACCCTCCTCCTCATCCCCCATCCTTCTCCTCCTCCCCATACTCCTTTCCTGGCTTCATCCTTCGTTTCAACCGTCCAAGGAGCCTGCCAGCTCGCGAGTCGAAGCACACACAACCCACCACCACCACCAACAGCAACCACCACCACCTTTCCCCGGTGGGTACCGTTCCCCGATCTCCGGAACAGCCTCGGGTAGCCATGGCAACCGGAGTGGAGGCGGGTCTCTTTGCATATTACACTCTGTGTGTGACAAGCCTCGAGTTTCCATCCCTCTAACTCACTCTCACCCCCTGGTACCCTTCCCCTCCCTCTTTCTCTCTCTCGCTTCATCCCCGCTCCGCCTGCCTGTACCGTGTGCAAGTGTGGATGTATCGGTTGGTTCTGTATATGGGTTCCTAGCGTTAAGACGAATGCGCCCGGGGGCCGTGAGGGAGGCCCCTGTGTTGCGCGTCGAATAAGGCATAAGGGCAGTGGAAAGGGACGGGGAGCGCGAGGGAAAACTGTGAAGGAGGAAGTAGGAGGTTGGAGGAGAGGGGAGAGTGTGAAAGGGGTTCGCGCCAGATGAGGAATTGTCACCTCGGAGGCGAAGCGGGGGAGGCATCTCTCCCGCCTCGGGCGAGGCGTTGTGGAAAGTCGAGGAGAGGAGGGGAGGAGGAGCGAGAGGCGGATGAGGAGTAGGAAGGGAAATGAGAATGAAAAACGAAACGAGGAACGAGAACGAAAGCAAAAGAGGGTACAACGCCTATACCGTCTCTTTGTACTTTGGCGGGTTGCAACGGTGACAGCAACCCTCTCGCACCTCCCTCGCCTCGACTCAACCCCGCGTCGCCTCTCGTGTTCTTTCTCCCGTCTTTCTCCTCGCTCTCGGGGGCCATCCCCCAGCCCCCTCACCACTCCCGGGTGTGAGACTCGCTTTCTTATCCTCGCGACTAGCGCCGTCAGCCCTGGCTTCTTGCTGCAACCTCGTTCCCCGACCATCCTCGCGCGGGGGGAGGAAGAGGGGGAGGGGAGGGAGTGAGGCGAGAAGAAAAATTCGATGTAAATCCAGGAATTTCGCGCACCCGGGAAGTCGGTGTCGGGCAGTCTCAACCACAATCGATACCATTGGACAGTCGTTTGAAGTCTCGAACCGACTGTTCTGCAGTTTCCCTTTGTCAGTTTTCATGCATTCAGACTATTCCTGGGGATAAATAATACGACAGTCTGATGCCGAATTCAATTATTTTTAAATACAAAAAAATGCAGTTCCCAGGAGTAAAAAAGGATCGCGTCGGTGAATTATGTGATGCAGCCCGACGTTTTGTTTTGCGTTTCGGTGCGGCAGCATTTTTTTTTGGGTAGCCCACGAGAAGCTGGATCCCGAAGCTGGGCGAGGGTCCTTGACTCTCGGTCGGTGATGCTCGGGTGACGTGTTTTTCTGGCAGCTAAGGGGTGCGCGCCCCTAATTATAAAATAAAAAAAATCAATATCCTACCCCTGGACGGAGATCGGCTGCGGGCGGCGGTGGTGGGGGAGGATCGGGGGGAGAGGCATCCTCGGTTCGCTTTTTCTTCTCCTGGGGGGTAGTACAAGGTGCCGCTCTCGCGTGGGGGACTCGAAAAAAACAGGGTGACTCCCCCGTCTTTCCGTCATTGCCACCCCAGAGAGCAGCCCCCGCGTTACCAGCGGGCGCCTCTTCTCTCTCGCGATATACTTCGGCTTCGTAGCGAGAGCCGCTGATTTTTTCTTTTTTTCCTTTCCCCTTCTCTCGAGGGTCGCAGCGGCTCCGCGACGTTCGTCTATATATGCAGCAACGAGATCGAGGGAGACGCGCAGCCAGCGAGAAAGTCCTCGTCGACGCTGCTGTTGCTGCTGCTGCTGCTGCTGCTGCTGCTGCTGCTGCTGCTGCTGCTGCTGCTGCCGGGGAGTCAGTGAATTCGCTCGTGGCTGCTGCTGTTGCTGCTGCTGCGTCGTTTCGCGCGTTAGGAATCGCATCCCGCTCGCTTTCGGATAACGGAAGAGAGCCCGGACTCCGACGCAATTTTATTGCGTTACGCTTATTGCGTTTCCCGCATTTTATACTTACATGCATCCCCGGCGCGTTCTCCGCGTCGTTCGTTTCCCCTCCCCGCCTCAACTTCCTGCTATAGACTTTTTAATACCTCGTGACGCCGTCGTCGCCCTGAAAAGCCCTGCCAACGACCTTTACACCTGTCATTCGGGCTCCCGGGTATTAATTATTCTTTTCATGTTTTTTTTTATATATATTTTTTTTTTCATTCATCATTTTTTTCCAGATTTTTCGGACCAACAAAAAAATAGCGCAGGGGACACGACATCGATTTCGCGGATTCACGTACCAGGTTTTCGTCCCTGTCTTCTCTCGGGGAGCGACGACTACGAAGACGACGACGACGTCGACGGCACATTCAAATAAGTTGCCCGCACACCCCTCGAAGCGAGGGAGAGCCGGTTGCGCCCGCGGGGCAACCCCATCCCCGTCGCTTCTCCTGCATCCAGCGCACATAGCTCGCGCTCCGCGTTCCTTCGGAGCTCACGTCCTTCGTCTTCGTCCTCGTCTTCCCACTTCCTCCTCATCCTCTTGCTTCTTATTCTTCTTCCTTCTCCCGTTGCTACCGTCCCCTTCCCCTCCGCACCCCCACCCCTCCCTCCGATATTCCTCCTCATCGCGACGTGCGGGACGGGTCGCGACGAGATTAAAAGAAGAATCAATAACGCCCCCTTCCCCCTTCCTCCCCGCGCCTCGTCCTCACCCCGACCGCCTCTCCTCCCCCGCCGTCGTCTTCCTGGAACGGAACGAAGGAGAGCAAAGTGTGGAAAAGAGCGAGAGGAAAAAAGGGCACCCTTCTCCGGGTGCCTCCTTCGCCCCGCGCGCCTCGTTCAACCCCCAACCCCTCCCCCGCCGAGCCGCGCCAACCTCAAAGGCCATCGCCATATATTGAAATGCGCTAAGAGGACTCCCCTGTGCTGGCTGTGCTCCCTCCCGCGCAAAAAAGAAAGTATGAAGATAGTAAAAAAAAAGTATTAATATGGTATGCAAAGGAAGTATTCGAAGTATGTCGTATTGGACAAAATAATACTAAATGCAATACTATTAGAGTAGCGCGAATAATACGCAACTTTCGCCGGAGTTCTATCGATGGGCAACTTTTGATCGCTGGAGCAAATAAGCCACGATCGTTCGATTGGGCTTCGCATTAGAATTAAGTTGCAGAATCTTGTGCAGAATCGATCAAGATTTGGCTCGTCCGACTAGCGCAATTTTTGGCCGAGTTGAATCGATGCGCAACTTTCGCCGGAGTTCAATCGATGCGCAACTCTTCTGACAAACTGTTCGACCAAATTTTTTTTTTTTCAAAAGCAACTAAAAAAGGGTTGTAACCAGTGTTTTCAGGGGTAGAATATGCGACTTGAGAACGATGGTATAGGTTAGAAGTCGATATTTTGAAAATATAAATTTCGTGACCCCGATTTGGGCTGTTTTTGGCCAGGCGGCCAGATCTACGATTTCTGACGAACTGTTCGACCAAATTTTTTTTTTTTCAAAAGCAACTAAAAAAGGGTTGTAACCAGTGTTTTCAGGGGTAGAATATGCGACTTGAGAACGATGGTATAGGTTAGAAGTCGATATTTTGAAAATATAAATTTCGTGACCCCGATTTGGGCTGTTTTTGGCCAGGCGGCCAGATCTACGATTTCTGACGAACTGTTCGAACAAATTTTTTTTTTTTCAAAAGCAACTAAAAAAGGGTTGTAACCAGTGTTTTCAGGGGTAGAATATGCGACTTGAGAACGATGGTATAGGTTAGAAGTCGATATTTTGAAAATATAAATTTCGTGACCCCGATTTGGGCTGTTTTTGGCCAGGCGGCCAGATCTACGATTTCTGACAAACTGTTCGACCAATCTTTTTTTTTTTTTTAAATCAACTAAAAAAGGGTTGTGACCAGTGTTTTCAGGGGTAGAATATGCGACTTGAGAATGATAGTATAGGTTAGAAGTCGATATTTTGGAAATATAAATTTCGTGACCCCGATTTAAGCGGTTTTTGGCCCGATGAACGCGCAACTCTCAACATTATAGCATTTAGTATTATTTTGTCCAATACGACATACTTCGAATACTTCCTTTGCATACCATTTTAATACTTTTTTTTTACTACCTTCATACTTTCTTTTTTGCGCGGGCTCTCTCTTTTTCTAGCTCGTACTCTCCTTTTTTCTCTCTCTTTCTCTCTGTTCTGGCTGTGCTCCCTCTCTCTCTTTCTCGACTCTACTTTATCTCCATCTCTCTCCGTCTGTTTCTCTCCTTGAAGAACCACCACCAATCGAGCCGCATTCGTTGGTCCTCTCACCGCTGGCTCCTCGCTCCCGAGTCTTTCTTCCGTCTACTACTTCCGCGGCATCTACCTATTCCCCGGGCCCACTAGCTCGGTTCTCTCGTTTCTCCTTCGCCCGTCACTCCTCCACCTTCTTCCCGGGCAAACACACACGAACGTATTGCCTCCCTACACCACCTATGGAGCGCGCATACCGATTTCTTCGTTCACGCTCCTTCCACTCTCGCGTTCTCTCCGTCTACCATTTCCATTACTGCCTCTTCGTTCTCCTCATTCCCGTGTATTCCGCGTCTCGTCTTTCTCGCGATGCCCTCGAGGAATACAGAGAGCGACGACGGTCCATACACGGAGCCATTTCACTTTGGCCACAGCTCTCGTCGCGTTTGTCTCGGCTTTCTCCTTCCTGGTCCTCGGTGGTAGTTTACCCGACTTATCATTTTTTTTTAATTATCGCACGGTTTTAATGAAATCTTTGAGATTTTTTTCTTTCTCAACGTATCGATTGGATCCGCAGAATATTTTACGTGGACTGTTCCGGCGCTTGGGAAAGTATTCCCAACCGCGTCTCGGGCGATTCTCGTGTCCCGATTGTTCTTAGGAATTTTCGGGCGAATTTTCGGGATAACATGGCCCCGCTATAAATACTACACGGTAACGGTGCCTCCGCGTGTACCGTAAAGCCTTGCGCGCTCAACCCTCGAGCTCTTCGCGAGGGGCCGAGAGATTATCCCGCGCGGCTCTCGTGCGGCGCGCTCCTCTCGAGCTGATTTCTCGTTCGAGGGTTCGGGGGACGAGCCACTGACGGTTCACGCAGGCCCTTCCCCTCTCCGTTCACCCCCACGATCTTTCCAAGGTCGCTGCATTCATAACGAAAAAAAAGAAGAAAAAAATTAGATGAATTCCCTAATTTGCCAACTCGAGCTTTTTATTATTCTGGATAGGATGAATGTTCACCAAAAAAGGAAATCACGAGAAAGAAAATATATGAAATCGATCAAATTTCTTAAAGGTTCTTATTTTTTTATTTTATTATTTTCCGCTCCGAAATTTTCGTATTTTTCTTTCCTCTGCGCAATTAAATATTCCGTAAATTATTTTCTCGTCGTCGCAGATCTCAGATCCGAGTTTCTTTGCGGCTGCAACTCGATGCTGGAACGAGTTATTATTTACTTATTAGAGACGAGCGACGAGAGAGAGGGGAGGAGGTGGATGGAGGAAGGTGTGAAAATGAGGTAAGACCGCAGCAGTCGCTGTTCGACCATCAGCAGCAGCAGCAGCAGCCGAAGGGGGAAGAGGACGTGGCGAAGAAATTAAAAACGTGACTCTACCGAACGAATGTGTACCGCCCGGCGAACCGTGGCGCCTTTTCGGACACTCGGGCTCCTCTCTCGCGGCTAACGAGAAGATACGAGCTTCCCCGAGGTAACGTACAGCTATACGCGCTTAACGACGACCCCGCAGCTCTTATAATAATTTTCGTATTTTTTTCCCCCGTTTTTTTTTCTCCCTTCCCTCAGCCTCACATTGCGAACGGACTCTTCGCCCTCGGTTATCATTCTCTCGCTCCTTCGGCGACGGCAAAAGGGATCAAATATCGATCCCCGCGCCGTGGACCAACTAGTGGCGAGGGGGGAGGGAGGTAGGGGGGTGTTGAGGCTCCGCGTGGGAGACGAGGGAGAGGTTTAAAAAGTTTCCTGAAAAATTGCCACGTCGGTGTCACGTGAGGGAAATCGAATCGTCCGATGTATATAGGTATATGTATATATAGGTTATATACACAACGAGGGGAGCGCGCTGTGTATGCTTTTCCGGAGAGATCAGCGACTTTGGAGTTGAACCTCCCCCTCCCCCTCCCCCCCACGTGGGTTAACGCTCGACGCAGGGATGGAACGACGCTGCGGACCTCGAACGAACTGCCTCATCGTGTGACGGTGTATCTTATATATACGTGTATATATATTTTCCGCGCATTATGCTATATATAGCGCAGCGAGATATTTCGCGTTGCATCGTGGGAAGAAAAACGCGAGAGAGCTTTTATTTCGCTACCGACGAACTTCGATCCCCCGTGCAAACCTAATTTGCCTTCCATTTCGCGAACAAACACTCGGGGCGCCCGAGGCCCAAGGTGTCCTATATAAAACGCGGAAGAGAGAGTCTCTTCTCTCGCACGCTCCGTCGTCTCGGGGTTTTTCGCGCGGCGAGGCGTAAGAAGACAAAGTCGGGAAAGTCGAACTTCCCGACGTCCCATCTTGGAAAAAAAATCGATTTTTGCGTTTTTCTCCTCGAATTTTCGATTTTTCGGGCAAACACCCGTGATTTTTGGAATCAGCGGGAAATTTCTCATCAAATAGGGTCAAACTTTGAGAAATCGAAATTTTTTTTTTTCGACATTTTTTAACGGGTACCCCTTCTATAAATTTGCGATTTTTGAGGGTCAACTTAAAAATTCTGCGAAAAATCGACATATCGCGTTCCGCCGCGCGGCATTGTCTTCGTTAAAGGGTTATCTTTCCAACGCAAAAAGAAAATCCAGTTTTCATTCACCCAAAAAAAAAATTACATCGATTTTACTGAAGTGTCAAAATTCGAAAAAGTAAAAAACCGTTTTTTTTTTTGCGTTTTTCTCCACGAATTTTTTATTTTTTTCGGCAAAAACTGGCGCTTTTTGTAATCAGCGGGAAATTTCCCATCGGATAAGATTTTTTAACTTTGCAAAATCTAAAAAAAAAAATCCCAAATTTCTGGCAATTAAAGTCCGTCATTGGAAATTAATTCTTATAATATCTTTAATATTGTGTAATGCATAACTTACCGGAAGAGCGACGAATCAGCAACGAGGGTAGGAGACGCGTCCGTCGCGTTGTGAACGTCGAATAAAGTGTAGACGTGATTAGATTTTTCTGATAAACTAGCGTTTAATAGAATACGTCGAGGTTTAGTACAGTTTAGTTGTTTTTTTTTCGTAGTTTTTCCTTGTTTCGAGATTTTTTTTTTTAGTTAATAAGACGAGCTTTGCGATACGGTGTGTACAGGGTGGAGGGTGGAAATCGAGGGTGGGAGGATCGGGAGTGGGTGGGGGATGTACGGGGGATGATGATACGGAGTGTTGGAGCAGGATACATTTTGTCCTTGTCACCTTTTCCATTCACGATTCTCGCGGGGAAAATCATTTATGCATACAACTCGCGCGCGGCGATATCGATAATCATCGGCGAAACTCGAAAAATCGTCGCAGCTCTTCCGGTCTCGTGCGTCAACGATCGCGTCTGGCAGATCGAACGCTCTCGTGGGCGATTGCAATTTTTCCCGCTCTCCCCCTCTCTCGCTCTGCGGTATCGCTCTGTAATTTCCGTCGAGCGAGATTTTCCGAGCGACGCCCGAAAATCCGGGCGATCCGCTCTCCGGGAATGGAAAATCATTTACGGCGCATTAAGTCACGCGACATCGAGCCTCGCGCCGCTCGCGGGGAAACTAATATTCGCTCGGAACGGAAATGGAACGCGCGTTCCACGCGTTACCCTCCCCCCCTCCCCTCTTTCCTCACGCTCCGCGTGCGACCGGAAATGAAGCGCAACTCGACGTAGCCCAAGAGTTTTCATAACGCGAATGCGGCATTTGTGCTCCGTTTTTTCAAAAAAGAAAAAAAAAACATTCCTCGTAAATCACGACTCCGATGTGCAGCACAGATCAGAACATCGATAACGCATTAAATGAGATTTTTTTTTTAAGCAACGCTGCACCCACGAGATTTTTCTGCCGAATCTCACGCGGTCGAATGATATGTGTACGCATTTTTTCTTTTTTTTTTTCTTTCGATTCGTCATTTTATTTCGTCGAATCGAATCTTCGCGGCTGCAGCGTCGCCGTAGGATCACATCGACAGGACAAGGCAGAGGGGATGAAAGTTTGACGTTTCACGGCTGGACGAGTCGTGTTTAGGAACCAAGTTTGTTATTTTTTTAAATCTTTATTCTTCTTAGTGTCACTTCGTCGCGGAGACAATGAGGAACTTCATGGTGTGTGTGTTTGTGTGTGTGTGTCTGTGTATATGTGTGGGGGTGGCGAGGGGAGAGGGGCGGGGGTCAGGGGGATCTTGCGGGGAAAATACATATTGCGTGTCGAGGGGGGAGGGGGGGGGGGGACTTATCATAAGTTTATTACGAGCCAGTGTGCCATTCGCATGCGTTCATCGCGTCGCCATTGTTTTCTCGTAAAACGCGCGTCTCGATACAATGCCACTTCGATCGTCGTGTCAACGTGTGTGTGTGTTTTTTTTTCTTCGCCTTCGTCCTCTTCTGCATCTCGTCAGTCGTCGCACGAGACTCGAGAAAGCTGTTTCGATGAGTATACGTATACATGAGTGTGAGTGTGTATGCAAATTTTCGATTTTTTTTTTTTCATTCGCTTCTTTCGCTCCTTTCTTCATGTTTTGTATTTTATCGTGAGTCCCGTTCTCTCGGCTTAGCTCGCGTGTTTTGCTCTCTTTTTTTCTCGCTCTTACTCTCTCTCTCTCTCGTTCTCTCTCTCTCTCTCTCTCTCTCTCTCTCTCTCTCTCTCTTGTGTGTACAAAGGGGGAAAAACAGTACGTTTGCAGTGTTACAGACTACAGCTAGTCATATCGTTATGTATAATGTGTGTATATATATATATATATTATGTTTTGTTAGAGATATATATATATATATCCAATAATATATAATATCGTCGTATCATCCATCGTTATCATTTATATTTAGTGGTATAATTAATTACTTGCTTAGATATGAAACCTAATAGGAACATGATTGCACCGGCCCGTCGTCCCGATGACGCGCGATTGGTCTTTTTTCTATTTCTCTCTCACTCTCTTTTGCTCCCGTTCTTAGCACGAATTTTGGTCACGTCGGTTCTCGAAAAATTGCGATATTAAATTAGCTTGGTAGTTCGAAAAACATTTTTCAATTTATTAAAAGATTTTTTTTTTTTTTTAACGTTACTAAAAATTGGGCGTAACCGCCGAGCGCCGGCGCAAGAGTTTTACAAAAGACAAGGAACGACACGTGGCGCCCGGGGATCGGCAGGAACTGCGAGCGGCGTTGCGCATGCGCGATATCAAATTTTTTATTTTATTTTTTTCATTCAATTTACTCCGAAGAAAAAAATCAAGAAAAATTGTGAAGTTACTTTTCCGGTATTTTCGGACGATGGTCGAGAAATGAGAAAACACGAGGAATCATCGAACGGAGCCGTAAGAGAGCGAGAAGAAGAAAAAAAAAATGTTGACCGCAGAGTATCCGGCGTGCGGGTCTTGGAGCCGGCGTTTCGGGCGCCCCGTGCTGCCTGCGTTAATCAACGCAGCCCGGCAAGGCCCACGGGGCCCCATAGCGAGTACATATAGATATACACATGGCAATCTCTCACAAGAATTAGTCGCTACTTCATTATCAATTAGTATCAGTTTTAATTAATAAATAGTCAATTAAAAATTGCTCAATTCAAAATATCCGACAATTCCACTTCTGTGACAATAGCAAAAATGGCAATCGGTCGCAATAATTTAATAATAATAATAATAGCAATAATAACTAATAGTTAATAATAATAATTCATAATAATAATGACAATAATGACAATAATTAATAATTAATAGGTATCAATAATAATCGATCGATCGATGACAATAATAATAATAATAATAATCAACCAATCGTACGATCGATCGCTGACGCTCGCGTATTATCGTTCAATAGTTTTAATTTCGTGTTAATCCGTCGCAATCGCAACACCGTACAGTGTTAATAATAAATATCGACGTTGCTTCGTCACACATAACACATTGATTACAAAACTCAACGAGAGAATACCAAGTCCAAAGAAAGAAAAAAAAAACGAAAAGGATAAAATACAAAATTAATCGAAACACAGATTAACGCTCCTCTCGTTTCTCGCGCCGATCATTTTTTTTTTTTCACTCATTCTCCCTTCTTGTGTTGCTGTCGCATCGTTATTCTCGCTGGACCGCCGTCCGTCTTTTCGCTCGTTCGTTTTGCTTCGTATCGCGTATAATACCAAGTTTTTTTTTGTTTTTTGTTTTTTTTTTTTCTTATTTCGTTTCACACTACGGGCGCACTTACCCGCGCCACTCCTTCCTCCCGTTCTACTGTCCGCCGATAATTCACGCCCTTTTTCTTTCTAAATTAAATATATATATATAAGTATATATATATGTATATTTATTTTATTTTTCGTCGTTCACGACGCTGCTCGTATTATCGGCTCTCGTGATGGCTAAAATGAGAAAGGGGGAGACTTTCGTGCACTTCACCTGAGTTCACGTGAACATTTTCACGAAATATTAAAAAAAAAAACATTATTTCAATTTTTTTTCTCAGGTGAAGCGAGAGCGACGCGAGAGAGGCTCGTGGCTTTTTCTTCTCGACCGTGTCGCGGAATCCAGAGCGGAGACGATAATTCAATGATAATGACAAGAACATTTTCATTCTTTTTTTTTCTTAAAATATAGAAAATCATAAGAACACAAGTGAATCTCGTGGAGACGGAGTGGCAGCGCGCGGTGCCTACTTTAAATCCACAATTAATACAATAGCGTCTTAATTCACATCCCTTAAAACTGCACACGTGTTTATTTTTTGTTTAATAAGTTTTTATCACTCATTCATTGTTGATTTTTTTTTAGGAACAGCTAGTAGCGAGGTTCGGTTACTCTATCACGCAATCCTTCCTTACTATCCCTCTCTCATTCTCTTCATTTTTTCCCTCTCTCTTTTTTTCTCTCTAATTTTTTTTTTCCTTCCGTCTCGTTATCGCGTTCTCTCTTTCTCTCTCGCGAATTCGGGAACGTAGTAAAACCCTCGTTTGCGTACACACGCGTACGTACGTATATATATATAATTTATATAATAATAATTCCGTAATTTTTAGTGTCCTAAAAGTGACATAATACAATATGTATAGACCTCCGTTCCGGCCCGTTTTTCACCTCTCTCTCCGTGTCTCGCGGTTCTCTCTCTCTCTCTCTCTCTTTTTCTCTCTTCCCGTCTCCACCGTCGTCGCAGTCTCGACGTGCAATTTTTTTTGTATGTGTGTGTTGTGTCTGTGTTCGATTTTTCTTTTTTTTTTATTCGAGACCTCGGATCTCGAAAAATGTGTTCGGGCGCGGTTAACGAAGTTTGCGGAAAAAAAAATTGTATCGCGCGGGGAGAGGAACCTTAATAAAAAATGATAATAATAATAATAACTCGAAAGGAAATTACTGATGACGCCGTCGCCGCCGCCGGTTGACGAACGAAATTGTCTCTCGACGAGCGATTCCAATTTCTCATTCGTCACGGCCGTCCGCGGGGCGACTCGGAGGGCGCGCGCGGCGCTCATTGATTATTTTTTTCCTTCCCGTGTACTTGTCTCTCGCGCACCTGGTGCGCGCGGCGCTTGATCGCGACGACTAAGTCGCCGATAGTCGCGGGCCGCGACGAATCGCGCGATAATCGAGGCTAACCACCGACGTGATTTTCGTTCGGAAGGACGACGAAAAGCGAGCGAAAAATATAAGTGAACAAAAAAATTGACAAACATAAAAAAGAATGACGAGAGACGCGGCCAACGTTTGACGAGCTTACGTGTCATTAGTAAATATAGCGTCTTTTAATTTATCGCGACGTTGTCATCAATTAAATAGGGGCTTTTCCCTCTCTCTCGTTCAGCATCGAGGAACGACTAAAAAATATAACTCACCGACGGCCAATTTTACGACCTAAGCACACGCGTCGATTCTCCGTTAAACTTTAATCCTTACATACTGCGATTTTTTTTTTCTCTCAAATTTTCGTTAGCGCGAGGTACGAGTTTTAATTGTAATATTTATACGTTCTCATCTCAGTATTTCGTTAGGATTCGGCGGGATACCGAATTGTATCGTTAATCGCCTCGGCTCGAAGCCGCCGATCGGCGCTCGTGCACCGATAACGCGCGGCAAACTGTACAATCAACGCGCCGGTGTCGTCCGATTATCGGTGACCGAACCGCTGCTATATTCAATAGATAATCATGGTAAATCTTTAATTTAAATATAATCATTAATCGATAATAATATTAGTCGTGTAGCATCGACAACGTTTTACATAGAAAAAGCTTTTGTTTTTTTTTTATCTTTTACTTTGCGACAGGAACCTCGAGTTGCTTACTTGACGATTTTTTTTTCTTTCTTTCGTTATATACGTAATACAAGCTCGAACCGACCACCTCCCTCTCTCGTTCTCTCTCTCTCCCTTTCTCCTCACGTGCCGATCGAAATTCGTTTCGTCGTCCTATCGATAATCAGGAAATAATTATCCGACCGAATTTCGCGCACGAACGGATTCGAAAAAACGCGGATTTTTCGCTATATAAAAAAATTGTCAACGGGGTTTACGATTTTTTATTGGGGGGTTGGGGGTAGGGGGGTAGTGTCGCTCGATGCGCAACGCACGCGGTGTACGCAACGTGTGCCCCGAAAATGTTCACCCGCGAGGATTCTAGTACGTCACAACATCGCATATATATACATATATATATTCTTCAAGTTACATATATGTATATATATTTGTCTACTTAAATATATATATTTATTTATTTATTCGTAGTTTCATATTTTTGTATATATACACATTTGCATGTATATATATATTCTATAGTCATAGTGAATAATATGAGTGTGAGTGTTACGATACTCACACGAACTTACCGGCCGTCTCTACAGAGTTTAATTAATTAATTAGAAATTAATTGCAATGACTTACGGGCTAATAGTGAATTTTTTGTTGTCTCGCCGAGAAACGTTTTTTTTCCGCGCTCTCTCTCTCTTATCACCCCCACTCTCGTCGCCCTTTCCCTTCCTCCGATTTTTATATTGTTTACGTTTTTCCCCTCTCTCTCTCTTTCTCCCTCTTATCCATCTGTGGATCCTCCGGTACCTTTTTTTATCGCGTAATCGGTACCGGAGCTTATCAGACAGTCTTCACCCCCCACCCGACGCGATAACATTTGAGTTGAATTTTTTTCCCTCTCTCTCTCTCTGGTCACCGTTCGCGTACTCGTGATAATCCGCGTTTGCAACGTCCCCGATTTCGCAAATCTCATCGTTATCTCTATTAACAGTTATATATATAAATATCGTTATTATCGTTATCGTTTATTACTCCTTACCCGTTATACTTGTTAAATCGTTAGATATCGTTAGATCGTTAATCGTTAATATTAATTCCTCCTCGCGTTAGCCTGTCGTTAAATATACTTTATTAAATATAGGAACCATGTTGCTGGGTTTTTTTTTTTTTTTATAAATTATCAGCCGCGCCCACTGTGGTCGCCGATTTTCTCCCGGTCGCAGTTCCCGCGCGTTTTTTTTGTGTTTGTGTCGGTGTCGTATGTTTATGCGTGTAATGCGATTTTTTTTAGTAATTTCGCTTTTCCCTCCAAGTGGGAGATACCTCAGTGCGTCCGCTCTCTCCCATTTCAAGGGTGTACCGTGCTATCACCCTCCTCTCCCTCCCTCCCTCCCCTCCCTGCGTCGATTTTTCGAACGAACCCGAAAAAAACCCGAAAAAACAACTCGTCTAAAGTCGTCTCCTTCACGAAACGACTTTTCGAACCGTCTTCGGTTTTTCTTTTCTCGCGGGACGACCGAAAGAGAACGAGAGAACGAGAGAACGACAGAAAGAGAGAGAGAGAGAGAGAGCTAAGAAAATTAAAAACAAACACAAAATAAGAAGAACAATGAAAACCTCGAAGAGAAAGTGTCTCGTTTCGCGGTGTCGCGTATGCGTGTCTCGTTAATTATTACTTTTAATATATATATATATATATATGTATGTATATATATATTTACGTTTTTTGACATTCTGTTACTGCTTTGTTGCTGTTGATACGTACGTACTCGCAAGTAACGGGCGGGATATACGCTCCCCGCGATCCACTCTCTACCTACAAAGTGTCTTGCGCCTCGAAACGGTCGGCAATTTTCTTCCCTCTCTCTCTCTTTCTTTTTTTCATCTCTTAGTAACTTTTTTGCTTCATTTATTATTACTTTACATAGGAACGTTTTGTCAGACCACGACGACGATAACGACGACGACGACGAATTCCAGGACCGTCCGCTGAGTCGTCGTCAATCGTCCGCCGATTAACGGTATCTTCATTTTTTTTTTTTAATTTTTAATTTTTACTTCTTCGCTTCTCCTTCGATTTTCCTCGATTTCTCGTCGCCGGAAAAGTCTTCAGGCGAGATTTCTCAGGCGCTGTCCAACCGGAAGTCGTGCTCTCGAGCCGGTGGATAGTCTCGCTGCCTCGAAGATGAGGGCGACCTCTGGTGTCGCCTCGCATCGTCTTCTCTGTCTTCTCCGTCCGTCTCTCTCTCTCTCCACTTCTATTTAAATGAGGAACTTGGTTTGCGCGCTTGGCCAACCAACGCGTCTTGGATTTCGTCTTCTGCTCCGACATTCATCCTTCTTCCTTCCTATCATTTTTATTTCTTCCGTATCCCGTTCCGCCGAACGGAAATACATATTCAGTCGCAGATAAATATACAACATGTCGTCAGGTAATCCCGGCTGTGGAGCTGCGCTCCCGATTCGTCCGTTTGAATTTACCGCGATGCGTGCGCAGTGCTTCTCGTTGCTTCCATCCTTGTCTGTCTGTCGTAACCTCACTGTGCGTGAAATTGTTCTGTGTCGAGTGAGTCGCTCGAACCTCACCGTCTGCGCAGGTCGTGTGGCGCATGCGCGTTTCTAACGAGCGCCAGCGACCGCAGCGACCTCCTGCGGATGTTTCTGCCGCTTGACGTCGGGTCCATTGTTGTTGTCCTGGGCCGCCGCAGCGGCGGTGGTGGCGACAGTGGCGCCGGTGGCAGTCGTCGTGTCGCTCTCAGCGGCAGCTCGGGCGGCCAGCAACGTGATCTGATTGACGACGTCCTCCATCTCGTCGACCAGCGGATTCGCTTCCTCATCTCCCGTCGCCGCGTGATTCGCCTGGTTCCGGGCGACAGTGGCGCCACCTACCGTCACACTGCCGGCCGCAGCGCTGCTGCTGCCGAGCTGCTGCTGCTGCTGCTGCTGCTGCTGCTGCTGCTGCTGCAGATGGCGCTCTTGCTGACTGGCCTCGTGGCGGCTGCGATGCTGCAGCGTCTCGGAATGGCGTCGCCATTCGGCGATCGTGCCGTAAGTCCTCGTCGAGCTACTCGTGTCGCAAAGTGTACAACCGTAGCGCGACTGAACGAGACGCAGGGCGCCGCGACGCTGCTGATTGCCGAGATAACAGGACCGTTGGTGGGCCAACAGCTGGGATTCCTGGGGATAGGCACGGCCGCAGCGACGACAGACGAGGCACAGCTCCGTCTCCACCTCGCGACACGACGCCGGCAACGACGTTGCAGACGATGACGACGCGTCCTCAGAGGAACTCGGAAGCTTCACCGTCTCCACACCCGGATGATTCGGATCCTGACGCAGGAACGCCTGCATCAACGACCGCGGCACTTGCACGTGACCGCCGCCGTTCTCCAGCTGCAGGGACATCAGGCCGCCGCCTCCAATTGATGAGAGGTTGACGCTGTTGATCAGGCTCGTAGCCGCTACTGGAATCAAGGAGAAACATACGGATTCACGATTAGTCGTTTTTTTTAATGTATTTATTTAGGGAACGGGGCTATCTCCTTGATACAAATAATACAATAATGGAAAAAAATGGAATAATGACAAGTTGTCTGAGGTCTGGAGTCACATGTGACTTGGCAAATATGTTCAGGATTTTTTAACGTAATTTATAGAACCAAAGCTGGCATTGCATTCTCTCTTAAAGCAAAATTGCATCGTTTTCAATATTTAGAGGTTATCCACAGCGAACATTCGCTCGACAGTTGCCGCGAATCGCTTATACGATATTCTAATTGATTTGTGTCAAGTTTAGTTGTCATAATAGTACACATGCACATTTCCCCGAGTCACGACACTCGGCTCGTGATCGAGAGTGAATTTATGGGGAAACCAGTTATACCGGCGAAGGGGGGGTTACCGCCGCCAGAGCGAGAGGGACAGGTAAATTGGTAGTTATTAGCCGGTGTACGCCGAGGTCCGTGGAGAGCAACAAGCAGGCCCGTGTCTAATTGACGGCATAATTTCTCGTCGTTCATGCGCGCCCCAACCGGAAATCCAGATTACGTGATTACAAAAATTGTCCATCGCTCTGTATAATTTCGTGGAATCGTATAAACGGCGACGCGCGGCATCGATCCGCGCTTCGTGGTGACTGGCATTGGCGACGCAAAATCGTCGCAGAAAATTTCCAAAAAATTCTGAGACCATTCTTTGAAAAAAAAAAAAAAAAAAAAAAAAAAAAATGCCCTTAGCGCGTCGGACCGAATTTCAATCGTCTTTCTCGTCTCAAAAGTTGTCCCCAGTCTGATCGTCGTCGTCACGACGCGTCGTTCTCGCGATAGCAGATGAGGATGAGAGTATAGTTACGAGGCATGAAGTGTTAATGATACCCCTGCTCATTCGCTGGCCGAGCGAGCGAGCGAGTCAGCGCGCTTCCGCCCTCTCCTGTAATTATCGTATACGATGGTGGTCGTATCCGACGCTACGTGGCCGCGGCGGCAGCGCGAGCGAGAGTGCGGGACGGAGACAAAAGAGGAAGGGAAGCGCGACCCGATGAGGAATTAAGAGGAGGAGCGGCGATGAGCGTGCGCCGAGAGGACGTCGCAAAGTCAGAGAGGGACAGAAGGCGAAAGAGAGAGGGAGGGAAACACGATCAGCGCGACCCGCGCGGCACACGAAAATCTCGCCGGACGCGGATCTCGCTCCCATGTTTATCATAACCTCCAAACACGACGACCGGGGACGTCGCAATCTGCTCTGTTTGACCAACGGCTCTTCCCACGGACGTCGTTTCACGTCCGCAGCCGCAGCTTCGTCGCCTCGTCTCCGCCAGGGCAAACAACCCCGCGAGCCTTCTTTCTGTCTCCCCTTCGTCACCTCACGCTTCGAGTCTCTCTCTTTCTGTCTCTGTCCCGTCCGGTAGAGGCGCGGCACGGCGATAGCGCGAGCGAAGCGATAAACGACCGGAAAATCATCGGGAATTATTTGACGATGAGAGCGGGAATTATCGATAAGCGATAACAGCGGCCGCGCTGTCTCGTCCTCGGCCCGTTCGCCAGGACCGTTCCCCTCGTTTGTTTGCCGCGCTTCTTCGGTATTCCGGAGGAATCAATGGAACGCTTTAACGGTGAGAAAAAGAGAGAAAAAAAAAAGATATCTGTCAGCCGACGCGGTTCATCGGTAGTGTAAATACGACGAGTTTTTAGGCATTAATCGCATTATACAAATAAATTCGTAAAGATATGTCGGACTTAGTCGTAAAAATTGTTTTGGGTCCGTCGAGCCGGATCCTCGAATTTAACGCATTGCATTTTTTTGCTCCATAGATTTCGACGACGTGTGGGATCGGCGCGGGAAGACGATGCGCGCGACGAGCTGCGGGGGGGGGGGGGGGACACCCTTGAAACAATCGTCGGTCGGTAAGGGTTATTACTCTTAATGAGCGCTGGTTATTTCTTTGAGTGGCTCTGATTTGCTTGCCTATCAACGCGCCCGTCACCCTACTGCTATAATAGTTGTGTGATGATGATGATAATAATAATATCGTGTTGCAGGAACGACGCCGCACGAGGGCGCTGCCGCAGACGAGGCGACAAGGCCTAAGCGCAGCGCTCGAGCTTCCATACACACGTCGCAAGCTTCATCAACGAGAATGTCGGTGAGTTTTTGCTTCGCTTTCTGCTTTTTTGCTTTCTTTTTATTGCTTTTCGTATCGCTTCTCTTTTTGCTTTCTTGCTTTTTGTATTGCTTTTTTGTATTTATGATGATTTTTGCACGGTGCCCTTAGGGGGTGTAAGCTCCGGAGAACGAAATGAACGACACTCTCTCTGTCTCAGTCATCCCGGCTGATCCTCCGTTAAAAGGGGCACCGGAGGACGCGCGGAGAGGACGACATCTCATTTGCGTACGGATTGAGATAGTAGCGCTATGCGCTCGGCGCGCGCGCGCGCGGCGATCGCGACGCCTCGCGCGTTAGTCGCGCCGCGTTGTTTTGCCGTTAAATACGTGAGCGCCGCGACTGAGAGAAGAGGATCCTGATTGCCGTGGCCGCTCCCAGCCTCGCAGTGGTTCTCACCACTAAAAAAAAATTATTAAAACAAAATTCAAACATATTTTTGTCCAATTGGTATTACCGGATTTTTCGCAATTTTATTTAGGCGACATCATTAGTCGTTCGCAGGGTCATTGATCTCGTAACAATAGGACAAGAATAGTCGTTTGAGTTTCGACGATTCGAGGTGACTGAATTTTTTTTCCGAACTGAGAACCGCGTCGAGGCGATGAGACAGTCGGACGCGCGCGACACATGCTGGAAATTTGTTCGTCGGTTATTTACGAGCGAGTTTTCGTGTCGGTTTTTCGTTAACGGGTCGAAATCTCTCGAGGACTTCGAGAGGAGGCGAAGGGAGAAGGAGGAGGAGGAGGAGGAGGGAGAGGCGCACGGTACTCAGGGTCTTTGAGCGGATACGCGTATTACAGCTGTGCTGTATATCGTCGCGTTAATTCTGGTTGATCGTAAAGTCGAATTTGTAGAGCTTCGTGTACGATTCTCGATTTAAAGAGGAAAAAAAAATAAGTGGAGAAGACGAAGGAGGAGGAGGAGGAGGAGAGAAGCAAAGAAAGAATATCTCGCTTGTCGCGTCTGCTCTCACTCGGTGTGTCCCTATCGATCCCCGGAATCTTAATGGAGTCCCGATTGATCGAGAACACTTGGCCTCCTCCTCGTCGTCGTCGTCGTCGTGGTCGTCGCGACGCTCGTCGTATTAATGAAACCGGGGGGACCAGTGGGGGAGGAGGAAGAAAGAAAAAAAAAAGTTTAATCGAGCGAGCAAAGTGTCGAATGCTTCGTCGCTTCGCGCCTCTCGCGGGAGAATTTTAATGCCGCAGGTACGTAAAATCCACTTCTGCCCGGAGCATCTCCAGGCTGCACATGTTCGCATTTCACGTATCTTTTCGCTCGTTTATTTATTTTTTTTTATCCGCCGCGTTGCTTAAAGTAAAATGTTGCCGACAAAATTATCCGCTTACATCGCCAAGCGCAATAATATATTTAAATTAATTTTTTCAAAATTAATCGTCCTGCGATTTATTTCAGATTAAAAAAATCCTCAGGACCCTCCACCGATGCGACAGGAAGACTAGCAGACGATCCCGAGTGCAGCACACACACGAAGAGCGAGACGCGCATCGGTGGAAATTGAATTGTGCGCCGAATAGAGACGTTGCGGTGGTCGAGAGAAAATGCAGATAGAGCGGCGCGTTCGGTCCGCGCTCAGAGTCCGCCGCACGTTGGAAGGAAGGCCAGAGGGATAAGCGAGGAACGCGGAGGAAGATTACTGCTCGGGAGTACCTGGAAGGAGGCTGCGCATATATACACCGCTCCGTATACATATACACGTGAGTTCGGCTATATTGTATCGCAATACACACATACGAAATATATTCTTATCTTAGCCTCGTCTTATCTTCAGGTTTTGCCACGTTCGGTCAGCAAAGGCGCGGGATTCTCGACGAGGATTCGCCTCGGAATGAAACGATTCTTCGAGGCTTCGCAGGGACTTCGGCTCTGGTTCGGCGGAGACCGAACGTCGTCGTCGGTGGCTGAGCGACGATTTCGCGATGTACACGCATAACTATCGCATCGAACTGCAATCTCCAACGGCAAACGCGACAGTTTCTAGGACAAAGTTACACGCGCACCGAGAGGAACACCACTCCGAAAGCTTTTCTCTCGGCGGAGAGTCTTCCGCTTGTGTTCGGTTTGGATTCCTCGCGAGGCAAATGTGCGGAGGGGGAAAAAAAAAATCCCGCGAGCGTGGGTGTGAATTCCTTTCTGACTCGCGGCGCATTATCTTTTTCGTTCTGTCTTAGTTTCTTCCTTCTGTGTTTCTCTGTCTATCTCTCACTCTCTCTGTCTCTGCTTTTCTCTTTCTCACAGCGAGAGAGTTTCGGTTCGAGGCGCGAGTCAGCCTCTTCGGCCCGCGAGCGCTTATGCTTATTTCCATCCTCGCCTTCGCCCGTCGTTTTTCTCCTTCGCCGTTTCTCGGTTTCGTTGGCTCTCCGTTGGCGTCGGGCCTCCGGGGCCCCGGAGTTGCACCCAACGTTATCGTACAACTCGAGCGCTCGAACGGCTGTTTCACACCTCCGCTCGCCCGAGAATTAGGAAATAAATTAGCGCGGGACTAATTTCGTTATCTCGTCGTCTTCACGACCGCGCGCGCGCGCGCGCACTCGGTCCACGGGGAACGAGGGTCCACGGGGTCCGCGAGAGGCGGCGCCGCCGCCGCCTCGTGGACCCTCGTTCCCTCTTTTCTCGACTTCTCCCTCCGCGAGATACGGCTCTGCGGTCGAGGAGACACGGCATCAGCCGGAAACCAGTTCGAACGCTCTTCTCCTTTTTTTTCCCAGCTTCTCTTCTCTCCATTCATTATTTGAGAACATTCGAATCTCCGTGTCTCGGTTTGGGGAAAAAAATCGATTTTACGACGTTTAAAAACTCTATCCGGCAAATTTCCCGCTAATTCCAAAAATTACGGATGTTGCCCGAAAAATTGAGAATTCGCGGAGAAAGACGCGAAAAATCGATTTTTTGCTGACTAGGTATCTCGGGACGGGATAATTAACTCAGTCGCGAGCCGCAAAACGAGCCATAATTTATCCGCGCTCGGTTGGCTCGTCGCGTTGCGCGTATCGATACGCGATGCAGTCACGAAGCCCGAATTAAGGGTGACTCAGTGCCCAACGGGCCGAGGGGACACGTCTTCCCGTCTCCCGTCTGCGCCTTTGGAATGTAGTCGACAATATCGAGATACTCATAGACTTGTATCGTCGATTCGTCCCGAATGTACACAAATGTAATACAAGCGCGTATACATATATTCGGTATATATAAATAAGTAGTGTGCCTCGCTATCTCGAGACTCTCGGTTCCAATCGCGCAGCCACGGATAATGGCTCTTGCCCTGCTCGTCCCGCTCGCTCTCGCTCTCTCTCGGAGCGATATATTGCGCTAATTAATTATTGACGTGTCCCAGGGCCATTTTTGTCGGGGACCTGGTGGCATCAGCACCAGCAGCAGCAGCAGAGGCAGCAGCAGCCGCACGCACGACGAGTCTACGAGAGTTCAGGATTGCGGAGGACGCGGGGATGAAGCGACGAAGAGGCGACGGACGGACGGACAGACGCGCACGGAGTACCCGGTGCGGTTTGTGTGTCTGTGTGTATCTACCCTCAAGTTATTTACGACACGCTCGGCGATAGTGGGCCTCGCGTGGAAAGGGACTCCTGGCACTGCTTGCACGACCGACGACTTGTGTATAGAACAGGACGACGAGGACGACGACAAGAGACCCTCTTTCTTTTTCTTCGGCTCCTCCTATTTTCTTTTCTTTCTCTCCGTTCGTCTCGCTCCAATAATTTTCTCTTGTCACTTGACGATTCGCTGCTCCGAAAAACTCGCGATAAATTCGTCGCCGGATTTATCAAGCTCGAAAGTATGAAAATAATGCGACCGCCTCACGAACGCGTCAGTCTTGTCGGCGGCGAGGTGGGTTAACAGCGAATACTCGAGCTTCGTCGCGTTGTCTGTCTCCCTTCCCCCCTCGGGCCGGCTTTTTCCGTGTCGCGCGTCGTAACCTCGGACGGCCGGAAAGAGCCCAATTGGTCTTTCTCGCGCGGGAAAACGCCCGATAAAGATACCGATCGCGGGTCGTCCAGCCGCAGCATCACCCGAACTCTCGATAATTCTTCGGCTCGAGTCTCGCCGGGGGCGGCGCGTGTAAACTCGGCGCGACACCGTCCGACGTACCTGTCCGGGGAATTGGGAAATTTCCGAATTAGAGAGAACCACCGGGTCGACCGATAAGATTGGGAAACGATGTGAAGACGGGACGAAGAGATCTCGGAGGGTCCGCCGAGCGTGAGAATTGACATTCAGTTACGGCTCTCTTAATTTTTTTTTAGTCAATTTTCTTCGCTCTCCTATTTATTCGTAAAAAAAAAATCAGTCTCCCTTTTATTTATTAAGAAAAAAAAAGTTGTCAATCAAAGCTTCTTCACTGCTGAGTGTGAGAATTGACATTCAGTGACGGGTCTCTTAATTTTTTTTTACAGTCAACTTTCCTCGCTCTGAAGTTTATTCTTTTAAAAAATCAGTCTTTTTTTTTTATGAAGAAAAAAAAAAAAAAAAAAAATTTTGTCAATCAAAGCTTCTTCACTGCCTCCCAACGAAGCGCGCGTCCCAAATGCTGTCGAGCGGTTAACCAGCTCACATCGCTTCGACCCGAAGGGAGGGACCGAGGGAGGAAGGGAGGGGGGAGAAGGGGGGTCATTGTCATTAACGCGATGGAATATTTATCCCATAAGCAGCCCGTCGAGTGGCCGATGCGATTCTCTCTCGCTCTCATCTCTTACGGGCTCTTCGCTCGTTACACAGCCGCGCACTTGATTCGCCGTCGGTATCACCGAGTGCCAGGCAGGAAGGCCCGTATTATCGAGGCAATTGTCTCACCCCCGCCCGCCGCCGTGTATGTCCTGGGCTGCGGTGTATATTGCCCCCGCGTTGTAGTGTGCGTCGCGACTATATAAAATCATTATCACTCGCTCCCTCTCCCCCCTCCCCTCACCTCGGTGCTCTGGCTGCTGCGGCTAAAGAGCCGCTGCAACGAGAGTGCCTATGCCTCTTTCCATCTTCGTCTCTCGCTCCTCTCGCTCGAGTCACTCTCGACGCGCCCGATTATCCCATTAATACACGAGTCCCTGTCGGACATCAGCCTCGCCGCACCCTCCGCACTCCACCCCTTCCCCTCGTCCTAAGGAGGAGGGGCAGGGGGGTCCTCGTGACTCTCGGTGCGCTCGTCCGTCGGATCTTTAATTATTTAAATGCCCGCAGCACTCTCGGCACCGGGTGCGAGGACCGAGTCGAAATAATTTTCGACCCTCCGCTTCTCGCCGCCGCTGCTGCGCCAAGTCCCACTGACCCCTTCATCGTTTAATCGGGCGACGCAACCTTCAACTCCGTCGACGCTGCGACCTCAACCGTATTAGTATAGTAGCTCTCTGGCCTTGATTAAAAAATGTGGCTGTCGTTGTTCACGATCCGCGATTCGTATTTTTTATTTGAAGGCAACTAGTTCATTTAATATATATATATTTTTTTTAGCAGCCCTCTGGCCTTGATTAAAAAATGTGTCTGTCGCTGGCCACGATCGGCAATTCGTATTTTCGATTTGAAGGCAATTAAATAATTAAATAAAATAAAATAATAAATTTAAAAAATAAAAAAATCGTGGGCAGGCGCTAAAGGTGGATGCGAAAAAAGGAGAATCGAACTACAAATCCAACGATTGTCGCGCGAATCGCTAGGAGCTCGTCGAAGCATCGTCGCTCCTCGCTGCGAGCCAACAAACGGGGCAAATGATAGCAATAGAAACGGATTTAATGGAGCCCCGAGAGTCGGACGGGGCACGTTAACATAACAGTGTAACGTAACGCTCCGAAGAATCGAGCCGAGGATGGCCATACCGGCCGTGTGTCACGTCGAGCGATTGTCATTATCATTAAACGTGGATTTAATGATCGAGGCGCGCCGGACGTGGGCAGTAGCGGCGCGCTGATGCCTTCGCCTCGCCTCGCTCCCTCTTGCTCCCTCAGCGAGAAGCTACGCGCGCGGCTGTAATTACCTCGCTTCGATTATTAGACGATTACCGTGTCGGGTAATGGAGCCCCCGACACTCACACACACAGACGACGCAACGACGATGCGAGCGCTGCTCGTTCGTGTCCGAGCGGCGACGAATCTACGACCGAACGGCTCACGATTCACAATCGTCTAAGTGGCTGAATATTTTCTCCACTCGCCTCGATTTATCGCAATTGGCTCCTGCCGATTGGTCCGAGAACGTTCGGATAACGCTCTTTCCTCGCTGTCAATTAATTCGGGCCAATGAAAATGCATCAGTTGCCACGAGCGAAAGAAATGTATTCGGCGAAAGTCTCGCTAGATAAAAATTTACGGCGTTACACTCGGCGCTAGTCAGACCCTGGTCTGGCTTGGGCCGAATTTAACGCTACAAATTTTCCACCAGTGGAGTGGCGTTGAAAATAATATTCTATTCTTTTTTTTTTCAGAACGAGACTCGAGCCAACTCAGCAACGTCAACGATCGGAGCCGCGAAAGGAAAAACGCTTACCCAGGGAAAACAGCGTCGCAGGACACGAAACGAGACGACGGGGTTGTGCCCTTCGAACCGAACCGACGCGAAGACGTCCGACACGAGCGTCAACCACCCCCGCGTTGCCAAGATATCGGCGGGCGCCGAGTCGTTAAAAATAATTGTCAGCCGGATAATTAAAGGGGTGACGGAAAGAAAACACTCCGCGCATTCTTTTCGACCTCGGAGGGTCGTGGAGAACGGAGACGGAGATAGTGAAGTGAGAGCCGCGATCCAAGAGCTTCTCAACTCGTTCGACGTGTTCACGTGGCCGTCGACTCGCTGCCCACGAATCATTCTCCTTCGGTTATTTTCCCGTATCCTTTTTCTCTGTGTGTGTCTGTGTTTTTTTTTTCTTTTTCTTTTCTCGAGCGCTCGTCGCTCGCTATATGTATATTTTTCCGTCTCTCTCCCAGCTCGTTCAGACTCGCGACCCTTCAACCCCTCCTCCCCCACCTCGAACCCCACCCGCTTTCTCGCAATCTGCTTACGTTCTTTTCTCGAGCAGCTCTTTATCCCGCGCTCTCGGGGTCTGTATTTTGTTGGCACATCGTTAGAAGGCCGCGCCGAGGGTGCCTGATTCGTGGGTTTCGTCGATGGGGGGACGACGCTCGGACGGCCACGGGCGCTTCGAGGGCGAGCCGAGAAATCGCGAGGCAACGGGGCGAGGAGCCTCTGGCCCCGTTTTATTCCTCCTCTCGTGGCTTCGTCGCTGCTGCTGCTGCTGCTTCCTTTTCTGCCTCGAGGGGTAGGAGGGATGGGGTAGATAGAGGGAGGGAGGGTGAAGATAGTACACGCTTCGTCTGCAGCTTGTTACGCAGATCAGACGCAGAGACCGGAATCGAATTTTCGCCACAGGAAAATCCCGGCGAGGGAGCAAAGCAAAAAGGGAGAGAGAGAAGGAGAGAGGAGAGAGGAGAGAGGAGAGATACGAGAGGCACTCGGGATTACCGGTGGCCTCGTTTACGTACCTGCATACGTGAGTGCTCGAATTCTCCACTGGAAACCCAGTGAAATCAACCACCGAAATTCAATCGTGCCTCACGTATGGCAAAATGCACTTTGCATTTTGCATTTTGCATTTGCATCGCGGTGCCGCGATTCGACGATGCTCCGAAATTTCTCGCAGCCAACACATCACGAATATCGTGATTATTATCACTCAATCCTTACTCGAAATTCGGGGTCCGAAATTCCGACTGAAAAAATCTACCAATAATCAACCAAAAAATTGTTTCTAAATTTTTTTATTTTTTTTATTTCTCACATAAAGATTTTTCGGTACCCTTAATCCCGGGTCCGAAATTCCGACTGACAAAATCTATCAAAAATCACCCAAAAAATAGTTTCTAAATTTAAAATTTTTTTTTATTTCTCACATCAAGATTTTTTCCTTGTCGACTAAATCTTGCGGCCAACTCGAAGGCCTTCGTCGCTTCCTCGCTCCGCGACGACGAATATAAATTACACTATGCTTCCGCTGTCACTCGCCCCCTCCCCCCTTCCCCCCGTTCCTCCACTATACCCTCTGAGCAGCCGGTACACTCTTTATATCCCCGATAGGGTTTCTTAATCCCTCGCGCAACACTCACGCCCTAGTTTTCCGGTTCTCCACCGCGCGACGCCCGCGGCCCGGGGCTAGCCCCCCCTCCCCTCCCCCCGGGAGGGGGGAGGGGTGATTCCTTCGGCCGTCGCGCTAATTACTCTCATCACGTGCCGAATGACGTCGCGGACCGGCGGACCCGAGCACCGCGTGGAAATTTCGTCGCGTCGCGTCGAACGTCGCTGGAGGCCAACGGGAAGACCCAGCTGTGCCTTTTTTTTTTTCTCTCTCTCTCTGGCTCATCGTTGCAGTGACAACGAAGCTCGAGCCTCGCCACAGCGACGCTGATTATTTCGCGATGCTCGAACGTACTTTCCACCCTCCCTCGCTTGCCACCCCCGAACCGTTGGCGTTCGACTCACCCCCTCCTCCCCCTCCTCCTCCTCCTCGGCCGGTGAAACCGACACAGCCGACGTGTCACCCGCGTCCGAGGAGGTGGCGTTAATTTTAATCCGGCGGACATCACTCCGCGCATTAAGCATAATCCGATTCTCGCCACGCGGAATTTTCTCCGCCCCCCCCCCCCCCTCGGACGAAATTACACGAGAGGCTTCGACATTTGGAGCGTCGAGGATTAATTTTTTTTTTTTTTCTTGATTTTCGGTGGGAACGGAAATTCGGTTCGCTAATTGGGAATTCGAGAAAACATTTTTCCTTCGATTGTCACTATTTATTTTTTATTTTTATTTTTTCTGTATCGCGCAGGCTAATCGAAGACACGAGGGGCGTACCAGGCGCGGCTCGGGCTAATCGACCAGCCGTGGCCGCGCGGTAATCGATTATCGAGCGCCGAGAACCGCGACGACGTTTTATTTATTTTTTTTAACACAATTCCGTACAACGCGAAGTCGTCGAATTTTTTTTGTGTTTTCTAAGACCTCCGAGAAGTCTGCAACGTCGGCTAAGATAAAGAAGAAGTACACCGCGAGGGGGTTCGAAGCTTTGTAAATATTAATGCGGCTCGGTTTTTTTCTCCCCTGACTAAAGAGCCAGGGCTGACGGGCAAAAGAAAATATTTGAATAATAATTACGAGCATCACCCCGGCGCTCGTTACGCCCGAGACGCGCGGAGGGGCGTATAATAAAAAGGTCTCGGGCCGAGACTTTGCTGGTTCTACAAGGTAAAGGATAAGAAGACGACCAGAAAGGAGGAGGAGGAGGCGGGCGAGGAGAAAGGAGAAAAAGAATAAGGCGTTCGAGGGTTCGAGCGGTCTCGGGGAATTTTCTAATTAGAAGGATATCGCGGGGGATGCCGAGCGGAGGGCGAAAAAAAAAGAATACTCCGCAAACAATGAAAATCTGGACGCCTCGGCCACTTCCGGATTCTGCGCTTCCCTCCCCTCAACCCCCGACCTCAATATCCGTCTCACGAAATGAAAGAAAAATGAAATGTCGAATAATCCATTCTTGGCCTCCCGCTGCCGCCTCGGATTTTAATATTCGTCTCGGTGTCTCGTTGTTCCCGAGGCAAAAGAATTTCTCGCCGGTAAATCGACAAACGCGAAGGGCTCCTCTCGAAGAATAATCTTGGGCGATAAAACTATCCATCGAGACGGAGTTTTTTTTTCCCAGGATCAAAGAAATTTATTAATTCAATCGCAGCAATTTATTGACTCGCCAATCGCGCGCACAAAATCTACGAATAATTGTAAAGCCGAGCTAATTTTAGCCTCTGGCAATTTCGTTCTTTACTCCCTCTCTTTTGCCTTCTCCCGCAGGTACGTTCGAACCCTCCGTGCGTCTCGGCGAGGGTTTGCATTGCGCCTGACAGTCATTAGGGTAATCAACGAATTAGCGTTTCCGCGCTAAGGACTGGATAAGGCACCGAGGAGAGTTGCACACGGCGCCCGGGACAAAGTGCGTGCTGGCACGCGATCGTTCGTTCGCGCTCGGAGTCCTATGCGCCGCGCGCACGAATCTCCGGCTCGCCCCGTACCAAGCAAGCCAAGCAACGTGTACACACAACGCGCTACGTGCTACGTACGTTGCTTCTCGCGCGCGCACACGTCGCCCGGGATTCACACGCCAACCTTTCCGATTCCATCGGCGTTTCGAGTGGCGCACACTTCGCGCTTTCGTCGTGATTCCACCGCGGATTTTGCGGAAACAGGTAAATTGACAAAAATAATAATTTTGTGACTTTTTTTATGTCACTCCGTGCGTAAAACGCGATATTACGCACGCTTCGCGTGCGTAATACCGCATTTTCCGACGTCGTGAAATAAAATTTCGTACGATCCGCGTGCGAAAAACCTTTTTCGGACTCGTGTGATTGCAGCACTCGCCTTCGGCTCGCGCTGCAAACTCACACTCGTCAGAAAAAGTTTTTTCGCACTTGTATCGTAATGTACTATTAATCGCATTTTTTTCTTAATATTCCTCGTCTCACGTTTTATTATTTTAGTATCAGGACGAACATAATAATTTTTTTTTTTATAGATTCAACAGCCCTTTATTTTTTAAATTATCGAAGAAATTTCATCGGGATTCCACCGCGGATTTTACGGAAACCAGGAAATAGCCAAAAATAATGTTGTAATTTTTTGTTATTGCATTTTTTTATATTCCACATTTTAGCGTTTCATTATTTTAGCATCAGGACGGAAATAATAACTTGTTTTTTGTTTTTTGTTTTTTTTTATAGATTCCAACAGCCCTTTATTTTTTCAATCATCGAAGGAAGTGAGCTCTGATTCGGTCTCATACGACGAGGCCGAGATCGCGGCGTGAGATTAGCCCGGGCCGTGTGTGTAACCAGCGCGGTCAAGGAGCTTGACTATCTCGTCGTCGGTCTTCACGCCGCCCGGATCCATCGAGCGAATCGGCGGCCGGCCGGCCGGCGGCGAGTGACTCGTGACAGGCACACGCGCGAGACGGAGACGAAAGAGAGGGAGAAGGGACGCGAGAGGCGCGAGCACGAAGGGTGCGAGATCGTGCGCGATGGTAACGTTGAAATGAGAAGATACGTATATAGATATACACGCGGTGGTGGGATACAAACGCAGTCTATCGCTGGTACCAGTAACTTGTACCAATTAAACGCTCCTTAACCCCCGGGCGGAAACGGCCCGTCACCTATATATACATTACTCTCCGGGCCGTCTCTTCTCACCGTTGTCTTCACTCTCGATTCGCCCGCGCTGCTTTATTGCATACGTATGTCAGACGCTGCAAAACGCGCTCGTTCGACTGACATCACGACCACTTGACGCGTCGAATTCAATTTAGATTTTCGATTTCCGATTTCTTTTTGACGAATTTTTTTTTCGATTTAATGAAGTTTTAAAACCCTATCCGATGGGAAATTTCCCGCCGATTCCAAATATGACCGGTTTTTGCCCGAAAAATGAAAAATTCGGGGAGAAAAACGCGAAAAGCGATTTTTCACTTTTTTTTAATTTTGACACTTCACTAAAAACGATGTCGTTTTTTTGGATCAATATAATCGGGATTTTCTTTTTGCATTAGAAAGAAGATTCTTCAACGAAGAGAAGGCCGCCAGGCGAAACACGATATTTCAATTTTTCAATTTTCTGCAGATTTTTTAATTTGGCCCTCAAAAATTGCAAATTTTTAGAAGGGGTACCCCTTGCGATTTTTGCGAAAAAAAATTGTTTCTATTTAACGAAATTTTAAAACCCTATCCGATGGGAAACTTCCCGCTGATTCCAAAAATCACAGGCATTTGCCCAAAAAAAAAAAAATTCTAGGAGAAAAACGCAAAAATCGTATGGCGCGCGAGTCAATTTATCTTCATCTCCGGGTTCGCGAGTCAAAAACGGAAATTACCGTTTATGAATGCGACATATACATACACAGGCGCGTCTATACGCCGTCTCGTTGTCCGTCGTGTCTTCTTCAGAGGCTTCTCGGGGTTTAAGCCTTTAAGCACCTGGCAGTAAAGTCTCATAATTGTCTCGGGCGAATCACGCCGCTCCCACTCTCTTCTTCTTTCTCTTTCCACCCTCACAGCTCTGCGTTCGTTGCCCACGACATGCAAATAACTCGGGGTTAGTTAGCTAATGGGGTTGCGCAGGGGCTGACTCGCTCGCCATAGACACCCTCTCTCGGCTCTCGGCAGACTTGATTCATTAAGGGGTTGTGATGGCTTAATTGCCGGCTCTCTCTCTCAATCTCCGCGAGGCGCAGCATCATCGCCGCACGGACACGGCGTGCGACCCTCGGGGCTTTTTGCGCCCAAACCCCGATTCCCCCGGAAAGCCAAACCCACGACCTTCGCGTCGAGCTTTCAGCAACAGGTTGCGATGCTAAAACCAGGAAGATCTTCTCTTCTGCTTTTGCAGCGGTGGTGGTGCTTTTTGGCTCGCGTTACCCGAGCCCGACGACACGCCTGCTGAACTCAACTCGTTTACACACCCCACTTCGGGCTTCCGCGCTCGTAATTGAATGCGAAACGGCGCGTTAATTAATTATACCCTCGGCCGTTCGCGCTCACCCCGCTTTTCTCGCACATTTCGCCGCTTTCCCAGACGACGACGACGAGGCGACGGGTCATTGCCAACCATTGAGGATATTTTCAGCCTGCTCGACAACGACTCGGGAGGGGAGGGTGGTTCGCTTCATTGAGCCTAAGTGGCTCGTTAACGTCGTATCATTTTCCATCCCTTGTTTCCCTTTGCCCTTGTTTCCTGTGTTAGTCGAGGTGACGTAGCTGACATTGGACGATGAGGTGAAAGGTACGCCGACTCAATTTCGCTGCATCTAAGATATTTTTTTTTCCTACGACTCGAGATCGGTTATTTCGTCGCTCGATCGAAATTAATCGGCGATCGGAAAACTAATTATCTTTTTTCATGGCAAAAAAAAAAACGAAAACTCAACTTCACTGCATCTGGGATTTTTTCCCTACGACTCGAGGCCGCATATTTTGTCGCTCGATCGAAATTAATTGACGATTGGAAGACTAATCATCGTTCATGCCAAAAATCGTAGATGACAAAAAAAAATGTGTTACTCGCGGTCGCGCAGTTCTCGATGCGCCGGGTCTCGATTCTCCGCACAGTCAAACCCTGATTGAAATACATAATTACAATACCCGTCGCGTTCGTAACGGTCGGCGAATTCTTTCTTCGAGAGCAGCACGAAAAATCGGTGAGAGCGAAATGCTCGCCGCGCCCGGGTACCGCGGCTAACGTCGCGGGGCCCTCGCGACGAATGTTAAAACGCGAAATTAGCATTTAGCTTTATTCCTCGCGCTGCGCAGAGGTTTCGTCGACGCCGAGAGCTCCGAGAGCTCGGGGAGCTCGGAGAGCCGGTTGGACCGTAGGAACCGCGAGTGAATACGTGATACGCGTTGCACGAGGTGCCACCTGTATCCAAATCGTTCGATCGCGCGCGCTCGAACCCCTCCACTTTTTCTTTCCCCCCCTCTCCTCCTCCTCCTCCTCCTCTTCAGCGTCTTGTCTTCCAGCAAAGCTATAAATACTGTTCGTCCGTTCACATTATGATTAATTCCTTGTTCGCAGTGCATCGCGTCGGATTTTTCTCCGTCTTTCTCCGCTGCAGCCGCACTCGCCGCCCGGCATACAAAGTTTCCGCCTCGCCCGCGTCGCCGTCGCCTCGGAGTCCGCCCTTCGATCTTCGCCGAGCGCGCGGCGAACGAAGCGTTAGACGAATTTTTCGCGATTCGTATGCGCGCTGGATAGTCGCGCGTCAGACGACGACGAGAGCCGAGAGCCGAGTGAGCGTCGCTCCGAGGAGGTTTTACGACGTGAATTATCGCGAATGTCAGCGCGCGCCTGCGCGGACGCAACGCCGCCCGGTTCTCCGGTCGGCGATGCCCCCTGCGGGACGATGAACCGTTTAATTTAAGGTCGTTCGCTTAATTCCTCGTAGCGCGCATCGCGCATTCGCAAATCTCTCTCTCGGGTTCGTCGTTTTGAAATGCGAGCTGGCGCCCGGCTTCGTCGAATTCGCTCGGCTCGCGTCGTCGTCGACGCGCGCGCGCCGAGCGAATTCGCGATTGCGCGTGAATCACCTCGCGGGTCGACAGATCGACCCGAGGAGCATTTTTCTATTCCTCGGAATGAAATAAAAAAAAAAACAGTTGCACGTGTCGCGTGAGCAAAAATGTTATTATTACATTACTATTATTATTAGAAAATTATCGTAATATTTCAGTGTCCCGTTAACGACTTTAGTCTCACAAAAAAAAATTGTCTCGAAATAAAATGTCAAGTACGTCGAACAGCTTAAGGAATCCGACAGCGCGAAAACGCGAGCCAAGAAATTCGTACGTCGCTATAGCCGAACGATATTCCAGCGTCTCCTGCGACGAGGCGAGGCGAGGCGAAACTAATGGGCCCGAGCGTAAAAGAAGCGCGAGTATCAAGCGATACTTCCCGCCGAAAAAACCGGCGCAAAACTCATTGGCCCTGACGCCGCGATGTCTCACCGCGAGACTGGAAGGCTGCCCGTGATAAAATATACGCGCGAGAGTCGAGTGTCTGCGGTGTCTTAGGAGGGAAGAGGGGGGGGGGCTTGGGGGTTGCAGGGGGATGAAAGCCCGCGGGGGTGAGTGCGTGTAACGTGTTCGTATGCGTCGCGTCCATCGAAACGCAGCACTAAAGCAGCAGTCGGGTCGCACCAACAACCAGCGGCTCCTGGTTTTGTGTCTAACCGCGAAGCGAAGAGAGAAACGAGCGAGAAAACGAATGTTGGCAGAAGCGCGTCGAGGCCGCGCGGAGGTTTTCACACAGCGAAGGTGGGAGGGGCGGGAGGGGGGAAGGGGGATGATTTAGTAATGAAGATATTAACGGAGCGCAAGAGCGGCCACGGAATACTGAGATTCAACTATCTAACGGCTGACATAACTCACGTTTATGGCTCTATCTGAGCGTGAGCGAGAACAGGAGCAGCCAGAAGTAACATCGCGCCGACTATTTCATCCCTCGTTTCTCCCCCACCCTCCCCCCTCCTACTCGTTCTCGTTTCGCGTTGTCTCCCCCCTCGGGCGGCCCGGCCTCGGTTATGCGGCTAATTAACATTGAGATTGGCCGCGGGAAAAGTGCTGGCCTTGACGGACGGACGGAAGCACGAATCAAAGATTTAACCTTTTCAACAGTGGCATTTTTTTGTGTCTTTATTTTATTTGGGTTTATTTTTTTCTCGTGTAACTGGCAATGCGACCCGGTGCAATTTTCGCGACGAAATTATATTCGCAATTATTTTTTTTGGCAAATATTAGCCCGCGATTTGGACGTCGCCCAATTTTTAACAGTGGATTTTTATTCTTTTATTCTTTTATTTTTTATTAAATAATATTCGCAATTATTATATTGATAAATATTGGGTCGCGATTCGGTCACCGTCCAATCGCGAGATGAGTCGAGAAATAAATAAACAATGTGTGCTTTATTTCCGCGGCGTCCGCGCGTTCGACCTCGTTTCGCGCGCGGCTATCTCGTCTCATCCATCGAGCCCGCGACTCATTTCGTGACTCAGTGGGTACATGATACATCCCGAAATACCCGTTATACTCGCTCGGGGCCCGGGCGGCAGTAGTGTCTGCTGCGCATAGCGTAGGTGCCGATGCCTCGACCTTTCCGGAGCTCTCGCGGTTTTATCGCGTAGTCTCGACTACTATATCTACCTATATATATCTCTTGATTATATATATATATATACAGTGGCTGCTGCTGCTGCTGCTGCGCTCTCATAATGGAGCCATGGGGGTTCACCGAACTTCCTCGTGACACGGCAGAGCGTGATACCGGCGTCCCATGCTCTCCGTGCACACGGAGTTTCCTATATATGTATGCGTTCCACGCTGTGCGCGAAGCGAGAAAGGTGGCTGCCGCTGTTTCGCCTCGCGTGAGAACGAGAGTGTTGCGCCCGCGAAGACAGTGCATCTTTGGGCTTCTGCCCGCCGCGCGGTCGCATAGATCTTGATGCTGAGTGCTGAGGCTGGCGGAAGGCGAGCCAGAGGGCGGGGGAGGGGGGGGGGGGGTTGCGACGGAGAGGAAGAGTGAGAAAGAGAGAAGGGTGGCTCGTGTGTTTTCGAGGCTGGTCCGCCTTGGTCCCCCAACCCTCGGGATTAACAGCCGGAGATTTAGCCGAGGAGCGCGTGTATATATATATATGCCCGGAGGGTGGTGGAGTGTACGGCGTGGGGTGGAAACGAGTGTCGGGGCAAAGTAGCGAAAAAAAAAAAAGAAGCGCAAGAGAAGCCGAAGCAGCTTGTACCGAGCTTCGTAGCGTAAGAAAAGATGAGGGGGCTGGGGGGTGGCGGTGGGTTTCTACATTAACAGAGTTATGCCCCCAGGGGCACCGCCAGCCTCTCGCCCCCGGCTGCTCTCGCGTATATCTTGGTTATTTTTTATTACCACGCCCCGGCGAACACGTGAGCAAGTTTCGGCCCCGCGTGGGGAGGGAAGGGGGCAGGGGGGGGATAGGGAAAGACGATGTTTCTGGGATAAAAATTCCTGAGAGGTGAAAACGCGTTAATGCGAAAATATTGAATATTCTTTTAATATTAAGTAGCCGTGTCGTCACTATTCTGGTCAGGCCCGGACAGGGATGACACGGGGCTGACCAGGGCCTGACCAGCGCCGAGTGTAATGCTGTGAATTTTCCACCCAGGGGCACTGGCGGGATTCCCGCGGATGGAAAAGACAACGAGACGCGACGAGACGTATGCGTAACATCCCACGAGGGCGAAAAATTGAGGGTAGCTTTTATATTTATGGCCACGGTATTAATGCGCCCGGCGCCCGCTCAGTTTTTTTTTTCACCTCTCTTGCTCTCTCTCTTCTTCACTTCGTTAATAACCGCGCTCCGACACCCAGGACCGTGGGGTGTGAGCTTTTTCCACGGGGGAGGGGGATAAGCGCGCGAGGGGTGAGAAATAAAAAAGAAAAGAAAAAAAAAAAACGCACCGCACGAAATTCGAGGGGCTCGGGCGATCCGCTCCCCTCTCGACTCTCGTGTGCAGGGGTGGCTTATTTTTTTTTTTTTTTACAAAACGCGGGGGGTTGCTTTCTCTATGCAGCTCGTAGATATATCAACCCCGAAGCCGAGTTCTGCCACTGACACGACACTCACGCTCGATCTGCTCCCGTTATTTTTATTATCATGAATTTCTCCTTTTTTTTCTTCTCATCCTCGTCTGTAATGTCACCGAAGCGTCCATCGAGTTTTCCTGGTAATTTATATATATATTTTTCCTCCCCCGTAGCGTCAGCTGCCGCAGGCGTCGCGAAATGATCGGAGAGACTGGCGAACGATCGTGTCCGGGGCTAAGTGTGGAATCCGCGTCGAGGAATACCTGACGTCGTCGCCGCAGCCGTGCTGGACTGATTGCAGGTCGATGACAGGTCGCGCGCTCGTCCATCCCGTCGACAATGACCGTTCCGGGCACAGAGAAGTTTTCAATGACGGCTGGAAACTCGATGAAATGACACGGGGCAAAAGTGTATCCCATTTCCGCGGCGTCGCCGCCGCTGCTCCTAATGCCCGACGAGTGCGGCACGCGTTCAGCCCCCTCGTCGCGCCGCCGGTTTGCACTGCGGCCCTTTCGCTTCGCTTTTTCCCTTCTTCTTATTCTTCTTCTTCAATCGCTCGACCGTGCGTGCATCGCCCGGCGAGCTACGTGGTTTCTCTCTCTCTCCGTTGCATATCTCCCCCGCGGCGTCCGACGCGCCGCAACGAGACGATGATCACTCCGCGGTCTCGTGAATTTTTAATACCCCTCGAGCCGCGAGTGGTGAACAACCACCGATTGCAACTGCAATTTCGCGCAGCGAGGAAAAAAAAACTGTATCGACCAGAGTTGGATTTCAACGATTTTTCGTGAGTGACGAATATGTTTTTATTTCCGGATTCGCAACGGGATTCGAGGCGGGAATAATATTCAGCAGCCGACGAGAGACGTTCCGTGGTTATGTATATCGACGACGACGTCGTGCACGTGAAACGACGGAATCGTGATACCGGGAAATAAATAGGACGTGCCCCGGCGCTATTCCAGGTGTACGCGTGTATAAATAAACCGAGTGACGTTGGGCGAACCGAGAGTCGAAACCGTCGATCTAATAAACTCGACTCGACTGGAGGCGGCGAGGGACGAGAAAAAAAAGAGAAAAAAAAATATACAACTGGAAACGGGATATTTCGATTACAGCGATGGCTCGTAAGACGCGATAGTTTTCACGCGCCACGCGACCCGGCTTGTCATACTTCGCTCGTGACACTTTGTTTAGTCGATAGGCCCTGCGAGTCTACTCTTCTCTATTTTTTTCCTCTCTCTCCTCGTCTCCAGCGAGTCATTTATCTCCGATTGACGTGCGAGACGCTTAAGATTGGAATAAGAAGCGACCTAGTAACAACGACAACGAAGTTAAAAAAAAAACCACGTAAATTCTTAGCTTCAGCTTCGAAGCCGAGGCTGGGAATGACGATGATGAGGAGGAGATCGACGATGACGATAATCGGCTGGCATCAGCGGATAGGAAGAACGAAGGAAGACGAAAAAGAAAAGAGCGACATATATTTCAGCGTCCGGAGAGACGCGAGGCGCCGTGATAAGCACGTCCGGCGTGTATTATCATAGCAAACGCTTCGCACAACAAACGGGGCCACAGACATTTGCATGACAACGGCAGCGACTGCGCACGCCTCTCTCGTTACACATTGTCCTTCATTTTTCATTTTTCGTCTTCCTACATCTATTTTCCTTTTTTTCTGCTTTCCGCCGGGGTCGCGCGGTGTCAGGGGTCGCGCGGTGACACCACCCGCGCGGGATCTGCGCTCCAGGCGCCGCGCGTTGAGTAACGTCGCGATAAGAATAAAAAAAGAGCCCCCGAGCTTCGTGTCAAGCCTCGTGAATAGTTATTATGAATAAATTTCCGCTTAAACGCGACTATTTCCGGTTCTGTCGAAATTATCCGTCGCACGTTGTCATCGATCGACCGAGCGGAGTCCTGGGGCTGAGTTTTCGTTCCGAGTCGATTGCGATGAATTTTCATTTGACAGTTCGGATCTCAGGGTTCAACTGGCCAAACGGATCATTAAAAAAATGTGTATTTCCAATTTTTTTTTTATATGTCGCTCACGATCGTCCCCCGAAATCTCAACCCTCTATCTCTCTCTCGAGGGGGGAAGCTGGTGTACCGGAGGGGGGGGGGGGGAGGGGGTCGCGGCTCGGTGCTCCCCCTCCCCGGCTCATTTGCATGAAGGGTGCGAGTCGTCGGCTTGGCTGGTGCGTGCGATGTCGAGAGACAAAAAAAAACGCAGGATAAAAAAACCGACACCAGCACCGCAGTCGCACGCGGAATAAAGAAACTGAAAACAAACTCGTCGTGGCTCGAGTTACCGGGGCGATGCGCACCGACTCCTCGAGGGGGTCGTACGCCTCGGCTAATTTGAGGTTTGGCTAATTTTCCACGGCGAAAAAAAGTCACCGGAGAAACGAATCGGCGGCTGTGAAAACGGCTTCTCACTTGGGACCCGTTTTTTTTTTGCATCTCGTGCCGTTTGTTACCTCGTCGAGGGGTTCATACGTCGTAACGAGAGCGCCGCGACAATGTAAAAACGCATGGCAAGTTGTGCGCGGAAATAATGATGAATAAAAAAAAAACGTATCGCCGTAATTACGATTCAGTGACTAGTCGACGTGACGAATTTGTGCGCGAGGGAACGAGAGAGAAAAAAAAATGAGCGAACGGGGTCGCCACGCGCGTAGATAATGAACTCGTCGCTGCAATTACGTCGACGTCCACCACCGGCTTACCCCTATGTTCGCCGGGGGGCGGTTTAAGCAGGTGTCACTAATTATCTTTTTTTTCCTGCGATTGCGGCGACTCGTTCGGTGTAATCAACGTTTCGTGTGTACGTCGAATGATCAGATAGCGACGAGGGAATGAATTATAGATTCGTACTACGTATGCCATGTATATATATAGATATACCTATGTTTATTATACAGAGAGTTCGCGATAAAACGTTAGAACGAACCTTTTTTTTTTACTCACGAAGAGACATCGAAATGCCTGGAATTTAAGGTCAATCGGACGGTTTTATCGCGAACTCGAATGGAGGGAGAGAGAAAAAAAATGATAACAGATAGGAAAGTAATTTTGTTCGTTGTTACTGACCTGTTGGTGGCCAGGACGCGACTGAGGCTGGGAGAGAGCCTGGCCTGCATGGTCTACTTGCACCGCTGAAACTATCGAAAGCATTTTGTGGTTTTTATTTTTTTTTTTTTTGCGTCCGATACGACAAACAACAGAATTTTTCAAGATGCAATGCAGCGAAAAAGTATTTTTTTTTGTTTTTCAAATTATTTCTCAAGATAAGATCGAGAAAACAAGCGATTTGAGTTGTAATTAACACCGGGCCGTTCGACAACTACGGAAATGCAATGAAAAAACATTACGTTGCACGTAAAATACAATCATCACCGTCGAATGAGGGAACTCTACGAATTTCGAAGCAGGCCAAAGGAAATATTCACCACATCTGTTGCAATAATTTTTTTTTCGTATATATAAATATTATATATACTTTCTGTTGACTCGAGTGGATTTATCAGTTCTGCTGAGACCAGACAACTTTTCACAATCAAGGAAGAAGAGAGACGATCAGGCCAAACTCCTCCTCGCCTCTGACTCGACGCCTCCAACGAAAATTTGTAGAATTCTCGCTCACGCAACTGTACAATCAATTGTTAACAGCAGCAACGAAAATTGACGAAAAAATGACAGAGATCACAAGCGTGAATTATAGTTAAAGCCACACATAAACAGACACACAGACACAAGCCGACCTACCTCACTATTGGCTTCTTACAGTGAGGTTTATCATTCGTTACAATACAAACAGATATAATTTCATTATCAGTGATTGTCAGTACTATCAGGAGCCCCTCGAGACGTGTTAAAAAAAATTCTTCGCCCCTGCCTAAAAATACTCCAGAAATAAAATCTCCAATACTCCAAAGTACAAAAAAAGAAAAAAAATTTGTTACTCAGAGAAAAATCAGACGCGTCGCGTCCAAAGCTGAGGACAAAGGGCGAAAGGGTTACAATCGCGCGGGTGGTTCCCCCGCAGTGTCTCGCGACTCCGGAGTTGTTCGGACCAGGCCCCAAAAACCGCGAGACGCACTCTCTCTCTCGTCGCCCTACTGTTTTGACTCGTGGTCGCTGTGGAGCAAAACTAAAAATAAAAAAAATAAAAAATAAAAAAAGCCGTCTCACTCCCTCGAAACACGAACCAGTGAGCTCCAGGCCGCATCGGGTGGCTCTCTCGGTGTGCGAGCACCGAGAAGAGTGCGAGGGTTGATCGTCCGACGCTACACGTATACACGACGCACACCTCGGACTGGTTCGGAGATATTTGCGTGAGTGTTGAGAGAGCGACGGGGGCCCGGAATACACCGCGAGAAAGGGACACATCTATGTTCGTGTGTTACACATACATAAAAAAATACATATATATATATATATCTCAAGGTATATAGACGCGGTGAGACGGTTTATGCGCTGGTCCGAGGCGGTCGAAGGTAGAAACGAGGAAGACGGCGCGGCGCGGAGAAGCCGAAGAGAGAGAACACGGTAGCGATACGTTTCTCCGGCAAATAAATAAAATAAGAACGTAAGCGAGGGAATAAAATGTGATTTACAACGGTGGAAAGACAATGGCCGTGGGGGAGCCCGGGCGCGGGCCGAGTCTTGCCTCGCCTTTTGCCTCGGCTTTCGCCTCTCGGCTCTCCGCTGGGCTCTTCGGCTTCGCCTCGGCTTCGCTGCCTCCTCACTGCGCGTGCGCTGACGTTGGCACCGAGCGAGCGAGCGAGATCGTAAGCCATAGCACACACGACGATAATGTATGCGGATGGCGGCGGCGGCGGCGGCGGCGCAAGCGGGATACCTGACTTCTGATTGGCCGGTACCCGACGCCGGAGTTACAACGGAAAGCGATAAATAAGCTGGCCCTCCGCCGCGGCCCCGAACAGATAAAACCTCGCGCGCGAGTTTCTGCAGTTTCGCTTCGACCTGAAGTCGCTCGCTCGCGCGCATGCGCGGACGCTACGTGCGCGCGCAGCATTTTAAATGCTGCGAGCAATTTTCTTTGCTACGGTGAAATCCCTGGTAACAAATTTGTAGGATAATCGGGCCAGGCTAGGAACTGATCAGGCTTGGACAGGGATGACACGGACCTGTCGAGGTGAACCAGGAGGGGGAGGGAGTGTTACGAGGGTTCAGTCGAGGCCCCCCAAGAAATATCATATTTCCTCGTTCGAGCGCGGCGAGGTGCTCGTTAAAAAAAACACGCCCTTGTCTTCGAGGCGAGAGCGAACCGTAGAAAAGTCTCGTCTTTCCAGAGAAAAAAAAAGGATCGCAGCTCCACGGAGTTCTGTATCAATCAGCCGGCGTCGGACGGATCCTCTCGATGAAGCGTCTTTTCCGTTCAAAGAGACTTCGACGAAACGTCAGCCCATTCTCGGGTCAGGGAGCTTTCGACGCTCGGGCGAGGGCCAAATGCGTTTGGGTGTATCTCTTATCGCGGTTGTATCGGCCGCGGGGGCCGATTGAGTCTGCGAGCCAAAATATATATTTTTAATACCACTCCGATGCCAACGCGGCGGTGGCAGAGGCATCGGAGTTCGATTAATTATCAGGGGTATCGAAATATTTTTTTTCAGGAGTCGGGGGGGGGGGGGGGGGGAGAGGTGCGGGGTCTGCTATCAATGGTCTGCGCGTGGAGGATAAATCCATTTGAAAAAAAAAAGAATCGAGTCTGCGAGCCAAAATATATATTTTTAATATCACTTCGAAGCCAACGCTTTGGTGGCAGCGGCATCGGAGTTCGATTAATTATCAGGGATATCGGAATATTTTTATTCAGGAGTCGGCGGAAGGGAGGGGGAGGGGGGGGGGGGGTGGCTGCTATCAATGGTAGTTGCGCGTGGAGATAAATCCAGTTGAAAAAAAGAACCGGATAAAATGGGAGAGAAGAGAGAAGAAAAAAATGTTGCAGAGTAACGTAACGTGGATTGGCCCTCGAATGTATTCAGCGCAAACGAGAAGCCCACTCGAGATGGACGGGGAGGGGAGGGGGTGGCACGCGGACAGAGAGGCGCAATTATTTAAAACAGCAATCACGAAATGAAAGAGTATAGCGAGCGAGAGAGAGACTAGTGCGGCGTGGGTGGGGTTGGGGAAGGCGAAAGGGAGGGGGGGGGGGGGGGGGGGGCAGCACGTGAAAAGAACCGAATACGAATATTCGACCCGGGGCAAAGTTTCCCAGGCGGAAAAGCCTCTCTAAAGGTTCTTCCGGGCCAACGAGCAGCAATGCAAACCAAAAATCAAACACGAACCGCGCGCGGGACCAGGCGCGGAATCAGCCTGGACCCTCCGTTCGCGCTGGACTCTTTTTCCAACGCGGATCGCTACTTTGTGCACTTTGTGAGCGATGCGCGCATCGTGAATTGCAGCAGCGATGTGAGAGTTTCGTCGATGCAAACGCAACGCATTCGCTGTCTGCTCGACTATTGTTGATTTTTTTTTCAAGCTGTTCTAAGCGGTATTAATTAAATGAGCAATGAATTCATTTACTTGATGGTGTTGGTTTAAAATATTTTTGGATTTGTAGCTAATAATTTGCCGGTTGGGGGAGGGGGGGATTGTCGCTATTTTTCAAAATCGAATCCGCCCCTAATTCCACCCGGAGACATTAAAAAAGAAAAAGCATCGAAACTACGAGCAGACGGCGCGTCGATTAATCCTCCCTCGACGCGCGTCGATACCGGGTGCGATAGCTGTAACCCTCTCGGAGCCACCCCCAAGGGGCGAGGGGGAGGTAAGGGTTGTTCCATCCACCGCTGCTGGGTGTGTTCCAGTTTCATCCGACGTTCGGATCCTTATTTACGATCGAATTTGCGCGATCGGACGACGAAGGGGGAGGAACGGGGGAAGGAACGGGAGAAAAGGAAAGGAAAATAGAAAATCGAACGGGGGAGAGCGTCGATTCGATTCAGATGCAAAAAACCAACATGCGGTAACGGGGGCTCGAAGAATGGCGAGAATTAGTCCCGCCGGATCGAACCCTTCGATGCTTCGATCACGCGCTCCGATGTAATTCGAAATTTACGATCGCGCCCGCTCAACACACACACACACACACATATACACACAGAGAAAAATCCCGAAGCTCTCCCTGTGACAATAAGTGACGCACGCGTGTGTCAAGGGTAGTTTCGTCTCGCTGTCCCCGATCGCCTCTCGCGCCGACAAGATTCATCGACTGTTCTAAGCCGAGCTCTACTATACTTTTTTTTTATAACTTCCACTCGTATTATATTATAGTATATTATATCATGGAACCCAACTGCGGTTGATTTTGATTGCAACCGCTTGTGTCACGTTGGTCAGGCTGCCGTTGACCTCCCTCCCCTCCTCCCTCTTTTCTTCCTGAGGGTGCTGTGAGAATCTCGATCAATCCATTTTTACGACGGGACGCGGAAAAATATTGACGACTCGCGCACCGATCGATCAGTCGTTCCGCGGCGACCGCTGCACATCGCTCAGACGGCGGATAGATCGATGCACCGGGCGCTGTAAAAGTGTAAAACCGCAGCGGCTGTAACGCTGACGCGTGACGAGACGATCGTCGGACTGACTGGAAAATCCTGTTGATCCGAAGAATTTTAATCTACCCATCAAAAAGCGAGATTCGACTGTGTCGATCGTAGGGTGCGAGGGGTTCCCTTTGGTCAATCCGAGGGTGAAGAATCCTGTCATTTTTCCGCGTCGAATTTTTTTCAGAATAATAAAATGACGCACACGACGAATTTAATATTCCTCGTCGTGTGTTTCGCGAAGGGGGCGGGATATGACCTTCGACCTCGCTTCCAGCGTCCCGGGGGAGGCAGGGGGGGGGGCACCTCGTGTCTTCTTGCAGCTTCCTCCGAGGCTCCTCGAGCTCTCGCTCCCGGCTTCGAATTTTAATAACTTCGGGAATGCTCAGAATCCAATAATGTCCTCTCGTCTTATCTCGCGTCTCTCTTGCACTCGACGAGCTTCGCGCGCGACCGAATATATGTGACTTACGTCATTCCCGTCTGCGCGTAGAGCTCAGAGCGATGCAACTGCGAAGCCTGCAGACCGGAGCTACTTTTGGTCCATTAAATCGCGTCATTTACTTACAAAAAACAATCCATATAATTTTTTTCTGCATATGTCAATCCGTCAATTTCGCAATAGCAAAATTAAAAAAAGGAAGGAGGGATGATCGAAGCAATCGAAGGTCCGACCGAGTTTTCCACGTGGGAATAATGCTATTCCGTCGATGAAAGTCGTGACGAGTGCGTCGGGCCGCGAAATGAATTCCTCCCTCGACTCGCGCGTCAGACGCAAAGAGGCTTCGCGCGAAGCGGACGAAGCGGAGAGGAAGACGCGAAAAAGAGGAATGAAGATTTCGCGAGTCGACATTCCCCTCTTTTTCGCTCTCATGCCCCTTTTTCTCGTATGTTTCCCGAGGCAAGTACATATATACACATACATACATAGGTACATTTATATATATGTGTAGGGAGATTCGGAAAGGCGTCCGCGTCCTCCGCCTGGGAAGAATGATAACAGCGTTTCCCGAGTTAGAACGAAGATTTGTGAATACATTAGAGTGAGCTCGGAGTGTGTATACGTCCGGGTTTTGGGGGAGGAGGGGGAGGGAGGGTTGAGGGTGGCTTTCAAGACCGTCGCTGAGGGCGGGAAGATCGAGACTGCGACGCGCCGAGCGTCGCGAGAAGGAAACGAGAGGAATCCGGGAATACTCCCTCTCCCCTCGTCGACTTCTCGCGTATTTATCTTTCGCGATTGGGAGGGGGATGAGGACGCGACTTCCGAGGGTGTCGGACCGCTGCGAACTTTCGACTCTGCTACGGCGGCCGCTCTGTCACACGTAATCAGCGTTGGGGTGAAAAAAGAAAAAAAAAAAAAAAAAAAAAAATGCTGGGCTTGGTTGACTCTTGGATGGCGACTCTAGTAGAAAATTTACGGCATTGTATTACACTTGGCGGGAGTCAGGCTCTGGACAGGGCCTCGTCATTCCTATTCGGACCTGATCAGTGCCTGGCTTGGGCCGAATAGAACAGAATGCTAGAGATTTTCTACCAGGGGATGTAAATCGGGGTCACTTGATCAACGATATTTTTCTCCTACTAATTAATAATAATAAAAAAAATGATTAGATTTAATACAGCTGATTGGAAGTCATTAGACGGAATCATCGAGTCGATTAATTCTCTCGCTGGCGCTCGAAAAATTTATTCTCGGTCCGAGAGAGAAAGTGTTTTATGCGTCGGGCGAGAGGAGGCGAGAAAAAAATGAAGGTGCATTATTCGCCGGTCGACATCGATCCTGCCGGGTCTTCCGCGGGGTTCGCATGTTTTTTTTTTCTTCTCCTCGCGTCTCGTTCTCGTTTCGTCTTTCGACCGTGTCTCGGCTTCTCGCGCGCCGCTCCCGGTCCCCTGGACCTTCGGCGGTTTCTATTACGCGGATTCGTATTACCGCCAATTAAACTCCCGCGCCCGTGACCCGGTCCTCTCGCGGTTATAAGGAGCCTCGACTTCTCTCGTTCGCCGTGCCTGCCTGTAATATTATCCCGATAATTAACAATAACAACCGCGATTGTTGGAAAATAATAATTCCGATCAGAGAAACCGCATCGCCAGACTCGTTTCGGGCCCTTCGAAGGGGCCAAAACCCTGGTAGAAAATTTATGACATTACAGTCGGCGCTCGTCAGGCCCTGGCCAGGACAGTCTCATCCCTGTCCGGGCCTGATCAGTGGCTGGCTTGGGCTGAATGTAACATACTACAGATTTTCTACCAGGAAAAGGCCGTGACGAAAATTCCGTCACGACCGCATTGGGAGCAACTTTTAATTCGTCTGGCAAGTTTCCGGGGGACACTAACTCCACGCGGCTTGTTTAGCCTCCTGAAGGTCCTCGCAGGAGTGTTCGAAAAATAAAGTCCCCGGGTCCAGAGCGGAGAGAGACAGAGAGGGGGAACACGAGTACGACAAGACAGAGAGAGACGGAGGCGACATTCGCGCCCGGCGAGATAAATAAAAAGCGTTGGAAGGAAGGGAAGAAGCGGAAAAAAAAAGAAAAAAAAAGAGGAGAACGAGTGGCGACTGCAAAGCCGCGTGCGGTGAAATAACGCTTTGCGGCCCCCACAGGGCCTAGGGTTTGCCCTTTTGTAGTCGGTGGGTGATAATTTTTAATCAGTGCGTCTCCTCCGCGTCTTCGCGCTTTCCGAGCGTTTGTCCCGGGCGAGGAGGGTGCATTCTGCTTCCCTTTGTGCCTGAATCTCCGCGCGTCCTCCTCTCTCTCTCTTTCTCTCTCGCTCTATCTTTTTCCTTTTTTTTCTTCTTTTTTTTTTTTTTTTTATCTTCGCCTCACCCTCGCGGGCGGCAAAGAGAGCAGAGAGGATTCACCGGCAGTGGCGGCGGCGATGGTAGAACGAGGTCCTATTGACCGCGAGGCTCTTGGTTCCCGGTTGCCGAGCCGGAAGGACTAAAGTTTCGGGATAATTGGGGGAGTGAGGTTGCGGCCGGACGACGACGACGGCGACGGCGACGACGCCCTTTTACACAAACGCTTTTCGGTGCTCGCGAGCCTCTCAGTCTTATCCCAACAGAGGAGGCGAGATGCAGAAGGGAGAAAGAGAGAAGGCGTCTAGAGCTGAGAGCGGCCAACTTGACTTTTTGCCGCGGGATCGTTACACTCGCGGAGTTCAGGCTTTTATCGCCACGGCGCGAGGCCCCCGCGGGCGGCTTAGATCGCAGGAGATAGAAGAATAGCGCGCGAGGACGACGAGGAGATAGAAGAATCGCGCGCGACGGTTATACAATGTACGCGACGCGTTGACAGATCGTCTGCAGGACTCCTCGATGATCGTCCAACACCAATACTGAGGATTTGGGTTATATCGTTCAAAGTACGAAGTTGATATCGCGAAATTTGGCAGTTCGTCAGAAAAAAAGGCGATTCTTGCGTTTTCCTCCTTGAATTTTCTATTTTTTGGACAAGTACTCATGATTTTTTGAACCAGCGGGAAATTTACCATCGGATTGGGTTTTTCAAATTTGCGAAATCGACAATTTTTTTTCGAAATTTTTCGAAGGGTCTAAAAATTCTCTCCTAAAAATTTGCGATTTTTGAGGGTCAACTTTAAAAATCTGCAGAAAATCGAAATATCGCGTTCCGCATAGCGACATTCTCTTTATTGAAGAGTCTTCTTTCGAATGCAAAAAGAAAATCCCGATTATATTGATCCAAAAAAACATTACATCGATTTTAGTGAATTGCCAAAATGGGAAAAAAATGAAAAATAATTTTTCGCGTTTTTCTCCTCGAATTTTTTGTTTTCCGGGCGAAAACTGGTGCTCTTTGGAATCAGCGGGAAATTTTCCATCGGATAGTGTTTTAAAACTTGGTAAAATCGATTTTTTTTTTCGCCAGAAAAAATGGAAGGCCAATTACGAATTCTCGAATTTTCGATTTTTCGGGCAAGCCACCACCAAGCTTTCGGGGTTACATCGAATTGAGAACGCGCGGCTGTCGCATCAAATCCAATCATTCCCTCGAATTCAGTTAGCCGCAAATATATTAATTCACTTAATCGTCGGAGCGGACGTTGAACATCTTGAGAAGCTTCCGTGGGTCTCGACCCACTCGTGTGTCAATCGATTTGCAGTGCACTGTGTTTAATACACCAATACATCCACACATCCACATATAGATATACATAAACCCAGGATTGTGCATTGCAGGTTATACGTATCGCGTGAGTCGAAGGTACTCGTGGCTGATACTACAAGGACAAGGACAAGATTCTCGCGAGGCGTTCCTAATTGAATTTCCACGTGGGAGGAAAGGAGACAACCGTAGAGACCACAGTCGACAGTGCAGCCTCCTACTCTTCGCCTCTCTTGTCGCGACGTCGCTGCTGCTGCAGCTTCTTCTTCTCCTTCGTTCGGAATAGACGACATAGAAGACAGCAGCAGCAGCCACAGGATCGGCAGTGTTTTTAATCGGCGCGGCGCGAAGCAACGACGCGCTACTCGCGATCCCATTGTCTCGCGGAATTAGGCTCGGCTCTCCAGCGGCGAGACACTGGCAGCCTTTCTTTCTCGCTGTTCGTGTTTTCCATTGGCTGTGCGAGACGGAAGTGTCCGCGTGACAGAGGCAAGGCGACGCGAGAGGGAAAGAACGAAAGAAAGAGAGAGAAGAATGTGTGCGAGAGAGAGAAAGGTCCATCTCGTGACCGTCTCGCATACCGCTAATAACTCGACGCTGCGGCGAAGGACGGAAGGACGGATAGGTTAGGTATATATAGGAAGGAAGGAAGGAAGGAAGGTAGGCGCAGGCGCGATGACGGGACACTACAGGAGTTAAGTGGCGAAACGCGCGGGCAAAAAGGCGCCGGGCTCCAAGAGGGAGGAAGAAGGGCGAGGGAAGGACGGGGGAGAACCCGCGAACTGTGAAAAACTCCTCTCGCGGACCGACCCGAAACCGAGGACGAAGCGGCTAAAACAAAGGATGCGCCCGAGGTGTGACGAAACGCCGGAGCATTTGGTCCCGTGAGCGGGAATCAGCCTCGCCACGAGCTGAATACCCTCATTCTCACTTTTTTTTATCCCCTCTCTCCTTTCGCTCGAATTTCATTCCTCTTTTCCATCGACGAGGCTCGCGTCTCCGTTCTGCGACTATTATGCGAAATATATCGACTCGCGGCGATTTTTGGGATCGACATATATTTATTTTTTTATATTCATATTATATTCATATTTTATATTTATTTATTTTATATTCAACGACATATATACACCTGACGTCGACATTCGCACGTCGATTTCTGTCTCGACACTCGGGATTTTTTTCCCTGCTTCCCTACAATTACCATCGTGATTATGATTACGCTGGTATTACCGTAAATTGCCGCGGTGGAGGGGAGGAGAAAAAAAACTCGATTAGGAGCGACGTAAATTATTCTGGGTCGCGCGTAATGTACGCGGTAAAAGTGGGTACACACGTGTCAGTGCGTGTGTATTATATTCATCAATATATATAGATATATACACACATATATATATATACATGTTGTGTGTGCTCATACGGCGGGTTTACCTCAGGCTTACGGAGTTGGGGAGAAATTATTTTTCGCCTTGATTGTGATCTCCCGGGAGTCGAGGAGTCGAGTCGTGCGTTACACCCCGTCGATCGTCCCTTCGTGTTATTGCCGCGGCGTCGGTCGTGCGGTATCTCCGCTTTGGCCTCGTCTAATATCAATGGCTTATCACTAATATAATATTCCCGCTCAATGCGCGGTGATTGCCTCGCGCACCGGTCGCGAGGCACGTATATATCCAGTTTCTCGTGGGCAAACGTCACACACGGACACACAGGCGACGACCGCACGGAGCTGCGGTCGATCGACGTGTGCGTGAGATAGTTTTAGGAAGCTCGGCAGCATTAGTCCCGTCGGCCTCTGCGCGCACCGGCCGCGTCTCTCTCGGCTTGACGAAGGTTCGATATTTCGATTGTCACGCGGCGCAAAAAAAAGGAGAAATTGGTGAACTAAACGCGAGCGTCGAGGAACGTGACACCGCGTGGCCCGAACGAACCGAAGAAAAAGGGACGAAAAAAAAACTATGAAACGAGACGGAGAGAGATAGAGATAGAGAGATGTAAAATAAAAAAGGACACAAATGAGAAATAAAAATAAAAAGCGGCGAGAAAGAGAAAATAAGCGGCGCAATAAAATAGACTGTAAAACCCGTCGTTCGTCGTTGTGTCGTTATTGTTGCTTCCCAGCGGGTCGTCAAATTTTAATTACATATCACGCCGCGGTCTCGCGGGAAAACGATTTGTTGTGTTGCCGAGGCCGTTGTCATGACGATGGCTCGGGCCTGTACGGAACGCCCGGTGTGTTACACTGATATTTCGCGACCCGCAGTCGCGTCCGCGCGTCGTTAATTATCCGAACGATACCGCGGCTGACTGACCTTCGACAACCATCTCCCTGGGTTTCGTTAACGAGAATATATACATTTTTTCGTACCCCGCGACTTTTCAATCAGCAATTTTTGCGGCTGGCTTGATCGTCGACGCGGTATTTGTGGTCACGTGACAAATGTGGTTCTTCGCCAAATCATTACAAATATATTTTATTATTATTCGTAGACTGGAAAAAGAAAATCCCAGACGACTTTGCTTACTGCTAAGTCTCAAAATTTCGAGGGTTCGTCCTCTTATATTTTTTCTTCGAAAAATCATTACACATTTTTAATTATTATTCGTAAAAAAAAAAAAAAAATGCTGGACGATTTTTTCACACACACGATCATTACACATTTTTAATTATTATTCGTAAAAAAAAAAAAAAAAAAAATGCTGGACGATTTTTTTTTACTACAAGAGGTAAAAATTTCGAGGGTTCGTCCTCTTATATTTTTTCTTCCTCCTTCTCCTCCTCCCCGAGATATTTCTCTTCGTCTAATATCGTCAGGTGTGCAGTGCGGGAATATGTGCGCGCCGCGGAATTGGCCGGGTCGCGTGTAATGGCACAAGTCGACCTCGGGATCAGGTTCAGCCGAGCGAGCGAGCCTGAGCCGAGTTGCGCTCGCGCACGCGCGAAGCCTCGGGTACAAACTAATTTCAAATTCATTCCCCCGCCCGGGGTTCGCTCGCCTCGTCCGGTTCGCTTGCTCGTAGAAAAATCTCATTTTCTTTGCCCTAAGGGTCCCTCCACCGCTTCCCGCACACGTGAATACCAGAGAGCTCTCTCTCTCTCACTCTTTCTCTGCGCGAGTGTGTGTATATGTATATTCCGCGCATTGGGGAGATAGGTAGAATGTTCCGTGTGTGTGTGTTGGCACATTCTACACACACAGACACACACAGCTTCGGGGTTCACCCGAACGACCCGCCGCGCTCGCCCGGGCAATATTTGCCTAAGGAAATTCAGAAAAGTTTACACACGAGCCGAGCGCCCGGGTACTTTATACCGGGGGTAGCCTGGAGAAGGAGCCGTGAAGACGGCAGCATGGGTAGGGGGTAGGGGGGAAGGGGGGAGGGTTGAGATGCTCCGAGCTCTCGGGTTTCCTCAGTCAATTTCCCTTTCCACCGCTGCCCGCGCCTCGCGTCTCTATCTTTATAGTGGAGCACAAACTCCCAGCCCCAACCCCCCACAGCCATACCACCCCCCCCACCCCCACCCCTCGACCCCTGGAGCCTATACATGCTATACTCATCTCCTTCACTTCACTCACTCTACGTCCCCTTCTTAATAATATTCGCCAACGATTCCGTCTCTGCCACCCCCTTCCCCTTCACCCTCTTCCAACCCCTCAGCACTCACCCCCGAGATCGGAGTCTCGCTTCGACTTCATCCGAGGGTCGACTCGCGCGTTTTCCACCATTTTCGACGCCGCGAGATTTTCGTGAAAAAATAATAGAAGTGTAAGAAAAAAAAATGAGTCGCCGAAGGAGAAGCAATGATATTTAGACATAGCGTTTCGTTAGACTCTTGTTTTTTTCTTTCAGGAATCTTTTGATAAGTTTTGATAAAATATATATATAAATAGATTCCCAGAGCTCTGACTTCGCTCGCGGAACTCGCCGAGGCGAACGAGGAAGTTAAATCCCACGGAGGAAAATTCGCGCGAGGCGAGCCGTGTTAGTTTCCAGCGACGCGCGCGCGCGCTGCTGGGTGGGTGTGAACGTCAGTCTCCCGCGCACCTCGCGCGCCGCTCGAAAGGGGTTGCGAGAGCTCCGGGAGGAAGCGTGGGCGGGATCTCACCGGTGGTCCAGGAAATATCCCCTCTCGGGTTTTCACCGGAGGCGAGGGGCTTGATACTGGGAGTTACGCCCCCGAGCGCCTGGTGTGCGGGGATGAAAATCAAACATGCACCGGTAAAAATATTTGGCTGCGAGAAATTGGTCTTTTTTTTTTTTTTTCGTTTACAGACGAAGAGGACAAAATACCATCGATTAAATAGAAAAAAAAAAGTCAACTAAATTCATTGGCTAATTCAGTCGGTCCATATTCACCTTTTTTTTTTGTATTAATTTCACTTATACCAAAATATTCCTAAACAGTGCAGCTATCCGAATCGCGCGTTTCTCGTCGTCGGGTATCGACCTATAAGGGCGTCGCTATGCAAACGTGCCGTCCGCGCATTTTTCTCTATATATACATACGCTCAAAAATATTCCGCTTCTCCGCGCGTAGCGCGAGCGTCGATACTTATTTGAAATGTAAAGACGCTCGCTGTTCCTTCGTCTCGTCTTTGCGTCTCCGCTCGCGCGGCTCTCGCGAACATTCCGCTCTGTGCGTAAGACGCGTCGCGGAATATCGTGCGCGCACCCGACATACATGCATAATTGCGTGTATGCGATATTTTTATTTATACGGCATGACGAGCCGGGCGATGCGCGATTCCGAGGACGCGCGCGAGGCCGAAGGGCTGACGGAGCCGCGAACGGAGGATAAGAAGCGGAGAGAGAGCGGAGAGACGCCAAAGACGAGGAGACAAGAGTCGAGAGCGGCGCGGATGCCGAGATATCTGAAAGGGAGAGAAGTTATTTGGCCCGCGTCCGCTTGACGATCTGTCCCTTCGCGTCCATCCGTCTCTTCCCCCTGTCGCCCCTCCCCCCCCTCCCCGCGGCCTCGCGAGTATTCCGCCTTTGGTTTATCGCATGCGCGGAACGCGAATTCCACGGCATTCCCCGTGTATATTGGCCGCAGCTCGTTTGTTCCGCTATATGCAGACAACGACGAGGACGACGACGACGACGACGAATAAGCAGCCGCGGTGGACGTAATAATTGATGCAAAAGGAATGCAACGTAGAGAATTTACATTTTTTTTATTTGCCAAAAGTGATTGAAAAAAGTGTCTCGAGAAAAATATTTTATTTGGTTTTTGCGGAAAGAAATATAAAAGTTGTCGTTAGTTATACACACTGAGTCACTGAGGATAGGGGGCGGGGGGTTGGATGAGGGATATAAAAAGGAGTGGAAGGATCGAAGTGGCCGCGGTGAGGAGAGGTGAAGAGGGGGGAGGGGAAGGGGAGTGTCGAGGAGGTTGGCGGTCGAAGTGGGGGGAGGGTTTTTCGCGAATTTTGTCCCACGAGAGGGTTGGAACCGCCGGGAGTATGGACGCGTGTACGTGGGATACGTGATCGGAATTAACCCTCGTCAGTGCTCTGCGCCTTCGATTTCTCTTTCTCCTTCTCTCGTCGCGAAGTCGGAGAGACAGAGACGGAGAACGAGCAGACTGCTCGAGACGAAGACGAGAGGCGAAGGACGAAACGACGAGAGAAGGAAAAATAAAAAAAAACGAGAGCGAGGAAAAAGAAGCGACATAGTCGGTTTTAAATTTCCCCGGCTCGTCTCGAGGGTGGTTCCTTTGATCGGGAATGTCATTACAGGCGGTTGCCTCTTGCGGCTGCGGCGATTCGAGGGCGCGACGACGACGAAAGTAGGGACTACGATATATATATATACGTCCGTCAATGCCTCGAGACTCCCGAATATTCGCAGATGCGAGAGCCACCGTTTTTTTGGCCCCACAATCTGGCTAATCGTTTTTTTTAATGATAAAAAAATGAGGCAAGGATCCGGTGGTGCATCGACGAATTTTTCGAGCTATCGACGAACTCTGCCAATAGTTCTTATATTTTTTATAACACGTAGCGATAATAAAAAAATTGAGGGAGAAGGGTCCGTCGATGGATCGACAGATTTTTCATCGACGGCCAATTCTCATCGAGCTATCGGCAAACTGCGCTAATAGTTCCTATATTTTTTTTAATGCGCAGCGATAATAAAAAACTGAGGGAGAAGGGTCCGTCCGTCGGTGCATCGACGAATTTTTCGGCTGTGGGAGCTTTGCGTCGCGTTCGTTTTGTCGAGCAGTCGGCCAATTCTCATCGAGCTATCGGGGAAAAGCAGTCACATTTATCACTCCCCGCGGCTCGTTCTTTCTCTCGTGTTTTATTTTTCTACGCGTCAATAGTCGAACCCGAGGGGGGAAGGAGAGGGAGAGGGGGTCGAAGGGGGGTTGGCAAGGGGTCCCTGTGTGTAACGACCGCGCGGTTCTCGCTTGCTGCTGCTGCAGGACTCGGAAACCCGTGGAATAGTCGTGCTGCACCAGTCAGTTTTACCCACCACTGCTATTACCATTACTACTACTATTGCTGCAGTGTGGCGCGGCCACCGCTGCTGCCTGGTAAAGAAATGTAATGCGGGGGGAGGTTAGGGGGAGGGGGGAGAGCGAGAGAGCTCGCCTATCCGAAGTATCGATTGCTAATGGCGTCGCGCGCCACCCCAACGTAAATTATCATCATCGACGCTGAAAAGGAAAAAAGGGAAAAAAAAATCCTGACTCATCGACGAGACTCGGCCGGCTGCCACCGCCGCCGCCGCCGCCGCCGCTGCTGCATAATCGATACCATCCGATAGCCAACTATCGAAAACGAGGAGAGCTCGGTCGGACGTTTTTTTCCACTCCGAAACATCAAATACTCGCGGAAATTGAAAGCTACACGAATGACTCTGATACATTAAAAAAATCTATACATAAATATTTAAAAAAAAAATCACCCGAAAATCCGATAAAAAAATCGTTCAGTTTATTCCAGGCAACACGGGTCTAAATTTTAATTCCGCATCCCTTAGCCTCCCGGACGTTCATGCTTTTTTCTAGAGCGCCTAATGTCTTATTCCTCGTCCCGAGGATATCCGTACCCAAGATCCGTACCCAAGTCTTCGTGGTATGAAGAATTCAAAATGTACCGAGCACGCCCGGAAAATTGTGCCCCGTGTGTCTCAGTCGTGTCTGTGTTAAGGGCAGCTAGGTTGCATGGTACACAGCGATACGGCGGTGTTACTTAGGGATAGGGCGGTGGGGGAGGAGGGGTCAGCTCGCAGAGAAGCTCGGCTTGCGCGAAGCATGTGTAGTGCACCCCCGAGGCTGCGGGGTCCGCACGCCCGACCGAGCATACCGAGCAGGCATTACCTGATTGTCTTATACGTGCGTCGTGTCCGTCCTCCTCGCTCAGCGAGCGCCGAGAGACGCGAAACGTCACCGCGCTTTCCCCCGGACTCTACCCCAGCACATATATATATATATATGTATACCCGCAGTTATCTCGCCGTGCGCTACGCGAATTTTTATTTCTCGTTTTTGCGAATGCGCATATCGCTCGCTCGCGCGCATGCGCATGCGCATTCCTCGCTGTCCCTCTCCGCCGAGTCGCGGATCCCGGAGAGTCGCGGGGAGAATGACGGCGTCCTTTCTGCGGAATACCGGAGTAACTGCTCTGTTTCCGCGCGCCGCACGAGCCTCGTTCGGTAACTCCGCGAGTCTCATCTGCTTCTTCGCCGTTTTTTTCTCCTCTTTACTTTTTCCTTCTTCTCCTCCTCGTCCGCGGTCGTTTCTAATCCCGAGCGCAGAGCCGGCGCCCGCCGAGTGATGCACCGCGCAGGAGTCGCGCCCCACGTACGGGACGCGCGGAAATTGCGACTACGCGCGCGCGCGGCGTATCAGCCGCCTCGGAAAGTAAAGCATCTCCGCTGATAATGATACCCGGGGCAAAATTCGTCACGTAGGAGCGCGGTTTCGGGCCTCGTTTCGAATCTACTCGAGGAGATCGCTGATGTGACGGCGGCTCGTTTTCTCGCGAGGCGAATTGCGAAAATTTCATTCCTTATTCGAGCAGTCGTATTAGTATCATTAAAAAATAAAAAATAAAATTGTCGCGTCTCACCAGCCAAAATATCTCAACCTCGCAAAAAAAAAAAAAGAAAAAATTAGCGGATGGTAATTGAAATGCGGCAAATCTGCGGCCCGACGCATGCGCGAAGCTCGACAGAGTCTCGTGCGCGTCGTCGGATGGTTAACGCGCGTCGCGCGTTATTAACACGTCGCGCGTGATTAGTTAAACAAATTAAGGAACTCGAGAAAACGTTAAGTGGGCGACGAGGTGCGGGCGTTGAGTGTCGCAATCCGCACGCGGTCGCCGTTCGTGTATACGTAACCGCGTGTGTAAACGGCGCGAGAGGCGAGAGGGAGAGTGGAGAGAGACCGCGAGGCGCGCCGGGCGTCTTCCCCTCGGCCACCCCCCCGCGCGTGCGCACCGTAATTAGAGGCGTGCATAATTAAACCCCGGCCGGACTTGATTGTTGACACGGGGTGTTAGCGACCCCGCGATGAGTATCTCCGAGGGCGCGTCTCAATTAGAGCCGAGCGCGCGGCAGCGAGCTCGTCGTCGTTCCCTCGCGCTCGCCGCGACCGCGGAAGAACGAGGCGAGAAGCGTCGGGAGCCTCTGTTTGCGCGAGCTCTTGACGAGCCGTTAATTTCCCTTCGCCTCGTGTCCCGGACGCCTCGTGGCGCTCTCGCTTCGTTCTCACTCGTTCATTAATTATTATCGTCGCAATTCCGCACTTCGCCTCGGACTCCCTCGTCGAACCGACGACGACGTCGACGGCTAAGCGCCTCGTGCATTTCCACGACTCGGTTAAACGAGTAATCGAGGTGGGAAAAAAATCGACATTTTTCCTGGGACTGATTAATATCGAATTTTCGAAAATCTGAATTATTTATTTATTTATTTATTTCAACTGGAAGATTCCTTCTGTAAAATATGACGGAGGCGTAAAAGTGTCAAAGCGCCTCGTGCATTTCCATTACTCGGTTAAAGGAGCAATCGAGGTGGGAAAAAAAATCGACATTTTTCCAGGGACTGAATAATATCGAATTTTCGAAAATCCGATTTATTTATTTATTTATTTCAACGCGAAGATCCCTTTTACAAAAGATGATAGAGGTATAAACGTTTAAAATAATAATAATTATGGCTAAATTTTCCCGAGCGCAATCGAAAAAACCATATTTTTCACCCAGGCTGACAAATAACGCTCTGATTCCGCGCGTATTCCCATCGGGAGTCTGCTATTTTCGACAAGCTGTTCAAATATATGCCGAAGCTTATTTTTTCGTTTTTCCTTCGCTCTTTCTCGTTTCGATTACCTCGAGGAATCCCCGATTCCGGGGGATAACAGATTGACGTCGCATTGGCGCGTATGATTGATCAGTCGAGGGGAATGAATTCATATTCCTCCCCGCACCTCTCCCCTCCCTTTTCCCTCCTGCTCGCATTCGCAATGATCAATGGACGCGGTTTTCCCTCGTTTATCCCGGAGTCTCGTCGTGAAAATCGTCGGCTCCCGATCGATCATCAAAAGTGCTCGAATTTCTCATTCATTTTATAAATATGAATATCTATAGTAATAATGCATCGGTGTTTCCACGACGCAGAAACACTCGGAGCAGGAGTCTTCGGAGCCGTAGCGAATGTGAAGGAGAGAGAGAGGGAGAGAAATAAGGCAGAGACAGAGACAGAAAAATGGCCAGACGGCGAGTGCGGAGAGATAATAAAAAGGACGTGGCAACGGCAGCTGGATCGGTGACCGAAGAATGAGAAACAACTTTCTTTCTTTTCTCCTCTGCACTCCCTTCGGGTTCCTGATAGTCGGTGACCGCAGACTAATATATATTCTCGTCTCTCGAATAGGCACCGACACTTGGCACTCGTATCTCTATATATCCTCATATATACATATATTTATGTGGTGTATTTCTCTTTGCAAAGAAATTTTCGTCGCGGAGCACTCGCGTGCTATATCGGACGTCGTCCGGCGTCTCGAGGGCCGTGGCCGCCGGGCCTGGCTTGGCCTGGCCTGGCCTGGCCTCTATTTCTGGAGTCACTCGACGGGCCCAGTTTACTATTGCCAATCTGCATAAGCGTTTAAGCGAGAAGCGACCGACTGAATCATACGCCAAGAGCTGAAAGAGCAAAAGGAAGTCAGACAAAGAAACGGAGAAAGAGTGAGAAATCAGACAAAGACAGACAGAGACAGAAAGAGAGGGAGAAATCAGACAAAGAGAAATATACAGGACGCTCCAGTCTGCGACTGGATTATCCGAGCACTCCGAGGTGGTTTGCGTGGGGTGCCTCCTCGGATCGCGGTGGACGCGAAATTTTCAAGAAGCGCGCGAGAAGCGCAGGAAGAGAATGCAAATGTCGGACGATAGCGAGAGGAGAGGGCAAAGATGGCGAGACCGAGCGGAATGAACGGTGGGACGACGACTAAGAAGAAGAAGAGGAAGAAGAGGAGGACGATATGAAGAGCGAGAGAAGCGAGAGAACGAGGTGGAGAACCGTGGAAGGCGCGAAGGTGCCTCGCGCGGATGGAGGCGAAAGTTTACGACGCATCTACCAGCGGAGTTACCGACGCTACCACTGCCAATGTCCCTCTCGCTCCTCTCCCTCTGTCTCTTCTTCCTTGTCCTCGACTTCACTCTCTCACTCGCTCTCCTCCCTTTCGTCCCGCTTCGACTCTTTGTTTCCTCGGCTTCTCGCTCGAGACTCGATGCACTCGTCCTGCGCAGTTGCGCATCGCCAATGACGATGAAGTTGAAGCCGGAGAATAGGAGGAAGCACCGCGAGGCACGTAGAGTGGACAGCGACAACGACAACGACGACGACGACGACGACGACAAACTCGAGCGTTAAGCGACGCGTGTACACATCCGTCCGGCGTATCGAGGAGAACCGGTGATAGGATAGGTGCAACGCTGCGCTGGTACCACTTCTACCTGCTTCGCCCATTGGAAGTACACACGCAGCTCGCAGCTCGCCTGTATGGTCGCAACAATGTGACAGGCGACACGCCAGACGATGCCAACACCCCTGACATTGCTACCACTGGCGCTTCTTAAGCACAAAACGAACGTGGCGTCTTCATCGTCCACTCTGAGCAGCGAATGACCGAGGTTCAATATTATTTACAGAACGCGCAGCATTGACAATGCTGGTTCGTCGGATCATCCAAATCCAAATCCATCGAGGTACACAAGCGCAGAAAAAAAATAAAAAAAAATAAAAAGGGGACCAAAAAAAAAAACGAAATGAAAATAGTAGTCCGGTGTGGCCTTATATGCAACGTCCAAGGTGTCCCCGTCGCCGCGGTCTCTTTAATTTGTAACTCGCACCCGACGCGCGCGTTTCCCTCGGAGCCGGTAAAAGATTTATCGCGTTAGCCTTGAGAGATTTCGAGACGCGCCGCGGATCGCCTTTGCTTAACGGGGGCTGCGCTCTCGCCGGATCTTCACGCGTAGCGTACACAATACACACAGCACACACACATATATAAATAAATGTGGGTGTGTGTATATATAGGCAGAGAACCGACAAGAACAAGCGACTTCTCTTCGCATTTATCTCATTGTTCTCGCTGGTCGTGAAACAACGAGAGCGCAATCTCGCGTACTTACATAGTAGCCTCTGCCTACATACACAGCCGGTAGGTAGGCAGGCAGATATACTCGGAGGCACGAGCGCGCAGCGTACGAGTCCGAAGATTCCGACGATAGTGTGTGCGGTGCAGCAGCAGCAGCAGCAGCAGCAGCAGCGGGACACGGAAAGAGCGAGTGAGAGGATAAAACGAACGAGCGAATGCTCGGGACCGAGAGAATGGATCTCGCGAGACAGAGAGAGGGAGAGAGATGAGAGAGAAGGGCATAAACTGCTCGACTAACAACCCACACGTAGCTTGGCACCGCCGAGAGCTGGTGGAACGAGCGAGGGAGCAAGAGTGCGAGGGGCAGCTCACCGAGGTTACCGAGAGGCGAAGGATCGAATGAAGGAAGGAAGGAAGGAAGGAACAGACGAATAAAGGAACGAATGTACGAAAAGAGGGAAGGAAGGAATGAAAGAAGAAACGAACGAACGAATCGACAACAAACTGCAGACTCCATCCATGAAAAGTACTCGGTGCACTGAGTATGCGCAGTCCTCTCCGAAACTGCAACAGTTTCGCGAGAGGAACGAAGGAAGGAAGGAAGGAACAAACGAATAAAGGAACGAATGAACGAAAAGAGGGAAGCAAGGAATGAAGGAAGAAACGAACGAACGAATCAACGAACAGACGTATGTACAAACGGGTCGACAGACTTGCAGACACCATTGAGTCAAAGCGCGAGCATCGAGCTGCAGACTCCATCCATGAAAAGTACTCGGTGCACTGAGTATGCGCAGTCCTCTCCGAAACTGCAACAGTTTCGCGAGAGGAACGAAGGAAGGAAGGAACAAACGAATAAAGGAACGAATGAACGAAAAGAGGGAAGCAAGGAATGAAGAAAGAAAAGAACGAACGAATCAACGAACAGACGTACGTACAAACGGGTCGACAGACTTGCAGACACCATTGAGTCAAAGCGCGAGCATCGAGCTGCAGACTCCATCCATGAAAAGTACTCAGTGCACTGGGTATGCGCAGTCCTCTCGCGAAACTGCAGCAGAAGCAGCAGCGAAGCACAGCCGGAGAACGAACGAGAAAGAGAGAAAGAGACAGAGAGAGAGCGAAAGTGAGAGAGAACCATGCGCAAAGGGGGCCCCGTAGAGGGCTGTAAATTATAACTCCACACCGCGAGGAGTCGAAGCATCGGCGCGCTTGCGCACGTCGCGCGCGGATGGCCCGTGTGGCGGGAAGAGAGGAGGAGAGGAGAGTCAAAGAGTCAAAGTAACGCGAACCGAGAGAGATAGAGAAGGAAACAGAGAGCAAGAGAGAGAGAAAGAGAGTGAGTCCCAGAGACCCAACTTCGCGCGAGAGTCCAGACTCGTAAAAATATTCTCTCGCTCCTTCGACTTCTCTCCGCTCGACGCGGTTTATATTCCGCCCGGAGAGAGAAACCCGGGGGTGGCGCTGTGCCGCCGCTGCCGTTGTGCGGCTGCTGCTGCTGCTGCTGCTGCGGCTCTGTGGCTGCTGCGGCTGACGCGCGCTTCGGCCTCACGGCCATTACGATGCTCGGGCGTTGCGAGGCCCTCGCAAACATCCCGCGGGATCACCGGGCAGTAAGTCACCGACGAATTACCACGAGCAGCGGCTGCAGCAGCAGCGAGATCCTCGACTCCACTCGACCTCGCGCTTCATCGAACTCTGCGGAACGACGCAAACAGCAACGCCGATGCCTCTTCGCCTTCTCGCCTCTTCGCGTCGGAGTTAAAATCGAGGGCCAACATTCAGCAGCAGCAGCGAACGCCCACAGCGCAGGCGTATAGCGACAGTCGATCGAAAATTCGACAATCCCTGATTTTTCCATTTTTTTTTAAAGAAAAAAGAATTGATAAAAAAATAATCGTACCAGGACCGAAGTCGCGCCGGGATAAATTAACCCTGTTTGTCTTTATTGTCTTCGGGGGCGCGAGACGACGCCTTCTGTATTTATCTTCGAGCCGGTCGCTCGCGGTAAGCGTAGCCCACGGAGAGGATAAATCAGACGGTAGTGCGGCGGCCGCGCACCGCTGCAGTGTCAATGTCGGCGGAGTCGCCGGAGTCTCCCGAAGCTGCGTTTGCTCTTCGGCTTCTCGTCGTCGCGCGAGAAACCAGCGAGAAAACGCAATGGGATCGCGTTGGTAGTTGCGCTGTATCTTTTTCTCATTCGCCTCTCTGTCGTCCCTCTCTCTCCCTCCGGGGCCCCGGATACCGCGGGGGCCCCCGTTCTAAGTAATAATTTCGAATTAAAGGCCAGGCGCACACGGAGAGTCGCGCCAGGGTTAATGTAATAAAGTCGTTCGGGAGGGATAAATTTAGTGCGTCGACTGTTTGGTGCTCAGCGAGGCCGCGGCGATTCTCGCGGCGGCGTCACGTGGTGCATGTGTTCTCCGGGTTCTGATCCCGATGCCTCTCTCTCTCTCCCCCTCAAAAAAAAAAAAAAAAAAAAAAAAAAAAAAAAAAAAAAAAAAAAAAAACAAGAGCGTGAAAGAAAGTCGCTTCATCGTTGAATACAGTTGTGCTAGCCGGGGCCGAGGCGAAATACACGAAGCATCCGCGGTGTTCCTCGATGTAGGTAGGTGTTGGACACCCAGCGGGGTATGTGCGAGGAGTGGGCGGCTCTGCTCTACGTACGACTCTGCTCTCGCGCTCCGTTGCCCCTTTTTCACGAGAGAGACAGAGAGAAAAAGAGAGAAGAGAGAAAGACAGAAGTCGCCGAGGTGTGGAGAATCTCTGCGGCTGACAGAGAGTCCGAGCGTGCTTTGGCTCTCCACTATATAGCAACGCTTGGCGTTCGTGCTGCTTCTCTCTCTGTCTCTCTCGCTCTTCCTCCGTCTCTGCCTCCTCTTCTTCGTCCCTGGTATCTGTATCTCGGGTGTATAGATACCGAAGCCCCCGGAGCCCGGAGAGTCCGGGTTAGAGGGAAGCAGAAGTCGACGAAGAGGAGAAGGAGGAGGGACAGAATGAGAGAAACAGAGAAGAAGTGAGAGGAGCCAAGAAGAGCAGAGAAAGCTACGGAGAAGGAGAGAAGAGCCACCGACACCCACACACCCCGAGGACATTGCGCGCGCGCGAGAGACGCGCGGCCATAACAATAAATAACTCTATCCTTCCATGTGTTACTGCTGGTCTCTGCTCGTCGCCGAGGATTCTCACTCTCGCGTTAACCGCCGCGCCCTCTTCTGCCTCCTCTTCCTCCTCTTCCTTCCGTCTTCGCTCGCCTCGTCCATCTCTCTCTCTCTCTCTCTCGTCACCCTACCTCCCTCCCTCTTGCTCCCTCCCTCCCTCCCCTTTTCGCTTATATCGCTATATCGTCCTGCGTCATTATATTTCACCTCTCGTTGTTGCGGCGAGGCGGCAATGAGACACAGAGGGCCGAGGGCACCCGACGCCCTCGCCATTCGCGCATGCGCTCTGAACCCTTAATCGAGTTATACCACCGGAGCAGAAGCTGGGGACCGGATATCGCTCGGGTATTCCGACGCTGCATCGGCGCTGAACACCTCGATGCATATATGTAAATATATATATGTGTATTGAGAGAGGATATAGTCAGGAACGTCGTTTCCACGATAACCCGGAGAGTCTCGATCGAGTCGCAAACTCGGCTTCGACTTATCGGCCGCGATCCGCCAACAGATGAAGACATCGGCTATCGGCCCCCCGATGCCCGACAATCCTGCTACACGACAATCTTACTTAGAGGTGGGAAAGGGGGGAGGGGGACCGGTCCGAAGATTCCTGAGGACGAGTATATTCTCAGCTTTTGTGTATAAAACTAAAAGTCGTTGAATGGCGCCGGACTGTTGAGTCCGATTGGTAGTCAAGATCGTACCTTGCATCTAAAGCGCTCGAAAATGCAGTTTCCCGGCAATGCAGTTGGGTGAGTTTAACAGCAAAGGCGGCAGCTGATAACAATCGGGACAATTGTGAGGCGACAAAATCGCAGCGAAATTGGCGAGACGAGTATGAGACAAAGTTGTGGTCGGACCAACTTTGGCTCGCGGGTCGCGTCGGATAAACATTTGACGTTGCAGCGTCGAGATTTTCGAGGAGCGTCGAAGACGCGGGTTCGGTCTTCTGCTTCGTCCCCGTTGGCTCTTATCTCGACGACTGCTCGGTGCGTCCCACGTTCTCCACTGGTCACTTTTGATTTTCCACATTTTTTTTTTCACGCAGCTTTTCTTCCTTGAAGCTTTTTTCGGTGCAGCGAGGACTGAGTGCCAGGGCCGCAGGAGTTTCGAGCGAGCGGACGAGTGGGAGGGGGAGGGGGAAGTAGCGGGAGGACGCGAGCTGCGCCGAGGAACTGAGGTGGAAAAAAAAGTCAGGAGCGGCAATAACCCTCGCCAAGCGGGGGGCAACGCAATGCAGCGAAGGCGAAAGCGAAGCCCGGAGACGCGGAGGAGCCTGTAGAACGCGAGGAAGCGAGAAGGAGAGACGAAGGGACCGACGCTCTCGCGAGTCCGGCAACGCGAAGCAGCCAGACAGCTTGGAGTCTCGTCCTCCGTCCCATCCTCTTCGCATTCGCGCGCTTACCTCTCACCTTTTCTTCTGCCTCGGCTTCTGGGTATCGGAATCGTCTACTCGGAAATCGGTCCTCGTCCACCGTCCGCAACTCGTCCGGCTCGAATGCCTCGCGACGCAAGCCTCGTACTACATTTTCCTTCGATCTTCATTTTTCCCGTCTGTCGAAAACTACTTATACCGTTTGTACTTGTAGAAATATAAGATAGGAAATCTATGGTATAAGTATGGAAAAAATCGCCAAAATTCTAGAATATTTCTCATTGGCTACGCGAGTGTAAAGATTATTCCCATATTTTTCCCGCGTGTCCGCGCACTCGTACATTTTAACGACGGATACACACGCCTACGTCTATATACGCGCTTACGGTTTAATATACAGCGCAGTCGAGAACTAGTTTATGAAGGGTCGGGTCATCGGTGCGAGCGGCAGCAGTGAGAAGAAGTGTGTCTCGGGGTATTCGCCTTAAGGGCGAATACACACGACGAGAGAGAGAGAGAGGAGGGGAAGACAGGGTTGATAGTGGCTCGTTGGCGAGTGAGAAGAGAGGACCGGAAAGGCCATCAGCAAAGGTGGCTATACACGTGTAGCTGGTTGGTGTACACACCAAACCTGCGGACCGTCGATGCCGAACCCGGCCGCGTTGCACTTTCTCTCTCGTTCCGTCTCTCGCTCATTTTCTCACTCTCACTCCTCTTCCTCTCTCCGCGTCTCTGCGCATCGTCGGGCTCGCCCCCTCGGGCACCGTTTAACAAGACTCCAAGTTAATGCGACTCGTAGATCATCCCCGCGTGTGTGTGCACTAAACGCTCGAGAAATATAAATAAGTATAAACACGACGTAAATCAACGTGATTAGGCGGGGGATGGCGCTGCCATTATAACATTTTTTCGTACTTTACCATCGACGCTCGTTCGGACCGACGTCTATACGTTGAGGAGGGCCTCTCGGTGGTCTTGCGATGAGCTATTCTCAACGAGACACTGTGACCTCCCCTCCAGCCGCTGACCCCCCCCCCCCCCCCTCAACCTCCTCTTCGTCGTCCCTCCCTCCACAAATTTTAGCATCTTCGTGAGGCTTCGAAGACAAAATTGCACTACGGTACCAGATGCACTGTGAGTGTAGAAAAAATATATATCCATTGGTCAGGACCAAGATTTTTCTCAGGGAAATATTAAGAATATTTTATCGATTTCGCTCATAGGCTCAGTTATTGGAACTGATGAGTCGTTCCGAAGGACAAAAGGGACTGGGACGAAAGTTACGGTCGAGGACCAAAGATCCTGCTCAGTCACATCAACGACGACCGACGAAGACGACGACGACGACGATTTAAGGAGGGGCGCGGCGCGTCAAGGCGAGATGCATTTAAATTCATGAATCTCGCGGGGAAGTTGATCCCGCGGCGCGGGCGCGGTGGTGGCTTCTGCCGTTTCCACTGTGTCGGCGGCGGCGGCCACGACGCCCGGACCATTACGTCGTCGTTTCGCGGAACCGGTTTAAGCGCAACGCGGGACGAAGCGAGAGAGAAGGAGAAAGAAAGAGATGAGAGAGAGAGAGAGAGATGAGGATCAGCCTCCCGCTGATGAATTTTTTTGGTCTCGCGCGCCAAACGAAATATCGACGGACGACGACCAATCGTGACGCGGGCGACACACTCGTCGCTCTAAGTACTCCTCTCAGAAAAAAAAAATCGTTGAGGAATCCTGATATAATCATTTATATCCGGTGGTGGAATTATCAATTTTGCTCGCCTCAACTTTTCCGGACTGCGAGGACGCGACATGCCCGACGCCCTGGAGTCCAGCTGCCGCTGCTGCTGCTGCCGTTGGTTGGTCGTTAGAGCCTCGCAGCGCGCGAGGACGTCGCTCGTAATACGCGCGGCACCCGGGACACGATCATTAGTCATTTCGACGAGGAAACACGTCGCCGCGTCCCTCGAGCGACAACAAATAAAAAAAGTTCCTCTAATTCTCCCAAAAAAAAAAAAAAAAAACAAAAAAAATCATCCGCCATCGTTAACCGCACTTCAGTCGAATTAGCAAAGATTTTCTGTCTTTCGACTCCACATAATTTTTTTCATCGTTTCAATTGATTAAAAAAAAACAATGTCGAGCCCGATGCAAAGAAATAGATCCGCCGTCGCAGTATATCCAAGAGGAGGAGGGAGGGGGGAGGAGACTGAAGGGGATGATGATGACGAACAATAGAGTCGAGACGGGATTAGGCGTTGCATGATGCTCGATTATATATACCTACATATATACAATGAAGCATATACATATAGCGTATGCCGAAAGAATGGAAGTGAAGAAACAAGAGGGTGGCAACGCGATCGAGAGACCAACGGCAGCTCGGATTCCGTCTTCTGCGCGAGGGATTTTGGGGAGCCCACCGGGCCTTTTGGTAATGCGATATAAATGGAGGCACGGCGAGACCGCGGCGAGCCGGGGAGGTGGGGGGGGGGGGGGGGGGGCGCCCGAATGAAAAGCCAAAGCAGCGGGGAGAAAGAAAGAGAGAGAGAAGAGCCGAGCGGCGAGCGCCGAGGAGATACATCAAGATTGGGGAGGCTGACGTGGTTGACTCGATCCAGTCGCTCGCTCGCTCGCTCCTCTCGGCTTCCTCCTTTCCCTCTCGTTTCTCTCGGCCCAGACGGTCTGTCGTCTGCACCCCTCCGAGTAAAAACTGGATCCCTCGCTGCGCGAACCGAAACGCAGGTCCTCGACTCGCGAGTCTCGTCGCGCAGCGGCCAATCAGCGTTCAAAGCGTCATTCCAACGATTAGACGCGGATCGTCTTATCGAGTCGTCGCTATATTCCATCCACGACCGATTTCAGGCGCAGCGATAATTTTTTTTTTCGCAGAAGAATCGACAAATAAGGTTCGATTGTTAAAATCGTTGCCCGCGATTTTAACAATCGGGACATGTGTGGCGATGCGTGGGAGGCGCGTCTTGTCACCTCGTTTCCTTCGCTTCTCGCCTCTATTTTCCCGCGACGCATAATCAATGCAACGCACAAAGCGCCGGGTTCGTAAAATGCGCGAGAAGTGCGGGCAGATCCGCCCTCGAACCCATTGAAATGTATTTTATATATATTATTTTATACACGTATATATAGATTAAGATATGCGAGTCTAGGCGACGAGAAAGATGCATTCGACACCCGCGAGACGAGACCTTTTTCGGTCGTTTCGCCGTTGACGCTTCGCTCTGTCGGAGAAACACGAGAACTCTTTCTCTTATATTTTTCTCTCTCACTTTTTTTTCTTCTTCGACAAAAGCCTCACGGGAGCCGCGTTTTACTCGGCGCAACGACGACACGAGTGGATTCAACTCTCAGCTCGTCTCATTCTCTCGTAGGGGGAAAAAGGAAGACCACGGGCAAAATCTCGAAATCGCCGGATTCTTTGTCATTTCTCGTCTCCGCTCGGTAACGTCGCCCCTTTTGTCATTTATGTTTCCGTTTCGGGGGATCCCGGGCGCGCGACGTCGCCGCTGCTGCACCAAAGTGCGTCGCGTCATTCGGTCCAGGTGCGTCTGGCATCAACGGCGCGGGGATTTTTTTTCGTAAGAATTCACGGGACGTTACTCGGGAATCCCTCGGCAGTGCGCAGCCGGGGACAATGGACATCGAAAGACGGATCCTCAGCGAGGATCTGTCTCGATCACCCGTCGCCCTATTTCTCATCGTCGAATCTGGATCTTCCAGTGAATGTATCACAATTTTTTTTTTTAATTACAGAATCTACTACTAAAAAGTGCGTAATTCGCGCCAACGTGACCATTGTTGTCGGTATAACTCGGCCTCTGATTGGTCGAGGTCCGTGACGACCGACAGTTTTTGTTTAACAGCGCGAGATTTGACAGTTTGTCGTAATGAGCGCTGCAGCGCTGTCTAACCGCCGGTCGCGCGCGTAAGCGCGCGTATTTGCTTCCTAGTCTACTACTAAAAAGTGCGTAATTCGCGCCAACGTGACCATTGTTGTCGGTATAACTCGGCCTCTGATTGGTCGAGGGCCGTGACGACCGAAAGTTTTTGTTTAACAGCGCGAGATTTGACAGTTTGTCGTAATGAGCACTGCAGCACTGTTTAACCTAATGTGATCCCGATTTGGGCGGTTTTCGGCCCGGTGGCCAGATCTACAATTTTTGACAAACTGTTCGATCAAACATTTTTTTTTTTCAAAATCAACTAAAAAAGGGTTGTAACCAGTGTTTTCAGGGGTAGAATATGCGACTTGAGAACGATGGTATAGGTTAGAAGTCGATATTTTGAAAAAATAAATTTCGTGACCCCGATTTGGGCGGTTTTCGGCCCGGTGGCCAGATCTACGATTTCTGACAAACTGTTCGATCAAACATTTTTTTTTTTCAAAATCAACTAAAAAAGGGTTGTAAACAGTGTTTTCAGGGGTAGAATATGCGACTTGAGAACGATGGTATAGGTTAGAAGTCGATATTTTGAAAAAATAAATTTCGTGACCCCGATTTGGGCGGTTTTCGGCCCGGTGGCCAGGTCTACGATTTCTGACAAACTGTTCGATCAAAAATTTTTTTTTCAAAATCAACTAAAAAAGGGTTGTAACCAGTGTTTTCAGGGGTAGAATATGCGACTTGAGAACGATGGTATAGGTTAGAAGTCGATATTTTGAAAAAATAAATTTCGTGACCCCGATTTGGGCGGTTTTCGGCCCGGCGGCCAGATCTACGATTTCTGACAAACTGTTCGGCCAAAAATTTTTTTTTTTAAATCAACTAAACAAGGGTTTTTAGTTGCGATTTACCCTTTTAAAGGTTTATAAGAGCGCAGCAGCGCAAAGATATCTCGGGCACGCGCGCAAGCGCGTGTGATTAGCCTAGTTAATTTAAAAAAAAGCATGCTTGCAACGTTTACGAAGCTTTGTAAATAATGTTCAAAAGCTGCAAAATAATAAGGAAGTAATTTGGGAGGTTCGATTTATTTTTTATTTGTTGTTGCGATGCATCGGAAGCAAACGTCGGACTTTCGCTCGAAGCCTGCGCAGCAGTAGCAGCAGCAGCCGCCGCACGCGCATGCACATTGCCTCGATCCGCGGTGCACACGAGCGGCGCCCGCGGAGTGTCGCGCCCGGACTCGTGCGCGACGCTGAACCAATCCACGTTACACATTTGTCCTTCGCGTCTCGCGGCCTCCACCCCTCCCTCCCTCCTCCCGCGGCGAATGGCCGCGCGGTCCAGCATCGGCGCGACTCCGTTTCGCTTTTCAGGGGCGTAACCCACCACCCGCCATTCTCGTTCGTTCGATGCGACGCGCGGTGCGATCCGCGGCAACAGCGTCGAATTTGTATATTTTTAACTTTGCTCTCGATTTTTTTTACCTGCACCAATTTATTATTTTCCATGCTACTCCAAAAAAAATTCCAGTATTATTTTTCTTACAAAAAAAAGTCATGTTGAAAAATCTTGAAACCAGTCTCGCGACGTTGATCGTCGAGCCACTCAAAATTTTAATACACACACCGAAGGAATTTCGTCGAGTGAGCGACATACATATAAATATATTTTATGAGCAGTATTTTATGAACCGTGGTTGCATTCAGCATCGACGACGACGGCCAAAAGACGACGACGAAGACGAGAAGGACGGGAGCGACATTGTGCATACAATGAGATCGTGCGAGGAGAGCGGCAGAAGGACATCGAGGAGGCGAAGGAGTCGTCGTCGTCGTAGTCGTCGTCGTCGGAGGAGGAGGAGGTGGAGAAGGGTCGAAGAGCCTACGCACAGGAACTGATGGACGGACGTACTCGGAGACGGACGGGCCGAAGGGCGACGGTGCGGAGGAGGGCGGAGGGAGGGGAAGGGGTTGAGGAAGGAGAGAGGACAGCAGTGGAAACAGCAGCAACAGCAGCAGCAACAGCAGCGGCAACAGCAGCAGCAGCAGCAGCACTCGGGGGCCCGCACGGAGTGTTCGAGTATTCTGCCCGGTTGACCGCTGGCAGATTTACGGTCGGCTCGCCACGCAGACGAGAGTAGGGCCCGAGGGGGTAGAGGGAGGAGGGGGAGCGAAGGGAGCGAAAGAGAGAGAGAGCGGCGCGAGTATAAACGCGCGAGACGTTATATATACGCGTTTCAAGGGGAGAGAGAATGAGAAAGACAGAGAGAAAGAGAAAGAGGGAGAAAGAGAGAAAGAGAAAGAGATTGAAGAATCGGTCGATCCTCCACCCTTGGCGGATTCTCAGGCATTCGCCGATATTATTAGCGATCGCGTCCTCTTTTTGATCCTCAATCCGCGCTAGGCTCGCGATTGCCTCGACGTCTCCTCCTCCTCCTCCTCCTTCTCCTTCTCGTTCGCGTCGCAGGAGGACGCGACGTCTCGCCTTTTTTCCGGAGACCTTTCCACGCTGCCGCCGCCGCCGCCGCCGCAGCAGCAGCAGCGGACGCATAATACGCGAACGCGTTCGCGAAGACGGAGGCGGCAGTCAGGAATCCGTCGAATCCGGCACTCGTTATGTCGTTCTTTCCATTCTCTCGCTCTGCCTCTCGTTCTCCCGTTCTTCATTCTCTCCCCCCGCGCTCGCTCTGATTATTCCGCATCGTCCGGTGCGCGGAATTATTGCTCACGCATATCTGGGGTCCTCGCGACCGAGCGACCGGTCGGACCTTCCGACGATTTTATTCGCCGGCCGCGTTTCGACCGCTCGGAGACGATTATTGTTGTTATCAGTGGTGCACCGCGGGTTCGTGATGAATTATCATTGCCGCTTGGGAATACCAACGAGTTCGCCGGCACTCAAAGATTAATTTCTTTTTTTGCTTCCTTTAGAACCTTTTTTCATGATTAAAAAAAATTCATTTCTCTTCAATTTCGCTCGGCGCTCTTCGACCCAAAACAATTATACTCTATTCTCCATAAAATAGGCTGCGATCGAAAGTCTCCCTCGCTTTCTCTCTCTCTCTCTCTTTCTCCCAGAAATGCACTTTACAAGACAGTGTCTCGCGGAAATCTCGGATTCCCGAGATTCTCGCGTGTCAGGTCGAATCCTTATTGGCTATTCAGGCCGCGCGATACCTTAACTGCCGGGGATTCGATGTCTACGAGCCATAAAGCATCGGCCCCTCGCGGCACATCGTGCATGCCGGCGCTCTTTTCCTCGCTCCTCGCGCTCGCGCTTCGGCTCTCCTCGCGCTCCTTTCCCCCCCTCTCCCTCCTTCTCTCTCTCTCGGCCGCTACGGTAGACATTACCGAGATTACAGGCGCGAGGAGAGGCCCCCAGCTCGCAGTAGGTACGTAATAACCCTTTCCTCCCCGACACACTCCCTCGCATCCCCCTCGCGATCTCGTCCTTCGTCCTCCCTCGATTATACATAAAACACGGACGGACGAGACATACATATATGTACTCAAACACTTGAACCATATTATGTACTCCTCGTGGGTGTTTTTTCGTGACGTGTGAGTGTCTTCCCTGTTAGAAAATCGGTAGCATTCTGTTACATTCAGCCCAAGCACTGATCAGGCCCGGACTGGGATGTCACGGCCCTAGCCAGGACCTGACTAGAGCCTAGTGCAACGCTGTAAAATTTCTAACAGGATTGGTTGTTGCACTCACAAATACGAACGAAGAAGAGAGAGAGGTATATATACACACACACCTTTCCCTAATACAATATATATTCACGTTATATGCAGCTCGTACCCACCATAAGGCCTAGGTCTATTAAAACCGTGCGAGATAATCGACCCGGTAATACACCGCAAACCCGCGAACCCGCCAACCACCGCAATTTACTCGCCGGTAACCAGCCTCTCACTGCTCGCCGCTGCGCTCGCCGCCGCCGCCGCTGCGCCTCAACTTCTGTTCTTTACTTACGCTCCTCGTGTCTCCTCCGCGTCTCGGCACCTTCGGGTTTTTTCCCGTTTCTTAATTTTTTTTTTCATTTTTTGTTTTCGCCTTCTGGCTTCATTACATTAGACGCATTCAGAGCCTTCGCTCAAATTATCACAGCGACTGTGATATACAGAAATGTTGGGACGAGGTCGTAAACCGAGTTCGAGACGACGGAATTTTATTTTATTTTTGCGTGACTTTTATGTAAAAATTAAAATTGTAAATTTTATCGATGAGAATTTTTCCTCGAAGCGAAGTGATGCGATGCAACACACACGAATGTGTGGCCAATCACTGCGGCGTCTGAGGTTGCGAACCGAAGAGCCAATCACGGTGGAGGATTCTTTTGATACAAGTTCAACGCGAGCTTCCACCCGTCGGTCATGCATTTATATAAGGTATACGCGTATCTCTGCCTCCCTCCTACCCCTCATCTTTCTCCTCCTCCTCCTCTTGGATCCCTCGACGTTCCGAGGGTGAGTTTTCTCCTCGAGATACGTATAACCCGGCGGTTATTAATGTATGTCTGCGTCCCTCATCCCTCCCGATATGCTCGGAGGCGGAGAGCGCCCGAAAGATTTCAGTTTGCCAAGACGCGAAAGATCCGAAATTACGCGAAAACATCCTAACGGCGGTTCTCATCTGATTCTCGCGATGAGGATGAAAGGAGGGGTGAGGTATCTTTGAAATTTCGCTCGAATTCGTCTTCGATGCTTTTTATCTAAAAATCTCAGTTCAATCCCCTTTGCACTTGCGTTTCGTTTTTCGTCTCTCGAGTTTATCTCGCGATACCGAAATTCGACTCGATCACGCTGAGACAAAATAATTTCCCTGTAACGATTAAACTGGTAGCAGCTTTTTTTATTTTATTTACGGCCTCAATTCCGTTTGAATAAAAAAATCATTGATACGGCGCGATCGGTGGCTCTGATTCATTTTTCAACATTTTTCTCATCGCACGCAGCTTCGGTTGAGTATCGCTGGTAGCACAAGAATGAGTCCGTATTGATCACACTTGAGAAACTTCCACGTCCAGGGACGACCGCCCGACCGACCGACCGACCCCCCCGGGGGTAACCCGCCCGAGATATGAATTCCTAATACGCGAAAAGTCCTTCCCCCCCTCCTGGTCCCTCCACCTCAACTGTGTGTTCGGCGCGAGCGTCTCGCGACGCTCTCGATTCCGCGGCGGAAGTGCCTTGAAGCAGTAAAACGCGAAGACGAAGACGAGCGAAATATAAAAAAGAGCAAGGAAGCGTCGAAGCGAAGAAGCGACGAAGCCGACGAGGATTTAGTTACGCGCGTCGTCGACGACGCGCGCGCGATGTGTTCCCTATACCGTGTTTATGCCCCGTAATATCCCGCTTCCCGCACTGGCCACGATCCAACGGCAATCACGGCCATCTTTAATTCCTTTCTTCTGTCCGGACCGAGTGAGTTATGCCCCGCTCTCCGGACGACCTACCGACGATTTCTATTCCGTCTTTCGCCTCGTTGTTGTCGTCGACGTCGTCGTCGTCGTCGTCTCTCTTTTTTTTTTATTCACGTCCACCGCGAATTCTCTCGCTCGGCCAAACTTTTTATCGGCTTCTGTCCAACGCGCGAAGATTCCAATATTTCAACCTTGTGTTTCATTTTTTTTTTATTTCCATTTTTACATCTGTTCCAATACTTTCAATATCCGATTACAATATTCTAACCTTGCGTTTGATTTTTTACTTAAAAAAAAATATTTACATCTGACTCGACGGATTAGAAAAACATTTTAACCTTGTGCATGATTTTTATGTGAATTTCATTTTTTCTATCTTTACTTCTGACTCTCAACGAATTAGAGAAATTTCTGAATTATAATTGCAGAATGAGGAGAGGGAGAAAAAAAAAAGAAAAAAAAATAGAGAAAGAGAACGAGATTCTCGAGTGCTGCAAATTCATATCTCATTTATTTGCAATATACGTACTAGGCGGACCGAGACCGAGACCGAGACACCCGACTTTCCTCTCTGGAATTCAACGGGTTTTTGCGATCTCCTCTCGCTGCTGCTGCTGCTGCTGCTGCTGCAGTAGCCTCCTCCCCCTCCCTCCCCCTCCCTCGACTCCCGGCTGACGGTTCACTCGTTTCACGAGCGAAGAGCCACTCGGCTCCGGCGGCCACCGACGCGATATTCCGCGGGCAAATTATACGCGAATAATTATAGAATGCGCCGGGGCCAACCTGCCGCGGAGACAATAATTCGCGTTGCGGATCATCATTATCTTTCCGAGCCGGTGGCTGCCGCTGCTACCGCGACGACGACGAAGACGAAGACGACGCTCGGTAAGGAAGGAGCGACCGCTGCGACCGACGACCACCGACGAGACGCCGAGTTATTATAAGCGAGTTAGGACTGTCCGAGGGGTCGTTACGCTTCCCTCGTCGCCTCGCCGATCGCGTCGCATCCGGATACGCAGTGTTTTCTCTTCCTCGCCACTTCTGTAATTGCCACTAAAAATCATCTCGAAGCATCTTCTCAGGTTCGTTGGCCCATTTTCAACATTTTCCGATCGCTCGAAAGAAATTCGTGAGTAAAGTGGAACTTGCGATTCGAATTACACGCATTTCAGGCTAATTCTCGAAGCCGCGGAAAAGGGGAGGACGTGGAGAAGCAGGAAGAGTGAAGAGGAGGAGGAGGAGGTAGAAGGAGGAAGAAGAAGAGAAGTATTACAAGTGCACTCGTTCGCGAATGTCGGCACGGAATGCAGTAAAGCAAATAGAGGCGAGAGTCCGCAGAGTCGAGGAAGAGAGCGAATAGCTAATTACGCTTCCTGGCATTCTTGTTTCTGGTTAGGCGCATCAGGATCGCGAGTAGCTGCTGGGAGAGGCGGAGAGACGAAAGAGGAGGGAAGGTGCGGAGGTGGAAGGTGCGCGCACCGCGTGCTCCGTGCCTCGGGATTACAAGCTAATCCACCTCGTAGGAGGACACGAGCGTCCGCGGTCACCTCCCCCTCTTCTTCCTCCTCCTCCTCCTGTTCGTCTTCTCCTTCCATCTCCTTTACACACCGAGGAGCTGCTGATGCCTCGCGTTGAATTCCACCAACAGCAGAAGCAGCTAAGATGTACTTGACTTTGTGTGTGTCTATATATATTTATATATATACATATACTATGCCTTGCGTTGGATTCCACAAACAGCAGAAGCAGTGAAGATGTAGTTTCATTTTTTAAAAACGTGTCGGCCGTCGTAACTTCGCTATTTTGAATTTTGTTTTTTTTTTAAACGTCCCCCTTCGATTCCTTAAAGATTCACAATACAACAAATTTTGTCAGGGCAGTATTTTTCGAGATAAATCAGGTCAGATAAAAATGGGACACCCGGTATGTTTTATATATATAAGCCTCGCGTTGGATTCCACCAAACAGCAGCAACAGCAGAAGCAGCGAAGATCTACTTGACTTTGTGTGTGTCTATATATAATATTTTCTATATATATATATATTTGTGTGTACACACAGCGACGCTCCTTACGCGGCTCCGCGAACATCAGAAGCAGCGAGTGCGCCGCGTACTTCGGCCGTAATGGCGTTGTTTAATGTTTAATCATAGCCGGCCGGCGCTGCGCGCTCTCCGCGGTATAATCAGAGTATAATTCAGACAACAACTCGAACCACCGGCAGCACCGGCAGGAGCAGCGGCGGCGGCAGCGGCAGCGTTCCCTGCGGTCGCGCCCGCGCGCGCGCGCGGGGTTCAAACCCGCGCATGCGCAGAGCGCGCCGCGACCGGCTACGTGTACCTCTTTACCTTCCGCGCCTCAACCCTGGAAACGGGAATTTTTTTTTCCAAGGCTCTCGGTGTCACGTGCTGACCCGGT